>JAXQGL010000046.1:0-667473 GCA_037039815.1 Umbelopsis sp. M5902
CAGTCTCATAATCTGAAGGTCGCCAGTTCGATCCTGGCAAGGAGCATTTCTTTTTTGATTTTTGAGCCGGCACAAAATTTTTGTTAGCAGCGGAATTTCAGTATTTTTTATATATCTCGTTTGGAGTGAAAAGTCTTTAGGCTTTTATATATGCTTTCTTTCATGATTTTCACTTGATCTTTTGACAACGGCAAGTTGTAATTGGGATATTGTTCAGTTGATTTTGCAAAGAAGTGAATTTATGTGACGATAATACTTATGCAGTCGCAGTAGCTGTTGGTAACCTAATCTCAGTAAAAAGGAGGGAAGATTTTGACAAACTAATCTTAATCAAGGCAAACCACCCTTCATCATGTTAGTACACATATGCTCTGAGAATTTCTCCAAGTTTTATGGAATATCTGCAGAGTCAAGGACATTATCTTGAGAGTGTTTAGACAATTCGGTATTATAATCCACCACCACTAAAGTGATACCGGCAAGGACAAGGTAGACAGCATGAAAGATTCTGCATTGATTAAAATTCAGTAAGGTTGTGAGGAGGAATATCTTTATTAGTGTGAAAAAGCACGGCACTGAGGGCTTGAAGAGGCAATACTATCAAATAATCACTTTTTTGAAAGTTTCACCAGTGAGAAGGCTGTCGCATTCGAGGATAGATACACGGTATTTTCAGAAAAAAGTAGAGTACTCTATAATCTAGGTAATACCCCAAGTCTAAATAAATGTACTTAAGGTCTCTACAAATGGAATGATGGTTTTTAATTTTTATTTCTATTTTTCAGATTGCTTATGAAACTTTAGTATTCTGCGGAAGATGATCAACTCTCATCAAACAAAGCGGCTGGTTTTGGGCACCATGGGCGCGATCAGTTCCAGTACTAGTATTCTGTTATTATTAATTCGGATGAAGCGAGCGTATTGATGTTGCTCGAGAGAGAAAATAGTAGTGTCACCATTTTAGAAAAATCTCACTTTAATAAAATCATGCTTGCATTGCAGCAGTAGTAATAGGATAAGATCCCACAAAACTTGATTGAAGTTTACGGACTTCTTCAACCTTTTTTTCTTTTCGGTAGTTGAGCCGAAGCCAAGGAATAATGTAAAAAATGTGCTAGAGGTGATAGACGGGATCTACTCCGGTAATCATTAATAAAGAAAATTTTTGAATGACGGGTCTAGAAAGTAATCAACATGATTTCAGTACAAAGTAAACTCAAACATATTCAATAAGCTATTTAGTCTCTTGATAGTAGGTAGTCAGTGGATTTTTGAAATTTTCATGAGTTTTAATTGAATATTATGTGTTATCTTCGTATACTCTGTGCAGGTGGCCAATACACTTTAATTATTGACAGTTACTTGATAAGTAATGTGCAATAATATGTCAGTTCGATGAGAATAAACTACATCAGATTAAAAGCATGAAGGCTTTTCTTTCATTGAAAGAAAATTGCCATGAAGAACAATTCACGTGATATTTGGGTTATTGACTTTGGCAATACTAATAGTGGCAGTCAATATGTACATTGGTGTGGGTTTTTGAAGGACAGTAGGAGGTTTGTAGAGCCAAAATGAGAATTTCAAAAAGTAGGAACAGGAAATCAAGAAAGCATGTTTGCAATTCCAATAAAATTACGACCGCAAATAGCACAATCCTGTTATAATGTTAGAGCAACTGCGGATTACATATTTATACACATGCAAATATATATAAACATATACTGAATAAAGAGATAAGCTCAAGCTATCATATTAAATCTCACAAATTCTCAAATAAACAATAAAAGTTGGCACCACAAAATAATAATGTATATAAAATTCCTTTGACATGATACGAGATCGTATGAATCTTGTGCTGTCGTGTCGTCACCACCTCCTCTCTCTTATATTTTATCATCAGTTGTGTCAATGGCAGTCGCATGTGGCGCGTGTGACGTTCACTGTGGCTTGACCTCGAACATAAATGTCCTAAGTTTGCGGACTATCAATAAAACCAAGCTTCTTTACGCTTACAAAGGTTATCACGCGAGACCCCTTCGAGTCCTTCGAACGCGAATATTGTACTATTTTCACCTAATGTTACTATAATTTGTCATCAGACATGAAAAAGGCCTTCTTGGCTCAGTTGGCAGAGCGTCCGCCTAGTAAGCGGAAGGTCACTAGTTCGATTCTGGTAGAAGGCACTTTTTTTGACGGCTGTCAGAACATAGTTTTGAGTGACAAAGAGGTGTCTGCTCTTGCACAGTTAGATTCATATTTTTTGTACCTTTCACAATCGCTAATGGGGTCCAACGGTGTTATTTCATTGCAGAGCAATACATGATTATATGAGGAGTCTTTTTTTTGCTGGTGAAGAGTCACTTTTAACATATACTTGGCAGTGGATTAATGACAACCGCAAAATATTGCAGCATCTATCTACCATCAGCATAATGCCACGCAAGGAGCTCCTCTTTCATAGCCTACCGTGATTAGATTTCCGTGCTGCAGGGCAAGACACGAAATTCTGTGGAAAAAAGACAGCTGAGATTGGTGACGTCACAAACTCCTGCTGGCGACATACGCGGCCACCGCGCTGGGATAGTTGCTCATTTACAACTTGCAGCTCTTTCACTGCTTTCACTTGACCATGGAAGAAATCGGCGTACAGATTGTACCGGCTGTAAGTAACATGACGTTATAGCTGTTGAGAGATACGGCGCTTTGCTCACACATTTACCTCTGTTTAGCACAATGAACTTGCCACGGGCAAAAACAAAGCTACTCTTTTGGAAGAGCTTGCGGAGCAGGATCTATACACAAAGCTTAAGAAACTACAACGACATTTAGAGTTCTTGGAACTTCAAGAAGATTATATTAAAGACGAGCAAAAAAATCTCAAGCGAGAACTGATTCGCGCACAAGAGGAGGTGCAACGTATACAGTCTGTACCTTTGGTAATTGGACAATTCTTGGAACCCATCGATCAGCATACTGGTATTGTGGGGTCAACAACGGGCTCGAACTACGTGGTACGAATTCTCAGCACAATTGATCGCGAACTGTTGAAGCCAAGTGCATCTGTAGCTCTTCATCGCCATTCCAATGCGTTAGTAGATGTTCTGCCACCGGAAGCTGACAGCAGCATTGCTATGTTGGGGGCTGACGAAAAGCCAGATATAGCCTATTCAGACGTTGGTGGACTTGATATACAAAAGCAAGAGATACGAGAAGCTGTGGAGCTACCACTTACACACTTTGATTTGTACCGCCAAATTGGTATTGACCCACCACGGGGTGTATTGTTATATGGACCTCCAGGTACAGGCAAAACGATGCTGGTCAAGGCTGTTGCTCATCACACGACGGCGAGCTTTATCAGAGTAGTTGGTTCTGAGTTTGTGCAAAAATATTTGGGAGAAGGTCCACGAATGGTGCGCGATGTGTTTAGATTGGCACGCGAGAACTCACCTTCCATTATCTTTATTGACGAAATCGACGCTATTGCCACCAAGCGTTTCGATGCTCAGACTGGTGCTGATCGAGAAGTGCAACGTATTCTTCTAGAACTTTTGAATCAAATGGATGGTTTTGATCAAACTTCAAATGTCAAGGTAAGCCAGCGAGTGACATCTGTGGATCATATACGGCGCTTGGATGATCACGCTTACATAATGTACTAATTCTTTGCTGTAGGTTATCATGGCGACGAACCGTGCAGATACATTGGATCCAGCATTGTTGAGACCTGGTCGTTTAGACCGTAAGATAGAGTTCCCAACACCGGACAGACGTCAAAAGCGATTGATCTTTTCGACTATCACTGCAAAAATGAATTTGTCTGAGGAAGTTGATCTGGAAGACTGTAAGTGTATTGCCCATTAGCTAATGTAGTGTGTATGACTAGTACTCATATCGATTTCTCTCTAGTCGTATCTCGACCTGACAAGTTGTCCGGAGCCGAAATTGCCGCAATTTGTCAAGAAGCTGGAATGCATGCGGTCAGAAAGAACCGTTATGTAATTCTGAGCAAGGACATTGAAAAGGGTTACAAATCCAATGTCAAGAAGACCGACATCAACTTTGAATTTTATAAATGATCAAAGAGTACATAATAAAAATTTGGCTTCCCGAGCTTGCCGAGCTTTTCTTTTGATTTTTTTCAGTTACATCTTTCGCTTTAAAAAATGGATGAACTGTTTGCAAAGCTTGCACTTCAAACAGCATCCACTGTTACACGCATAGCGATTAATCATGCTACGAATGCGGCGCTGGTTAGTGTGTTGATCATCAATATAGTAGCGATTGAATAATGATGACTGATATCCGGTGTGGCCCAGAAAAGTGTAACGTCGTACTTGGTGAATCAACCCAAAACGAAACAACAGCAGACTGGTATTGAGCAATTGCAACGGCAGCTTGATCTACGCATAAAGAATCTGAAGGTGAGGAATGGGTGGTATTGATCGATGTTCAGCACAGTTGCTAACGACATGCTGTTAGCCCACCATCGATATCATTGCCCGGCGAGTCGCTGATGGACAAGAGGATCTGGAGCCAGCGCTGGAAATGTGCAAAGATCTGCGACGGGACATTGACACATTCAGTGCTCAAGTGAATACAGAAGCCAAGACGTCCACTGCCACGCCAGATTTTATTGTGCAGCAGCTTCGTCAGGTCCTACAAAGGGTGGATGATACTATACCATGGCTGCAACTAGCATTGCGATCATCGGACATCGAAAAGGGCACACGACGGACGCAGATATCCAGCTCACGCATGCTTAGAGCTGCTTCTGCTTTGCAGCATGTCAAGAACGGAAAGAAGGTGGTTTTTGCAATGCGGTTGTATTCAATGTTCTTGGGGAATGTGAGACCTAGCACTGCACAAGATTTCACCTGGAAGGAAGAGTATCATAAGTGCACAGTAACGTTATTTAAGCGAGAAAACGGTGAATTTGAATACGAACTAAATTTGCTGGAAGACTTTAATGACCTTCGGTATCACGATGAAGACGAGAAGCCTGCTGAGCTCAAGTTTGATGTCAAGACATTGGAGCGCATGTATTATACCAAAAGTGGTGAACTATTGAATATTGAGGATACGAGAGCACCAGTACTGGTGCTCAAGATATCAAAGGATTCAGGTGTGACGGCAGACAACGCAAGTATCAAGAGCGACAACCAATCTGAGCAGAGTACAGAAGGTAAAGCCGCAACATCCACCCTTAAATCCATAAGTAAAGATGAGGCGCATCAGGCTACATGGTATGCTCTGGAGGAATGGCAGGACGAAGAAGATGACGATGACGAGGCAAGCGTGAAAGAGGAGAAAGCCAAGACCATTGATCAGACTACCCCTTTCAAACCTACACTCACTATTCTGGAGGCGACTATACGATTAGCACAACTAGAAATGACCGAGGAAATGGATTTATTACAAGCCAGCGACGATCTGATAGATTTGTACATGAGTTAACAGAGCCATGGCGCGGACAATAATCTGCCAGCACTAGTTCTGGCCATACTGGTATGGACGGCTAGTCTATTTTACGAATAACATTGATTGAAAATAAAGATGAGTCTTCCATGAAAGCTGATTGCTGAGTTGTTTTCATGATGCCAGCCAATATGGATTCAACATTAGACGCCTCTACTATAGGGTTGTTTTGCTCTGACAGATATACCACAATGTTGCTAGCGGGCCAGTCTTCTTCTCCCAGATCTTGAGCAACTGGAGATATTTCGACCCCCAGATCGTGCAAACCCATTCCAGGGTTGAGCGGCGACAGAACGTAGAAGTACTCCATTACGCGGCCAACGTATATACAAACCGCAGTTGCCTTTTCGCCGATAAGGTTGACGATATCATGATAGATTGGATCGGCCACTTCACCTCCTTGACGATGAGCAAGGATCAAAGATAGTGCCGCACGGTGATTATGAAGTAGCC
Source organism: Umbelopsis sp. M5902 (assembly GCA_037039815.1). Lineage (NCBI taxonomy): Eukaryota > Fungi > Mucoromycota > Umbelopsidomycetes > Umbelopsidales > Umbelopsidaceae > Umbelopsis > Umbelopsis sp. M5902. The sequence continues at coordinate 5,935 of JAXQGL010000046.1, forward strand.
CTGGGATATTAGAAAGCTGTCCCCCTGCCAAGGGCATATGAAACGCAATGGATGCTCTAGATTCTTTGGGATAATGCGAAGATAGATTTGATAGATAGACAGCGGCAGGCAGTAGACGGTGTAACTCTAGCGGGTGATTTGGCTTTAGATAAGTTGGAGGAAGGGCCGCACTGACCTTGTCATATAGAGTGTTGAACTGGTCTTGGCTCAGCTCATAACGAGAACCATGTGCGTACTGCTTGATACCTTCAATGGAAGGATCTTTGCACTTTTCTTCTAAAGATAACATACTGAAGCAAACTCCTTGGCGTACACCACCTTCACTAAAATAAACCTTGTGCACGTTGATAACTTTTAGAAGGGCCAGCGCCAAAAAGCTGCAGGCGGGGATCATAGACGCGCGACGTTTGGAAATACGAAAGACTTTGAGTTCTTTAGCGAGATCATCTGGATTTCTGTCAACATATTTTTTTGCCAACTTTTTCAATGTTTTGCCGGAAATGCAATAGCCATTAATGATAGGTACAGGGTAGCTATGTCCAGAACGCTTGTCATTGCCCGACAGTTCAGGATCTGCCATACACATGTATCCCAAAGCTCTGAATCCTCCTCCCGATAGATATATAGTATAGCCGTTATTGCGTTCGCTTTCTGCTTGGATCCTGTCGGGGATGGCAATCTTTTGCAACGCTTCTGTGATCTGAGTATTGAGTTGGCCAGTAAACTTTTTTCTTTCTTCATCGTCATGACTTTGTAAAACCTTCTTTAATGCCGCTGCTCCGTATGGCAAAGAAACAGCATCCTGACTGCTACTAAAGCCTTTTTCGGTCTGACTGGTGGTGGAATCTCGAATAACGTAATTAAATTCCACCGATCCGCCTCCCAAATCCAAAACAAGGCCGCAGACTTTGTCGAACGAGCCTAGCGCAGTATCATGGATAATTTAGCACAGTGGACAACAAATATTATACTTGCACATTTTGACCAGCTTACCAACAATGCCCATAGCAGAGATTAGAGCTTCCTCTTCCTTCTTCAACAGGATGGTATTCCAGCCGGTTGCCTGAAAAATTCTGTGCTGAAAGTCTTTTGAATTGCCGGCGATTCGAGTGGCCTCGGTAGCAATGACACGGACATTGTCTTGTGCAACTCCCGCCTGTGAACAGATAGCCTTGAATCTAAGAAAGCTGGTGAGTACAGCTTGTATGGTTTCTTCGGGTATGATCTTGTCTTGGCTTTGGGCGTCAAACAAGGAGATTGGGGCTCGTTCCTCATATAGAACAGGGAGGTTACGAGACATGGACTGAATGATTCCAAAGCGAATGCCATTGGAGCCCATGTCGACCACACCGAACGGTGCAGTGACAGGAGGAATGCTTAACGTCATGGCTGTGGCTAAAGGGGTTTGGAGAAGCTGGCAAATTTTCTGGCCAAAGCCGTGCGCAGTTTAAACACAAGGGGATCAACCATTGGAAATACACACAAACATAAATTATCCTCATTCTATTAAGGTATCGAGGGCTACTGTTACACATAGTCGGACCGTTGGTATATATACAGATTCAATGGTCACTTGAGCCTTTGGTATATGTTTCAGATTACTGTTGTCGTAGGTTTTCTGTCGCACAGATAGTTGTCGAGCAGAGTAATTAAATTCTAATAGTCATTGTTGTGACCGCTTCCGGCCCTCTGTCAAGCCGACCGTCAATTGTCAACAGTTCTGAAGCCTTCAAATCCTGATAATGAAAAGAAGGCAAACGTGATGACTAGCATGGCGGTACTGATTACATCAACGATGGCGGTACTGTGCATAATGATTAGCTTAAGGTCAAAGGCACTCACAAGTGCGCATATTTGCCACTTACAGGAATGGAAGTACAGTGTTATCGGGATCCTTGCCCCAATGCCAGCAAGCAAGGGTCATTGATTTAGCCAGTTTAACAGCGAGCCAAGCCTGTGATGATAATCATTGGTTAAATGCGCAAAATAATGTACAATGCGAGACTGAGGTACAACTTACACAAGCCATTGAAACCAAAACATAAGCAAAGACGAACCAAATGTTGACTTGGAATTCGCCAAGGTCAAAGGCCCATATGATTACTACCAAGATAATGGCTACGGGGATGTTCATGATGAGCAAAATCTTTTCCACTTGCTTGTAGCCTTCCTGTCTGTCAGCATGGAGAGCAGTGCTGATACGTGATGCGTAAATGGAGCCGAGGTTGCCGGTCAAGCCGTTCAAGACTGGGATGAGCAAGGCTAAGCCTTTGTATGAATCGACAAAGTTTTCAAACACGACGCCAGCTAAACTAGATGCAGCAAAGAGGAGAAGGGAGAGAGTTAGGCAGGTTAATTTCAGCTCTCGCCACTACAACTCGTCGCTTACCTGGAAATCACCATAGCACTCATAATGGGAGTCCAACCTGTGAATAATAGGGGCTTGACAGACTTGTTGTACCATACTAATGCAGCTATGCCGGGAAGCAACAAAGCCATGACAATCACAAGTACAGTGCTCAGAATGGATTCTGTAGCGTAAAAGAGATTGGTTAGTCATTCCAAAATACGCAGCAAAAAGCAAGCCGAAAACACTCGTTTACCCATGTGCTGTTCCAGTAGGCGTGCAAAGGTGGCCAAAATGACCAAGGTTACGATATCTCCTAAAGATGATGCCATTGGGCAGGCAATATTATCTAAATATGGAAAAGGATGAGAAAAAGAAGGGTTGAAGATCATGAAGGGATGGTGCCTGAAACTAACCAGGATCAATATGGAATCGACGGCTGTAAATGATCAAAAGACACATGAAAATGCCAAGTATAAAGCTGGATAGTGCTGCAGCCAGCATTGAACTGGATATGACCAGCATGCTCTCATAATAGGTAGAAGCGTCGTTGCTCGGTCGAGTTAGCAGGCCGAGAAAGAAAGAAAACAGTCCAGCAATTGAACCAGCAATCAGTGACTGTACTTGAAGGAGGGCAAGGTTGCCAAAAACAAGCTTTTTACACGTCGCACGATTATCCAAATCACCTAAATTGGCCTGTGTGACAGTAGGTAAAAAAAAAAAAAAGGATTGAGAAATGGATGGGCGGCGGGGTTTGTGCAAAACTGAAAAGGATCATTACCGAAGTTGACAGACGAGCGGCCAAATTCATTTCCAAATTACCCTTGAGGTTCAAGAGCACTGGTACTAGAATGAAGAGTTCAGGGATACGGATAAAGACATCCCAGTGCTAACGGTGACAAAAGGGATAGTTGCACGCACGAAATTTGATAAGTTTTGGATAGGCGACATTTGGTGGGTGTAACCTGAATTACTTACGAGGTAAACGTCCAGGAGTTCTCCGGCTGCTATAAGACCAGCAATGGATATTAGAACGGATGGTAGTGCCTGATTGTGAATTATGCCCAAAAAAACAAAAAACTCGTCAGCCACCATAAAGGACAATAATACAAAGCTGATGTAATGTGTACCTGCCAAGCAATCCGATTGCTCGTATCTTCATTATTAAATTCTTTTGACAAACCAGCCTGTGACTCCAAAAGGCCCAGGTGGACTGAGGCGTCAGAGTCGTGCGAATTCCTAGGCTCGAATTTGAGATGCAATTCCTTGTCATCTAGGTCGTCATCCTGGCTTTGGTCGGAGGCAAAGCCTTCGTCAACTAGCTCAATGTATTCATTATCGCGTGCCTTTGGCGTTGTGAAAGGAGACATGTGTGGAAAAAGACGCAGAGGTAATTATTTGTAGAAAAATCCAATCCTGATATTAAAAAATATCGTATAGGAAAAGGAACAAGGGAAAGACAACCCTTTAACGAAAGGAGGAAGAGGAGAGAGCAAGGTTACAACAATTTAGCTTGAGACTGGATTGACTAGCAAATTTGAAAGAGGCTGACTGGGATGATCTCGGTACGAAAAAAATTTGGCCCTCAGCCCAGCCCACACACACACACACAAATAAAATGCCGCATGGCGTTGGATGAGGTATATTTGAGTTGGTGTAGCGATTTACAAAGTGAATTATATACTGCAGGCCGAGTGTTAGTCTATACTACTACTAGTCGGTCCGAGTGTTACTCTATACTACTATTAGTCGGTCGGTGCAGGCTGTGCTTCAGCTCTGGCTTGTTGCCTTTTTACTTCTTGATAGCTAGGGCTTTCTTTAAATGCAACAGCCGCCTTCAAACCAGCGGCAACCACCATATACATTGTTTCGCTAAGAACTTGATGTAAATGATATTCTTCGTCTGCCTGAAGTACCAATTTGACCCCACTGACGGTCAAATCACGCGTTCGTTCGACCAGATGGTATCTAGCGTCCATCCAGAGCAAAAGTTGGACAAACGAGCCAAATAAAAAGTACAAAATGTCTATAAATGGGTTAAAGTTGCTTAATAACATGGTCCGAGTGGTAGCAATTGGGTGAAAAATCCAGAGGCACGTTCTAGTGCTACCAACCTGGTATAGGCGACTGCTTAATGAGGATGGCCACCGCCACCGTAAGATTAATCATGTATTGAGCAAATTGTCGGAAACGGTCCACATGATCGCCTTGGCCGGACGACAATCCGTATTTATTGTGTCGAGCCAGGTCGTGAGATGCCAACAGGTATCTTTCCTTTGTTTCAGCATCCAATATGCCAACACGTTCTTCCACACTGGGCCAAAAAAAAATTATAACTCAGGTCAAGACTGTTCTGGTTTAACAGCAGAGCTCAAAATCATACCTGATAAGCTTGGCTTCCAAAGCCAACTTGGTTCTCATGTCGTCTTTGGCTGCAAGACTAATATTAGTGAATCAGGATATATGTATCAAACATTTAATCCATGATGTCGTCAAGTACCTGGTAAAGCCATAACAATTTTGTCAAGTCCTGTAAGATAAATGTCTAATGCAACAGTATCGTTGCCATCATCGTACTCATCGGCAGCTATGGCAACAAGCTTGATGCCTTGAATGATACTCTTGCGATCTAGCGTTCTGTTTGATTTACTGATTGCGTTGGCTAGTTGTGAGTTTTGAAGCTTCTCAGCCAGATTTTCAATAGGAGTGTCGTTGCCACTGGAGACAGGTGGTACATAAGGTGGTGGGGGAGGACTACTTTGCTGAACAGTGTTGATTGTTGTCAAGGCATGCTCTTTATCAAGTGTGCCAGCACTGCTGGTTCGTCGAACATTTTGATTAGTCGGCTTTGGCGCCGGGCGTTTTTGTGACATTGTTAAGGATTTGATACGGTCAATAAACGGAAGTGCTGGTATTCTTTCTGATGATGGGAGCAGGGATGTCATGTATAATGAGGATGATGATAATGGAAAGAGAAGAATAAAAATAAGAAGCAAACGTTTCAGGTTTTCAATCATTTTTCGTCATTTTAAAATAGCGCTGAAAATAAAGAGACTGGCAACATGGTTAGATCCGGTACAAATGACACGACCACAGCTATGTAAGTACATGTGAACATGAGATATTTGCTGTGCTGTCTTGGCGTACCAATCGTGTACAGCATGCAAATTCTGTCGTTATCGATGACTTAAAGTTGCCACAATTTTTCACGTGTCGACGGGCCTGTTGTCTGCCAATGGTAATAATGGTCGAATGTGATTGGCTGCTGTAGTGGTGGTGAGCATCCATCAGAGATAGTTTCTCAAAACGCAATGTTACAATACGGGAGCCGACGAGGCTTCCTTTGAATAATACGGATAACTGTATGGGTGACTGAGTTCCTCTGAGGTTTCTTTCAAACAGTGTGGATGAATGAGTTCCTCGGGTAATATGGATGACTGATTTCCATGGAAATTATGGATGTCTGGGTTTTGAGACCAGCATGTATGTGCCTGCAAATAGCAGACGGCAGCCCTTGGAATAGAATACCAGGTGTCGGCCTGCTTCGAACACCGCTGTTGCTACAAGCGCTGACCGCTTCCACCCCAACATTTGAAGCCCTATATGGCCTTACACCGGCTAGCTGCCGGCTATCAAACCGTCTTTAAATTTATTTACAGTGAACGAATTGGGCAGTTTCATAGAACGGCCATACATGTGGTGTTGCGGTGAGGTAAATGAAAAGCAGCGTAATCAGAACTGATTTGTAAGAATGTAGCCAAACAAATTGCATTGGAATAACGATAAAAGTCTACAGAATAGAGGCTGTAATTCCGCTAAAGTCATTCAATCATGTCATGACTGGTCTATAGTACATGGTGGTAACATACTATGTGAGGGCGGAAGGTGTAAGGGCAAGGTAGGTGTGGGAGACAATTATCAAAGACTTACCTTCTTGCGATATCTGCTGGTGGCAGCCAAGGCCATCACACCGTCTTTTATTGAACAGGCGTACAAGTGATTGAGATTGACATGGTTGGGTACAGGTAATACCGAGTTGTCTTCGTCGCTGACAGCCTGGCTGTTGAGCATGACTTTCTCCAAATGAGGAGGAAGACCAGGCGGTTGCGTTAGCTGCTGCTGTTGAGCAGATAAGGCTGCAGCTTCTGGACTTTGCTTGGCTAGATCTTGCAAGTATTGGGGGATATCCGCAGAATATGTTCCAGGAGGAGTGGATGACAAAGAAACAGCTACAGGAGAATTTTAATGACACTGGATGCTATGTGACATAGATCAAAGACTATTAAAGTCTTACCTCCTAACTGATGTTCGTCGAGGTCCGACCGTCGTTCACCAAATTCATCTAAATCATCGTCAAAGCCGTCATCTACCTCAATGTAGTTGACAAGATTGCCATCAGGGTCGGTGGCTGTTTCCAAATCATTGGAGCATTTCCACTCGTCATCCACAATAAATTTTAATCGATGCGTGCCAGGAGGTAACTCTAGTACCGCGGCAAAGTCCTGTGAGCTGTTTGGTACAATATTAGTAGATGTGCAAAGGATACAGTAAGACACAAATGACGAATTTGATCATACCTCTTGACTAGATGTATTTTTTGCTTCCAGCCGTTGAACGTTCCCGTCACGTAAACACTCTTACCACCTTGTGTCCAGGTTATTATAGTTGGAACGGTGTTGTTGGCTGAACCTGTGCAACATAACGTGTCAATATTGATCTCGTACATGCAACATACTTGACATGCAACATACCTCTGTCGACTTCTAAAGCTAGGTTGCTGGGGCGTCTTCGAATTCGATTATCATCGTCATCCGCTCCCGATTCTGAATCTCGTCCAATGCTTTGACCTCTTGCTCGATAATATGGTCCCTTGATGGAATCACTGCGATGGTGTGTGCCGCTGGCCATCCTCCTTGTGTCACCTTGAGTCCTTGATACCTTTCCATCATCAAAATCCATACTTTCAAGCCTGTCAGATAGCTTGTCGGCCGCTGCTACTGTGCTAGAGCTTGCTTCTGATTGTACTGAAGTACCCTCTGAGCGAAATCTACTTTCGTCAGGCGGTGAAAGTGGTGACCCTACAAAAGGGGAGCTGTGCTCGCTGTCAATGTCCTGCCGCAATTTTCGAGCATGGTTTTTAAGGTAAGGGTCGCTATAATGTATGTCTCTATTATCACTTGCATTGACATTGGGCTTGGTTATATTGACGGTCGGTAGACCTCCTTGATAGCCTGATCTCACTCCTGGAAAAGACCCTGTATGCTCGTTATCAGAGTAGAATGAAGACTGATGATGTTCTGCTGAGGTTGAGTTTCCCATTTCCACAGAATTGTTTGGAGCAAAAGACTGATTAGCTGCCAGCCGCTGAGACGCACCCTCCCTCGGCTCGATTTCGATCTCCGCAGCCGTCGTTTTTTACCTTAAGCCAATTTCACTGATATCTGCTTGTGTGGCCAATGCCACTGATGCCTGCGTGTCTCCACCCAATACAGCGCCAAACAGCTTGGTTTTGTATGTAAACGATGCTTTATTATAATTATAGACAACAGGGTATTAAGGAAGGATACAAAATGATGGGCTGCTCTAGCTCATTTGGCTATGCTCTCCGTTTCATCGTCGCTACCTTCGTCATCTTGTATGCTAAATATCCTAGCACGAGTACTAGTAGCTTCAGAGGTCTCGTCAGGTTCTTCAGCGGCATCCTTGGCATTAACCCCTGGGTTTGGTGCTTCTTGTAGTTCTCCAAACTCGTCAGCTTCGTACTCTTGATCATCTCTTTGAATGGCTGCCTGTCTTCTTCGATATGTTTCGTCTTCAACATCAGAAAAGTCGTCACCATCATCGAGCAAGCCCTGTTGAGCTTCTATATCATCGTCAGGAAAGGATGCAGCGTTTCCACGCGATCGTCCACGGCGTAATGCAGTTGGTTGTAAAGCAAAACTCAGACCGTTGGGCAACAATCTATTTGCCCGTTGCAGGCAAAAGCACATTCCTACACCTACCAAGATCACGCAAACATACTATCAAGGGATCAATGTTGCGATAATGAGTGAACTGCCAACAACTTGTAAAGCTTACCAGTACAATGGTAGTTGGAATGTCAAAGTTGCTTGGCGGAGTTCCACTGGGAAGATCTTGGCCTAGTAGCAAGCGAACGTGGTGATTTCACAAAGGTTAGCAGCAAGGCTCAGCCGTATGTTTACACATTGATATATGTCTGAGTGAGTACTAACGTCTCTCCATTGCGAAAAAGAGTGATGCCCGGATTCGGCGACGAGTGACTGACCAACTAAACTCAAATGATCACGTGTGCGATCCATTAGCTGCCACTACAGATGCTGGAACTCGCTCGGCTCGACAGAGGCATACGCAAATGTGAATTATAATTCCCTCACAGTACACAGATAATTAAATGAATATCCAGTGGCTGGGTATATTGAACATAAACATACAATCGATAATACTACTGGTACAACGAGATCTACCAAGCTAGCTTTGACTCACCATCTACTGGGCAAGCCTTATCCTTTAATTTACAAGCATCCAACGTTGCCCAGCCATTGGTTGAGTTACCTTCCTTGTCGAGAAGAAACTCCCAGTAATGCATAGGGCAGAGCAAGATGGGACCAATCTCGGGGCCATATTCATCCAAGCTAATTTGCCCATGTGTATACATATCAGCTCCAGCATGTGGGCAATATCTGTCAGCTTCGTATCTTGTGCCATTGGGAAGAGTCACAATAATGCGGTCTTTATCATGCTCAGCAATGGTAATGGATGCCTCGGCTTCTTCTTCTTCGACAATGGGGATGGGCTGGGTAGCTACTGAGCCTTTGTCATCAGCAGCAGGGGTAGTAGTTTCGTTACTGCTAGCTTCTGATGACACAGTAGCAGGTGTTGAAACAGTAGCGGTCGTGGCAGCAGAGTTCTCTGCTTTGAGTTGGCTAGTTACTCGAGCGTTTTGGGATTCATCCTTTTCTTTGACATTGTGAGTGTCCGACATCTTGGACGACTCAACCGAGGTGGATTCAATCTTTAGCGACCCAATGTCATCACTGAGCTTGGACAGAGGCTCAGGTTTGCTACCTTTGATAGTTGGAACAAACATAAGAAAGCCTCGTTGCTTCCCTTCCCCACAGTTTGGTGAACTTTGATAATGAACCTTGACAAGAATTTTTGATTTTCGGAATTTCCGATGGAATTGCCAAATGCGATCATCTACACTTAAAAAATTGATAATTTATAGAGTCGAAGTAGAAATAACAACATTTACGAGAGTCGAGCATGTACAGAGTATATGTTCGCTACTGGTGGGTTCATTGAATAGCAAACTATAGAAGCAAAGCAATTTTGAGATTTTTCAGGGCAGAAATTTCGAGGTACACCAATACCAAAATGGTTCTGCCTACAGATTAACGATTTTGATAAAGACAAGAACTCTAAAATCGGAGGCTCCGAAGACGAGGGCTCTGGATACGAGGGATCTAGAGATGTGGGTCCTGGTGTGTGAGTTTTGTCCTGTACAACCATGTTTTGCAAGCCCAACAGGCTCATAAATCACGTGGCCAGTTAAACCGTAGTCGCCAGTCACAATCAAGCCACCAGCAGTGAAGTGTTAAGATCACTTTTTGGGTGTCATTTTGAATTCACTTCAACAGGAACCATGTCAGATCCTTGGATCTTGACGCGAAACCTATTAAAAGGCGAACAAGTAGCGACTTTGAGTACCCAGAATATAGAGGGTATTATTGAAAAGCTTAATATCGATAATTGGTCACCGGCCATCGCAAGATTTATCGGATCCGTAGCACAAGATTTCTCAAGTGCTAATAGAGGACCTCAAGTCCTGCAATATACAGCGAACGCCTGCAAGGCAATCAATAAAAAGGTACGTTCTTTTCGCAAAATAACCGCTCATGGTAATTCTCGCTTATTCTTCGGTTCAGGTTTCGGGAATCAAATGGTTGAGCGTCTACCAGAATTTAGATTATGAGGAATTCGCCATAAAAGGACAAGAGGGTCTAAGCATTCTGATACATTGTTGGAGAAGTGTTCAGCAGGTATTGTATTTTGCGTTTTAAAATAACGTCAATCTCGCATGGAGGTACTTACCATCAAGCTTGCCAGGATGCTTTCCCAGTTATGGTGTTTTTCAAACCATGGCAAAATGCTCTTGGCCAACTCAGTGTGCTTAATGAAATATCCAATTCCTCGCCATCGGTATTAAACCTGAACGACGGGACATTTAGGAGCGTCATTTCGAGTGCTGATCTGGAATACCTCACCGAGAAATCGAAAGTGTTCGCTATGCGTTGCATGAGCCAACAATGTAATTGCTTGGATCTATTACAAGCAATGATTGCTCTTGTTGACACACCTGCTGAAGCCAACGTAAATGTATTACTGAACCGTTTGATACAAAAGGAGCCAGAACTCATCTGTGTTGGTTTAGCATGCTTTCAGGTAAGTACAAGGCGATTATTATTGCTGCGAGAAACACCGCCTCAACAGAAACCGTTTTCTTACCCTTGAAATCATAGTCGTTGCCAAATGAAAACATCATGAGATTGCGAATGCGACTTATCAACTTGTTTTTGGATGGGCACGAAAACTCGGACCTGGTGGTGAGCCTACTGTGGCAGCGGTCATCCGGCATGCTATTGGAATTTTTCTTGGATAGATATCGCAGAGATCCATTGAGTGTATCTCAGATCTTGGATATTGTTCAAGAATCAAAAATTTTATCAGAAGTACTGAGAAGCAAGCCGTACTTTTTTATATTGGATCTGGCGTCTTTGGCTGCCCGGAGAGACTTTTTAAATCTCGAAAAGTGGATAGAGTCTAGTATCGATACTCACGGAGAAGCTTTTATTGGCGCTTCTCTAGAGTTTTGGAAGCAAAAGCTCAGCAGTGAACTCAGCAGACGAAAGGAAAATACCTCTGTGGTATCTGTGGCTGTATCTGCTGAAGTTTTGCGGTCCTTTTTACATGCTTTGAGTAGAAGGTATGTATAGATTATGGAACATATGGATCTTGGCCCAAATCCTAATTTGTGATGTATATGCTGGTATGTAGGGAGTCTATCAACGCTTTCAGTCCGTTGTTTGAGCAGGTCAAGGAGCTGTGCATTCAACTATTTCCCAACGAATCAAATGCTCCGGACAGTGGTGCTACAGAGGACTCGATGTTCGCTCCTGAAATTGAGGAAGAGGTTAAACAGTATTTCGAACGCCTGTACAATGACGAGATCAGTGTAGAACAGATTGCAGCGCTCTTGAACCGTTTCAAAGACTCCAAATCTGTCAAAGAGCAACAAATTTTCGCCTGCATGGTTCACACTTTGGTAGGTCTACACGATTTCAAGATTTACCATGACACACCATGACGCTGTATATTAAACGCTCTATCTATAGTTGGATGAGGTCCGCTACTTTAGCAATTATCCTGAGAAGGAGCTTTCTAGTACTGCTCGTTTATTTGGAATGCTTGTTCAGTTACGCCTGGTTTCCTACATTCCGCTGCGCGCTGCTCTCAAACATATTCTTGACTCAGTACAACAACCTCCGGATTCGAAACTCTATGCATTCGGTATCATTGCGCTGTCACAAATTGTACCTCGACTACCGGAATGGCCACAATACGCCGTGCAACTAACACAGGTGGAAAGCATTCGCCAAACTCATCCAAAACTGGCCGCGGCCATCGAGAAAGCTTTGCAGGCCAGTGACAAGAGCAAAGCGGAAACAGGTCCAGGGTCGCTCGCCGGTCAAGACACAACCAAAGGCAAATTTAGTCCAGTTACTGTCGATCGAAATGGTGTTTCGCGCTTAAACGAATCCGAACAACATGGCTCTCCTCGAGCTGGCATGAATAGCATTCCTTATGACGTGCCACCGCAGCCGTTACAAGACAGAGTTTCGTTCATCATCAACAACATCTCACAAGGAAACTTGAAGAACAAGACGAATGAGCTTCGCGAAGTTTTGAGCGAGTCAACGTTCCGCTGGTTCAGCCAGTATCTTGTTGTGCGCCGCGTCAGCATCGAACCCAATTATCATCAACTGTACATGCAATTGTTGGATGTCCTTGATAATCAACAGTTAAACGAATGTATTCTCAATGAGACATATGCAAATATCAAGATTTTGCTGAAATCGGAAAAGACTGCTCAATTGTCGTCTGAACGTGCACTCTTGAAGAACCTTGGTTCTTGGCTTGGTGCGTTGACGTTAGCCAAGGATATTCCTATTCGCTCAAGTGACATCTCCTTCCAGGTAGGTGACTTGTCCGCCTTGTATCCGATTCATACTTTGAAATGTAACATGTATTTTTTCGATAGGACTTGCTGATAGAGGCATACGATGGTGGTGCTCTGGCAGTGGTGATTCCGTTTGTGTGCAAGGTGATTGAGCAAACTCGACACAGCAAAACCTTTAAACCGCCAAATGAATGGTTGATGGGAGTAATCAGGCTTTTGCTCGAGTTGTACATGCATGCAGATTTGAAGTTGAACCTAAAGTTTGAAATCGAAGTCATGCTTAATGCTTTGAAGTTGAATATTGAAGGTGAGCAATACTCCAAACCGAGACAATTTGAAGCCCATGAAGCTAAAAAGTATCTTGTTCCCTCCGATGTATAAAGACGTGAAACCTAGTTCTATCCTCGAAAATCGATTTCCCAAGGAGATGCCTGCCGAGCCTACATCACAGCCAATGAAGTCGCCTAAACAAGAAGTATCTGCCGCAGCTAAATTAGCTGGTAAGTTGTCATGTTAATCACCATATTTCCGAGTCGCATGTAGTTGACGCTTTTGTTAGGTATGCTCGATCCTGTACGCCTTGCTCAATTTCTATACTACAATCCAGCACTTGCTATGTTCAATGGTCAAAACGGCATCAAGCTCGGGCTGGCGAATATCGTCTGCGACGTGCTGCGCGAGGTGAGTGTATCTCTATTGTTGCACGCCAGTCGAAAATATATTTAAATGGTAACATGCGTTAATAGATTGGAGAGCCGGTTATTGTTAGATCGGCTGGTGTTGCTGCATTGTCGACAAAAGAACTGGTGTGCAAAGATTTTGCCACCGAACCTGATGAGAACAGCATAAGAACAGCCGGAGAGATGATGGTGCGAAAGCTTGCTGCCAATCTTGCTGTTGTCACAAGCAAAGAACCTTTGCGTAATGGGCTTTTTGAGAGCATCCAGTCGGAGCTTGTGGCAAATGGAATGCCAGTTGTAAGTATACCTTTTTGTGGTGAGAATAGAGATGGGTGTTACTGACTCTCGCTCAAATAGGCTGATGCGAAAGAAATCTCTTTGGTTTTTGTATCTGACAATTTGGACATTGTTTGTTCGTTTGTTGAGAAGGCATCTATCGAGAAAGCTAGTGAAGAATTGATGATAAATCTTGGTCCATCATTTGCCATTCGTCGGCAGTATCGAGAAGTAAGTGTAGTTGTAGGGCGATGGGAGGAGCTTATGCCAGCAGAGGTCGATTGACAAACTCTTCTCCAGTCAATGTCGAACAAACCATTCTACGACACAGCTGCTTTGGGACGAATGCAACCGCAGATTAATTTACCCGAAGTCCTCATGCCAACTCGTGGCCTGACCATTGAGCAGGTAATTATGACAATTTGGTATATGTTTGCATTTTGCTACTAGATACTAAACTCCAGTGATTGCTTTTAGCGCAAAGTATACAATTTGATTGCTAGCAGCCCCGTGAAAGCCCCACAAGAACCCATGGAGCAACGTAAGTACAGCATTACGTTGTCATATCGAGATCAGCTCAGATTTTAACCACATGTCATTTTAGCTTATGCTGTTGCACCTGGACGAGGGTCTATTGATCTTTCCAAAACTAGTCCGCAGATACCTGTTAAAAGCCAGAAATCTGTAAAATGCGAGGTAGGTCTAAACACCTCCACTCTGCGTGTTGGTCTCTGTATTGACTTTATTATATCCAGCAAATTTTGGCCAAGGTTGCTGCTTATATATCGCAAATCGAAGCGCAATATCAGTCTGAAATTCCCACTGGACATGACTTTATACTATTCATACGACAGCTTCCCTCCTTGATTACCAGTTCTGCCGATGCTCCTGAGCTAGCTCTTATTTTGTCGCAAAAAACTGTTGCGGCTTTATATACATCACAAAACCGGCTTCAAAGAGATTGCTATTCGTCACTTTTGTTGGTTCTATGTCAAGCTTTTCCAAAGATTTTGAAAGAGTTGCATAGCTGGATAACATATTCCACTGACGAGGTAACGTCATATTCTCACACTCGAATATCCACTTATCGTTTTCTCACGTTTTTTCAAATTTACAGCGCAAATACAATGCTTTGGCCGTTCTATCTTTAATACAGAAGAGTCTTGTACCATTGAAAGGACTAGATGTCCAATTAGCACAACCGTTAGAAAATAACGATGCCATGGCAATCAAGTTCAGCACCGCGTTGATTCGAGATGGCCTCTTATGCCAACAGCCACTGTTCAATACTCACGACTTTATTGTCTCCATATCATTGTTGGAGGATGCTTGCAATGAATCAGAAGATAGCTCTAGGTATTTCAATTTTGCTCTAGCAATTTGTGTGCAAATTTCATGGACCTGACGCCTTTGAATTCATTTAGTATCAAAGAAGTTTTGGATGAATTGAAGACATCGGTACATGAATCAGTGTCGAACATAGCTTCTCTGGAAGACGCATGGAAATACCATCGATTGTATGCGGAATGGATCAGGCTATATGATCATCCTTTAGCTGGCGAAAAGGTGTACAATGCATACATTGAGAGAATCAACCAAGACATTTCGCAGGACAACCAGATATTCTTTGTTCGCATGGCCATTGAGTACTCGTTAAAACATTATACAGTATACAAGAACACTCATGGTTTGACACGACAATATTCAACTCTGCCTCTCGATGCGTTTGCGAAGCTTGTCGAGCAGATGATCTTGCATGCAGCGAGTGCTAATGAAGAAGACCGTCACTCGGCCCAGGTTGTTCTTGGTACTCAGATACTTTCCATCATTGTCTTGTGCATGGCACAGCGACATGAGCAAGAACAGGAAAAGTTTGCTCAAAAACCGTTCTTAAGAATCCTTTCCGGAGTTCTGATGAACATTTGTCACTTGGGTATCCAGGAGATTGAATCCCAAATGCTCACTGCTTTGAGGTAAGAATTATTTACTGATGAAGCATGGTGGGAAAACCATCAACTAAAAAGTGTCTTTATGTAGCAACACTCTATATACATTACAACCTTGTAACTTCCCCGGATTCGCTTTTGGATGGCTTCAGCTTATCTCACATCGTTCATTTATGCCAAGAGTATTGCAGTTGGGAAAGGCCAAGGTGAGTTTACGTATTAAATTTCTTGATGAGCATCACAGGTTTTGTTAAACAAACTGGTTTTTAGGGATGGCCACTGTATCATAAATTAGTATTGGCACTTTTGTCTTTCTTGGGTCCTATTCTTCAAAACGGCCATCTGCAAAGAGCATCTAGAACATTTTATCGTGGAACACTTCGAACTCTGTTAGTGCTGTTGCACGACTTTCCCGAGTTTTTGTGCGCATATTATTGGAGCATTTGCGACATAGTTCCAAACTCATGCGTGCAACTACGCAATTTGATTTTGAGCGCGTTCCCTCGCAACATGTATTTGCCAGACCCTTACTCGTTGAATCTGAAGATGAGCGAGCTATATGAGAGCCAGCAAATTCCTGAAATCGGCTCTTATCAGCAGCAGCTTTCCAAAACCGGCCTTACCAGTTCATTGAATGAACTTGCGAGGACTGACGACTGCCAAATTTTCGCCGAAACCTTCCTGAAGAGCATAACCTCAGTAGACCATCTCGCGAACGGCCCACAGTACTCTCGTTACAATATTACTATCATCAACCCTGTTATTTTACATCTTGGCGAAACGGATATCACCGAGAATAGAGATGCCTCTCAAGGTCATACGTTCCAGATCTGCAACTTGCTCCTCTCCAGATTGGATGCTGAAGGATGCTACTTGTTATTGAACGCAATTGCAAATCATATGCGTTTCCCCAATCGACATACCTGCTTTTTCAGCTCCTTGATGCTCAGCTTGTTCGAAGCTACAGATGACAGCCAGGTGAAAGAGCAAATCACTCGGTAAGTTGCATATAGACCGCGTAGCATTATGATGCAGCCTCAACTCACCCGAGCCTTTTACAGTGTACTTTTGGATAGACTTATTGTTCATCGGCCCCATCCTTGGGGATTGCTCGTCACATTCATTGAGCTAATTAAAACAAACAACTTTTGGGATAACTCTTTCACCAAATGCTCTCCTGAGATAGAGAGGTTATTCCAAAGTGTGGCACGGTAAGCGTTGAAACTCTTGGATCTATTGCAAACAAAGTGATACTTAGACTACATTTTCCAGGTCCATACAAGATAATTAAGTTTCGCTATAAAGGTTGCTTTTTTTCATGTTATTACATCCTCAAATATATATATACACTTCATTTCCTCAAATAATCGCGATAATGATTGCGTTATGTTTGTATTAACGATTGCGTTAATGATTGCTTTATTTTGTATGTGAAAGTGGAAAACAAAAACTTGTAAAACATATGCCGTGCATCAACGCTCCATCGCACGTCATAAACTGAGCTGCGTACATGTGTTTACTCGCCGAACAATCTTCGTACTCGCTTGAGCACGCTGTCCTTCTCAGGATCTAGCCAATCAAGAGTCAGCGTCGGTAATGCAGCGTAAAGTGCAGTAGCTCAGACTTACCATAGGGGTGATCTTTGGAGGGTATTTCTAACACGGTTGGGAAAGCTTGGTTATGTCCGTCAATAAGCTCGCGGATATCTTCAGCAATCTTTTAAGGGCATCTCGGTGAATACGCAGTGGATACATACACTCCAGCTAGGCGTACTTACATGCTGATTTATCAAAATGATGGCAATGTCTTTTCGCTTTGTGAATTCTTCGAATGTCTCTTCGATGGTGGCTAGTGGCGTTTCTAGTAGTTGGGTGCAAAGTTCAATATCCAGCATTGGAAGCATACCAATAGTGCTCGTACAACTTACTAGCATCTACGACCAGAAAGTTCTTCTTCTGCTGTTGATTGGTGTGGCCAACGCCAGCAAGTAATAGTCCAGTGACGGAATCCTGGAAAACCGAGATTAGCTATCGATGAATTATATCAAACATTTATATGAGCAGTACCTCGTCACCGATAACAGCAATGAGATTGCGATCCTTCTGTAATGACGTGCCTCCTGACATGTCTGGTGGTAGCTGTGAAGCGAGCAGCCATTGACTGGCCCTCCAAGGCCGTCGAAAGAGAAAGTCACGAATCACGTGAACAGAATTCTCCAGCTTTTTTTTTTTTTTCTGGTTGACGAACAGCTGCCCTAGATTAGATCGCTATCATTTTTCTTCTTTCAATTCCGTTTAGCATTAAAAAATGAGCGATTTTGACGACTTTATCGGAACCATTGATGACAATGTTCAAATTGTCGAGGAGTTGTCCGAGGAAGAAGCCCCCGTCGTTAAGAACAAGAACAAAAAGGCGAAGAAAGCTGTCAAGAAGAGCACCAACGGCGATATGGACAACTCATTCTCCTTTAACATTGAAGGTGGAGGAAGTCTAAAGGGTGGTAATATGGACTGGGATTTCACCACCACTCGTGAGATCCTAAAGGCTCAAGTAAGCTTTGCATGACCGTACACAAAGTTTGTTACAATGACCTGACCGCTTATGTATTATAGACTTTGGTTCCTCGAACGAATATTGACGACATCATCGCCAAAAAGTTGAAGGAAGAGAAGAATTTGAAGAAAGGAAAGAAGAGAAAGGCTGTAGAGGAAGCCGAAGAAGCAGATGTTGATAAAGAGAACGCCGGCGATCTCATTTCAGATAATGACGAAGATGTAGCTGCTGATGGTTTTGGTGGTGGTGTAGTCGAGGATGATGACGATGACTCAGAAGGTGAATCTGATTCAGATAAGTCAAGCTCAGAAAGCGAAGATGAAGAAGATAACGTTCAACAACATGACATGGACAGTGACGAGGATGAAGAAGAAAAAAATGAATTTGAGATCGAGGTATGGGCCACTAGTATGATTGTCCCAATATTGAATTGATTTTAATATACCCTCGTAAATAGCGAAAGAAAGCATACTTTGCTCCCGAGACCGATCAACCAGCTATGACTTACGAGTCATTTGCAGCAATGAACTTGTCCAGACCCATTCAAAAAGGTCTTGCCCAAGTGGGATTTGTTGCTCCCACTGCAATTCAATGCAAAACTATACCCGTGGCTCTGCTTGGCAAGGATATTTGTGGTGGTGCTGTGACAGGTTCTGGTAAAACGGCAGCGTTTGTTGTACCCATCCTTGAAAGATTATTGTACCGACCTCGCCAAAATGCCAGCACTCGCGTTCTTATCCTTTGTCCTACTCGTGAGTTGGCTGTTCAAGTCCACAGTGTCGCTGTAAAGCTTGCCAGTTTCACGGATATCCAGTTCTGTCTGTGTGTAGGTGGTTTGAGTGTTAAGAGTCAGGAACTGGAGCTGAAGCAAAAGCCCGACGTAGTTGTTGCTACTCCTGGTAGATTGATCGATCACGTCCGAAACTCTCCCAGTTTTACCTTGGAAAGTTGTGAGATTTTGGTGATGGACGAAGCTGACAGGTAAATGATTCGAGATGAGTAGATTGCAGCCATGAATGCAACTAACAAATATAACCTAGAATGTTGGAAGATGGTTTCGCTGATGAACTCGGAGAAATCGTCAAAGCTTGCCCAAAATCACGTCAAACTATGCTTTTCTCTGCCACCATGACCGACAACGTAGATCAATTGATTCGCATGTCCTTGCAGCGACCTGTGCGATTAA
The DNA here is from genome assembly GCA_037039815.1 of Umbelopsis sp. M5902. NCBI lineage: Eukaryota > Fungi > Mucoromycota > Umbelopsidomycetes > Umbelopsidales > Umbelopsidaceae > Umbelopsis > Umbelopsis sp. M5902. The sequence goes on from JAXQGL010000046.1 coordinate 25,181, forward strand.
TGATTGATCCTTCTAATCAAGCAGCTTCCAAATTGATTCAAGAGTTTGTTCGTATTCGAGCTCACAAAGAAGGTGACAGACCTGCTGTCTTGCTAGCGTTATGTAAAAAGACCTTTAAGCGAAAATGTATCGTTTTCTTCCGGTCAAAGGCAGCAGCCCATCAGATGAAGATAGTATTTGGACTGTGTGGATTGAGCGCTGCCGAACTTCATGGAAACCTTTCACAAGAACAGAGACTGGAAGCGTTGGAAAAGTTCCGTGATGGCGAAGTTGATTATTTGTTGGCTACTGATCTAGCGTCCAGAGGTTTGGATATCAAGGGTATTGAAGTTGTCATCAACTTCAATATGCCTCAACAATTCTCACAATACTTGCATCGTGTTGGTCGTACCGCGAGAGCTGGCCGCAACGGAAGGTCTGTCACTTTGATTGGCGAGGCTGATCGCAAACTTCTCAAAATGGCAGTCAAGTCATCTACAAAGTCTCAAGTAAAGCACAGAGTGGTGCCTGCTGAACTTATTGCCAAATACAAAACCAAATTGGAGGCAATCACTGAACAAGTCAAGGATGTTATGAAGCAAGAAAAGGAAGATAAGGCTATACGTCAGGCTGAGATGGAGCTGAAAAAGAGTGAGAACATGCTGAACCATGCTAATGAGATATATTCGCGACCGGCACGAACATGGTTCCAGACGGATAAAGACAAGAAAAAGTCCAAGGATGTTGGTAAAACTGCATATAAGGCAATGTTCAAAAAATAGATTAGTGTCTTGATGTTGGACCTTTCTTAAACACTTGTCTTTCTCATCTTTCACTTGTTAACATTTGCATATTGTATTCAAAATCACATTTTCGCCGTTATAGAAGGCTTGTAATCCAATTTTGTCATTGAACTATAAAACCATTTGCAGTGTCATGGACATGTTCAATTATAACTCTATTGTTGACTCTATTGTTGTTTATTCTATAATACAAGATCATTGTAGTCACAAAATTAATATCTGCAGCTACCAACGTGACGTGGCATGGGTACAACATCACGAACGCTCTCTAGACCGGTTATCCAGAGCATGTACCGTTCCAGACCAAGGCCAAAACCTCCATGAGGCACAGTACCGTAGCGTCGAAGATCAAGATACCATTTATATTCATCCAAATCCATTTTGCTCTCAATCATCTTTTCACGTAAAACTTCATATCGTTCTTCACGCATAGATCCGCCAATCAATTCCCCAATGGAGGGGATTAGCAGATCAAAGCAACCTACAGTAGATTTGCTGGTCTCTGACGTCTCATCTACACGCATATAAAAAGGCTTGAGGCTGGAAGGATAATTAGTGACAAATACTGGATGTTGAAAGTGCGTAGTGGCCAGATATCTTTCATGTTCAGATTGAAGACTAGAGCCCCACGTAACTGGGAACTCGAATTTAACTTTGCCGGATTGCTGTGCTCCTTGTAAGACTTCAATGGCTTCTGTATAGGTCATTCTAATGAATGGCTTCTTGACCGTCTTCTCGAGACGCTCCAGTAAAGTTTTATCTGTCCATCGATTGAAAAAGTCTAATTCCTCTTTTGCGTTGTCCAAAACATACTTTGTGGTTGACACAATACAATCCTCTGTGAAGTCGAGCAATTGGTTCAAATCGTTAATAAAGGCGAGCTCCGCTTCCATCATCCAAAATTCAGCTAAATGACGCGAGGTTTGTGATTCTTCAGCTCTAAAAACAGGTCCCAGGGTATACACTCTACTCAAAGAAGAAGCCAGTATTTCGGCATGTAGTTGCCCAGAGACAGTGAGATACACTGGTTTTTTGAAAAATTCAGATGGTGCCATGGCAGTCGGTGCTGCCTTCTGAGCTTCATAGTCCGAAGCAGGCAATACTTTGAATACTTCACCACCACCTTCGCAGTCATGAGAGGTGATGATTGGAGTATGAACATTGAAACATTCTGATTGCTAATAGCAAGTTTTAGCAAACTTGCAATGACCGCCTGTGATCCAGATTGCAATACGTACCTCGAAAAACTTTTGAAATCCAAGAACGGCTGCGTTTCTCAGTCGTAAAACAGCGCTTCCTGTGTTTCCTCTTGATCTCAAATGGCCAATCTCACGTAGAAATTCCAAAGTATGTCTTTTTTTCTGCAAGGGATATGTCTACAATAGGTAATGTCGTTTGTTAAGACAAAGGAACGTAACAGAGCTTTATATATGAGAAGCAAACTTACCGAATCACACTCTCCTAGGACTTGAACATGCTCCACTCGAAGTTCGTGCTGTTGCTCTTGACCAGGACTAGCTACTAGCTTGCCCTTGAGCTGCACACTCGCACCCGTGGTTAAACTGACCAATGAAACTGTTAAAATCTCGATACCCACACCACCAATTGATATGATTCTATTTCAAAGTAAACATACGCCTTTGCTTGCTCTGTGGTCAAGATAGCTTGAATGCCCTTCAAGTTGCTACCGTCATTGACATTAGCAAATGAGACTTGCTTTTGGCTACGAACGGACCGAATCCAACCGTTGACAGACACTTGTGCGTCTGAAATAGTTTGATCCTCTAGAACTGATTTTATAGTTCTGGGTAGTATTTGCCGCGCGGTGTGTAGGGACCGGATTGCGGTATTCATGCATTTCAGCATTTTGCTGAATTGGTGCCAATGTCAATTTCGGATAATGCTGCCAGGTACCGCCAGAAATTTGTTTTGTTGGTACTAATGGCCGAGCGGATATAAAGTTAAATCCGCCAAAGCTCAGCCAATTTGAAATTCCTCGTTTCTCGCAATAAAAGCACGCAAGTCAAACAGCATTTTTATCAATGATCAACAATAACCGGTCAACTTTATCCATAGCGCACAATATCCTAAACTCAGTACTATAACCTGTTCATTTACTGCACGTATAAACACCAGCAGTCATTGCCGGTTTGTCTATCTGTAGTGTTTGAAAATCAAAAGTCAACATATGAATGGAAATAGCCTCAAGCGGATTCAACCCTAGGCAAATCACGTCAGCTTGAAAGAACACAAATTGTATCACTTGGGGTTCTCCTAGTTAAATATGAACGTGAAGATAAAACTAGGTAGACAGTATTCTACATTGGTCTCAAGTCACGCCATCCGCAAAATTTTCAACAAATTTTTCGATGTTCAGCAATAGCCAACCATACTCCAGGTCAGTTTGCCATAATAGGTAATACCAAGTGTCTATCCTTTGCTATTGCTTCTGGCATGTCAATGAAAAGGTAAAAAATTATCTCTCATCTGCACATGTTCATACTTTATGAGTCTCACGGTACGTTGTTCAAGATGCTGAAAATTTACAGGTCACTTTGGTTCATCTTGAGCCAATAGGGGTCTGTCAAACTTGCCAATTATATTTAATGTCCGATATTGCGCAATTGTAATTGCTGATGAGGTGCAATGGAATATAAAATTCTATCATTGGCAATCAATTGAAGTTGTTGGTCACCCTTTCTTTTCATCCTTTTCTTTTCTTTACATGACGCCGTTGGACAGGCCAGTTGAATACGATATGTCTGAAAACTCACAAGTATCTAGCTTTTTAACTCGACATGGCCCAATACAACTCGCCAGCCCTCGCCAGCTCTGTTATCGACACCGAACTGATATCCCCAGACGACCTGTAGCCGATCAATTCTCTCGTTCAGCCGCTCAAAAGGTGAATAAATTGCTCCTCGAAACTGACCCTATCGTATCGAACGTCGATTAGACTAAACTATATTATTCTTGATGTAGCGTCTGGAAACACTACCTAAAGCTGATCAGAGTGCCATCTCACACATCTGGTCAATGTTCTCAGCTGCTCCAGCAGACCAACGAAAACTCATTTTACAAGGCATTGTATCTACTTGCTGCATGCCTCAGCTTTCTTTCTTGGCTTCTGCCGTCGAGCCATTATTGAAGATTGATTTCCTGGCCGTGCTCCCTAGCGAAATATCACTCAAGATTCTTTCTCATCTGGACGCAACATCTCTATGTCATGCTGCGCAAGTTAGCAAAACATGGAAAGCTCTCGCCGATGACGATATTGTTTGGCATCGCATGTGTGAACAGCATATTGATAAAAAATGTACCAAATGTGGTTGGGGTCTTCCCTTATTGTACAAGAAGAAGGCTATTCGCAAACGAGCGTCTGATGAAGTTACTGCCGCTTGTGGCGCAAAGCCGGAAAATCGTCGACAAATCGAAGATAGCTTGCCTCAAGAAGCTCCCAACAAACGTAGACGAATCTCGCGTGAAGACACCACTGAAAGCAAAAAAGAAGTCGTTCCCGAATGCAAGCGCCGACCTTGGAAAGAGGTTTACAGTGAGCGACTGGTAGTCGAGCGAAATTGGAGAACAAACAAATACAAGATGCGAACACTAAAAGGCCACAAAGATGGAGTGATGTGTGTGCAATTTTGTGAAATCAAAAACAGATTGATTAGTGGTTCCTACGATAAAACCGTTCACGTCTGGAACCTCGAGACCGGAGAGGTCCTGCAAGTATTAAAGGGACATACTCGTTGTGTGCGAGCACTTCAATTCGATGATGCAAAGCTCGTGACAGGTTCTATGGACAACACGCTCAAGATCTGGAATTATCATACTGGCCAATGCATTCGAACACTTCAAGGTCATACCGATGGAGTGGTCAGCTTGCATTTTGATTCACGCATTCTTGTCAGTGGTTCAGCCGACAAAAATGTTAAAGTTTGGAACTTTTTGACTGGCGAGTGCTTTACTCTACATGGACATACTGATTGGGTCAATCAAGTCAAGATCCACCGACAATCCATGGTTGTCTCCGCAAGCGATGATACCACCATTCGCGTATGGGACTTGAACACCCGATCATGCTTGAAGGTCCTAGAGGGCCACGTTGGCCAAGTCCAAGCTGCTATACCAAGCATGCACGGTTTCACTCATCGATTTATGTCCCATAAGCCAAAGGTCGTTGCCAAAACTCCAGAAGAGATTCAGCAAGAGCAGCTCCATGGCTGTCGCCAGGATCAACAACAAAGACAGCGCAATGTTTTGAACGAAGAAGTAACTACCTTTCCTGTTCCCGCACAAGATACTTCAGACGATGAAGACCAGTCGGCGAGCACTCCTATTATCATCTCAGGATCATTAGATAATACACTCAAGGTTTGGTCTATGGATTCCGGAGAATGCCTCCGTACATTGTATGGTCACGTTGAAGGTGTCTGGGCTGTTGCCTTTGACAAACGTCGATTTGTATCAGGCTCGTCAGATAGTACCATTCGCATCTGGGATACCGACAGCGGCCAAGCTCTTCATACCCTTCAAGCACATCAGAAGGGAGTGACGTCCGTTTCTCTTAGTGACACCAAGATCGTCAGCGCCTCTGAAGACGGAGAAATCCGTATTTTTGATTATGGATTACAAGCATAGCTCCTACTCGATGATTACCAAAAGTCTGTAGATATATACCCCTTTTCCCATTTTCCAACGTTCATCGTGTAAATAGATTAGAATTTCCAGAAGTAACGAAAATAAAAATAATAGTAGCTTAATGTTGAGAATTAACGGTTGCCTGCCCATAGTCGGTGCTTGTGCTCGTAGCTCACTGTTATGACGTTACCGATAACTTACACAATTGGACATTGCTTATTGAGCTATTGCTCACTGAGCTGGCTGGCAACTTTCAATTTATTTCAAATCAATATAAAACATCAATTGAGTTTACCTCTCTCCGGTATATGTTTTCGGCAGACGTTTTGATTTGCGTTGGTCATAAACAGGGAATAGGTGTAGTGGCAGTCAAACTGACATTTCATTGTAGGAAATGCTTCAACGATTTTGATTGGTCGGAATTTTAAAAGCGAACGCACTAAAAGTAAGAGACTCGAGGAAATAGGAAGTTGTTCAGTTTCCTGATCTTGTACTATAATGGCTGCTTCAGGCAGTAAAGGTAATCGTTGTAATGCTTTTTCATTTGTTCTCGGACGAACCGCTAATCATAAGGCTATCTCCCGCAGTATACGTTGGCCATGTTTCCTCGCGTATTATTCGTCGAGATCTCGAAGAGCTGGTAAGTACCCGTCTATACTCATTGTCCACGGGACAAGTCAAATGCTAACCTGAAAGACGATCAGTTTGAAAAATTTGGTCGCGTGCTAGGAGTCGAGATCAAACATGGAGGGTTCGCGTTTATTGATTTTGAGGTAAACATTTTGGATCTACTGAAGGCATTGTTGGTTTAGGGCAGCATATTCAACCTTTTGTTATAGGACGCTCGTGACGCAGAAGACGCTGTTCGGGAAATGAATGGTTATGTCTTGAATGGGGATCGACTTGTAGTCGAGATATCCAAACGAGCAGCAAGTGGAGAAGGAAGCGGATGCTTCCTGTGTGGTGATAGCGGTCATTGGGCTCGAGATTGTCCCGATGCCAGTGAACGTGGAATGGACGTTCGCTCTGGCAAATGCTTTAGGTATGCAAGTCTTGCCGACAAAGTTATGCCAGAAAGTCTGATTTGCTTAAATATAATCATTTCCTATTTTCAGATGCGGTCAATCCGGCCATTTGGCAAAGTACTGCCGAGGCGAACCCTCCAGTGATTATCGTCGTGAACCAAATCATTATCGTCGACGATCACCACCACCTTATGACAGACGAAGCTATGGCTATCGTGGACGATCCCGATCTCCACCACCATATGATCGAAGACCAAGTTACATGTCAGCCCGCACTCCTCCAGACTACTACAGGCGAGGTCGATCCAGGACTCCACCCAGATACGGTCGCTCTCGTAGCCCAATAGATTATTACAGTCGAGGGCGGTCCAGAACTCCACCTGGTTACGGCCGGTCGAGAAGCCCTCGTGGCTATCCTCCATCGAGAAGTCCCCGCTACTATGGCCGATCTAGAAGTCCTCGCGGCTATGGTCGATCTCCCTCTCCATATGATGATCCCAGAGAACCAGTGCGCGGAAGAAGTCCCTATAGCAGAGACTACCCGCCAGATGATGATAGATCACCACTACCACCACCGGCCGATGATTTATTTGACAGGTAAGCCATTGCTTTCAATGTCCATATAATATGTTACTTTGGGTGGCGTTATCACTTTCCAGCTGCGAAATCTTGAATTGGGAAAGAGACATTATGGAATCGTAAATTTTTGCAACTGAGTGTCTGGAAAAGTGGACGTTGTTACTGGATGGATGTGGGGATTTTAACATCATTGTTCTGGAGGTTCAGGACCAACTAATTCTCGACCTATTTGATTCAGCAGACCACCACCGCCGCCCGTCGATTCTAGAAGATGAATTGAGAGTTGCCCAGTTGTGAGCAAGAGCTTAAGGCGCGTATACATAGTCGGTGTTCTCGTAAAAGAAACAAGCCAAAAAACGACATCTATTTATATTGATTGTTCTCTGCAAACAGACGATTTTTTTTTTCTTCAGAATATTTAGTTTTTCTTTCTTTTACAAACAAACCAGACAAGAAAAAGGAATTGATAATAATAATAAAAAAAGAAATTTAACGAAAAGGAAATGTTAGAAAACAAAAAGAAAGTGTTCATCACAAAAGCAGGTGAAATAATAAGATAAAAAAAAGAGCAGTTTTATATCATGTGTTTGCGTATGTGCCAAAATGCCTTCCAGCTCTCGGTACGGCAGATATCAACAAAAAAAAATACCACATATAGGAGCGAGAATAAACAAGAAAGTAGAGAGGAGGAAAAGCATCAACACATTGATAACTAGAGGAAAACACAGGCGAGATATAAGAAAAGAAGGTATGGCGGAAAAGAAGGATTTAAAAGTGAAAGTGACTTTTATGGTGATAATTAGTCCAGCGATTTCACTTTCAATTCGCTTGCAGGCAACGGCGTGAAGTTGTTGATATCGATGCCTCTGGATATTAGCTCAGCCTCAGCATGAGGAGGGACCAATTTTCGAATCAAGTCTGGTCGGATCGAAAGCTCTGATGATAACAAATACATTAGCCACACCGTTTCCATTACCAACACCTTGCATATCGTCTATACTCACCATGTACAGAAAAATCAAACAGATTGGGTAATTCCTTTCCGTTAGCAAGTCGGGTTTCCGGATTACGAAGCTCGTCAAAGAAAGGATGGATCATAGCGTCTAGAGCTGTTAAACGCTTTGTTGGAGTATATTGCAATAGCTGTGAAATGAAGTCAATGGCTTCAGGTGGTGTTCGCGATCTAAAGACCTGCAAGTCATAATAAACATGAGTGGCGCGTTTCTATCTCAACTTGTGACCCTTTATTACACATACCTTGGAAAATGGATGAGGCTTGATTTGAGGGAATCTGTGTTCAGTATAGTTTGGATTCATTGAAACCAACTGTTCCTTGGAAGGCGTGCCCAATACTTTAATTATTTCCACCAATTGATCAATTCCACTTTCACCAGGGAACAATGGTTGTGAAAGCATCAGCTCAGCCATCACACATCCAGTTGACCAAATATCGATACTAATGGTGTAATTGGTGGCTCCGAATATGAGTTCTGGCGCACGATAGTATCGCGAACAAATGTATGATACGTTGGGCTCTCCAGCCACTAAGATTTTAGCACTAGGAAACTCAAGCGTTAGACGCCACATTCAGAAAATCTAGAACCATTGCAATTAGGCTTTTTACCTTCCGAAATCGCAAAGTTTCAATATACCAGTAGCAGGATCCAATAGTAGATTTTGCGGTTTAATATCACGATGACATATTCCAAGAGAATGAATATAGGCTAAAGATCTCAGCAACTGGTACGTATATAGTTTGACGTAAAGCATAGGCATAGCCTGTTTGGCTTTTGCGTAATGGCGCGATGCTCGGTAGATAGTTTCCGGGATATACTCAAGGACCAAATTGAGGTAAACTTCATCCTTCTGCTAGTAGCAGGTTAGAATCACGTCATAGTGAAAAGTAAATATTAGAAGCGAACCACTACGACACCTTTACCTTTGCATCGCCTTGACTATAAAAGAATGCCTTGAGGGCTACAATATTGGGATGCGCTACAAGACGCATGATTTGTAATTCTCGGTTCTAAGAAATTGATATGGTCAGCACATGTTGTATCGTGACGGGCACCGAACTGTAAGCCGTCTTGAACCATTTAGGAAATAAAACCTGGCAAGCCGTATACATGCCAATACAATAACAATAACGAAGAAAAGCTAGTTACCTTGAATCGCTTATCTTGCAAGACCTTTTTAATGGCCACGTCGTCACCAGTGCGAAGTAACTTTGCCTGATATACAACACCAAAAGATCCGTTTCCAGCTACCTTGTAGTTAGAATAATGCAACTGTATATCTTCTCCTGACCTTCCATCTTTTGCTGCAACTTTTATAACTTTTAAAGGATCGGCGTCGCCTGAGAGACAAATGGCCAATAAAAGATGTTAGTTATGCGAAGGCAAAGCCAAATTCAAGTCCCCCATAACACAGGTTTGGCTTATCAATACCCCCACCTTGTCCAAGTCCGCTGTGTCAAGCATTGAAAAAGTTGAAGGGTACATACCGCTAATTCTCAAGCCGCTCATGGGACCGTGAGCCATCAGTGATTTTGGGATTGGTTAAAGTAGAAAGGCGTCTGGGTGACTGTTCGAAGGATTCAGAATATGGTCAAGTCGCCCCAAACAAATTTGGGAACTGTCATTGGAAGAAGAGATGTATTTAGTTGATGTAATTTGGAATGAAAGTTGGCACAGCAGCTATAGAGTCAACTACAAGTGCTGATAATAACAATATATATTGGATGCTTACAAAATGGTTTGAAAGGATTAGAGAAGGGGAGTGTGAGCGGGGATGGTGCACCTTACTGGGCGGAGACAATTCAGGTGACGTTGTGCTGACTTTTTTCCTTTCAGCCCAATTCTGCCTGTGCCAAATTGACCTGAGCAGGCGGGGTCGGTTAGCTCAACCTGCTTACCGTTCCTTGGTAACAAATAACATGATTCTCCCTAAAACTGCTTGAAATTGGCCCATGACAGGATCATGTACGTTTAATTTCTTGTAGTACATCTAATGATATATCGTTATATTGTGCATGTGACTGATGAATGTGAACACGCTTGCCCAATTTTTTTTGAAGCAAGTACTTTGATGCCTGGGAAGTGGCTGGTAATTTTCAAATGACATAACAATTGAAATAAAACCATCTCCATCATCTTATAGAAGCTAACGGTACCTTGATTTACCGATCAATCTTTCGCGTTCACATAAACTTAAAAATAGACGAACATGATGACTTATGTTTCACGTCTGCATTGTAAAATGGCTGACAGTTTAGTTCGACTCCGCTACGCTTATGCCTCACATCACACTTGCTGGTACGCCATCTTCACACACTAGTCCTCTCAATGGTGTATGTAGACAGTAATGCGCATATATTTTGTCAGTCTCCGACTCAACATGTACAAGACTATCACTTCAATGTTCTATAGTAAAGAAGTAGAGAATATAAAACAAAAAACAAAAATTGCAGTCAACATTTGAAGAAGAAGCTTTTGGATTTTCAGTAACTGAACTGAATAGAAATTTCCTTGCTCGGCAGATGGAAAAATTGTTGAGGAGGCTGGCTGGGTCAAACATTATTTTCAACAACCGACATCCCAAGTTTGTCATCTCATTGTTCGCCACGAATATATAAAGACCATCAATTCGCGACTTCCATTTAACCATAACTCTCTCAATCAGTCTCAACTCATATAATCAAATGTATTCCTTCAAGCTCTACCTTACTCTCGCTCTCGGAGCCCTCCTTTCTGCCAATGCTGCTCCCATCAATGCATCCCAGGATCCCTTTGCTATCTGCGATGGCTTTGCTTTGGAGAGCTTGGGCACAAGCACCATCAAGGACGGGCAATCTATCGATGTAAAGTGGCAAGTCGGTGACTCTCTCGTCAAGGATTTCCAGGCCATTGAGTTGTTCAACAAAAACGGTCTTATCACTGACTTGTATGTTGGACATACTCCTGCCACTGATTTGTCCAAGACTGTCAATGTCAATGTTCCTAGCCACGTCGAAATCAATGATGGCGACTACTGGTTCCGTATCTGGGGCGAGACCTCCAAGGGCCCTCATTGCATCCTCATCAGTGACAGCTTCAAGCTCACTCAGTAATTGTAGTCAAGATGATATCTGTGCTATATCCACAACCGCCTGTATATATCAATATATCTCTAACCTAGTGTATACGATACTTTAATATTGTAAATGACATAATAAACCTTTGAACTAATTTCACACAACACCGATTGGTACCAATGCACCACTCAACGTTGAGGGCTATTATTATATTATGACTTGTTATTGGCTAATCTGACTTTCTTTGTTTTAATGGCTGACGCGATCATGAAGGAAAAAAATTGGAGCAAACCGTAGTGGTAGTAGCTAATGCACGGTATGACGTACTATTATTAACCGGCTGACCATGCCAATGCATCAGGGATGTCTTTGGAGCATTCTTTCGAAGCTGGGATGAGATGCTAAAATAGGCAAAATGCTGACTTTGCTGAAACAAAAGACCGGCACCAATCGGGAGAATTGTGTGGTGATGAAATTTCAATTGGGAGCGCGCTCACGTTATGTCAGCGCGCTTACAACCCACTCAAGTCAATAATGTCATAATCTACCGTTGCTAACACAGTTATTCATGGTTTTTAAATCTTCTGAGTCAACTCATCACCTCGAAAACTACCCAGATTCATTGGTAGACATAATTAGTAACCAGTAAAAGTCAGCTTTTCTGCAAAATATGTTACACTAAAACTTTTTTAATTGCTATTGTTTAATAGTCCAAAACATGCAAAGGACGGTTAAGCGCTTCCGCGAATACAAGCCTCGACTTTAGAAGGATGTTTAATTTCAAAGTTGGGGTCAGCTACGAGGGGGGAGCAAGCGACAGGTTCATTTTTATAAAGTACTTGAACCGTATTGATTTTGGTCATATCCAGACTTTTATCAACGCACCAAGCATCTGTTCCGCCCTGGGCATTGATTTTGAATGGTGGAGTATCGACATCAACGACTTGACCCATCACATGCTTGCAGTCATGTCCATTACGTAATTGGATTTTGTAGTCATGGTAGGTTGCATTTGTTTCAAGACCCTGCTTGATATGAAAGTACAAGAACGAGCCAGGCTTTTTTGCCACATCATTCTTGACAAGCACAACCTCACCGTCCAAATACGAATGGAAGTGGATCGCAAAAGTACCAGCCATAGGCTCAGTTTTGGCAGGAGCAGCAGAGACGCAGATAGCCAGAGCAATAGCAATGAACATCGACAAGATGAGTTTGATCATACTGATGAAAAATGATAAGTGACCAGTTTTACAGAGATTGCCACCAATAAATATATATTTATGTGTGTGCAAAGCTGGTGCAGTGTTGCTAGGGCAAGTGGCGCTATGCAGGAGTATTCCTGGGATGGATGTTTATGTATTTTTAAAATTTGCCTACATTTGGAAGCAAGCATTTCTCAAAGTGGAGCAGCAAGATTAACTTGAAAGTTGTTTCTTGTTAGACTTTGCATGCTTCAAATTTTTTGTGTTACCAGCCATAGCCTCCTTCATCTGATAGATGCAGGAGGATGAGTTGTGTGATATTGCGTTCAAAAAAGTTGCAACCTCAAGCTTAATGATCCACGGAGCCCACTACTACACCGGCCATGCTCATGCTGCCGAATTGAGGCTAAAAATAGGAACTTGTATATTGGATGGGACTGCACATGATGGCCGCCATTGGTAAAATTTAGCTTTGAATCTTTGTTCTACTGCGCATGACGCAGACTTCTTGACCTGTGCCACCAAGAGTTTCATCATTACAACCACACTAAATAGTACAGCATGAATACAACGACCATTGGTTACGGCTATCTAGATAACTCTCAGTCAATAGTATGGTATACTCCCATTAGCGAGAAGTGATTAAAACGCTTCTGTTCAATAAACGACAAACTCTATAGCCCAAGTGCTGCTCCCTTGGGGGGGGGTAGGGAGGTGATGTACATTTGGATGGTGCGCAGCATGAATGCATGTGGTATGGTACCGCAGCATGCAAGGATACAAACATTTCCAATTGAAGCCATACATTCAGGCAAAGATTTGTGAATGTTGCAAGTTAAAGTGATATGAATATCGCCACGAGAAAAGATGAGCGACCAATAAGACGATCGAATATCTCATGCCAATTTATGGTTTGAACAGCCAGAGCTTTTATTACCAATATGTGACACTACCATATCTGGCTGGTTTTTTGAATATTGTGGCCGATCGTTATTAGGTGGTCACTCAAATCCTGCGACTCTGTCACCTGTTTGCTTTCCCACTTGAACCTTTTTTTGAGGTCTCAGCATTTGGGCTAGTGATGTCCCGCTCTGGTGGGGTTTAATGTTGTGGCGTACTTGCATTTGTATGATGGCAGATGTTACTTCAGGTAGCTGAAGTTCCTCCGGCAAATTATAATTGGCGTACGCCTGGCACAGTTTCATCCCTGCTCGCTAAAAAGGACTAACCGTGGAAGGCGGTGGTGCTATCATCGATACCTGACAAGTTTCCACTGAACCACGGATACCCACCTAGGTGAATCCTTCTGTTACAATTGCCACCATAATTTAACCAAAATGCCAACCATAGCAAGGTTTTACTGTATAAGGCCGCATCAGATATTGCAGCTTCACAAGGTTTGCCTTTTATACAATGTTTAAATATTCAGGTCTCGGCGACGCCTTAGATCAAGCTGAAAGCCTTCGTATTGTAAAGCGCAAGAGAGCATGTGTGGTATGTAGCCTTACCAGATTACGAAGGAGAGCGGGTGCTTATGCCAACAATATTTATTTTACGCACGATGCGATTAAATCGGACGCACACGTACTTCAATTTCGACATAATCGATGCCTGCGTTAATCTGAGAGCTCACAGGGCAACATATTGAACTTCTGAAAGCTCACGTACAGCTATTTATTAATGTGCTAAGCATAGTCAAGATGTTCCTTTCAAATCGGTGGTGGATATGATATAGAACCACTTTAGAGATAAGACAAATGTGGAGTTTCTTCAGCGCACGGAATCAGAACAATTATTTTACATGAGTATTAGGAACCCCTTGGGCCTACCAATGGCTAGGCGCCCGCCCTGGCGGTATACTAGTTTAAATCAGCTACATAGTAAATACAAGGCAAAGAATTTGGACCCTGCGGCAATTCCTATTTTTGGAAAGTCAATATTTTGCCTAACAAAGGTATACCCAACAGGCATAATAAACTTGAGCATACAAAATTTTGGGGTATTAAAAGACTACTAATTTGCGTGTTTAATATTTCAATACCAACGTCAACTTTTTGCAATATATATAGTAATATATACGTATATTTGCAGCTACGAGTAGCTTGTATGATCATAAGAGAGCTAGAGAGAGGAATAGAGAGCAGGAGGTTCATATATATGGGCTAGTGCTACAATTTAGAAATACAAATGGAGATAATTGTTAGATCAACTAACGATAGGCTGATAGAGAATACCGAGGCATTTTGTTATAACGTCTGTATATTTTGTAAGGGGTGATTTGACAATTGAGGAGGTGACATCTCAAGTGATATCCACGACATGTCAAATGGCTGTGGTGAAAAAACGTGCTTCCCGAGTAGAGTTTTTTCACATGTTGGGTCGGGCCAATGGGGCAAGGGTTAATCTTGTAATTTTTTATATTTCTTGAGGCCTATCAGCAAAAAGCAAATTTACTCTCCAAACCTCTCCTTCTCACTCATTCAAACTCTTCTCTCTATCTCTCACTGGTATCTCGAATGACTGAAAACAGGACGGCAGAGTGGATTAACTTTGCTGTCAGCCGAGCTGGAGATATCCCAGTTATCGGAGGTCGCATCCGAAAAGTCTCCATGACTTACGGGCCGCGACCTAATATCACTCAGTCTTCCCCATCCCGCCTTTCAACGTCCTCCGACACCCAACCTCCCCCTTCTTATTCCTCTGTTGAAAGAAATCATTTGGTAGTAGCCAATGAGATCAGCTCCAAATCCATTATCGAAAGAATCAGTTCCAAACAATCAACAAAGCTAGACAGACAAAGCATCATTCAAGGACTGCGCATGGTCGAGTTGGCGGCCGTAGAATATCAGGAGGGCAACGATACTATAGCTCTAGATATCTATCTGCATGGGTTAGACAAGATTGTCATGGGGTTGCCAGGTATTTATTTCATCTATCTATGTTATTGTTGTGCAAAAAAGTTGTCTGACTCCTTGTTTTGGTTCCACAGTGGAAAGCGATCCCGGTACACGAAAGGCATTGGAAAGCAAACTAAGATTATTAGAGAGAAAGCTGGAGCTTCCATCCACATTTGAGTCCGTACAAGAAGCGCAGATGATTGCTAATTTGAAGTCATTTAGTGACCTTATCGTGCATATCACGGTCTCTTGTGCCAAGCTTATCAAAGCCAGTCCTGTCCCTGGTAAGTTTATATTTCAATGCCAGTATCTTTATAGGAGTCTTATCCTCTGACTTACAACCAACCCACCCAAACAGGTGTAGCATTTTCGTTCATTAAGGGGAGCTATCGATTGATTCGGCTGACTGATACAAAATTACGTATCACGCAGCGTATACAGGAGCTTTTAATTTACTTGGTCAAAACCATTCTTGATATTGATGAAAAATATCAAATCCATCAACTTTTAACAGAATGCGTCCATATGCTCTTTGTAGCAAGTATCAAAGCTTCTATCGCCTTCAAGGAATCTCCTGGATATCGACAGGCCAACAGTGTTAATCCGCTGGAACGTACACCACCTGTTCAGAACTATTAAAAACTTTTGAACTTTTTGGATATCAATTCTGTTACTTTTGGCTGTAATTATTTTAACCATTATTGCATTTGCATTACCCCCGTCCCACCTTTTATCAACTAGATACAATAGTATCAGCTAGTTTTATGTAAATAATTATTATTCACAATATATATATTTTTTTTAGACATTTACATCTGTTTACACCTTTTTACTCTCTTGACTAAAACTGATGGCCATTTATTTACAATGATACGCATTTATGCAAGGATATTCTATTTCGTGTGGTCCCGCTCAGGCATTTTATTTGATGTGGCTCATTCTTCATGTTTTCTAATAGCCGTTTTCGACGCCCACGCCAAAGTTGGAATACCTTTTACGCTCACCATTGTTTGTTTTTTAGGCTCATTTTGTACCAGATCGCTTCTTATCAAACTCGGTTTGCCATATAAAATAATTACAACGGTATTCCATAGAATCTGCCTCGCCTTGAGGTCCCACAGGTCTAATAATAACATTAACAGGTGCATTGAGTGAGAATTTCATGTTAGGCATTGTGCCAATTGGTGCTGTGTAACATTTGATGTTCCCTACCTTGAACATAGGTAGAAGCGGCGCCCGTGATTGGGGCCTTTTTTGTTCACAACAAATTCTTTGCATGGTTCCTTGTGCACGTTGCAAATAGGTACTGAGCGCCGCGGTGTAAAAAGTGCATTCCACTGATTACCAGCTTGTACAGTTTGTTGATGTTGCTTCATAAGTAACTCTATATCTACAAATTCTTCATCTTCATTATCATCCGTTTGCTGTTCTGAGCTCGGAGGTTCGCTGCCGTCATTGGAAACTTGCGATGCTGACTGTTTCTTTGCAGACGACGGAGTAAAAAATGCGCTTATTGCTCTTTGATTAGGTGGGGTAGTAGGTTTAGTGATTGTCGGTTTAAACTTTTTCCTGGTTTGGGATATGGAATATGATGATACATTAGATGTACTCTTGGATTTGACAGGTTGAGAAGACGAGGACGTATCCGATGAGTTGCCTGTCAACGGCGATTCCAACGGCACTGGTGAATCGTTTTGGGGTATACTTGCAGATTGATTCTGTTGGCTTCCATCTGCATCTATAGATCGCTTGCTGGAAAAAAAACTAGACAGCTTCTTCTGCCTGTTCGAGAATTCGTCGAAATTCTTTGCAGCAACTTGTGACTTATCATCCAGGGCTTCGCTGATCAAGTGATCACGAATATCTACTTTTTTGGTGGTTCCATCAACATTGGTTATCTCAATTGTGTCATGGAAATCGGCATATACAGGGCAGTGATCACTACCACGATACTCTGGCTGAATATCCGAGTATTTGAACCAAGGTTCTAAGCCTTGAGAAGCCAGAATATAATCAATGCGAGTACCTGTTGGGTTTGGGCACAAGGTTAGTTTAAAGCGTAGATATCGGGCCACAATGCCGTTACTTCTATGTCTCCCCCCGAGTGCAGCTGAGCCTCGTTCAAGACAAAACACTTGCCATAGTTTGATGCTCTTGCGTCTATTTTAGTATTCCAGCCTTGAAAGGAACAACATAAGTCACATGAACAATCTGCACCATGACATGGTGTAAATAAAGACGAGTCTTATCTTATCAGCTTACAGGTAAACATCCCTTGGCGGGTTGGATGATAACGCCTTGAAAGATCTATCATAGGACCCTTAGGAGCTAAAAATTGGTCTATCCATTGCCTTCCAGGCAAGTCTTGAAACTGTGCGATACCCCATTCTTTCATGTTCTTTTTAGGGTCACAGCAATCTATTTCTTTATGCATTGCATTTACGTCCCCAGCGATGATAACATTTTTGCCTTGATTTAGAAAATGCCGTGTACGTTCCTCAACACATCGATGGTAATCCATTTTAAAAGAGCGACGCTCCTCGCTAGCATCGTTTGGAAAGTATATACACATGAGCACAAACAAGTCAAATTCCAGAATCACACAACGACCTTCAGCGTCTAGTTGCATAGCGTGCGTTTCTATGGACACTGAAGGTTCAAATGTGGTGTGATTCAGGTCATGACCGGTGATGCCTTCTTCGGCAGAAATGGGATTAAGCGGAAGCCGAACATAAACCGCGACACCTGAATAGCCGTGCTTTGAACGTGAAAATGAGAAATACGCGTCGTATCCCGGCACTAAAGCATACTCCCGTGTAATTTTTGTGCGTCTACATTTAATTTCCTGCAAACTAATTGTTTTGGAAAGATATGTTTGTTCGATTATTCTCATTGACCAAGTTTTTTTTTTTTGCATAGCATTGCATAAATGCTGCTGTAATTACCAGATGATATCAGCGTCTAAAGAGTCCAAGAGGTTCTATGCGCAATGGTGTGAGGGGGGGAAAAGGGAGTTGGACATATTAGTTTTCAAGGGTTTGACAGAGCCCCGGTAATTTAGAGTAAACGAAACAAATTGAGTAGGTAATGCACCTTGAAGCTTTTTGTTTCATTCCAAGGATGGTACTGTAGTATAGTTTGAATGCCATTTATGTTCCATGTGACAATACGCATTACGAAATGAATTCATTCGTGCGCTGACGGATGTCGCAGTAAGGCTTGAAAACAGGGAATGAGCAGATCTTGTAAGCTGATTGGCTAAAGATACCAACCGGGTGAAAGATCATTTGGTGAAAAATTTCTTATCAGTTGGGACTTCCGGTTTTATCTCTCATTACATCTTATTCCTCTTCTCCTTATTTCTGCTTTTCCCTGTTATATATGCAACCAGTAGACAACTCAACACAAGAAGAAGGCTTCAACTCATATTTTCAATTCATTCGTCCTGCCCATCATCATCCTAGAGCGCATCATGGTTTATCTATTAAAACAGATTCGCTGGGAATCAACTATAACCCATCCGATTCTCGCCGACCGTCTATTGATGAAGAAAAGGTGTATGGTAGCATCTACAAGGAACTAGGGTTTCCTCATGATAAAAGAGCAACCGAACCATCGACGTCAATGTCACGCTTGCCAGACCTTTCACCGTCTTCGTCTGCATCGTCTGTCACTTCTGGCGTTGAACCAGGTCAGAGTTTGTCAAACAATAACTCATTGTCACCTATTGCACTGTCTGCACGGCATAATCGACAATGGACTAGCCCTGGTACAACTGCAAGAAAATGCGAAATCATTCGACGGTCTAATACTCTGCCATCATCTCATCCTAATGTATCTCCAATAGGCGTTTCAGCTTCATCATGGGGAAACGCAAAGTCTCCAGCAGCTTCTTTCTTGTCTAGTTTTGCTTCGCCTGCTGAACCCACCTATGCTTTCGATGGTGATGAAATTGGTGATTATGTTCTTGGAAAATCCATTGGCCACGGAGGTTTTTCAACTGTTAGAGAAGCCTTCAAGATTTCGGATGGCAAAAAGGTTGCAGTCAAAGTCACCAACAAAACTGTTGAGATTGATGAGCGTGAAAACATGCGAGTGCAAATGCGTTTGGAACGAGAAATCGCTATTTGGAAATCCCTTGACCATCCCAATATCGTACGATATTTGGATGCACTGGAAACCGATTACGCAACTTATGTTGTATCTGAATATTGCCCTAATGGCAATCTTTTGGATTTGTTGATTCGATCAAGTTCATCTCACAAATTGTCTGAAGGCTTGGCTAGGCAGCTGATGATTCAACTCTGCTCTGCATTGTCTTATCTTCATAATCAAGTTAAAGTGTGTCACAAGGACCTCAAGCTTGAAAACATTTTATTTGATGATAATGTCACACTGAAATTGTGCGATTTTGGATTGTCTGAATACCAAAATCCCAACTCTGTTGATTCACCTGATAGTCTCTACGCAGAACTAGAAAATGGTTCTGCAGGTGGCTCACTTGCATACACTGCTCCAGAACAATTGCTACAAGAAAAACCTGTGCGTTGCCCGTCAGCCGACATGTGGTCGGTTGGTGTCATACTTTACACATTGATGGCAGGTCGTCTTCCATTTGTGGATGAGTACAGACCAAGAATGCAACAACAAATTATCCAAGGTCAATATACCATGCCAGAAAATATTTCCCCACAACTGGAGCAAGTTATCCGAGGATGCTTTGATCTCAATCCCGAGAGTCGCTGGACAGCCAATGACATTCTCAACAGCGACTGGTGCGCTATGTAATGTTCCTTTGCTCGGCAACCCAAAAAAGACCAGACCATATGCTTTTTTCCATTGTTGCATATTGTATATCTCTTTATTTCATGTACATAAGTTTAGTTTCTATATATCCCTCCCTCTCTCTTTGTCTATGTTCCCTTCTATTTTTACTACTGTGATTACTCTTTGTTTATATCTCTATCTCTATACATATATTCCCCACAGGTGAAGTAACACCTGGCTTTTATCCAAAAAATCTCTTTTACTAAAGAGGACAATTCGCTTCACAAGAAACGAGAATAAAAAAATATATTTTTACCTAATAATTTGTGCATGCTATTACAATATATCACTTTATTACGAGAACAAATATGGTATACCAACGACGTTGAGCACAATATAAATAAAAGGTCGCAAAAACTAAAATTATTCTCCTTGGCACGTTTGATTTTTCAAATGCGATAAGATGTTGTAAAGTGGGCCGGAGATTAGACAATGTCAATTTGCTTTCGAAACTGACACCACATGAATATTTGTCCATGGAGGCGTAGCACACATGGCTTGATAAAACAACATGATCAAGGAACATCGCCCTGACGTTTCAGATTTGATTTGATGGTAAAGATCTATTTATGATAAGCGAAAAAAGAAAATATTTGTGTAATCTATGGAATTGGTGTCGACACTACGGTTCGCCAATGTTGAGAGGGGGGGGGGTCTATTGTTTTTCAAAGTACTGGGCAGCGTCAATGTAACTGGCTAAGCCGCCGACGTCAATTCTACCAGAGATGCCGAATGTTTGCACAGCGAATCGAGGATACAAATAGGCAAGGAATTTACCCGTAGCATCAAATTCTTCTAGTCCAGCTTGACGAGATCGGCATTCTTCTAAAAATTGCTCCAATAAATATAGTGATTTTTGGTGGAATAAATAAAAGCATGGACAAGCGAACCGAGAGTCTGTCTCGGTGGGTTGTGGTTTCTCAACAAATCCAGTGATCCGGCCATCCTTGTTGATCTCCATAATGCCCACCTTGTGCACAGTTTCGTCGGGCACCTTGTAAGCAGTGACCAAACACGCTTCGTTCTGGTTGAATGTGGCCAAGAACTGAGATAGATCAAAGTCATGCAAGAACAATGTATCACCGCCAATCACAAGAACATTGTCACCAGACAATCCGAATCGCTTCACACCTTCCAAAATATCAGGAACAGCTCCAAGCCGAGTTTCATTAGACGTCGTACCATCGCTGGCTATATTGTTCTCCGGCACATCGTTTCGCTTAGCCCACTCTATAAACGAACTGTGGCAAGCGTCATTGGTAATGACGTGAACTGATGAGCTTGGAATGCCGTTCTTAGCCAAGAGATGAACCCAATGAGTGATAAGGGCGTCTTGAGATCCAAGCGGTAAGAGAGCTTTGGGTAGACCTATGAGATGACTATACTTTCCAGTCTTGTCATTGAGCAGATCTTTTTGTAAGCGAGTGCCGTAGCCAGCGCCCATAATCAGGACTAGGTGAGGAAGTTAGTCAGCTGTTTGCGTTACAGTTAAACGTCGCAATGTATCGTTACCTTTAACATTCTCTACGGCCATGTCTAATACAAGTTTAAGGTCCAAGACTTGCCCCGATAACCCATCTCATTTGTTAAAATTAATTCAACGGCCGCCATATACAAAATTGTAAACATTTTAAATTCCGGTTGGCAAGCTCCCAACACCCAAGTAACATTTGATAAGAAAGCAATTGATTTATAAAATTGGGAATCGTGCGAATTTACTATATAATATCATTGCGGCATAGACAAGAAAAGGAAGAGGAAAGTATCGTCAATAAGGTTTGTTTTCACCTATTCGGACATATTGAATCACTTACGTAGTTGACAGAGATCAAATAGTCAGCAAGACCTTCAACAACCTTGGTAGCATTACCAGGGGTGACCTTATCATCATATACACCCACAAGAATGGCTTGAACGGTTTTGACAATAACAACACCATCATTTCCCTACAGCCCATATTATTTTAGTATAGAAGAAAAACCAAGCAAAGCAACGCTCACTGTTATTCCTTTGTGCACTCACCTTCTTGCCATAGATGGAACGATCATCCGAGCGCAAAAACATGTACTTGACGTTGTTTACACGGACACCGTTAGCTTGCAAGTTGGAAGAATCAGAGAAGCCTTGTTGGATGGCTTGAAGTTCGGCAGGAGACACCTACAAGAGAGTAAAATAAAGAACAGATATCGTAAGTCATATTGATACGAGAAAATAGAAGAAAAAGAAAAAAAATGGCAAGATGTCGGTCATGGAAGATAGCAAATGCCATCAAGTTGCGAACGAGGTTACGCGTTGGCACGTTTTTGCCCCATCTACCAAAGTGCAATGCATATGTGGCGATGCTTGACATTAAAGTCAAAACTTTCCGGCCAAAAACGCAGCAAATATCAAGAACAAAAATGCCTTCCATGACACATTCACCGTTCCTCAATACGTCCAGCAGTTGACGTCTGAGGCGGCAGCTGGTGGTAGGTAGGGTTTGGCGTGGAAGATAAAACACAAGACATAGTTTACTTACTTGGAATCCATTGGATGCAGCCCATTGGCCACCTTGAGCGCCATAAATACCAGCTTGAGTAATTTGACCACTTCCGAGAAGGTTGGTATCAACGTAAGCTTGCCAAGACATGATGAATCAGTGAAAGAGAAAACCGTAGATTGACGATGAGGAAGGCTGGGCTCTGGGTTTTCTTGGTTATATACTATGGGTATTGTAAAAAAATCGCGTTTCTCAAAAATGGTATGCAAAATTACGCAGAGCAACCCAATATGCATATTCCATATTGCCCGCTTTACAGTGTTTTGCTTTATCGTGGCATCATTTTTCAAACCAATACAAAAAGTTGATTGTTCTTGTTCGGTAATAACGTCGTTTGGTCGACATTGAATGTTAAATAGATGATATGCAACATCTTTCATGAAGTAGACTTTCTGATATCACGCTATATCTTTCTGCTCCAGAACCAAGAGCGGTTTCGGAGTGACTTTGTCAACTTCCCGATGTTGTGAGATTAAAATGATTACCTCAGATCCAAATCACTTTAAGCTTATACTTTAAAACATTTATTGTACTGCATTACCATAATTTCTAACAAAAAATATAACTTTTTTGGGGCAAGTCTTTAAGAACTAATCTAGTTTTCGATGGTGAAAGCAAAGCCGAGCTTGTGGGCGTTCTCGTTGAGCTTGGAAGTATCAACGGAAGCACCGACAGAGGCCTTGACACCAGGGCGGAGAGCCTGAGTATAGCCGAGACCAACGACACCGTTGTTAGAGATCTTGGCCTTGACGAAGGCAGTAGGATCCAATTGAAGCTTGGCACCGACTTCAAGAGCAACAGGGTTGGTGCCCTTGGAGTCCCAGGCAGCCTTACCGGAAGCCTCAATGTCAGCGTTGACACGGTGGTAGTAAGAAGCAGCAAAGTGAGAGAGGTTGTTGGTGGCATGGACAGCAACGGAGTAGACGGGAGCGGCATATCCGAAGGTGGCATTGTAGCGGGAGATCTAAAAATTGCGATAAAAACACTCGTAAGCAACTTTCTATATTGACTGCCACCATGTACATTTATTCATAACACATACCTTGCCATTGAGAACGTCATAGGCGACCTCACCACCAGCGAGGAAACCCTCGTGGCCAACAACGGTGTTGACGGAGAAGTGGGTCTATTGAAAGTGAAATGTCAGTTTCCATTACCGTTCCACCGAATAATACTCGTAGCATTCGACTGACCTTGAAAACGTCCAAAGAAGCAACGGTGTGGACGTTAGGTTGCTTGTAGGTAGCATTGACCTTAGCGGTCTTTTGGTTGACGGAAGGAAGAAGAGAAGTCAAAATTTCCAACTTCAAGCCCTCTGTTGACGCAAAAAGTTTGATCAATCGATTGGTTCCACCTTGGAGTCTACACATACTTATACTATACTTACTGGCAAGGTTGTTCTCAAGCTCAACCTTTCCGTTCAAGTGGTTGGAGGTGGTCCAAGCCTCAGTGAAGGTAATGCCCTTAGCTCTGTCGGCATACTTGGTCTCGAGGTCACCAACGATGACACCAGACTTGTTGTCACGGAGACCGTTAACCTTGAAGGTCTATTGACGTGGGTAATAAAGTGCTTAGCTTCCCAATCCATTGCAAACCATTAGCTATCATGTATTGGTACTTACGACACCGTTGGGGGCGGTGGTCTTGACTTCGAGCTTAGCGCTACCGACGGGGAAATCCTTGCTGAGAAGGTCCTTGCTGGCCTTGCCAATATCGTTGAAAGCAACTATATATGAGAGATAATGTTAAAATGTGGAAAAATCTATTGAGACTTTGTTGCATTACGATAACTTACCAGGAACGGACATCTGGTTGGGCGAACAACAGGGGCAAGCAGAAAAACCAAAGGCAAAATGGAGTAATTAGTTACTGAATCCAGGCAATCCCATACACTGGCCGAGAATTCACGAGAAAAATATCTATTGCTCGCCTGGCACCGTTTAGGGTGGGTGTAGCTGACATTACCTTTAGATGAGTAGTTTGTGTATGAAAGGTGAGTGACGTTACAAATGAAACAAAATTTTTGGTTCCTAACTGGCTGGTTTGAATTGGGGTTCGTTAGCCAGCCAGCTGACTTTGACAGGCGGGCCCACCGAAACAAATGGCGCTTTTGTACCAGATCAACTGGGCCGATATCTTACTTTGCCTCACTCAAAATTTGAGACATGGAGCACTTGCTCAGTACCTCATGACATACAAGTAATAAAGATACTACTGATACTGGCCAAGTTTAACTCAATCATATCGTGTGCCTGGGTAGTATTTGAGTACAACACGGCTGGTAACACGAGGGCTGATTGATTGGTTCCGGTACCGGACTTCACACGGTTACGTTTGCATTTCTAACGTGTGAAAGATTCCCCTTTACAGCAAACTTGGACGTATTTCGGTTAGGCTCTTTGACATATACAAAATTGGAGTTAAATGGTGTCAACTGCAGTTTGTCTCCACTTAGGAACTTTAGCGGTACGGATAGTGGATATGATAATGAAGCATTAGTGACGTAAAATGCTTTCAAATTAGACATCTGTATCAAATCTGCCTGTCTCATAGATTTGACTATGATGCTGTATCTTTGTTTAACAATTTGAGAGTGATTGCGATAGAATTAATGGTAAAGGTACCACTTGAGTATATAGTACCTTTCCGTGTATAGCAAGACGAGTTACTTGTGTGAGATTGCTATGAATAGTGGCAAGTGTAACTGACCGTCAATGGTGTTAGTGCGAAGCAGCAAAATAACAAAGAAAGAAACCAAACATTGGCTAGCAAATTAGCAATCACTCTGCTAGAGTGGCTTGCGCTTTCCTCAACTCAGGAAATCAGACTAAAAAATTTCCCCTCATTGAACAATCGTTGCGATTTATCGAATAATTATTCTTAAGAGGGATTCGAAGCCAAGATGATCCTGTTCATGCGAAAGTTCAAACAAATAAAGTTAATTTTGTGGCTAGTTGTGCAACAGTTTGTAAAAAAAAATACCCCGAGGAATTGTAGCAAAATGATCACTTCCAGCCCAGTCTACAATCAACTCATAGTACCGAAACTACAGTTAAAAATGATTTCTATTTTATCTTGTGCTTCTCTCTTGTTGTTCGCTCTTTAAAATGAATATGCACGGAGGTATGTAACGCATAACATTGTATTGCTGCAGCCTCGGCAATTGTAAAAGTTTTGGCTGACAACGTATATGCAGACGGTATTTTATCCCAAATTCGGGATCTTCAATCAGTCATCGATGATTTTCAGATTGATTGCCAGTCGGCTGGACAGACTTCGGAAGATATGGGTAGGCGACTTTCTTGAGGTGTCAATGTCTGGCTACATTAACTCAGTCGCTGTATACTAATTGCACGTCTATAGAATGTGATACGAACGTGAAGGGTGATCGCTCAACAGACAATGACTATACGAAGAAGGACAATGCAGATCTCGAAACTAAGTTAGTTGGCACACAGATCAAATCAAGCGATGTCTTTCAAAAGCCCGATGAAGTCAATGTTGAAGAAATAGAAGACTCCACAATGAAAAAAGCGCCGTCGAAGGATGCCTTCCAGAAGCTGGAGTTTCGCATATCATCGGACTTTAGCGCTTTGATGGACGAATTCGCGTCAAAGGAATATCCATTGTCACCTGTCAAACCACGGGCAAATTTTAACCTATCCAAGGACAGCTATGTCGAAAAGGTCTTGATCGTCACAGACGAAAAGACCGAAGAGGAGAAATTGTCAATCGAAAACGTTAATCGACAAAAAGCAGAGATACTTAAAGGCGCTATGTGGAGAAGACAGCTTCATAGCCAACCTGTAAAGAGAGTCAGTAAGAACCGTATTCCTGACAGCATTGAGAATCAACAGGAACACAATACATCGTCGCCTACAAGCAGAAACTCGGCACCTCAACGAGATAACAAATCATCAACTTTCAACGTTAACAATAACCAAACGTCGAAAAAGACAAAGTCGCCCATAAGATCCCCTGTACCTTTTGCAGAAGAAGTGGCCACCGATAACAAGAGAGGGAATAGTAGCCATGATCCACGATCATTTGTACAAATGGCTAGTATTGACAGCGTGCAAGACAGAATATCGCTATATGGTAAACAATTTTTTGTCATCAGTGAGCTGCAACAAGTCAGGCATTAACCTAGTATTCAATAGACGATTACTTTAAAGAATGTATAAGGGCAAAAACCGGATTGACTGCTTGGAACAATAAGATGCAGAGTAAACCTAAACCAGCAGCCATGTTAGAAGGTGAGTTCTCTTATTGCATTAGTTATAAGCTAGTCCCATCTGCTAACCATGGTGTATAACAGGTTATGAGCCACCTTCAAGAAGCGTGGACCTTACAAAATCAATACATCGTTCCAGAAGCAGTTTAATGGTGGTGACCTCTTCCACCAGTATGAATGCTCTTCGCCGGTCCATAATGAAGATACCCAAAATAGAGCCTTCCAGCGGCCGGCTCTCTGCCAATTCTTCAGCTTCACCAAATGGAGACAGCTGGTTAGATCATTTGGCCACTCCGCGTATAAAAGAGCGCGCAACATCCTTTCTTAATATGCGCCATCTAGCTCCTTCGCGAGGCTTCTCGACTCCCAATTTACGATCTATTGCAGGTAATGGAAACGGACTTTTCGGTAACAGAAGCAAAATCTCGCCTGTTGGAGGTCCAATTCCACAAGGCAGAAACAATCGCGTAGCTAACTTTAATAAGGACGACAAAGAAAGTGCATTGCGCCAATCCATGCTTCCTCCTACTGCAAATATTAGACAGACACATGTGTATCATCATTAATTAAATATAAACCATTATTGTTCAGAGTTAATTTGGAGCAAAAATATGGAAATTGACTTTTTGCTAATTTCTTTACTTCCGCTCTT
This sequence comes from Umbelopsis sp. M5902, assembly GCA_037039815.1. Lineage (NCBI taxonomy): Eukaryota > Fungi > Mucoromycota > Umbelopsidomycetes > Umbelopsidales > Umbelopsidaceae > Umbelopsis > Umbelopsis sp. M5902. The sequence goes on from JAXQGL010000046.1 coordinate 52,634, forward strand.
GCATTCCGCTGATAAATCTTGCTATTGTCATGCAAGAAAATGACGGCCATGCTCGCCCATGGCAGCTTTCATCGCCGGACACTCAGCAAGAGCAACCGAAAGAGAAACCAGATCAGTCGAGTTACACTTTTAATGTCTCCTCATTGTTGAATCGAGAGTCTGCTCAACCAGGTGTCAATCTGAGCAAGCCAGCACATTTGTCACCAGCAAGCAACCAAAACGAATCGAAATCGACTTTGAGCTCACCGAGAGATCAAACATCACCAGCTAATATATCACCTGCTCCTACAAAGGCACAAGCTGCTCCACTAACTTTTCATCAATATGAACCGCCAAATGCAGCGCCAGTGGCTGCAGAAGCAACAGTCAAGCGATTACCTCTACGAAAAAGGCTGACTTTGGAGACTAAAGTTCAACAACAGCAACAACATTTTGCTCGAATAACGTCTCCTACATCGGCTGATCTTACCACTTCACCATTATCTGCTGGCGCAAATCTGACAAAGGCAAATATTAGTCAGCCGAACGATCTGCCCATGGATGGCGATACAACTGAAACAGATGAAGAGAAAAACCAAGTGGACATTGTTAAGCCAATGCCTAGTCAAGATAGCAACGATGAAAACCAGCAGAATGCCGCGATCATGAGGCCATTGAAAAAGGCAAAGGCCTGGAACTCTAAAGATAGTGCATCATCTCAAAATGACTTTGCTAGTATGCAGTCTCAGTTCCAAATCATCCCGTCGACAGCACCGGCTCCAGCCTCAGCATCAGCTCCAGAAGCAGTACCAACATCATCATCAACTCCAGTATCAGCACCAGCGCCAGCACCAGCATCTGAGGGCATTAAAAGGGAGATGCCAGATGATACCGAAGGATTAGCAAACAAACGTCCAAAGCAAATGATCGACTCACCGCCAATGTCCGATAACAAGTCGGCATCTTCGGAGGTACTATATTGCATTTGTCGGAAACCGTATGATCGACCGCGGTTTATGATTGCTTGTGATGCTTGTGATCAATGGTTTCATGGTGAATGTATCGGAATCAGTGAGCGCGACGGTGCATTGGTTGAAAAGTACTATTGCCCAACTTGTGCAAGAGGTAAGCTTTCATAAATATATTATGTCTGGAATTGATGCTTTACAGATGTTAACATTTAACTATTAGCAACTGGAAAGCAAACGTCTTGGAAGCAAAAGTGTGCCAATCCAGCATGCACCAAGCCAGCAAGGATCAACAACAAAGAAGTGACCAGCAAGTATTGTTCGGGAGATTGTGGACTTTTGCTTGCTCGCGCAAAGATTACCAATTGCGATATGAAGAGACGTGCCCTATTAGAGGATGGCAAATTTAATGCCACCAATGGACCAAAAATTCGGTCGGCTGCGGATATAGAAGATCGTAGATTACTGGTTAATTTACGGGAGCAGCAACTGGAGCTGGAGAAATCCATTGTCCATGCCGATTTGCGAGCACGGTTTTTGAGATTGGTCATCCGAAGACAGCAAGAATACAAATCTGATGATGTTGCCATGGAAGAGGCAAAGGGAATAAAAAACAAACGTGCAGACGAAGGAGGCATATGCGGGTTTGATTCTCGACTATTGTGGGAATGTGATCAATCCTGGACCAGCTGCCTTGACGAAAGCGATGATGATGTCGCTGTGAAAGAGTTGGACGATGGCCAATTCAAGGTTTGCCTGAATAGCAGGAAATGTCAACGCCATGCTCAATGGCAAAAATTGAAAGCCGCCGAAATCGAATTAGAACGTTCGGAAGATATCCAAGCCATGGCAAAGCTTAAAAAGGAGAGACATCAAGCGAAGCTTCGCATGAAGCAGCGTCGCGAAAACGTGTCTGCAGTTGTCAACCACGGAGTCATTGATCACACTCTTTCTGGGGAAGTTGCGTCAACGTAATGCTTTATGTATGTTGTATTTAGATGATCCTAATGTATATTTTTGTTGTGTGCATGGCCACCCTCTCGTTTTGGTTTTTAAATTGCTTCTAGGCAAAATTGGCATTGCGCAGCAATATGATGAAATAAATGTGTGTATGTTCTATAGTGATACTTCTTGTCTATTATACATGTAGAGATGGAGTTGGATGTACTATCGAACTCGATGATTTTGAAAGAGTCAACTAGAAGTGCAGCCAGAAGTCATCACCAAATATTTGCCTCATCACCAGCCAGTGTTCCAACGCAGCGCTGGCTCCAGCCTTCTTTAGTGTTGCCAAAGATCTATCTGTAAGTACACCATTGGTAATATTGTTGACACTGACTGAGTTTTGGTGCCATCCTGCTAAAACCTTTGCTGTATTTCCCTCAAAAATCTGGTTGATTCGCTTAGAGTGAAACTTCAACGGGATGTCTGCCGCAAAGAACATATAGTTTGTGAATTTGACTGATGAATCGTCGCTATCTCTATAGCACTGAACATTCTTGAACACTGCGCTGAGAGTCGTGGCTACCAAGTCCAAACCCTTTCTGTGTTCTGGCTGTTCTGAACCTACAAAGTTCTGAAGCCAAATTTAACAACCATAATCGTTATATCCGACATTAGTCTATTTGAATACAGACCATAGCTAAAATCCCATTAGGTTTCAGAGCATGTTTGGCCAGTTGCAAGAGTTCCAGGGAAAACATCTTGGGAGCTACACTTCCTCCAGTGAAAATATCATGTAATATGAAATCATATGTATACTGTTCGACTCGTTGTAAATAATCTCTTCCACTTTCTAAATGCACCGTATTCGGTTGTTCCAAGCCAAAGTAATCTCGTGCCATGTAATAGACAGCTGGATCCAGCTCCACGACATCCACGCTTACACCATGCTTTATAAGGCCATTCGTACTAATACCACAGCCAAGGCCGATTTGCAAAGCACAAGTAGTAGCATCAACTTTTGGTCGGTCAAAGGCTTGTACACCCTCTAATAAATGGAAAGTGGCAAATATCGATTCTCCTGTATCAAGAAAGCGTCCGCCCAACAATGAGTGGCCGGCACGCATAACTCTCATATTCATTCGTTGGTTTTCTTCCAACACTTCAATCCATCCCGTTGTGGACTCATTACCAGCGAGAATACGCCAACCGGTCCCAGGTATGTCCTGTGGCGTTTTGATATTTCCAAAATGCTTAGCTTTTGTCATAGTCAATATCAGAGTCAGAAGTATGAGGACTTGTGGGGTCAACAACTTTAGATAATTCGACTGCCTAATGGAAGACTGTTCGATTTTGGAGACTGTGAATACTTTCAGGGTGACGCTAGTGATGCAGAGTATAATGCTGCATAGAACGATTTGCTGACATGATGAAGCCAGGGTGATCGCGACATATTGATACAGCAACTGATAAAGCATTATAGAGTAATACCAGCGTATAGTGAAGCCACTCAAAACACCAAGTATAAACGTCGTACCATAGAGAAGTGGTATTTGAGTGAGATGAGGACCCCAAACAGGACCCCACTGAGAGCTAAATTTGAACAGCGGTTCGACGACCATAGGGGAGAAGGCTAGCAAAATAGCCACGGTATCAAGTAGAGAAGTCAAGATGTTACTTCTGTTCTTGAGAGGCAAGTCATATATGTTTGATGCAGGACCCACCAAAAGACCGAGAGCGAAGAAGATCATTGCTACGTCCTGCAAGCGGTGATAAGGAAAAACATTACCATATATTGGCTCCAGATACCGTGAGCTTGCGTCTCGCAAAGTTGCCAAGGTCGTCGCCGTACTGGCGGCAACCAAGATCTTTACAAATGTTTCCGGATCGCTTAATTTGAGCGGGTTTGTGGACATTTCTCTTTAGTTTAATAGAATGCCAACAACAACGAACTGACTCATTCTGCACCAACTGTTGTTTAAATTGAACTCTCCGACCACCACAGCATCGCAAAAACAGCTCAACAACTTAAACTTCACAAGCTTGATTATTTCAGCCACTTTTATCGAATGTAATCCCAAAAAAAGCCTAAATATTGTTCTATTCGTTTGAAAATAAACGCAAATCATGTTTTTGCAATACAAGTAGTATTGCGTGAAAAAAAAAGTTATTAATACAAGACGTTCCATCATCTCAAGGAACAATTATTGATCAACCTCCATAGTCTGTTGAGCCGTTTCCGGGTCTAAATAACGAATGCTTAAGACTCCTGGTTTCTCATAGTCCTCTTCGTACTGATATCGTTTGCTCAATGCACGTTTTTTCTTAGCAATCATCTTACTGCGAATGATGGTGTAGTCTGCCTGGTTTTCACCGGCGTTAGACTTCAATGCGAGAAGCAGATGCTGTGATTCAGGAGCATTGTCGTTCTTGTAGGTGTAATCTCGTACAGCATCGAAGCGTAAAGGCTGATTTGAAAATTATCACTAATTAGTCTCCGGATTACAAGTGCAAAGAAAGTGGCCATTACACTTACCTCAGGACCGAGCGATTCTTCTGTATTGTGCTTCTTACGTTTTAATCTTCGAGTGCTCTCTTGGTCAGGTAAAAACCAGATCAGATAACTGTCTGATGGATCGTGAGGATTGGAGATCGGTCTAAAGATACCACGATCAGTGTTATCATCTGGCTCTTGCTTGACTACGCGGTCATCTGCACTTGGGTTGGCAGTAAATTGAGCAATAGTGTACACATTGTCCTCCAATTTACTATCGGGGAAAATGGGGTATGTAGCTTTAACTTTGAGGTGCTTTTTACGAGGGTGTTGAATATGTGCTGGTAACTCGAACGTTCGCTCAATACCTTCCAACTGCTCTTCGCGCGTCTCGTATGTTCGCTGTGGTGCAGTACGAGCAGAGTAAGCAAAGTTGGCTTCTATCGTTTCGGTCTTTGTGGTGGAAGTACGTGAATCGGCCTGAATGTATTCAGACCGACGAAGCCATGTAACCAAAGGTCGGCGTGTACCGCCAGCGGTCAAGTTAGAGGCATCTTCTCGTGCAGGTACCATGAGAGCTTGGTCTTCAGCTCGAACATTTGGAGTTGCACGTACTAGAATGTAAATTTAAGTATGCAAGAAGCTAATGATTGGATCACTAAAGCATTGTCACTCACCATCGCGATCTCCGTCGGTTTCGCTCAAGAATTGAATCAATGCACTGTCGATCGGCATACCCATTTCCTCATCGTCAATCAGTAACGGGTATTGTGTATTCTCCACCAAGCTGGTAGTTTCATATTTAACATGTCGCTGGGCAACTGAAGGCATTGCAATCAACTTTGGTGCGAACGGTAAAGGTGGCAAGTTATTTCTGTATCGTACGCGGCATAAGAATTCCGAGCCAAATTTTCTACAGAAGGATCAACGACATAGTTTAGTAATTATCAGACAAGTAACAAGCGTGAGTAACCAGTATTTGTTCACATTACTAGTACCTTTTGGTAGATTGCGTTGACATGTAAGGCAAGTGTTGAAGGAAGCACTGACTTGCTGGGTCGGAGCTGTCTTAGCTCCAGCCAACCAGTGGCTTAGCTACACTTATACGCCGCTCGACTCTATTCATTTCAGTTATTTGTTTTACAATATCATACGAGATTTAAAGATTACAAGAACCGCAAGAATACAAGTTAGAATGCAGATGGATATATAAGTGTTTGGGAATGTGTGCAAATGTTCAGTGTATGTGGTATATGCTAGTGTTTAGAATCTTTTTAGCTTCTTTCCAGACGCTCCTAAAAGTTTGTTGAAACATTCATCTCGCTTCAATACATTTTCAAAGTGAATAGTCTGATAAAATCTTGCAATGAGTACATAGCAGATGATATTTGAAGAAAATTCGGCAACGGATGTGCTTACCTCGCCGTCAACCATGTCTAAAGACAATCCATTTGAGTGCCAGAGCATCAAATCGATACTCTTTGTTTTCCGTATGCGAACAATATCGTCAGTATCGTAGTCTACAAGGACCCTTGCACCAGCTACCCTTGTGGTCCGGAATTGTAGCATGCCTCCTGATATAACAACCCGTCCCGGTATAGCACGATATGTTGCTCTCCAAGCTGAAAAGTTGGTTGGTAAGACTGACAATGTGAAATGATAGCTAAATTTCTTACTTACCAGATTGTATTTCACTACCGCCAGTATTTAGTTTTGAAAGCTTTGCCATTGATTTCTCATCCATGTCCTTGCTTTTTGAGTTGATCTTCGTCAGCCTGGTCATCAAGCTGACTTTGGACACAGAAGCTGGTATAAAATTTTCATCACTGCTATCGTGTGCTGGGCCACCTGTGCTTTCACTGTCCACCCCATTTGATGGTCCCAGAGGGATGGGATCACCAGCTCCATCAACCAGTTGAGTAGGGCGAGGGCTTAAAATATTTGAAGACGCGGAAGAACGATGAGGAGATTCCATTGTTTCTTGTAACAAACTGTCAGCTTCAATTGAATCGATGTCGCTGTCATCAACCTTGAGGTCGGTATTAATAGATGGAATTGCTCCTAATCGATGTGCAATTTCTTCGCTATCCATTTCAGCACTGCGATGTCTTTTCCGGATAATTTCTAAAGCAAATTCGCTGTCATTCGGCACATCCCATAAGAACCAATCGACTATGCTGAAGAGGCGACGATATCTTGGGTAATGCGATCTCAGAGGCATCAAGACAAAGAACTCGAATCCACAGACAGAGAAGAACCATTTCACTTGGTATTTAGAGGGAATAACCGAAAAAATCAGTCCACTGAGAAGAAAGAAGACCAATAGCATCCTTGATTTGTATGGACGCTTCCAAGTAACCAGACTATATATACATTAGCGTCCACATCTTGGTGGCACCATTATAAGTTTCAAAGATACCTACTTTCTGCTCATTTCTAGTTTGTCTACTGCATCTGTCATCTAGAAAAAAAAGAAATATGAATTTGATGGAACAACAGCTAAACTACGTTTCTCAAAAGAGTCAGTTACCATCATTTGCGCCTTTGGGCCATATTTATGATATATGTCTTGTCTCCAAGCCACAAGAGACCTCTTCTCCAAAGCTGCATAACCAGTCTGCGGTTTAGCTTGTTTTCGTCGAAACCACCTTTTGCCCTGGCGAGTCTCTTTCTCAATGATTGGCATGGTTACTTCGTCGGACATTATGTCGTCCAGCTTTAATGATGCCAGAGTGACGCGGTGGTACAATATCACCCACACTGCAACACCACATATGAAGGGTATAATCATATCGTAATACCACAGACATATATATACCTAAGTAGCACACGGTGTGTAGATTCAGTATATTGAAGGCTACCACGTGACTGAACCTCAGGGTCGGATACTTACCCACAACCAAAAGCCAGTTTCGACTCGGTTCTCCCATCTATAAATCTTACGTAGCCATAGAGCCCATGGATGCAATGGCTCTGTTACGGTATAAAGACGCTCTGTGTTACTACGGATCTTTGATAGAGAAAATGGTACTTCCGTATCATCGTCTACTTGGTTACTGAGTGCCGCATCTATGACATGTTGAAGGCGCTGCACATTAAATCGGTGAGCGGAGAACTCCATAAATTTGGTTGATGCATATATATATATATTTATCACTTACTACACGAGCATAATCTCCCCATCTGGTGGTGGTTTTGCCATTTTCATCAGTTGATTGGAAAGCTTTCAGCCTTGGGGCTTCTGGAGGAGGCGAGACGATGCGTACATCGCGGACATGTTTGCCCAAATGAGCATAATGAACTTGCAGATCATCCAGGAGCTTCTCGTTGGTAGCTTCATAGAAGAATTCCGAGGCGTCCGATTTTTGAGAAGATATCGACCCGGAACGCGACCGCTTCTTCTTCAGCTTTCCCAGTATATGAGACGCTGAAGGGCTTCTAAAGTGGCTGTGATGAGACGATGTGGTAGAAGCGGCATCATCCGCCACTGTCGGTGACAATAATTGGTCACCTTTCCCTACAGATGGCACAATAGTTTCGTGGCGACCAGACGCTGTAGATACTGCTACTACCGGAGTTTCAGGTACCATATAGTCGTCAGCTTCTGTTTCAAGTCCTGACGCAGGTGTTGGAGGGATGGTAATCACAGACGGTATTGAAGCTGATGATTTATTAGCCTCAGGCACCAGAAATGGCGTCGCATTATCAGATTTCATTCCAGTGGAAGCCAAGTTGAAATGTAGTATGAAAAGAAAAAATAAACTAATAGAACGGCGGCAAGCCGTTGGCTGGTCGGTAATAAATATAAAACTGTGGAAAAAACCAAATATGGCAATATCATGACGAATAGATCAGGCTGGCCTGCCAAGCGTTTCCCGGTGTTACTTACAGCTGGATGACTTGGTGCCACAGCTTGCACAATTCGTATGGGTATATGCGTTATGTCATCCGTTACCAACAGATAGCTTTGTCTTTCACGGCATAGAAATTCAAGCTCATAAGCTCCCAAGGTGATATTCGTTGGAATAGTGTAATCCCAATATTGTTGAGTCCCTAAGCCTTGCGCTGTGTTTAGACCCACAGTATAGTTCGTGTTTACAGTGGCATTGTTTGACACTAAAAAGATGTTCATTTCCGCAAGTCTTGGCAGCCCACGCTGAATCATATTCCACTGGATTACCATTGTGTCGTTGATATGATAGGTTTGATCTGGGACTGGCGCCGTGATATTGAAGGTGCCATACAAGTTTGTAAGAGCAGAGACGCAGGACAAGTAGACTGCTATATGAGGGTAGTGCAGGCATACATAGTGAGCTTAATTTCATGATCTACCATAAGTGATTAGCCTTACCTAAAAGCGCAAACACAACCACAAAAACCATCGGAAAGGTGATTTTATCCTAAGCCATACACTTGATATAAGTGCTTTCTTAGGATCTCCTTTTCTATTTCCAAGATGATTTTTTACTGAATTATTGACAAGAAAGGGTTCAAAAAGTGAGCGATTTTTGCATTTGGTTCACTTCGGCACTTCCGAATTGAATCTCCCCCATCTTGGCACTGACCTACAAGGCGACAGGTATGCTTATTCCACAATGTTCATCTGACTTGGTTTTTTTATTTGGTCAAGCCGTAAAAAATTATCTACATTACAGTTTCTTAATGGCTGGCTGCTAGCCATTTCTTTATTGTTCAGTTAGTGCCTTCAGGTGAAGCAGCTGGCTGGCGGGTGACAGCAAAGTAGTAGTTCATGTAGTAAGTAACCAAAGCGACAAAGCCAAGACTATGAAACAACACAATGTTAGCAGTGGCTTAAATGAGCAGGCGAAGGTTAAATTTCACTTACAGAGCTCCACTATAACCAGTGGCACTATCTCGCTCAGAATTTCTGGTATTTAATGCAGAGTTCAAGCCAAAGTAGGCTGATGCCCATGGAAGTGCCTTATATTTGCTCTAAATCGGAAGAAGTAAAATGGTTAGACGCAAGCTCACGTCTTTTCAATCAACTCACTCATTACTTACGCGTAAGAACATACCTCCAATGGCTACCGAGATGGTGGAAGAACTGGGAGTTAGTGCTCTGAAGGCAGAAATGGTCAAGTTTCGGCCATTTTCTTCAAAAACTTACAGGAATACATGGCAGCATTGCCAGTCCAGTCGGTGCTCTCACCAGATTTGGGAAGGTGGAAGGGTACAACCTTGGATTCAACTCTTGGATCAGATTTAGATGAGGACATTATGAAGATCTGTAGTTAAGCTGGTGGGGGACGGAATCGGGGTTTGTGGCCAGCTTTTTTCTTTCCCCCACCGTTGAAACATCTCAGCCAGTCAAATTGGCGCAATCCATTGTCTTGTTATAGTCGTACTGAATTTGACCCTGTCAACAATATCAACCACGTTAACTTTCCAGAAAGCAACATCCTCCTTAAAAACAAGTACAATACATATATTAATATCAGGAAAGGCAAAGCTCCATATCAGTATTACCGGATTGAGCAAAATATGATACATTACTGATCCCATTACACTATTAAACTTTTGAAATATAGAGGAATACATATCAAAACTACTGGACCGTTAACAGCTTCGTAAATATTACGCATAATATTGCATAAATTTTGGCCTATGAATGTTATAGAAGTAGGTAGGAGCCCTTACTGACAGTAAAAGTCGCTACTGAGCGTTATGTCATTTTCGCTGAGAAAAAGAGAAAAAAAATTTAATATAAGATTGCTGAGCTCCCCAACGATTGCCCTTTGTTCTGCCCCTCAATATCTCTTTGAAATATGTCTGCGAACGCTCGTCTTAACACTATCACTGAAACCATCTCTAGGGAATCGCGTAACGTTCAATATCCCCAGAAAAATGGCAAGCCTCAGTGGATCTCTGAGATCTTTGGCCAGAACGTCTTCTCCCTGAATGAAATGTCAAAACGCTTGCCCAAGCCCATTTACTCTACCTTCCTTAAGCAGATCCGTGGCAATGAGATCATTGACAAGACCACTGCAGATGCTATTGCCCATGCTGTCAAGGTGTGGGCCATGGAACATGGTGCTACTCACTTCACTCACTGGTTCCAGCCTCAAACTGATTCTACTGCTGAGAAACACGACTCTTTCTTGACTCTCAAGAGCACTTTCAGAGGTGGTTATGAGGAGGTACGTGATTTATATACATTTGCTTAGGAAGAGAAGCGCTGTGGGTACAGCTTTGTTGCCACGATCCGTCAGCCCTGCCAAAGAAGGCTATGGCAAGGAGTCGCCCTAAACCTTCAGTTTTTAACGGTCAAAAATATTTAACTTGGCGTTTACTGCTTTTAGACTACTGCCTTGGATACTTTCTCCGGTTCTCAACTCCTTCAATCTGAACCTGATGCTTCATCCTTCCCCTCTGGTGGTATGAGATCAACCTTTGAGGCTCGTGGATACACTGTATGGGACACTAAGAGGTACGTTGTTGACAGCGGTGTTTAAAAACGTGGAAAACCTGCACATCATGCTTAATTTGGTGCAGCCCAATGTTCTTACAGGAAGGCCCTCACGGTACGGCTATCTTGTATATTCCATCTGTTTTCATCTCATACAATGGTGAAGCTTTGGATGAAAAGACTGTACTTCTCAGATCATCCGAAGTTTTGGCTAAGGCTACTATTGATTTGTTGGATCTTCTTGGCCCTGTTGACGAAGGTATGACACATTCCTATCACTGTCAAATGCTTCTCACATTTCTCTTTCTGACTTCGCGTTTTTATAGACGAACCTCGCGTCAAGCATGTCCATACTACTCTCGGAACTGAACAAGAATACTTTTTGATTGATCGTGGTCTTTATTCTCTTCGTCCAGATCTTAAGATCACTGGTCGTACTTTGTTTGGTGGCTTGCCCCCTCGTCATCAACAGCTTGAAGACCATTACTTTGGAAAGATCCCTACTAGAATTCTAGCTGCTATGAGCGAGTGCGAAATGGAGCTTTACAAACTTGGTGTACCTGTCAAGACACGTCACAATGAAGTAGCTCCCGCTCAATTTGAGTTGGCTCCTATCTTCGAAGAAGCTATGATTGCTGTCGATCACAATCTGCTTACCATGGACGTTTTGCATCGTGTTGCTCATCGTCACAAATTGAAGGTTCTATTCCACGAGAAACCTTTCAAGGGTGTCAATGGATCTGGTAAACATTGTAACTGGTCCATGTCAACTGACACCGGTGAAAACCTTCTTGAGCCCACTGCTAACCCCGAAACTAACTACCGTTTCTTGCTCTTCTTGGTGGCTATTCTCAAGGCTCTCGCTGACCATGGCGGTCTTCTTCGCGCCGGTATTGCTTCTGCTTCCAACGAGCACCGTCTTGGTGCCCACGAAGCCCCTCCTGGTATTATCTCCGCTTTCCTTGGTGATCATTTGAATGATGTTCTTGATTCCATTGAAGAGGGTCGTCCTTTGAAGAAGTTTGGTTCCTCAGAATTCCACTCTGTTCGTGTTGGTGGAACTGTTTTGGATTTGAAGGTTGCTACCCTTCCCAACATTGCTCGTGATCTTACTGATCGTAACCGCACTTCACCTTTCGCCTTCACTGGTAACAAGTTCGAGTTCCGTGCTGTCGGTTCCAAGCAATCCGTCTCTTTCCCTATGACCTTGTTGAACTCTGCTGTTGCTTCCTCTCTTCAAGTCATCAGTGCTGATTTGAAGAAGCAGATGGGTGACAAGAAGTTTGCCAGCACCGATGACAAGATTACCATCATCAAGAAGTACATCAAAGAAACCAAGAAGGTTCGTTTTGAAGGCGATAACTACTCTGACGCTTGGGTTCAAGAAGCAAAGAAGCGCGGTTTGCCCAACATCAGCAACTGCCCCGATGCTTTTGCTCAATTGCAAGATAAGAATAACTCTGAGATGCTTAACAAACTCGGTGTTTTCTCTCCTGGCGAATTGAACTCTCGTTATCATATCTTGATGGAGAAGTATGCCAAGGACATCCAAATCGAAGCCGAAACTCTCCGCACCATGGTTGTGCAACACATTCTCCCTAGCACTTTTGCCTACAGACGGGAACTTGCCGAAACCGCTAGCTTGCTCAAGTCTGCTGGCTCTGATAGCAGCCCAGAAGCAAACGCATTGAACGCACTTTCTCCTATCGTCGCCGAATTGCAAAAGGCTGTTGGCAAATTGGAAGAAGCTATCGATGAATTCATCAACATCGAAGACATTGATGAGCTCGGCAAGGCTGCTCATGATTCTCTCTTTGTTCGCATGGAGGAAACTCGTTCTCATGCTGACAAGTTGGAGAGACTAGTCGCTGATAAGCACTGGCCCTTCCCCAAGTATGCTGAGCTTTTCCTCAACATCTAAATGACTTTAAAGTCGTTTAAAAAAAAACATTTTTGTGTATTCTTAAAGTGATCTATCTTCCTTTTTTTGTCCAATCTCTACCTTTTATAAAGAACAGCATTACATGTTCATTTGTTATAAAGCACAGCACTATGATAAAACATACAACTAGCGTTTATATTTTATCTGTTATGACTTTTACATGGACTTGATGAGGTAGGGAAAAGGAAGTGAAAGTGCCATAAAATAAAGGAAAAGCTAGCTAGCCCGCTTTCAAACAGAAGATAAATAAAAGCGTACTTCGTTAAAAAAATTGCCTAACACCATTATTTCATAGTACAAATCATTCATTTCTGCTGTTTCTGTATAGCGACTCCTGTGTCACCTGCATCTCGTCGATTTCGGGTGCGAGCTCTGCCAACAGCTCATGAGCTTCCTTATAATAAGCGACCTGAGCGGCAATCAAGTCAGCCAAATTGCGCAGAGGTTCTGGGTTTTCCAATGCGATCTTCATCAAATTTGTGGCTTCCTCAACGGCTGCAACAAATTGATCCTCAGCTTGCTCTACCTCCAACCTAGCAACATCAGCTCTATCGGGACGGGCACTGCGCTCACGAGCCTTGCAAGCATCCAGCGTGAGTCTAGCAGATTGCACAGCCCGACGGGCGCGAAGAGCATGCTCGATGGAAGTCTTGAGAGTGGTTTGAAAAGGTTGATTGAATTTGGCAGCGATCTCATCGTCCATTTTCACGCGTGCATCACCAACTTTCTCAGAAATGGCGGCATACTTGAACAGGGCAGTTCCCAAAGGATCTTCGGCACCAATGCCTTCAGCGCTCTATATCACCGCCGTAAAAGAATTCATTAGATAAACCATCACACCTTCTGCTGGATGCTGAAAATTTTATAAGACTTACGGCGACAGCAGCACGAGAGACAGCATGGCTTAAAGTCTTGGGCTGTGGGATTTGTTGTTGAGCTTGATTTTGGCTTTCAAGCTGGGCTCTTTCGGCTGGGGAAAGAGTCAAATTCTGGATCTGGCTTTGAACAGAACTAGAAAGTCCAGCAATAGATTCTTGGATTTGCGCAGGATAATCATAGCTATGGCCATTATGAACTCGCGTAACTTTAAGGAGATTGGTATGCACAGCACGTAAAGCATCGACCTTCTACTCAAATTCCATGCGATAAGCACGAATAGCCGAGCACACGACCATTACACTATTAATCTAACAGAACATACCTTCTCCAGATCTTTGTACTCCTGGGGTAGTTCAGTCACGCCTTCCGCAGTGCCGAGCTTCTCTTGAGCAAACTAACAAGCCAGCCCGAAATAAAAAGATAAGGTTAGAGATTGTGCCTATCTACTGATCCCAGCGCACACCGCCTCTCTCCAGCAGTAGTAGCGATAGCGCCCGAGAAGAGCATAAAGCTTTTCACATACCTGTCTGACTTGCCCAAAGCCCTTGTTAAGTCTTTGAGCAAAGGGGTTAATCTTGGAGCTAAAGTTGGCAAAGCCATCCAAAGTGTTGTTTAGCAGTACATTGGGGTTCAATCCGTTGTTTGATGCTTGAGCACCGCCTTGTGGTTGAGCATCAACCACCTTGATATCACTAGGTTCCATCGACATGTTGTTAGTTGAATTAAAACCAGAAGTGAGTTTGCTCGTTCTGTCCTACCAAGGAGAAATAACGAGTACAGCCTACACGTGACGCATGAAGGCAGCACATATGTCTGAGCGCTCAATTTGGCCAATTATGTTACCATATTATTTAGCGGTCAGCCAATTACAGACACCTCACGCGAGCTTCAAACCAACGTCCAATTTCTCTGGGACAAGCAACCAAGACCATTCTGTGACCTTGTGCTGATGGACGAACCAACGGATGGGTCACAGACCGATGCCGCTAGATTTGTACAACGACAGGCAATTAACCGATCGGGATGCTACATGCTATTATTTTTCTTCTCTTTACTTTTTCTGAACTTTGAAGAAGACACTGCCGCTCGTGTTGGGCACACTATAGGGGACCAGATTAAAGGTATCGAATATGAGAAGAGCTTATTAGCGAACATAACCTTCGGGGAGAATATTACAAACGTACGTATACAAGCTATGGCTTGGTGTGTCTACGCCTGCTGGGTAGTCTGTGGATTGCACATACCTCACCTCACAGAGTTAAAGACCGCATCAGTGAGACTTGATTAACAATGATGCTACATTATAGCCCACACCACCGATGGTTCAGCAGAAAATAGACAAACTACTGCACTTAGAGGAATTCAACACCCCACAACATCCGTCAACACACCACTTCTACCACAACGTTACTGGTATATTTAGAGGTATGTGTTAAAACAGAGAGACTTGGCAATAGTGCGTTCGACTTATTGATCATCCTACCTCGATTTGAAGGCAATTGGATATCACAAAATACTACTTCTCCAGAGAAGCCACCAATTGATGTCAATCAAACAACTCCGGAGACTGCCAGGGGAGATTTTCCTTATGACCAGCCTGGGTCATTCACCTTCAATATGAAGTCAGACCATACTAAGGAAGATAGCGTCAAATACATAGACGTAAGTTTGCCGTGTTTAGACTATATTACCAATGTGAAAACTTATTCTTCTCTGTCGATCTTAAGGGGTATCTTAGGCTGCAGAACGAAGAGCTTGGTGACTTTGGGGTATTGTTGGTCGCGGAAGGTGTACACTTTGTAAATAATGGAACTTTGTACATGACCGCCGTACCAGACGGTGCTGGCCGCCACATGCCCTACGAAGATCTTTTGCACATGCTTTCTGCCAACAGTTCTATGAACCAAGCTAGAGATGTGATACAGGAGCAGTTAGACAAAGAGCTAGAAGAGCTCAAGGGAATGCTAAATTGGGCAGGACCGGTCGCTTCCAACACTGGTACGTCGCATTTTATTTCTTAATCATTCTAGGTTGTAAAAGTACTTATTCTGGCAACAGACCGGCCAGCACCTCCTATTACAAATTGTACATTTGAGCTATGGATACAACTCAAGCCGGTGCCTCCGCCCACTCGACAATCTCAGCTTTTGGAATATGAAAAAGGTAACATTAGCGCTTAAAAAAGTCTCAAGCCCTAAAGCATAATTTTTTAACATTGCAAAGAATTGGAGAACCCTCAGGGAATTAGTGTGATATCTGCGCCACCTCTATTAGCTTCCATGGTGGTTTACTCTGAAAATTGTGGGTTGTTAATGGAAGTACAAGATGCCAAGGGGACAAAGATTGAAAAATATTATAAGAAAGCTGTCAATTACGCAACCCTGGCAAGTGTAGTTACACTCATTCAAGTATTTCTTTTGATTTATCAAATGGAGTATACCCCTACGCCTTCGGTAAGTATCTGCGAATTGATTTATTTGTCATTTTAGTGTTAATCAGCTTGTTGTCGTTAGAGTGTTTCAAATGTGTCTTATTGGACCATCGCCATGCAGTCTACCATGGATGGCTATTTTTGTTTGCTACATTTGACGACTGGGGTAGTCGTTCAAAGCGTTTTCATTCCTTTTGCCACTACAGCATTTTTCACGTTTATACTAGTATCCATATTCGGCATGCGATATCTCATGGTCATTTGGAGAATTCAGCGTCCAGAAATAGCTCATCGAGAGCAAGCAGCAGCTCAAAACGCTCAGCAGACAAGAAATGACCAAGACCAAAATGATGGTGCTGGAAATGAGAATGCAGCTTCTGGAAGAACCACAACTGCTGCATCTACCCTCGGAGGCTTACTACCCATTGCCAACACTCCAACGAGACCGGCTGTGCGCACAGCCCAAGATGAGCGACGAGAAGACGCTCTACTCTATTATCGATTTTGTAAGTATCATTCATTGAGTTGTTTAAGTCAAATTGTCACCATCTTAACACGACATGGAAAATAGATTTGGTATTTCTTTTCGGTTTGTTTCTCTTTTATCAAACAGCCAGCAAGTCAGCTTTTGTTCAAAATATCGTTGTTGGGGTTTTGGCTTTCACCCTGTTCTCCTTCTGGGTGCCACAAATATACCGTAACGTCATTCGAGGCTCCCGTAGAGCGCTCAGTCATCGCTATGTGATTGGAATGACATTGACACGCTTAGTTATACCACTTTGTAAGTTCAAACACTAAATGTTAGAATGTTACACATATGTTTTCCAGTGCTAATGATATGTTTGCTCAAAAGATTATTATGCCTGCCCTCACAATATCTTGGCACATGAGCCCACCAAATGGGTGTGGGTGTTGGGTGCCTATCTGATATTGCAAGCAGCCATACTTTTAGTTCAAGATTTGTGGGATCCACGTTTCTTTGTACCAGAAAGAGTAAGTACTATTATAATGTCCACTCTGAGGAAGATTTTACTACTGTACTGACTTTGATGTATAGTACTTACCAGCAAGATACAACTATCATCCTATCCTTCCGGCCGATGATGAAGAAGCTATTGACATTGAAGCCGTAGGTGTTAACGCTCATGAGGAAAGCGAATCCTCAGACGGATCTACCAAGCATTCACCCGGTCGTGATTGTGCCATTTGTATGTTACCAGTCAATCCGTCCGCCCCTGGACCGGCTGGTTTGCATGCACTTGGTAGGGCAAATTATATGGTCACACCTTGCCACCATTTGTTTCACACTGAATGTCTAGAAAAGGTAAGCAATGTTAAGAAGAACTTGTTATTCCGTTGAACGTCTCTAACCGCATGTTTGGCAGTGGATGAGGATCAAACTAGAATGTCCGGTTTGCCGAGCATATTTGCCGGCAGTGTAATTATCTTTATACTCATCCATGTGTATAACCATATAGCTTGTTACAATAAGATGAAATATATCCTAAATCGTGCTGCCAGATTTTTGAACGACGATAGCTACGGTAACGTAAATCTGTGTACTCCAAAAACATCAATAACATTTTGTATTCTCAGTAATGTGTAGGTGTAGAATCAGAAGTATCCTGATGATATCTTAAAATTTCACTAAAGTGCTAGAGATTTCTCCTATTCTTGAACATTTGTCCAATTCACTTTTCTTCACACTCCAATTCGTACATATCAGTTATAATACAGCTCTTTTAGCACATCACCATCCTCTCTATCTTCACACTGGTCTCAACCAAGCATGTAACAGCTTTGTCATTTATTAAGAAACGATAAGTTTATGCGGCATTAATTTGGGGATCCACAGAAATCTGTACCAACTATATTCACATAGTTATCATAGGTAGCAGTTAAGAACTAAAGCTAGAGGCGGGCTGATCGAGACCCACTCCAAGTGGGAACACAGTAGATCCAGAAAGTGCAGATTTGAGCGTTGGATTGCTTTCCAACTGTTCACGTGTTGGCGCAGTCCATTCGATAGACGATACAGCATCAGTATGAGTTTTGTTTGATCCAGTTGCCGCTGCGGATATGATGGCTGAGTAAGTGCCCGGAATAATGGATTGGCAACCTGCTTCAGAGCGACCGGTGGGGCAATCTGAAGCTTCTTGGCAACAACGGATACAATAATCACGTTCGGCGGGCTCTACCAAGTTAACGTAGTATTTGTAACCTTCGCAGGAACTTCCCGGTGGACTGCCTGATCCATGATTATCATATTGGCCACCCTCATCGGAAGATTTCAATTTATACTTTGAGATGTCAATCAAACCAGTATATTGTACATAGTCGCCGGCGCCATGGCCGGACTTATAGTGGGAGGATGTTATAAATCCGCTGGGAAAAGCATGAGCACCGGGAGCGTCAGAAGAGCTTTTACAAAATGCAATGGCCGTCTTCTCAGAGTCAGCAATTTCCTCTCCTTGATTAGGAGGTAAAAAGAAGCACAGCTTGCTGCTACTGAGTGCCACTGTCTTTCCTGATTTTCCAGTTCCAGTTGCCGTGGCAGTAGAGCTATAAAAGTTTTACCCAAAGAAGGTAAGAGAATGATCGACAGCGTCAACGATATCCCAGCACAAAAACATTAGTAACACTTACGTAGTCTTGGTGCTTGTAGTTTTCTTGGTAGTCGTTGTCTTCTTTGTAGAAGTCGACGTTTTCTTGGTAGTAGTAGTTGTCTTTTTGGCTGTGGAGGTTGTCTTGGTTTTGGTTGGCGGGATATCACAGATGGTGCCGTTGGGATCATTGACACACTGTAGAGTATTTAAATTACAACAGGTTACTCCCGGACAATCTAGGAGGTAAAAATTTGGGCGGATATTAGCAAGGTGTGGTCTAATGCCTGTTGTCATATCTGAACCATTGCTTACCATCGTCAGTCTTGCAAGATTGACGTTTTTCTAATCCAGTAGCGTGAATGCTACTCAAAGCCAATAGTAGCACAAAGACAATGGACAAGGATTTCATGGTAAGATGATAGTCTTGCAGATAGCGTAATTTTTTTAAACCATGCAAGATCTCGTATCTTTCCTTTATATCCGTTTCAGCTTATCCACAATTGCTTTTCTCAGGCGTGAGTCTTTGTCAACCGCAGTTCCCAGGTACCGTTCGGCAGCTATTTTCGGCAAAGACTGTTTACGATGATAAAAAATCTGTTATCAAGTGATCCGCCAAATGGCTAAGTATGATCAAAAATACCCATTGTTAGGGTAGCGACGTGTTTATCCGCAGACCAAAAATAAACGTTGAAGGTGGTGCAAGTGACAAACAATCAGTGCTCCAAAAAGGCAATAAGCGCGTCACACCTGACAGGTAAAGCTGCAGCCAATCAGAGCGTAGAAATTTTGGTGGCCTTTGGAGTATCTCAATATGGAAAGTGAAAACAAACATGTACTCTGTAAGGGGAAAGATTGAATCAATGAGTTCAAAAACGACGTTGTAGCAGCCAAGCGCCAGCTTGCCTCTCTCCTCATTCTCGTATTACAATGTCTACCTCAGTAATAAACGGATACGTACCAGCTAATATCAGAACGAGCACACCCGAGACTAAACGGCCAATCATCGGCAAAGTCAGCAGTTTTTTCCATCGGAAAAGCGTAGCTTCTAACGAAAGTGCTATGAGTCACTCAATCTTCCATCCTGGATGGGACGATACAGATATCAAAGCTAGAAACTTAGATGACTTAGTATCTGATCAAGAGGAACATTCTATGGATAACATTGATGAAGCTTTCGACAAACTAATTGTGAGTCGCTTGATGATTCCAGTAATATAGCAATCGAGTTTGTGCTGATAAACCTTAATACCAACAGAAGGAATATGGGTTGCCCTCAAACCTAAAACCAAACTTGGAAACACTGACATTGGCTCAGAAAAAGACGTTGTTGGATTCTTATCGTCTAGCCCACGCTAACCGAGTAAAGTCGACTACCTCAGGTTTTTCAACAGACCGCATGAAGATGCTACGACCTTTAAGTATCCTTACGAAGGATGCAGGCATAAAACAACATACACGAAATAGAAGGCAACGAGCCAACAGTAAAATGAGTCTTAGTCCCGATCAAGCAGCGCATATGCTACACATCAGCAACATCAATACCATTGATATCCAACAACTTACTGAAATCCATATCTTGTTGAAGAGTACTGTTACAAGGTAGAATACTATCAATTTGTTAGTAGTTCGTCCCAAAACGACACTAACTCTCAAATGTCATAGCTGGAGTATAGATTTTTTGAAAATAGGTGGTTATGGTGGGCTAGCCAGTCAGCTTCAGCAGCTGAAAAATGTTAGCAAGCGGTAAGATTTAGATAACCGCCAGAAGCGCAAAGATATGCAATGCTTAGTTACGGTATTATTTAGAACCCTCCAGCATGCAAAAGTTTTACAGGTGATCACAAGGTGCATTAAAGCTTTGATGACACATGAAGTAAGTAGCTATCAATTATCAAACTATCTATGTTTTCATGCAGACCAAATAACCTTTGCCAAGTTCGGAATACAGAAGCTGTTGACAGAGCCCACTTGTCTAAGATTGATACGAGACCTTCTATTCTCACCTACTGCATCCAACCGCAAATCTCTATACGCTTTTGATATACAAACGCGGTCCCTTATGCTAGATGTGCTTTGCAACCTTACCACTATACAAACGTCTGGGGATGCCAGCGAATATGTGCATGGATGGGATTTGCTACTATCCTTATTGCAGGATACTAACCACGACAAGGAGCGACTCGCAGAAGAAGAACGTAGAAAATCCAGAATCCCATTTCCCACTGCCAATGAAACTCAAGTAGCCAAAAACAAAGCACCACGCAGATTTACGAGCTGGATGCGAGAATTGATGTTTATTCTGGATAAATACATTGAGCCTATCTCTTTCTTGGCCGGTGCTCTCGATTTTCGCTTTGAGAGTGCATATCGGCAGCTTCGTGTGAGTCATGAAAAAGGAGCTCCCCCTAATCTGGAAAGAGATGGCGGCTCGGTCATGGTAGATGAAGGCGTAGTCGAATATTTGGTAGGCTATTGTTTGTTTCGTTGCATAAAAAGTATGAAGTCTAGGAAAACTAAATATATATATAATGTACAGATTACCCATTTGCGATTGATTTGCACCGTCATCACCAACCCTCCCACCTGTTATAAGAAAGAATATACTACAAGCGACCAAGAACTTGTACGGCTCGAATTTCTGAGCTCTGGCTTCGAGCGCGTGTCTAGGGTAAGGGAAGGAGTTTATGATCCACATTTCTAAACTTGACTATTAAATCTATTCATACGTGGCTATATTTAGGGACTGCGATCATGCCCACACCCTACGTTACTTCATTCATACATTAATTACTTAGCGCCTCTAGTGACGCCGTGGGCAACCCTGAATCCCGTAGAACTACCGCCCGAACAAGAGCATGATGTCTATGAAAACAGCTTGGTGGATGAAGTGCTCGAGCCTTCCTCACCAGTGTCTATTAAAGGCCTGACCGAGCCTCCAGCCACGGAACAATCTAAAGCCTTTGCGCAAGCGGAAATCAGCCGAGTAAATCGACAGGACAAAAATAAAGAAATCAAATCCATCAAGCTGAACTCTATTCGTGTCAGTGACAAGGAGGAATTCGTACAGTGGCAGGAGGAAATCAGAACCATGGATACGTCTTCGTCGGAAGAGCTAAGCATCGATTCACCGCCACGTTCTCATGTTTGGCTGGCCAAAGCAGAGCTGGATGCTGAAATGGATTATTATGAGCAAGATGACTATGATGATATCATTGAGCAACCAGTAACAACGTACTGGATGAAAGGCGGTAGATGAACGATCAAAAGGTTTTTTTTTGTAATAATAGATAGTAGGAAAAAAATTATTCGTGTATCATGTAAATAAAAACGACTTCACTTTTATGTACAAACAGAGAGAAGAGAAATCTACACACTTTGCATCTGCATAACTGACAGCAATAAAGAAAGTCAGGGAGATAAAAAATGTCTTTTAAACTTTAAGAAGAGGAAAAATAACAAAAGGTTCATAATGACTGATATGGGCAAGCCATTAATCAATGAAAACGTCTTTTTTAACCATCGTATTCGACATCATCATCATCGTCGTCGTCCACACCATCATCATCGTCTTCATCATCATCTTCCTCATCATCTTCCTCATCGTCATAGGTAATACGCTTTTGCTTCTTTCGTTGCGCGCCGTATCCTCGTGAAGGTGAACTGGCCGCACTGTCATCCTCCTCATTTTGAAGTTGGGACAGATGGCGATTCTCTAATCCACTTGATGCCATATCCTCATTACCAAGCGGCGGGAGAGTGCCACCAGGACAAAGGCTCTCGAGCGTGTAATCGAAAATTTTCTATTTGATTATGGATGTTAGATCAATCAAAATTCTGGCTTCAGGCATTTGCCGAACAGCTGTTGCAAACATTACATACCTGCATCTCGTCTGCATCCTGGTATACAAACGAACCTTCTTCGTTAAATATACGGGCATTATTGAACATCAGATGGAAATCATCTCTGAATTGATCAATGGACTTGTAGTAAGATGAATGAATGCGTTTCTTGATAATCTTCATTGCGATGGGGTTCTGAATCATGGTATAATAAACTGGATAGTCGCGTTTGCTGACTAGATCCATGAAAAGAGCTGACCGGACTCTGTAGGTATCTCCGTCGTCAGCTATTGAGTTTTCAACGGCTTCATAGCACTGCATAAATATGCGAGTCATCTGTGCCCGAACATTTGGTGGATATGGATCAGGAACAGTGTTCGCTCCCTTTCTTCCACGTTTTCGCCTCACCTAAAATTTATATCAATTAGCAACGGTGTTTTGAGTAAATAGATTTTCATAGTAGACTTACGTCTTCTGGCTTCTTCGGTCGGCCACGTTTCTTTGAAGACATAGGTAATTCTTCTTCAATAGCTCGAGATCGGCCACGCTTTCTAGGTGTACCTGGGCCAGAATCAGTATCGTAGTGAAAGCCTCTTCTTTTGGCTTCAGCACGAGCAATGACATCGTCCACATTATCATCTTCAATAGCCTATTCACAACGTGGGATGAGTTTTGCATTCCATGAACTGCTGCATGTAGCACATCAAATTTGCATTGCACTTACGTTCAACCATTGGTCCTCTGTTAAACCATCATCATATACGACAGATTGTTTTTCACGTTGGCCACGGCCAAGTTCGATTTGCTGAACGACATCAGGATACAAGTCATCGTCTCGGTAGATATCAGGCAACTCATCTTCTTGGATAAGTCTGTCAGGTGGATGGCCACGGCCACCTTTACGACGATAGTTTTCAAGCTCTTCCTTTTCTCTCTCAGCATCAATTCTTTCAAACACTTCCATTTCACTGTCGGATCGCTTGAGCATTTCATTCAATTCTTCGTTATCGACTTCTTCTTCCTCATCTACATCGTTTTGTTCCTCGGTCTTATCCTCCAAAAGGGACCGCAAGAAAGCTTCTCGATCCTCGTCAGTACTGCGATTATCGAATTTACCAGCCTGAATAACCTTGCCGTCAATGTCAAGTTTATAATTCGCTCGAGCAAGAATCATTTCTTCCACAGATTTTTCAGTGATGAGACGGAAAATTCGCACTTCCTTTGTTTGACCGATACGATGGGCACGATCTTGAGCTTGAAGATCTTGATGTGGATTCCAATCTGAATCGAAAATGATGACCGTATCGGCACTCTGCAAGTTAAGACCCAGACCACCAGCTCTTGTACTAAGCAAGAAAACAAAGTATGGCGAATCAGGTGCATTAAATACATGAAGCAGTGACGAACGATCATCAGCCTTGGTTGAACCATCGAGACGTAGATAGCTGTGTCCCCTATAATGAAGAAAATCCTCCATGATATTCATAATTTGAGTCATTTGGAAGAAAATGAGAACTCTATGACCAGTGGCTTTGAGTTTAGGAAGCATGCGATCCAACAGTTCAAACTTTCCGGCAGTACGGTACAAAAGCTCGTTGGACTGACGAGTAGGATTGATGGCATTTTCAACTTCCTCAAAGACGAAGGGATGGTTACAAATCTTACGAAGTTGCATGATGGTGTTATTGAGACCTTTGATTCCGGTACGACTATTTGCAGTGGAGTTAGCATTTACATATGATATTTCTTTCTTGGGTAGACATCGATTACTCACCCCTTTTCACCACTTTGCATGTAGAGCATGCCACTCTTCTTCATCTGCGAGTACAATTTGGCTTGCAAACCAGAGAGCTTGCATTTGATGACATGCTCGACCTTGTCAGGCAATTCGGATTCAACGTCCTTCTTCAATCTACGTAGCAAGAACGGACGAAGCACCTTATGCAATCTTTTGATGATAAGAAGCTGTTCTTCTTCGTTTAGATCAATCTTGTCTTGTACACCTTGATTATTGAACGGTGTGTTGAACCACTCTTCAAAACTCTTTACACTGTTAAAGATTTTAGGTAAAATGAAATTGAGCAATGCCCATAATTCTGGTAGATTGTTCTAATACGAGAGATGCGGTTAGATATGTGATAGACAACAACATACATTGAAAGCGCTTCCTAAATTACAAACCTGCAATGGTGTACCGGTCAAAATGAGACGATAACGTGAGTGATAGTACTGTCGCAAGACCATGACCAACTTGGAGCGAGCGTTCTTCATTCTGTGACCCTCATCAATAATCATGTTCACCCATCGAACCTTGCTGAGAATAGGGCGATCTTTGATGATGTACTCGAACGTGGTCAAGAGAACTTGGAAATTGCTATAACGAACTTCTTGTTGCAATGCCCGACGAGAATTTGGTGGACCTTTGTAGACAATGGTAGAGACGGAAGGCGCCCACTTTTCGAATTCCAACGTCCAGTTGGTCAGAGTTGAAAGAGGAACGATAATCAGGAAAGGACCATTTTGTTTCTTGTACTCAATAAGGTAGGTGATCAAACTGATGGTTTGGATAGTTTTACCAAGACCCATTTCATCAGCTAAAATACCATTAAGATGATTGTTGTAAAGTGAAACCATCCATTGTAGACCTTTAAGTTGATATTCTTTCAAGGTACCACCAACCAAAATACTGGGCTGCGTGACTCTTTCCTTGACCTTGTGAGCAATCTGATAGTAATCAACCTTTTTGCCACTTTCATCCTATTAGAAAAAAATATCCAGGGAGTTAACATAAAGGAGTAATGAGAGAAAAAACAAAGTTTTATTTGAATCACGCAGGCTTACCTCGTATTGCATGTCTTCATCGACTTCGTCATTATCAATATCATCAGTATGAATAGGATCATTTTGTTGGTCAACAACAGCCCTAGTAAGGGATTCCAAAAATGCACCAGTTTGTCGTAGCAAATGGGTAAGTCTTGTATCCTTAGCTTCATCAATAAGTTTCATGTAAGCTTCTTCATCATCAGCCTTCAATGCACGAATACGCTCCTTTGATATTCTTTCTGCTCTCTTTTGTTCTTCCTTTTCAATATGAGCATGTAGTTGCAACACGGCGCGTCCCAATTTGTTTTGTTTGGCTTGATGCATGCGATGCGCGCTGGTAAGGTCGCGACCATGATTACAAATTGTTTGAAGGTAATCAAGATGCTTTTGTTTCTCGCGTTCTTCGCGATCAAGACGTTGTTGTCTCTCTGATCTCTCAGTCAAACGTGCCTCACGCAATGACTGCTTCTTCATTCGACGATAGCCGGAACGATCCACTGAGGTTGCGAGAGTAGTTGCCTTTGTCATACCTTTGATGATATCATCCCTCAACTAAAACAATAAATTTATGAGTCAAACGAACTTCACCAATAAAGTGGCGTTATATGCAATAAATCTCACCTTCTTTTGCTTCTCTAATAGACGCAAGGCCTTCAATTCAATAATAGCGCGTAATTTCACGCTTGAACCATTCTTGCCGGCTTCGGTTATGTCATCCTTCAGATACGCGATTTTTTCTGGAAGGTCGTTGGTCAAATTATTGGGTAAAGACTCTAATTCTTGAACGCGATATTGGATTCTGGACTTGACACGACGTTCCCGCTCTAATATGAGCTCCTCTGAATCCAGACCGACAGGGGTCAGAGCCGGTATGAGCAAACGTTGTTGACGAGACGCGTGAACATAGGAAGATATTGGCATCTTTAGCAACGAGTATGGCGACACGTAAGCATTGTACTGCACGGGAGAAGGTGAGGCACCAGTTGCAGCAACATCGCCGCCAGTGTGAGGTGTTGCTGATGAAGCGCTAACAGGAGTTTCAGCAAGCTTTGGAGTTTGTTGAGACAATCCAGTGTCTGGCATTTTAACGTTAGCAGCGGCAGCAATCTCCTTCGACACAGGGAAGTTATCGGCATTCGGTGAGGCGAACACAGCTTGCTGCAAATTTGGAGGCAATGGAAGGTTTTTAGAAATCAACTTGAAGGCATAAATTTGGTATTTTAGGGCCGCCAGTTGATTTTCTGTGAAAATGGATGATCTGGGTGAGTTATTAGACGGTGAGGGTGTGAATGCTGGTTGCGGTGGTTGAGCCTGCGGCTGTGGTGGTCGTTGTGGTAACGGTTGCATGGCTAGATAGTGGGGAGGTATTAATAAAATTTAAATGTAATAGGGTCTTAAATAAATATTTGAATGT
Source organism: Umbelopsis sp. M5902 (assembly GCA_037039815.1). NCBI lineage: Eukaryota > Fungi > Mucoromycota > Umbelopsidomycetes > Umbelopsidales > Umbelopsidaceae > Umbelopsis > Umbelopsis sp. M5902. The sequence continues at coordinate 79,379 of JAXQGL010000046.1, forward strand.
ATTTCTAAAGATAAGGTACCTGCAGGTAGCGAAGTCTGTGGAGATGGCTGTTGTGTTTGTTGCATTGACTGTCGCTGTTGTTGCATTTTTGATTGCATCTGTAAATTCTTCAAGAATTGCATGATCTGAGCAAACTCTGGATTATTGTCCTCCTTAGCACCCTGAGCTTGCAATAACTTTGCTCTCTGATGGAATGAATATTATATTTTCACAGAAAGGAATAAACAGCAAGTGTGATCAGTAAACATGTATTGAATGCGGTGTCAGGGCTGCCCTGGGGGAGTGTCAAATTACCTGCAACAGACTATTGAGCCTCTCTTTAGTAAAACCAGGAGGAATGGGACTGGCCTGCGGCATGGCAGATCCGTTTGGATATGGGGAAAGCGAGTTCATTGCTAGTTGACATCAAGTAAGAAAGCGTCAAAAATACGCGTCAAAGCTAGTATAATCGATTTTATTTGAACTCACCCAGCTTTTTCCCGTCAGTTTTGGCGAGGGGAGGAGAAAAAAAAATTGGCGCTTGATAAACCCAAAGCTTATAGCATGTCCCATTCAAAGGGAAAAGGATACCTGTCGACGTCACCCTCGTCAATTGACGCTCCGCTATCCCATTTGGGCGCAATTACTTTATACTCAGCCGCGTCTCCAAATAAGGGACGGTCTATCCAGCCAACCAAATCCACAACGCACTGATCTTCACAAAGGTTAAAATGGCTTCTTTCTTTTTCTTCTTCCCTCGTCACTCTCTTTCTTTCCATTAGCCATGACTGTCACTCCATTGACTCGTTATGTATATCCCTATGATTGGAATTTAGCTGTCATTGCAAATCAAGCTAGATATCCATGTCATCCAAGCGTTCCTGTTTTACTTGGCGCGGACGTTGTGACCGACGAACTATACCTTACTTCACTGGAGTTGGATCAGCTTGGACTATCTCATTCTTCTATCCGCCCAATCAACAATAACCAAGAACTGAGTCGAATAGATGCCGAATTCGTTCTTCCGAGTGAAATAGCCTCCATAGACCTTGTTCCTCGTGTGGGCATCCGACGCATCGTAAGAAATTGTCGTCTGAAAGTCGACTTTCCAGCATTATTGAGGAAAGCTGTGAACGTTAGTGAGCTGATTGTGAAACATGAGACGGTTATTGATTCTCGTACGAATACGTTGACTGTGACAAGCACCAACGAAACTTTGACTGGATTGGTACATCTTGGCGATGTTACAGTGTACAGAGCCATAAAGCCAGAGGAAAAATTTGATAACGCCGTCGTTTTGGGTGCACAAAACAGCCAAAACCGACGATGTTTATTTGAGCAACATGCTTTTTTGGACATTCGGGTAAAAGTACCATTTAAATCAGCCATTGAGAGCCATATTCTCAAATCGTATCGAAAGAACACAAGCGAAGGTAGAAAGTTGGATATGGATCTCATGGAAGCCGCTCAGGTTGAACAAGAGCAATCACGAATCGAGGAACGAATTAAGGTCGGTCCTATGGAAAAGTCTTCAGAAAGCCCGCGCTTTAGCGGCAACTCAAACCTTACCACACTCTGAAAAATTTCGGGGTTTGCCATGCCAAGCAATGCTGGGGCCATATAAGCTAGTATGTAAAACCACAATGTTCATTCAAACTCTCTCCAATTGTATAACACATGATTTGTATGTTTAACTATGTTGATATAGCAATTGTAGTTCTTAAATATTTTTTTTAGTGCTGTAGTTTCCCTTTTTCCGTATAACCCAACTTACCCCCAAATAAATGTAAATAGATGTAAACCTTCTGTGGTGATATTTGAGATGGTGTCACACAGGTACAGTGCATTGAAACCCAGGTTGTAAAGGTTACCCTATAATCTTGTTCTCCATCGAAGCTTTTCCTTCCTCATCTCGGTCCATTCACATTGTCCTTTTGTGAGATCATCACTTTTCGGTTTCTTTACAAGCTATAGATTTCACCGAGATGACCGCCACATCTGAAGATCAGGAACCCGAAGCTATTTGCATGGGATGCAACAAGGTCATTGAGGAAGGCTCTGTGGTTGCATTTGGCGAATCCCTCTTTCATCTGGAATGGTACGCATTTGCTTTGTTTGAGTTGCTAAACAATGATTCGATCTTGACGTTTTTCGAAAATTATGCTAGTTTTGTTTGTGCCAAATGCTCCAGTGAGGTCGACTGTGAATCAAATCTATTGTTGTTGACCGACGGACGGCCAGTCTGCGAGAATTGTTCATATAGCTGTCATATATGCAAACAGACGATCCGTGACGAAGCAATTATGACTGGTAAGAATTTGAGCAACTGTTTATCTAACATGTGCCTGGAACCAGATCTTCGCGTCGGGCCTCATGCACAGCATTATTGTTTGATCATTAATATTTAATATGCTCTCAAATTAGGTGAAGAGGCTTATCATGCTGATTGCTTCAAATGTGTATTGTGCAAAAAGAAAATAGACGATTTAGTGTTCACACAAACTACAAAGGTGTGTTATTGTGCTGTTATGGCGTTGGCCACAATCTGGTATTTTACTGTGATCACTTAACTGGAAATTTTTTTTTCCAGGGGATATTTTGCACCAATTGCCATGAACAAAGAAAATTAGACAAACAAAAGCGAAAAGAAGAGCGTCAACGTTTGCAGCAAGCCAATAAGCCACCGAGTCCTTCTGTCCATGTTGATAAAAACTTGCCATCTTTACCCGCTGATCATCCGGTAAGTACATACCATTGCACATCATAAGTATCTTGAATACATGCTAACATGTGATACTCCAGAATTCTCGAGGACCGCGCAGCTTGATGGTACAACCTGGTAATCGCCATGCAAGCAGAATGTTTGACGTTCAAGCCGTCAATGATTATATGGCATCCATAGCTAGTTCGGGTAAGAGCCGCAATCCACTGGATCCACGTCCACGCAACGATAGCCTTGATATACCACGCGGTCGCAATGAAACGAGCGAATTTAGACGACCGTCACCACCATTACGAACAAACAGTGAACCTGCAGACACACATTTCATCTCTAGCAATTCTGAGTCTGTCAGTCGCCCAACATTGGCTAACTCTCGCCAATTGTCCAGCACTAATGTTTTGTCTTCAGAAGATACTAGCATTTTGTCATCTATTCTTAATGCGAATAATTCCACCATGTCTCTGTTAGATTCGTCACCCGAATCTACCCCCACGACTGCAGATATTACCAGCTCCATCAAAGCTGATGCTAAGGCGTCGGCATCAAATGCTTTACTTGAAATACCGCCTATGAACTTCTCTTTCTTTGAGACTGAATCTGATGAATTGGCAAATTTGACTAAACTCCTTGGAACCACTATTCAGTTGGGTGGCAATGAAGACAATGCCAACGCAGATGACGAAAACTTTAATCTTAATGACAAACCTCCAACACCACCCCCCGCATCATCTGACCGGATGTCAACCGACTTTATCAACTTCCCTCAGCCACCTCTCAGTATACCTAGAAAAGTCAGCAATAGTTCAGTTTCGTCTGCAGTTAGTTCTGAGACTTTGCCAAACGATGTGCAAGCTTTGCGAGCTCAATTGAAAGCAAGCAATGCAAAGCTTGTAGAAACGGAAGCCAATTTGAACAAAATCAAGGTAAGAACAATTTGAGCGGAATCGAAATTAACATATTGAAATGGTATTAACTAATATGTGCTTGCAGACGGTGAGTCGCCGTGCTTTAGACGAATTTACGAGGGCAAAGGAAGAGTTTGCAAAGGAAATGAACGCCCGCCAACATATCGAGATTGTCAACCAACAATTGCGTGCTCAATTAGCTGCGTTTCAACAAGCTAGTATACTTGGATCAGACAGCTTTTTGAAGACGGCTAGAGAAGAGATCATGCGATTGAGTGACCTTCGGGGTGAATTGGAAAAGACTTGCAAAGACCTTAAGCTTTATCGCGACTCTGTGATCAGTGATCTTGATGATATGGTGAAGAAGAAGCAAGCTGGCTTGCTCAGCTCAGCCAATCCTATATTGCATCTCGAGAGGAAGCAGCAGGCTCTGTTCGCAGCTATCAAATCCATGACAGCTGAAAGAGATGTCGTGTTACAGGAAACGACAAGATTAGAAAGGACTCGCGATGAGGTTATCAATGAGATGGTTATGCTTAACACCAAAAACGCGGAACTCACTTCTTTGAATAACGATTTGTCGCGACGAGTCAGCGATCGAGAACGGGAAGCTGCAGCAGTCATGGCGGGTACATCATTCTTAGGCCCCCAAGTGGCGCCGTCTAGATCAACGGATGCTTCAACTGCGTCTCCTCCACAACGCAAATCTTCTGATTCAAACAGCCATGCAGGAGCAGTACGACGAATTGTACAGCGAGATAGCTTCAATGGCACACAAGCACCAAAAATGTTCCGCTTGAAGCGCGCCAAAGAGGATGCAGGAAAGATGTTTGGTAAATTTGCAGGAACCAACAAGCCTGGAAAAAATGATCAGTCCACTGGTATCTACAGTGGCCTGAATGGAGCTAGTACTAGTAGTATTAATCTCACCAACCATTCACGGAAAGAGAGTCGTAGCCCACAGAGAAGCCAAGACGCAACCGTCCCGTCCTTAGCTCAAGGATCGCATACGTTCCTTCAAACATCTTTCTTGAGACCTGTCAAGTGCGATGTTTGTTGCGAAAAGATGTGGGGATTAAATGAAATGCGCTGTCAAGGTAAGCGTTTTAATTTCTATTGTTCTTATTCGCAATGGAATGAGATATCTGAAAGTCTTTGTGTTACAGCGTGTGGATTCTTGACCCATATGAAGTGCATCAGTCATGTTCCACAGTATTGTCTTGGGTTACATTCAAGTGCCGATATGGCTGGCGGAGGCGATAATGATCCAGCTTCTGCTAAAGCAGGTAACGACTGAAATCTTATTTATTGGCGCTTTGACTTGTTATTCATACCTAATATTGCTCCCGCCTCGTGTCAGGTACTTTATTTGGTAATGATCTAACCAAGCAGGTTGAGCTTGAAGGTCGTACCATACCATTACTGGTCGAACGATGTATTGCTGCTGTAGAGTTGCGCGGAATGGATTATGAGGGTATCTATCGCAAGTCTGGAGGGGCTGCACAAATGAGATCCATACAGCTTTCTTTTGAGCAAGGCCTCGATCCAGATTTGACCGATGATGACGAGTACAATGATATTTGTGCAGTCACAAGTATCCTCAAGCAATACTTTAGAGAATTGCCTGATCCACTGGTTACTTATGAACTCTATTCAGAATTCATAGAGGCTATCGGTAAGACGCGTCTCAGATTTTTTTTTGCCGTATTTTCTTTACTAAATTGTAAAATGCACAATAGCCATGCCAGCGGGAGATGAGAAAATGGATAAGTTTACACAATTGGTACACAAATTGCCACCAGCGAATTATGAAACCCTCAAAGCGTTGATTACTCATCTTAACAAGTAGGTTACATTGTCATTTTACTCGGTTCTTTTCCATTGCTGACTAGATTGATTAATTTCAAACCATTCTGTTTTTAGCGTTAAAAGTCAATGCGACGAGAACTTGATGACAGCTAAAAATTTGGCTGTAGTGTTTGGCCCGACTTTGATGAGAGATCAAGATCCATCGAGGGAACTGTTAGATATGAATGCCAAAAATGCCACCGTTGAATTCATCATCGTCAACTCCATGATACTGTTTGCTGAAACTGAGGAGTCAGCATAAAACAAGATCTGGCTGTGTAAAGCACATACATTTTTTTTAATCTAACTTTGTCCTTCCTTTTGAGCTGCCCTGAAGGCAGAGTGCCATATATATCATTATTCTTTTTTTCCTCACAACATTAGAGGCGACAAAAAAGCCAGCTGTTGGTGCTTTTTCCTGTTGTTTTCTATCGCCTATCACTATTATCTTTTCTTGATCACTCGTTTTCATTGACCTGTCATATTCCTTTTCACTATCCATTACTCACTCCACTTGGACTTTATGTAAAGCCCATTCATACTCAACAACAATAAAATGGAAAGGAAACGTCGCATTTATAGCCACAGGCTAAGTATTAAGGTTATATATTACAAATGAGGTATTATCTAGGCATTAGTATGAATTGTTTGGCAGCGAAGTATATTGATTCCTGTTCTGTACATGACATAGTTTGGATGACATGGTTTAGATTGCATAGCAACTTCAAAAGTCAGATTAAATAACTCGTACCTTCCACCATTTCTCAACTCGTGGCTGGACAGCGGCTACAGTTATCAGGCCAAAGGTCAAAATAAGAAAAGTCCACACGATAGCTTCGTCCTTGTAAGAATCTCTCGCTGGTAGACTGGGTGAGCACAAGATCAAGTGAGCTGTGAGCCGTCGTCAATTCACTTACTGAAGCACAAGCTCTTGAAGTCCACACTAGGACAAGTCGAATCGATGATGCCATCACATGTTCCATCCGTAACACTATCTATGCACATTTGTTTCGTGCACAATGCACAAGGCTTGGGCTCTTCAATTGGTAATGGGAACACGGTGCTGTTAGCACCACAGTAGCATTTACAGAAAAACACTGGATTTGCGGCTTGCGCTGAAAGCTGTTAAGCCACAGTCAGTAACATGCGAAATGCTCATATACATCAAGGCGGTTGCCACTAACCAGTAGCCATGAACTAATAACAACGTAGATGGCAGACATGCAATTCTTGGTTAGAGACATTTGAGCAGCGTAAATTTTCCTGCTCCACAACGAGGTGCACTTTTTATGGAACTCATGTTTTTATTCGTTTTGGAACCCCACAAAGGTCTGTGCGGGGCCAGTTCGTTTGGACGCAACCAAATCTGTCATGATAGGGTATTTATTTATTTACAAAGCAAGTGTACATGTAGAAGATACAGAAAGGATGCTTGGGTAAAAAAAAAAAGATTGAATGCGTTTAGCAGCTAAATGTCTCTATCCAGTAGGAGTCCGCAGGCAGAACAACAATCACCAAGCTGGCTAGCAATGATACTACCGTCTTCTTTTGTGGTTTCATGCAGCATTTCAGAGCACAAGACTTCGAAAAGCGATTTGGCTGCTACTTTATGTTTGCGCTTTCGTGTACGTCTACTGTTCAACGCCATAAAGTTTTGCTCGCGCTCAGCAGCACATTCCTTTAATAGCTCCTCCACGTAAGCTCGCCAGGATCGACGACACTCCGGTATGTAGTTAGCGGCGAATTTGTGTTTTTTGCTAGAAGTGCCCATATGTTGACGAGATCTACGTCTTTTCAGTCCATGTACTGATTCTTTTTTATCTGTATCTTTATCTGGATGCCGGTGTCGCAATTTGGCAGTGATAGCAGGACTTGATGTGAAGTCACTTGGACTGGATATCGAGCCAAAATATAACATTTTCAATTTCTCCATCTCCTGGGCTGACCGACAAGCCTGACTTTGCGCACATTTTGATAAAGCGAATCGGCCATAAGCAATGGTATTATCCGCTTGCACAACTCCATTGTCCATGACCGCGTTCATTACAGTACGAATGCTTATTGACCTTTTGCATTTTTTGAACCAACTAATGTGTCGATGAGTAAGCATAATATCATGACGAATATACAGCTTAAAAATTCGAATAACTGGATCATTGCCGTTGGGATTATGGTGTAAATACGGAGGTATGATAGGGTTGGCAAGGACTAGCACAATGTTATCGAAGCAAATCTAATTCAAGCAATCGACGGATCTATTAAAGTCTGGTCTTGCCTCATTTCAGATACAAGTAGCACTCACCTGAGTAATTATATTGTCAGGTTCAAAATGCTCTGCTACCCATTCCAGAGTTCGAGGTGGGATGTTGAAAATAGCATTTTCAGGAAAATTAGCGTATCCGACACCATTCTTAAGTGCAGATTGTATATCATTTTCATCTATGCTATACGCATTCTTCATGCAGCGAGTGATAGTCTGGCGACATGGCCAATTGATGAATAAAGCTCGATAAGGGTAGTCAGCAATGGATTCGTCACGAAGAAGTGGATCATCAAACAGTTCTGTGAGAACTTCTTCTACTACATCTCCCATGTTGAAAGGTAGTTGTAAGCATTTTAGCGCTTCTATTTGGCTCCAGCAAGATTCATCTGTCATACGAGCAAATACACTTCTAATAGTGCTTTGGTTCACATCCATAATATCGTATGAAATGATATCTTGCAGCGCAAGTCCCGTTTCCCTTGGTGAAAAATCCGACTTGATACCAAAAGATATGAAAGAAATGATAAAATGGGATGCTTCAATATAACGGAGTGTCAAGCCTTTGTTGACCATGTTGGCAAAAATAGCAGGCGCAAACAGTTGAAGGGATGTAACCATTCTTTCAAATGGAGGATGGTAGTATAGAATAGTATGGGCTCGTAGGCTTTGTGCGAACGGGAAGGGTATGAACTGTGTGGAATCCAAGAACTGAGAAAATTCCGCCATGACTTGATCTGTTGTATGAGGTGATACACCTCGCCGTATCCACATGAGTTGCTAAAAAAAAAAGAGCATACGACATAAGTTGGTAGTATAATATGAGTGAAAGAATATTTGCTAGCTCTTACGTTGATAAATTCATGAGTTTTTCGCCAGTCGTCTTCAGCCACTTCAAAATGACCATAGCGCTGGACTGCGGTATCGAGCAGTAACATGATTGTCGATACGCTCATTTTTCTCTCCACACCATAACCCTGCCATGACATGGGTGAAGTTAAAGGTAAGTTGGATATCCAATATTACCTTTCATTCCCATTTCATGATTTGTTTCCATTGCCCCATTTTTAATTCTCTATATCCTTTTGACAAGTACCTGTAAAAGTCGCTGTGCCAAATTGCGGGGCATCAAGACCTTGTCTCGTTTCAGAAGTGCTCTAGTTACGTTTTCAGTTAACCTTCGCGGATGCCTGAGAATGGCTAGAAAGAGTGCAAGTGCTTGACCATATTTTTCACAAAAGTATTCAACCACGTTGATGGTCTCAAGTGAAATGTTGTGGAACGAATGACATGTCAGGGAGAAAGAAGCTGGGTTATCTTGGAGGTGTTTGAATATGTTACATAGGACAGTGTAAGGTAAGCTGGCCAGTGAAATTTGCCGCCATTGAACATTAGGCTCTTGATCTTCTCTTGCTGGTGTCATTATTCATTTTATGTAAGTGTGAGAAGTTGGTATATTATTTTAATTTTCCTTGCTCGCCTTTCACGTTATGCGGTTAAACCAATTCACTGATTGAATTAAAGCATAACGCTCACGAGATCATAAGGCACCTGAATAAACGCACCTTGCACAAAAAACGGCAGGTTGCTCTTAGCGCCTATATACTTACTGTCGCGCTAGTAGCATTATAGATGTTATATGGTTTATACCCAGCTACAATCACTTTGAGAGAGGAATAGTCCAGTGCTATGAAATTGAAATAAGACATTGCGATGGCCCTGTATTTCGGGTAAGGATTCACCATCGTGAAGAGGGCTGACAGCTATGATTTATTTCAATCGAAAATAAAGTTATGCTAAGTGAATAATTAAGCCTTGAGGCAGGGCGGCGTACCAAGTGCCGGACTAGCATTTCCACTATATATCCTTTTTCATTCATTCTTTCATTCCATCACATTATCTAATACATTGGGCAAATACTGGTCAAGAAGTTGAATAGGCACTTGCTCTACTAATTACTACCTTTTTCGCTTTCAGTACGGAAGGAAACGCTTCATGATGGGTAGTGTTGATTTTTGTATCAGGCATGCAGCCCCTAGTGTATTGATATGGTGCAGGTCCCCGACTGTGGCGTAAATCTTGGATTCATCATGCAATCTTGTACTCGTCACAGGAAACCAAGATAATACAGGTACTGCGAAGGTTCGGGTATCTTGAAATATTGCCGGGACAATGAACGTTTACAAAAATTGGTTATGGATAAAGAGCGATCGTCCGCGCTTTTTCAAACGGGCATGAAAATCACTTGAGTAAGCACCCGATGCAGCCCAAAAAGGGAGAGCCGGTCACAGTCAGTGAGCCTTTTTGATGGGCAGTCGTGTCCCGGAAAATAACGCTCAAAACTCTCTCACCATTCACGTAATTACAGCCATTGCTTCACATTCTTTCTTTTAGTTCTTGCATTTTGCCACCCTTGCAGCTCAATATACATGGTAAGTTACTCACATATACTTATTTTCACTGATCGTGTCTACTTGAATTTAAAGTTAACTTTATCCATCGATCTTGGAACTTTTTTTCTCCATTCTTTTTTTCGGGGTCTTTCTTTTTTCCTTCCCAATAGATTGCCTTGACCCAATACCGAGCGCTTGTTAACCGCGCAACCGCTCAATCCGGGCTGCGCTCCTTATATGCTATCAGATTGTATTCGTCTTCCTCTGCTGAGCAGAAGGCTGATACGGACAAGGAAAATACCGAAGAGAAGACCACCCCCACCTTTTTTCAACGATACAATTTCAATCCTTCCAACATTCCGGGCTCACCAGAATTTGGCACCAATCAATACATTAGCATTGACGAAGAAGTTAAACAAAGGTTAAAGGACGTTATCAATACGTTTAATGCGCCAATTCGGTACTCGTTTGCTTATGGAAGCGGTGTCTTTCAGCAAAAGGGGTATGACTCAAAGGTACGCTTAAGCACTGAAGGTGGAGAATGATTCGTAGATGATATAACTGACATGACAAATGCGGCATTAGAATCAGCCAATGGTGGATTTCATCTTTGGTGTAACACATCCACACCATTGGCATTCTCTGAATATACAGCAGAATCCCCACCACTACAGTGTGGTAAAACGTTTTGGCAGTAATATCACTACACTGTTGCAAGAAAAAATTGGTGCTGGTGTTTACTTCAATCCATATGTGGAAGTGAATGGCATGGTGAGTGGCAATGGGCTGTGAATAACACCTCCATCTTGGGATTGATGGCTTACTTATTGCGCTGCTGCGTTTGAAATAGATGATCAAATATGGTGTTGTTTCCATAGATAAGCTTTGCAGAGATCTACTCGATTGGGATACGTTGTACCTGGCTGGCAGAATGCACAAACCGGTAGGTCGCTTGGACCGAATCCAACATTTTGAAAGCTTTTTTTTGTAAACGATTGTTTTGAATGTAAAACCTCTAGGTCAAAATTCTTCGAGACGATGCTCGTGTACGTTTGGCCAACCAAGTGAATCTTACAGAAGCCTTAAGAGTTGCACTTTTGACTCTGCCTGCGGAATTCAGTGAGAACGAACTTTATGAGCGAATTGCTGGTCTAAGCTATAAGGGAGATTTTCGTATGGTGATTGGCGAAAACCCGAACAAGGTCAAAAACATTGTTGAAAAGCAACTCCCTCATTTCAACCGTGTCTATAGCCATTTGTTGGAGGACTTTCCCAACGTGGCACTTCTTGAGAATGGTCGTGTGCAGGTAAATTGATACGAAGCAAGATCAACCACTTTGTTTGTATGCTAATCTCATTATGGACAACTCTTTGTAGCAAGACACCAATCCCAAGTACCAAAGTTTGATGCTGCAAAAATTGTCTAAAACTCTATACCAAAAAGTCCTGATAGAACATCAACGCTATGCTCGCATCAATGGATTGAAGATTCCCGAGGAGAAAGACTCGCTACATCAACAAATCATTCACTCACCGGAGCTTGTAAAATATATCGATCGAGGTAAGAGTGTGTTTCGAACGATCAAAATTCCAAGACAGAGACATAGAATAATCTATGCTTATTAACCATACTTCTTTGCACTTTATTTTTTTAATAGGTCTATTCGAGATCATCGCATGGCCAGCACTCACACAAAGTGCCAAGGGCATCATCACAGCTGGTCCAGCTAGAACTGGCCGTTACGCCGGAGAAAAACTAAAAAAGTGGTGGCATGCCAAGAAATGAACATTGAGGGAAAAAAAAAAAAGAGAAACCCACATATTCCATAGACTGTAAAATATAAACATCTCATTAAATGAAAATAAAAATCAAAAAAATAAGCAGAGGACAAAATTTGTAATGGAAATGTTTACACCAGTGGTCAAATATGTAAAGCTGCGTTGACCAATGGAATTCAAGGGTGGGTAAAGAAAATTTGCCCGGCCATCGTGCGGGTAACCAATCAGGCACCGGTAGTTTTAAAGTGTGGATGTGGATTTCACAGAGTGTGTGTTGAGAGGGGTTTGAGCAAATTTTACAAAAACTGAAAATTTCTTTTCCCCTTTCAAGGCAACGGCTTTCCTCTCTGTCTCTTTTCCACTTAAAACCTTTTTTCCTCTTGGAAGTATTTTTAATCAGAAAAGCATTCAGTCTTTGCGTGATTTAATACCACACCCTTCCAAATAACGTAAAGAAAGCTTCAAGTCTACAACAAGACCACTAAAGCTTGTTGAACGACCTATGCGTAATTTTGGAAATAACAGCCTTCAGGTTTCAACTGATAACAGCAACCGTTCCAATAGTAGCGCAAGCAATGACGGCTTCTCAGTAGAAGAAAACACCCCTAACAATACACAGTCTACCACTATGAATAATCATAATAACGGCAGGAAGCGAGCACATTCCGGTCAAACAAAGGCTCATCCTATGACTCCTGATTCAAATGAGAATGCCGGAAAACGCAAAGATGTATCGGGCATCACTCGCCCGGATCTTCAACGCAGTGTTCCCACTTTTCTCAGCAAGTTATACAAGTGAGTTTTTACATATTATTTATTGGAAAGAGTCTTTGGGAAAGAGAATATAGTGTCGGTTATCGGAGGCGGCGGGGGCAGAGTAACCCACCGTTTTTGATTACTTGGGCCAGCCAGCCAGTCAACCCAGCGATAAATTGAGGGCCTCGATTTGTGGGCTTTTTTGGCATTCCCTCCAGCCTTTTGCCTTCAACTACGTCATGGCGTCATTTTTTTTTTTACCACAACACATGCCTGGACTTTATCTTCCTTGCTACCACAACAAAAATATGTTATGTCAAAAGCAAACATGACAAACGAGAAACGAAAAAAAAAATGCCATAGATTTTCCATGCAATTTTGGAAAACCCATGTTCTATTTCTGCATCATTTTTGGTGTGCGTAATGTGCTTAGCTCCACATCGATGGTAGCCTTTGCCAAATGGGTCACAAAAATTTACAATCCCGCCAACTAATCAAATTCCTTCTTTTTTTTGCGTTCCCCTTTAATCTAGCATGGTGAATGACCCAGCGTCTACTGACCTTATTCGCTGGTCGCCCGATGGCACGTCTTTTATTGGTAAGACATCTCTCTTACTTGTTCTTGTTTTGTTATGGTGTTCAGTAGTCTTACATACTCTTCTATCAAGTCGAACGACATGAGGAATTTGCTGCCAAGGTGCTACCTCGCTTCTTCAAGCATAATACTTTTGCTTCGTTTGTCCGACAGCTGAATATGTACGACTTTCACAAAGTACCACATATCATGCAAGGTGTTTTGGTCTCTGAGAACGAAGGCGAAGTTTGGGAATTTAGCAACTCCAACTTTCAAAGAGACCAACCGGATTTACTTTTACTAGTAAGTCGCAAGCGAACGCGCGACCGTGATGAGAAAGACGCTTCTTCTTCTGAATTTAGCCAACTCATCAACGATATCGCGTCGATTAAACGTCATCAAACCACCATCAGTACCGATCTTCGAAATCTACAACGCGACAATTTGATCCTCTGGGAGGATAATTTAGCAGCTCGAGAAAAACATGAACGGCATCAAGACATGATTCAAAAGATTTTGCGATTTTTGGCTTCAGTATTTTCCAACAATCAGATAGAAATGCTCAGTAAGCAAAAAGATTTTATTTTGGAGAACAGGCGTGAGGGTGAGACAGGACCAGATATGTTCAACACACCATCACACATTACTTCGGCGCCACATAACCACACTCGGTCGTCAGGTAATAGATCACCCTCTTCGAAATCCTCCACACCAGGAGGGGTTTTCTATTTCAAGAGATCAGGGAAGGTAGAATGTTATTCATGGTCGATTCTTGTAGGTCATGATGATTTCCCTGTTATAGGGGGATCCACTCTTGACATTTGAAACTACGAGGATACGTTCGGTTTGGTTATTCTACTCTTTGCCCTTTTTTTTTCTTGTAAATATCTCCCCTATCATTATGGTGCCAAACTTGAGAATTTTCTTGTTTGACGCACAGAATGAGAAGGTTTTTATTTTTTTTTAAAAAAAGGAAAAAGAGCTTCTCTTACAGCGCAGAAATGGGATCACCGCCAAATCGTTTAGACTACGGCGACAAATCTTTTTTCAATGCTTTTCATGGTCACAAGTTGGTGTAATAAGGCTTACGGGCTACCAATCATATAAGACCAATGCTCTTTTGATTTTTTCCTTTCTCGTTTCGCTTTGATATTTCAAATTATATCTCTTTGCCTCTAAGGGCTCCATTTTCGCTTTGACATGTCATCTAACATTTCCTTTTTATTTTTCCCATTAACAGTCAATCAAGATGCTATAGATTTGAATTTGCCGGCTCTGATTCAATCAGCCAAGAGTGTGAGCGATGGCCAAATCTCTGCTGCTGCTATAGCTGCTGCAACTTCCAAGGGACCGTTGACCTCTTCGAGTGTAGTCGCCCAAGCACTTGGTGCTACTCCGTATGGGCATTCACCTTCACCCGCCAAAGCCCCTGAGCCTTACCATACTCCGTCACATCAGCAACGCAGACCTGGCAATCATAGTCCAGCATTATCTGCAACGGAATTGGAAGCAGTTAATAACTCGGATATCAATATATCACAGCAATCAAGTGATTTGGCAGCTGTGGCCAAGTCAGCTGAATCCATCAATGATGATATTGATAATTTGCAAGGTCATATTGAGTCTCTCGCGAGCCAACTCGGTTTTGACCCTGTCAATATGGTTGATGATATAGAGAATACAGATATCGGCCTTTTTATGAATGCACATGATGATCTGCTTGCCGGGGCTTCTTTCAATGACAAAATAAGTTTGTTCGATTTGGCAGAGAGTCCTTACTTACGAGATCCCATACGCCAGCAAATAAAATCTTCAAGAGACGCCGCTAATGAAGCTTCCAAGCATGACAAGAACTCTAATTCACCTCCGCCAGCCGGTAAGTATAATCCAAGACTCTGGACACCCGATACCCAAGAACAACGACAAATGAAGAACCCGACACTAACCCATCTACTTGATGAACTTTCGGGTCTGTATAAAGCAATGGGAGTTCTTAAACAACCCACATCAGGTCCAGATACTCCACAGTACGCGTGGCCCGGCCCAGTTCCACCTTCCTCTGCAGCTCCAGGTTACCATCCAGTAGTTGGTTCAGCATCGATGCCGGATTCCTCGGTTAACCCTACGCCAGTCATAGCAGCTCCGTTTGTACCTCGTCCGTTCCCTGGTGTAAGTCCACAATCGCCAGCACATGCTCATGCTGTTGCTGTAGCTGCTGCGGTAAGTGCTGGACAAACAGCTCCTCCCACGGCGCCAGGTATGTATGAACCAACTAGCTCAGTTGTCATGCCGCCGGGAGCTGCTCCTGCAGGTTACCCTGGATATCCTTACATGGGTCAGCTCATGTACCCCGGAATGCCATATTACCCCATGCATCCTCCGGCCGCTGCTGCTGCCGCCGCTGCTGCTATGTCGCAAGCGCCCACCACACCTTCGTCAATGAGTGGAGATGACACGTCCGAGCCTAACAGTAAGCGATTGCGTACCGATAGCCCTGTCACTTCATCGGCTGTTCCTATAGGCCCGGTTGGCCCGACTGGCACCCCTCCCCATCCAGCTGCTGTTCCAATGGGCATGCCGCCGTATCCTCATGCCTACATGCCTCCCCACATGATGTATGGCCAGATGGCAGCATCTGGCCATTATAATCCTTATTATGCTTCTGCTTACCCACCTGGTTATGGCTATCCATCTCATCCTCCTCCTCATCATATGCCACCCGGTTATGGTGGAATGCCTCCTGCGCCTCCCAGCATGGGCCCCGAAACTCCCACATCGGCTAGCAGCATCAACAAACCAAATGTACCAGGTTCAGGAGCATCTGAATAGGACTTGACCCACGATAAAATAATGACAAAATGAAATACAAACAAAAAAAACCCTGTCAAAAAAACCATTGAAAAATTCCAGCATAAAATGAAGGAAACGACAGATGCAATGTACTCTTTTGAATAGAATGTCACCAAAAGCAACTCACAAAAAAAGGTACTTGAACGGTCCCAACCCTGAATCATTCAGGCACAATCTTATTCCTTCCATCCACTCCAACTTCGAGTACGTTAATTTGTAATAACTGTTGGTTATAGCATCTCTCTTCTTTTCTCTCTTTTTATCTCCACATTACCTATTTTTTTTTTCCTCTCTCTCTCTCTTTCTCTCTCTCACACACACACTTAGCCTCTTTTTGATTTTTTAAAATTGTTACCCTGTTTCTTGCTGCTGAATTGTGGATGAACCTGGCAACCAAGTCAATGCAAAAATCATCTTTGTAATATACTGAAATTTGACATTGAACAAAGGCTACCGCATTGTACGTTGTTATGCATAAACTTTTTGTGTGGTTGTCAGTTTGAAGAATGTTTGTGCAGATCAGCAAATCTTGAAAGTGACATAAAAGCAATTGTGTAGAGGGTATCTGGAGTGTTTTATTACATAGATATTTGAGCCAACAATAAAAAAAAAGGAGGAAAACTTTATAATTGCAAGCGAATCTGCAAAGAGTATGAGAAAAGTGAAGATGAAAAAAAGGTGTGGTAATTTTGTAAACTATGCATGAGCAACTTATAATCCTTATCATTGAGCTAATACGGATTGATACATTTCCTTCAGGTACTGGAAGATCCATTCAGTCTTTTTGCCCCATTTTTGATGCGAATTGAATGCAAATATCTGTCGCAGTCTATCTTTTGTCTCTGATTTAGAAGCGAATGCCGTAGATAATGATAATTTAGACGTGCAGGCTTGTGGATCGGTGAAACACCAAGGCATCATGGCCCAGGGTCGAATGGCATTTTGCAATAATCGCCTATGAATGCGATTATAAAGCGCTTGAGGCTTTAATTGTTTACTGGGTGGAGTGAGTCCTATGTCATGTAGCATCTCGCATACATATGGGGAGCCTCTTCGGAATCGCATCATAGATGAATCGAACCCGTTGGCATTGGCGCAATTGCCTTGCAGAATCCATTCATGTTCGAAAAGCGGGCTCACATCACGCACGAACATCACACCGTTTTTGAACCATACTCCTCCGAATCGATATAGGATTAGTAACTGCATCACATCGTTATTCTCGGTAGAAGCATCTAACGTTGCGGATCCCTGAAGTGGCGTGCCGAGGGCTAAATCATCCGGTTGGTAAAGTTCAACCTCGAATCGTGCTCCACCAATTGCTTTGAGCTTTTGTATTAAGGGATGCGACAGCAAATTTAGATTATTTGTCCAAAGGTATAGACTGGTGTCGTCAGAGTCTTGTGTTGCAAAGAAAGATCTTACGACTTCATAAGATGCCTCATCAAAAGTCTTATGTGCGTCGAAAAAGCTGTGAAAAATGACCCGGTCGTGCTTGCGATTTGGTCGAGGTTGAATGGTGGCAGCAAAGTCGTAGCAAGTGAAACCATCTATCAAAGGTACGCCGGGCGTAATCTGAGTTCGACAGTAAAGTGGATCAAAAATGCAAATCCATTTTAATACCATGCCTTGAAAAAGTCTTATTCCTTACCTCATACATATGGCTGTAACCTCGGATATACTGACTGTCGGAAGGCAGATTGAAGCACTCTGATAGCGGACCAGCGTTTTCGATTTCTTTATGGTAGACCCAATCACGGATATACACACGGGCATTGAACTCTGTGCGGAACAATATCACATAAAATGCCAGAATGCCCACAAGTGTCGACAGGATGGCTTTGGAAAACATCATGTAACATCGCTTATTCGGTCGAACTTTCGTGTGTGAGTTCGACAGCCGAGAATAAGAGACGCCTGAGGGCCGGTCATTTGAAGTGGAGTTGGAAGAGAATGGCCACCACTGCATAGAGTGAAGAAATTCCGAAGATGGTGGAAAATTACAATGTTTGATGATGCTCAGATGTTTTTTCTTCAGTCCAGTGTCGCAGGTTTAAAGGGAAGTACAATTTTGTAAAATTTCCCCTTTGCGGACACAGACGCAAAACGCCTTCCACGTGACAGGAAGATCGACCATTTGCCTACTGTTCATTACAAGCCTATGTTTTGTCTACCAATTTACCCACTCTTGAGCACTCTGTTGGTAGCTGTACCAAAGAGTTGCATTTTGCCGTCTTGAGATTTTGTATTCTATGAGCTTGCAACTGAGTTCGTCGTTTGAAATGTAAGGAAATTTTTATTATCAATATGTTTATAAGCTGTAATTATTCTCGCTATGTACAAGTAGAATTGCGTTTCTACTATTTTTCAATCATTTTCTTCGTCTTACAGTTGGGTGCATTGGAGATAAAGTGAATGTATCATCATCGTTGTCGTCCCAACTCGTCTCAGACTGCGCATCATCTTCTTCATTGAAATCCTCCGACTCCTGAAAGCTAAGCTGGCGAGTGCGAACCGAAGCTCGTTGACTCGGTCGTTCTCCAAACCGTTCGCCAAAATAGCCATTGTCAATTACAGACGAAGCAGATGAGGATCTACCGCTGTAAAGAAAATCTCTGCTTGCTCTGCGACCAAAATTTATAATGCGTTCTGTCACCGGCAGTGGAGCTGATGTATCAGATGACGGCCGCCTAGACGACGGTCCTGAAGAATTTGACAATATCACCTTGGTTTGCGGAGTACCCCAAGTCAAAGCAATCAACAGCGACGATATGGCTTCCGATGCAATTCCAGCAAACCCGCCAATGAAGATTCCAAAGCATGCGGCGGCAAAACAGAACGTGGCCACAGGATACAACACATGCATGATATGAGCCACCGCCGTGTACGGGGTATATATGAATATATGAAAACCAAGTTTGAACAGCACAAAGGCTGGCCATAGAATCCATAGGATCAATGAGTAAACGCCTTTGGCTAAACCAGCTCCCATTCCTAAGACCAAAAACACAATGGACAACACGACTTCGATCTGGTGACCTAACTCAGTCTCTGGAGCCTCTTGCATAGATCCATAGGTCGATGAAATCACTGTTCCATTTTTAGTGGAGCCTTGAGCTTGTATCAGCGCCGGTAATATGATTGCGGCTGCTAATGCAATGCGATTCATTGGAGAATTAAGGCTATAGTCAGTCTAGAAAAAAGGTGTAATACCTTTTTCAAAGTCGTATCTTGTCATAAATAGGACTCCGCCAGTGAACCCCAAAATCCCGACGAAAAGTATGGCTTTCATATGACAGTATGTTGCTGTCTGCAAATCAAAGTAGGCACAGTATTGTATGTATGTACCCTTGAAATAGGATGCAATAATAATATTGCTTTAGCATACATGGATGCAATTGTGAGCAAAGCCATGATAGGCATGGCCTGTGATCTCATTATGGACGCATATAAAATGGAAGTACCGGCGATGAAGGCTTCTTGTATACCAACCTTTGGCGACGTGATACGCAAACAAAAATGGGCTGTGGACGTCAACACTGTAAAGAGGATGCTTGATTTTGAGAGAGATATGAAAAGCATCAACCTTGATGATCTCAAATGGCTGCAACCAAGCAATTGTGATATTGCATTGGAAGACATGACAATGCCGCTCCCTCTGCATAATTCGTCAGATGCATTTCCAACAAAGGCGCTGAAGGACTTGTTGGTACTAAGACCGCTTCCAGATGTACCAGTACAGTCTGAAGAGTCACTTGAGAAATTGATGTCTGTTATTTTTAAAAGTGGTAAGGCGTACGAACAATTGATTAATTGTTTGTCGTTATAGATATCGACAGAATATGACTTGGCCGCCGAAAATTGCGGCAGCTAAAATGGATGTGTTTGATAAGCACAGCGATTTTTCAGCTGTTGACGATGATTTTATCAAGGAAGCTGTAATCAATAGTGCTTGGACTACCTTCCAATCTTATAAGTCAAAGACATTAACAAATCTTTCTTCAGTCTCCTGTCATACTTCGAGACAACTATGATCCATTCGATGAGGATGACATATTGGATCCTTTCTCGTTGATCTCAATGTATTGTCAGCAAACTCATATGTCTGAGCATATCTATGGAAAGGGTGATATGAAGAGCAGCCATGGTATTGGTGAAGTAGCCCTTTTTAAGTCCAAAGGTAATAATTAAAATCAGACCTTCCACTCCAGTGGCCTAAATTTCGAAACAATATTAATACCATGCTCAAAGACAAGACATGTTCAAAGACAAAAGAAGAATATAGCGAACAACTGAATTGCAATGCGTCATTAGAGGCAATCGCGCATATCGATGCTAGCAATAATAATGCGACTTTGAATGAGCAAAGAACAGGCTTAGGTGCCAAACCAACATCTTGTACCGGCGCATTCACTCATTTGGATTGCAGAACTAGCTTACAACGTGAAGTAGATGATTACAACGACGCTAGTGAATTCACTGTCTCGTCTATGAGTAGATTAACGAATAATGAGAGGTCAATACCGCAAGAGCTAAAACCCAACAATGCTTTGCCTAGCATTCATCAATGGTCTAGCCATTCGCCTGCTTATGGCGATAGAAACGGACGATCAACTTTGTGTAGTACTACAGAAGATGGCCAATTCCAAAGATATACCAAAAAGAGGAGCATAATGGAAAGCACAAATGATAGAGATTCTGGATCAAGACTCAAAAATAACAGACGGAAATTATCTCTTCTTTCCCCCAATCTATCAAGATTCAATAGACTTTCTGACGCAGCAGATACTTCTCCAGAGTTTAGCATCCCACTTTCGGCTAACTACAATTCTGACTATGACGGTATCGATATCAATCGAATGGGTTCATCAGTACCGATTGACAGATCCAAACAAGTATTGCGCACCATGCCGACCTTGCAGCACTTAGATGTCGAAGCCAGTTTCTTTAAAGTAGCCGATCGAGTAATGAATTTGTGCGTCTGCGCAAAAGGACAACGCCATACCTCCAGCAATAAGTGCCAGCAACCCGATAGCTTCTGAAGGCAGTTAATAGTATATAATATTTACATTCTGTACAAGTTCAGCAAAGATTTCATTACAATAAATCACTATGTCTGAGAAGTTCGGTTCCAATGCATTAAAGCCCTTTTGTTAAATGGGCTCTCTACGGGCTTTTGTCAATTGAGACAACAGACCAGTTAATTGAGCGCTTTCTAGACATGAGTCTAATATCATATATTGTAAGCAAAAAACATAGATTGCTGTGTTGCAGTAAGGAAGTAAAATTACCTTTACAAAGGTTGATAATGTTGGACCACAAAGCGTTACGCGAAAGCGCATTGTGATTTCCCAGTATGATCAAGTGGCTATATAACAAAGTCAGTCATTTTGGCCGCCATGATGAAATAATAATTCGCAAGTAGCTTACCGCTTGGCTCTGGAAAGTGCAACATTGATTCGTTGCGGGTTATCGATAAAGTTGCTGGGGTTCGTCCTCACTGTACAAAGTATGATAACTTCCTTTTCAGCACCTTGAAAAGCATCGACTGTTGAAATCTAAGTGATACAATGATGAATTAAATTTCTATGACAGAAGCTCAAAATATGCCTCACGGTTGATGTATTTACTTGTATTGAGCCAAAGGAAGAATTTGTCATGTCCTTCAAGCATCCGTCCAACTTGTCAGCTTGCTCTTTGTCTAATGTTTTCTCAACATCAGTACAAAACTCCACATCATACCATTCCAAGTGAAATTTGATTATATATTACTTACATAAGGATATGACTCCAATGTCAACAGGAGAAATTCCAAGAAGTAACAAAGATCTAAGAGCCTGCACAGTCACCCGTATTTCGCTGTCGTTATGATATGACTGGTACCCGGGCCGTCGCTTCTCTGTTCCATTGACGTTCACGAAGCAGACATGAGGCAAATCTGAAAACAATGCTGGACGTTTGTGCTCTGTCACGCCGTTGATCAATCGCCGTTCATAAAACAAATTGTTGCTAAGCCGAGATATCTGCGGATGGCATCGATATTGTGTGCGTAGCATCACTGGTGAAATGCCCATTTCTACGCATCGGTCAAACAAAGTCTTTTCAATGCCTTGTCCAGCAATCTCGGGATCGCAAGGCGTTACCAGTGTAGGAGGAAGCTGCAAAGGATCACCAATGAGGATTATTCGTTCTGCACAAAACCTTGTAATCGGTACCATTGCCATTGGCTCCATGATTTGAGAAGCTTCGTCCAGAAGAATTAATGGTACTGTTGTTCCGTTGAACAGCTCAAATACTGAAGCGACACAGGTAGTTCCAATGACTCGCGCTTCTCTTATGTTTGCCTGGGTTTCAGCCTTTTGAAACTTTTGCAATGCTGTTTCGACAAACGAAGTATCATTTGCCGACATAGGTTCATCCTTGAGCATGGCTTCCAGCTCCTTGATGTCAGCATCGTTGTTGACTCTGCTCTGGACAGAATATGGCAATATAGCCTTGGCAATCTTCCTTAAACTTCCCACCCGAGCGAAATCATCATATCCGAGATCCAATAGACTCAATAAAATTCTATCAACGGCCACGTTCGTTATAGATGTGATAAGAATATTGTATGTTATGCGATCTTCAGGTTCTCGTCCAGCATTGATATCATCCACAAGCTCTTGTATGAAAATTATCAACACCGCGGCAAGATAACTTTTGCCTGACCCGAAGACACCATGGACCAAGAGGACTGGTGCAGCATTTTCATTTCTGTTCCAACGAGGATGCTTTATGACCGATCGGGCAGTTTCATAAAGAACCTTAGCTTGATCCTCATTTAGCGTGAATCGTTTAACGGTATCCGTCAATCTGCTTTCGATGTCTATCCCGTCTGTATCTACTAGAACAATCCACCCATTATTACTGCTCGTAATACTTGGTGGTGGGTGGAGTTGTTTCCTCTTCCGTCTTGTACCATCATCATGATCAAGTATAGTAGGCAATAGAGGACAGTCATCGATGCCGCTTGCAAGAGCAGAGAGCATCATAAATTCCGAGCTACTGGAAACCGTACGAAGCGCGACAAGGGATTTGCAGGTTTTACACAAGCTATCTGCAATTCGTCCGTCGCGAGGTGTCAGGCACTGTATCTCGACAAGAGACCCGCCCACTGGTCCATAAAAGGTACTCCTAGCAAGAAAAGTGCCGCTAGGTTCAAATCGTAATGATTTTGAGATTACCCATATGTCGTCTTTTCCATATTTTGAGCGATGCTGCTGATTGCTTATTGTCAGGCAATAATCCAACTCGCCAGATATGTATCGACTGCTGCTGCTCAAGCTAGCCTCCATGTGAAGACCGATACCACGAGAACGAGCAAATTGAAGTGGAGTCTGTACTTCACACCAATCTTTGGCTTGTGAGTGAAAGTATATCGAATAGGTTTGTAACAGAACTTGCAGATGTTCTTGAATTAATTTGGTGAATAATTCCACATAATGTGATGCGGATTTGAACCTCGTTGGTACCATCAAATTCCTGTGATTATCCTTTTTCGCTTTGGCAGCCTGCGCTAGTTTGCTAGCATTTGGAAAGGTAATGACACTTGGTACTGAAAATCCTTTCGATGTCGAGCTAACCATAGGTACAACTGGTGCATTTGATCTTGCGTGAACAGTAGAAGATACCCTTCTATTGGTTGCTGTAGATAGTATGTTTGGAGAAGGTTCGTTGGTATTACTAGAATTCGCTCTTGCATAATCCGTGTTGGCCAAAGTGAATAATGGCATATTTTGAATTTCGGATGCCTTAATAAACGAACTGAAGAGAATAAAGAGTTTTAATTACAGGTCTAAAGGCTTGTCAGGTTCATTGTATTCACCTTTTCGACATCAAATTCTCTGACGCAACCATAGAGACTGATGACTTTGGTGCTGCAAAAGCTTTCTTATTTTTGGAAAGCCCAACCATAATACGCCTTTTTACTACTGGCTAATCAGACAATTAATAACAATATGTTGTTAGGACTATGTTTGTACACACTTACAGCTTCTTCGCTTCCCATGCTCGCGCTTGGCCGTTTCATTCCAGAATTTTCGAAGGTATCTACAACTGTATTCGATTGCTTGATCTCCACTGAATTGTTATTGGCTTTCGAATTCTCAGATTTATCGTTTGGCAAATTCGAACTGGTTTGATTTGGATACACCGCTTGCTCCTTTGCTGCCACAGCTTCATGTATGTTTACTGAATCAGGTGTAGATTTGAAGGTGGCAGCCACATCATTTTTTGACCCTGTATTATTTACATTCTCTTCCTCCATATTGAGTCCACCTATATCAACTTCGACACCATTCATCTCTTGACCATTAGATTCAAATGCTTTGTTCAATGCTATATCGACACCAGATGGCGAAAGCTGTGGACTCGATGTAAACCTTAATTTCTTATAAGGGCGCTGAACAATTGTTATAGGTGGTGGTGCTGAGATATGATTATCTTCTTGGCAGCTTTCCGTATGCATTGTTGTGTTGAGAACGGAGTTTAGCGGGCTGATCTTTTCATGCTTTCGTGATTGTGGATATCTTTTGTTGTCTCCTTGTCCTATATCCATTTGTATACCAGCATTAGGTTTATCTGGTTTCATTTTTTGATTGCGCGTAACTGCTGGCAGCAATGTGGAATGCGCTAGGTCCTTTCTTGAGTCAGGCATTTCATGCTCAAAAGTAGTTATTGTCTGCTCTTCTCTTTTAATCTCCACGGGTTCCCGTATGTCTGAACTATCTTGCATTGGGATTGCTCTCTCCTCGCATCGATAGTCTTCGAAATTGGTCACTTTATCCTCCTCTTTAATATGGTCGACAGATGGTGTTTCCATCATAGTGGGTGGTTTCCATTTAGCTTTCAATTTAGTCACGGCATTTTGTTGCGCATGTCGTCGACGTATGTCCTGAAAATTTGAAGCTGGTTCTACTGCGCTTTCCTTTATCCGCCGGTCAATTGAATGATCACATATTCTCGGGTATACAAACAGAAAATAGATTACCATTGACATCGAGACATCTTCGTTCTCTTCTGATACATTCTCCACAGTAACTAGATGGCCATCGAATTCGATTTCATCACCTACTTGAGGCGGACGCTTTCCTTTTTGAAACTTTCTGTTGATACCAAATTTTGAGCATCACACCAAGCAAACGTGCATTTCTGTTACTCAAGGCTTACCTATCGATGTTGTACCCCTTTTCATCCATAAGAACCATCTATTAAGGAGACATAACTGTTAGAAAAATTGAATGGAATGTGCTCAGAATAAGCGGCAACAAGAATATACCTTTTTGTTAAAGTCATAAAACTTGAGTACGCCTTATCATAGCGTCAATAAATGCAACAAGAACTATTTCACATTTAGCCATTAATGCTTACCATCCTGCCAGGTTTTGCTCTTCTTCAGCTTCTGAGCCGTAAACAAAACAACAAATTGTACGTAAGTTTGATCGGACATGCTCACCGGGGCAAATGTCGCGAGAACAAACGCGTACTGAAATTAAATTTCATCGCGCAGCTGAATATGGAACCAGATGCACAGCCAAATTCGCGACTTGTGGCTTTCCCCGCAAATCCCAGTTTACTGCGAAACTGTCAAATTGTAAACGCGGGCTTGGTAAAGTACGCTCGAGGTCGACAGATACTTAATCACACGATGTTTATGATAGCATTAAGTTATCTTTTGGTTGATGGTTTTGTCAGAATCGCCAGTTGAAGCTAACTTCTTACTTTACAATAGTATGTCTGAAAAAGTATTTCATGACAACAGATTTACTTTAGTTAAATATTAAGATCTTCTACTTGAGAAGAGAGAGCATCTTCCTCTTTGATATTGATCTCATGAAGACAGCTATGGCACTTGAGCTGCAAGACATTTTCCATGCTATACTTGGATTTGGCGCCAGCGCCTTTTCCAATACCATATCCGCTGTCATGGGCTTTGAAGATGACATTTAATTCTTCTTTAGCTTGCAACCACTCTTCATGCGCAATGGCCTCTCGTGCAGCTTCATAATGGGCATAGTATGGGATAAAATGATCTAGTGCAATGTTATCTTGTTGTTTGAAGACAGCCTGCAAACTTTGTTGACATAGTTCGGTTTTTCCGCAACGTCTTGCACAGCAAGCTTGCAACCAGTTAGCAAGGCAGTAGTCATCTGTGTCAGTAGCGGTTTCCAAGTCAATGTTGTCCAAAGCCTTTGCAATCCTAGCCAGATGCAACTCCTGCAATTTTGGCGGCATGACATCCAACCCGACGAGCAAAGATAGCAATTCCAATGAAGGCAAAAGTAGTCTGCTATTTTGTGTAGTGAACTTTCGTGACTTGCGAGCGACATATTTCTAAAGAACAGGATGTGTCAGACAAACAAGTTGTGCATTTGTCATTGGTAATGTCAGCCACTTACTTCAATTGGAATAGATTTGCCTGCAATCTTTTTTGTTAACTTAGGTATAGAATTCATGAGACCCTCCACTTTCAGCATGGCCTTCTCCTTTTCGGCATCGTTAGTCATTTCTTGAGCTTCTTCATACAAGGCACAGGCTGAGAAATAGGTATAAGTAGCTTTACTCCAATTACTCTCCTGAGCTAGAATTTCAAAGCACTCATGTGCGCTTTCCCATTCAGTTTTCATCAAGAACAGCAAACCAAGTTCCCAATAGCAAATATGTTGCAGTTGGCGCCATTCCTTTTGTATTTCAATAGTTTGTTTAAACTGCAGTACAGCTTCGTCCAACAGTGTACGTGCGGCCAGAGATCGACCAGAGAAATAAAGGAAAAATACACCGGATGGGTATTTGCCAAGATTATGCTGGATGAGTCTATCACTAAACTTCTGATCAGCGTCGGGAATCGGTACAAAAGTGGAAAGAACAGTATGGTATGTGATGAGAACCATATCACAAAATTGTCTTCTGAGACCACATAGTTGTTCAGTTTGTTCTGGGATGGGCTGCTCGCTATCCTTATGGAAGGACTGCCAATTGCCTTGTACCTCCAAAAGTCCAAGACCGAAGCGTCTGTCGCCTGAGAAGCCAATAAACTCGACAATTTTGAGCAGTGAATGTGGCAGCATTGAAAGCATTAAATTGAAGCATCCAAGTCCGAAATTGATGCCGGACAAGAAATGGGCATCCAGTTCTCTTGCCTCACGACCAGCAGCTTTCTCTTCCTTCAAATATTCCACATACTTGTATAATGAGCGGTATACACCATAGCTGTTTCTAACATGAATTCCTTCTCGAATAAATGATACAAAACTTTCATCGTGAACCACGGTCACCAGGGCTTTGAGCAAGTACGATTCAGCCCAGACTAATTCCTACAAATTTTAGCGTATATAATTAGCTTGCCTGCAAATCTTTCAAAATTTAAATTCCGTAGGGTGAGACTTCCACATGTTGCGGGACAAAAACTTTTCAGGTGCTTGATATGAGCAAGCACAGGCCAATGTGAAAAAAAAATGTTTGTGACTTACAGCATGTAGTTGTACGGTGGTCATAGAAGAGAGGACAGAAATACTAGAGCCGCCCTTCACCCAACTGGTCATACTCTCAAAGAACCCGACATCCTTTTTTCGGTATCCACTTGCGAGCTGCACGCCTTGTTTGAGATATGTCAACGAGGTCTCGATGTCGGCAGGCTGAAATGTCATCATGGCTTTCAGACAAGTCATGCATGAGCTTGCAAGGCCCCAGTACAAGGTTGTATTGGCTCGAGGCATAGTCATTTGTTCGGCTTCAGCGATGTGAGAGTCCAAGAACAGATCCAGAGCATGCGCTACTTGCTTTATGTCTGAGAACAACGATTCTTCCTCATCCATCTCTTTTGAAGAAGTTGAGCTTGAGGAGCCTGATATTTTGTCTGACTCTGCGAGTACGTTGTTACCACTAGAGTTGAATCTGGGCAAAGACCGAAAACTGGATATGGACGACGGAATAGAACTCATAGAGAACCCTCTACTATTCAGCCCTGATCTTTTAGTTGGTGAGTCTTTTGAGCTCATAGTAAATAAAAAATTGTTGAAGACAAGTGACAAAGTAAAAAGAAAAGAATAAGGTAGGTAGCGCACCTCGAGATCTATAAATTCCTCCAGAATGGAAACTCACGTTACACGCGGTAGATTTGGTCACTACATGGTTGCACAAGCCGAATTTGTACCCAGTAACCTTTTTGTACACTACTTTTGAATGAATTTGCTATACAGATGAACGACCAAGCGATCGTCTGATATTTTAAGTATGTGAAACATGTTGCTGCATTGAAATTTTCCCCCAAATTTGTCTCACCTGCTTAGGAATTGAAAAAATTTGAAAGGTTTCATTATATTCCTTTTGCTTCCCTTTTATTTCGAAACTCCTTATTTCCATTGTATTCCTTGTCAAAAGACGCTGTAACGACTTTTCGTTGAATTAGTTGGGAAATTTTATCGACTTTTGAGATAGTGCTGCATGAAGCGATAAAATATGGACGGGATTTCAACACATGTCCGCAACTCCATATTGCGAGCATTCGCCGCTAAAGCTGACAGCACAGCCGCCCGCAGCCAACAAATGGCAGTATATTTGCGGTTGAGTAACGTATCTGAACATGCTGGAGGATGCATCTCGGGAGTGATTGAAATACACGTACCTTTGGACATATCTGAAGTTCGAATTGGGTGCCATGATAAAGTTTATACGGAACCTTCAACGCTTAATGTACCACATGCTTGGATTGAACTAACTGGCACCTACAAAGGTTAGCTAGAGCATTTTCTTTCATGTATCATAATGGTAGCTTACCATTCTCGGACTAGATAAAAGCCAAGTTGGTGTATTTCATTACGCCAAAATCCCACTCAGCAATATCATCATACAAAATGGGCAGGAAGCAGCCGCTTGGAAAGGACAGTCGAGCGCAGAAAGAAGTATAAGTAGCCAGACAGATTCGGAGCCCACCTCTCCAGGAATAGATTGTTTGAGTCCACGACGACATTATGGTCACGCTGCAGGACGGCGCAAAATTAGAGTACGCTCCAATCGTCAACAGTTTGGATCTGGTATGTAAAGAAACCTAGACTAGACGGAGGTTGAAGTGTGTGTGTTCGCTGGCAGCTAACTTCGTCACTCACAGATCGATCATCTATTCCAAGTCCAATTGGTGTTGCAAATGTGGATTCGGAAGGCAAAACTAGATACGCAATGTACAGCGGCAAAAGCCTGATACCTTTTAGGCTTTCAATCGACCCACGATTGGCCAACTCATACGACTACGAAGGAGCCGCTATAACATATTGGACCTCATGGTTAGTGCACCACTTGGCAAAGTTGTTCAGCAGCCAGTATGTTTTGATTAATCTTATATGCCGCCAGTGTCTTTTGTACAAATAGCTCGTCGATACATGACTCACTTACTTTCCACGCTCGCCAAGTGGAGATATACCAACTGGAGGGCCAATATAGCTTTGATGCCAACACTAGTATGTCATCGACCGGCTCTAAGGTTGCTATGGGCGGCCCTGGTAAGCTCGAGGTTGTAGCCTGGGTAGAGCCACCCGCATTTGGCATATTGGAAGGATCAGAAGCCAGAATCATCATGTTTGTTCGCAATTTCACCAGGAAGAAGGTAGTCGGTTTTCAAAATACGTCTTAAACGAGGGATTTCAAGTGACTAAGTACGTTATCAATCTCAGACACAAGGAATCAAACTTGAAGTCTTTAGATGCAGGGGCCATTCTCCAGAAAACCTCTCAGAAATGAACGAGGTCAAAATAGCGGAAGAGGTATATCTTGGAGAAGATCATAGATTTGAGCCCGGCTATTCAACGCATGTCACGGTGGGGGTGAAATTACCCAGCGGAAACTATTCATCCAATGGCATTCCAGGTTTCGTTATAAACTATTTTGTCAAATCATCAGTTATGGCTCCTCTCAGGTAAGAAATTCAATACATCAATAGAAAGTGAAAGAAATGAACCCCATGACTTACATGAAATTGCAGTAATCCTGTTTATGTGATTTCCCCAATCCGGATTGTGCGACATCAGAGTTTCCCGGACGGATGTTTTCGCATCTCGGCGTATGAAAGTACAGCTGCTAGCATCAATCATCAGAGTGTGGCCACTAGTCCAGTTAATGAGGCAGTGCAGATATCGGCAAGTAGCTACGAGTCCAAAATCCAGTTAGCACAGGCTAAATTAGAGAACATCTTACAACACGACACCTTGTTCAAAGCGAAACCCAAATATTATATTAGTAGCTCCAGTGGTGTCAGCGAGGCTGATTCTATGGATACGTGGTCAGACAGTGACAACGAAAACCCACCAAAATTAGCGTATATAGCTCGCGTATGCAAGCCCACGTATCGCATGCACCCACTAGAGAAGCCAAAGCAACTTCGTAACCCAGTGAAATTGACGCTGGATACGTCGCTCAGCAACTATCGAAGCTCAAGCAGCTCTCATGGAACAGGAACTGCTGAACTAAGTGATTCACGCTTCTCTCTGCTGCAGAATAGTGGCTCGCTCGCATCGCCTCACACACCGGTGGAGTACTTGGATGATCATCAGGTGTGGGTACGCACCATGAGTGCGCCGAATCTTGCGCTTAGCCCTGACATAAACCCGGATGTTAAGCGGTTGTCCACACCTATCGATAAGGTAACTAGTGACATAGAATCGACTCTTGGAGACGCCTTCAAACGTAACGCCATATCACGTCGTACACACGTTAAAGCTGTATCCTGGCGATCTGGCTTTGATGAAAATAGGAATCAATACTGTCGATCTCGTTAAACAAACTTTTTTATTTTTAATTTCAA
Source organism: Umbelopsis sp. M5902 (assembly GCA_037039815.1). NCBI lineage: Eukaryota > Fungi > Mucoromycota > Umbelopsidomycetes > Umbelopsidales > Umbelopsidaceae > Umbelopsis > Umbelopsis sp. M5902. Next base: position 110,275 of record JAXQGL010000046.1, read on the forward strand.
TCATAGCATGTATTCATAGCAAAATTGAGAGCTATTGTAAATGGTTTTGTTGTTAAAAAAATTGTACATTATAATTGGAAATGAATGTGGTAATTGTTCTGTTTGGTATTATCAAAATGCCACATAACATCCAGTGATAACCTGCCAGCTGGGTGATGGATGAACTTTTTGGCTTCCTACTTTGGTATGGGGTGGTAATAAAAGTTGTCTTAATGCGCCTCACAATGTTAATAAGGATTGATAAAATGTTCAAGTGAGTGATAGTGGCGGCGAGAAAGGGAATGGAATATGAATAAATGCGGCAATTATGTGCTTATCAACTCGCTTAATGGTGCCGCTTGTTGGTTCACTGATGGGTCCTCTATATATGGTTCAGTGTCTTCAACACGACGTGTGGAAGACATTACGCCGAGGGCTTGTTCTAGATCTCCCGCGGAGACCTGCATCTTAACGTTAGTACAGAAATGAAACAATACTAGATTCATGCAAAATACACATACCAGAATGTTGGCGGTTGTGTAAGTGCTCAAGTATAAGATGTTGATTTGAGCTGCGGTGGCAAGAGGATGCGATATAGATCGCACAATACCACATCTATCAAGATTGGAATCACTCAAATTGATTTGGACAACTCTAAGCGGTGTTTCGTCTTCAGTTCCACAGATGATGTTCTCATCAAAGCTATCTATGATATACTGCTCCGTCAATAGCGACACCCCTTCACATGTGGAAGTATACGAAAAGAATCGTGGAGTGGTGGTATCTCTACAGGAAAAACAGATGCATGAGATACATTGTTTCTTTTACACAAATAGTAATAATGCGGCCAAACATACCTATAACCATCAATCATATCTGGATACAACAAAATCTTCAAAATTGCCATGGACCAAGAGGCCACATCTGCATGTTTGTTCAATCCGACACATCGCAATTCGTTATCAAGCACTGTTTGTTCCCAGGTCGGGGAAAGATCTGCAGCATATTCTTCATCTTCGGGGATCGCCATTGTATCTATGGCATTTGATGGCGGCTGTTTCAAGTTTTCCAGATCTCCGAGCTCCTCGTCTACCGACTCCTGATCAAATTCAAAGCCATGGTGCATAAGTGATAGCACCGCCTCACGCAATTTAATATCTTTGATCTAATGAATCAAACATTAGTTATGTCGTAAGATTAACTATTGAAATTCGCGATCCACATGTTTTTTGATCATCTCATCTAACTTACCAGTACAAAATCAGTTTGATAGGTTGACATGTAAAAAATCGAAAACTGTGCCTTGGCAAGTGGTGCAGACAAATCGGAAATACGCTTCCCAGAACAATCTGCAAAGCAAAAGATTTAACATCAATTCAATGCCACGATATGAATCATAAATGCTAACCTTGGCCACCCTCGTCGTCGACCTGCAAAACTCGAAACACGTCCTTAGATACTTGAATAGAACTGGATGAAGCCGAATTGAGCAGAGGTAGAAAGTCGTTTTCAATTGTTTCTACACTTGCAACAATGCTAATCTCATAACTATTTTCTGTATAGCTGAAGAAATAAGTAGGGCTGAAAATAAAGGCCAAAAGATAAGTACAACGAGATTTGGTAAAACGGCCGTGCACACTGGGGGTAAAATTGGAGTAACACTCACTCAGAGGTATCGGATAGCAGACAAGCTTTGATTAAAGCATGGGCAACGAGAGGCAGTTGATGTTTCTGAAAATGCAGTAGTTTCAAACGAGCAGGTAAAATGAAGATGGTCATGCGAAGAACATGTAATCAAGATGTAAGTGGGGCCAGGAAGTTTAAAGCTCACAAAGAGTCATAGCTGTGCATCAATGATTTTTTGTCGGATCTGGGAAAAAGATTAAATTTTTCTTTTTCAGCAGCCGAAATACTGGTACCAAAACACCTATTCCATTATTTTGCTATGCCACGGGAACAATAAAAACCTACATTACGATAGGTGTATGTCACAGGACTATGCATGGCGGTTCCCTTTTTCTTTTGATCGGGTTACCGTGGCTGGTCAAAACGAATCAAGTTCTATTATTAAGCTTATTTTTTTTTTTCAAAGATAACGCGGGTATCCTTATCAATGAGATTAATGGAGTAATATCAGTCACCGCATCAGATTTGCTTGTCCGTCTTTCAGAATCAACCGTGATACATGAGAAACATAAGTTGTAAATGACACCTTCAATCAATAGGCATATACCAACTCTCTGTGTTAGATTTAGTAACTGCGCACCCAGATTGCCAAAAAAGATATCGGCCGAGCCAAGCGAGGTTAAAGTCCCTGCTTTTGCTGCCCTTTTTGAGACTTGGTGTCATCGTCATCAATGATATGAGGGTAGTAACATTATGCATATACTCAGCATTACGGCTATAATTACCTTGGCATTTTGCAAGACGGAAGTTCCAATTAAAAATATTTTGGAATAGAGACAATCATAATCATTTCCAGAGAAGTTAAAGATGACTACAGTGCGAACGAACAAAAAGTTCATGGACACACAATAAATACATATTTTTAACATAGTTGCATATCATATCAATTTAGCAGACAGCATTGGTAGATTTTTCCACATATCTTTTTTATAACCGAAAGCAATCTTAGCTGACGAAAACTTTTTTGAAATAGTAGTAGGATGCAATTCATATACAGTGATCCGGAGAAATAAGGAGAAAATGGGACAAGAAAAGGACATTTGAGAGAAGCAAAAAGTACATTGACGTTGAAAATTCAGGTTGAGTGCAAGAAAAATGTGAATATAAAAAGAAAAAAGTGTTGAATGTAAGGATTGCGAAGAGGAAAATACAGTAGCACCTTTCATGATTATTAAAGGCTTATCTGTTTCCACCTCCTTTCAGATTACTTCTTGGGTCTTTTCTATATTCCAGTTTATTTTGCGCGTACGTACTTGCCAACAACGAGAGCGTGATCTCTCTCATATGGCTCCAAAGTCAACTGCTCTTGGGGCTTGACTCTCTCTTCCTGAAGCTTCTTGACTTCGCGAGCAAAGACAGTAGCAGCATCGACAGTAGAATCAATGCAAGATGCCTTGATGGAAATAACGATGTGGCCGTTGTTCTTCAAGAAATGATGAGCGTTCAAGGTAATGATACGAGCTTGATCGGGTTGAGCAACATCAGCAAAGATAACATCAACCATAGGAACAAGCATGCGGTACTTGTGGGGGTGACGAGCATCTTCGATGATTGGGATAACGTTTGTTCGCTTCTTTGCCATGTTGATCAAATCACGGCCAGATCGGTGAGAGAACTCGACGGCGTAGACAGCGCCTTCAGGACCGACAACATCGGCCACATGGGAAACAGAAGTTCCGGAAGCAGCACCAAGGTAAAGAACCTTCTTGCCGGGAGCAATGTGAATATGATCAACACCACCTAGGACGCCAGCGGCAATCTTGGAGCGGAAAGGATTCCAGACACGGTATTCGACCTTTGTACCATCAGCACCTTCGACAGAAATACGCTTCTCACCGTAGACAGCTTCACCGGGAACAAGATTTTTGGTAACGAGAAGATCTTCCTTGCCACGAGCAACAAAGATACCTTCATGTCTATGGGGTTCGACGACAACCTTGGCTCCTCCCTTGGCTCCTCCACGAGCTCCTCCACGAGCTCCTCCACGGGGAGCACCACGGCCACCACGAGGGGCACCACGGCCACCACCACGGCCACCGCCTACACAAAAATAAGAAGAAAAAATTGATTAGTTTTTTGTTTTATATTAAAGCTATCATGTTATACTTTGTTCAACTTACCACGACCACCGAAACCTCCACGACCACCTTGGACACCACCGCCTCGGGCACCGAAGCCTCCACGACCACCTCGAGGAGCAGCACCACCACGACCTATAAACAAATCGAATTGTATATTAGTGAGATAAATTTCGACATATAAGCAATAGTGATGAGATGTTGTTATTACCTCCACGAGCACCACCGCGACCACCACGATCATAAGCCATTTTAAGTTGAGATTTAGTTTAGGAAAGAGGGAAAGGGTTTTGTATAGAAAAAATTTCCAACAAGAGCAGCTCAACAATGGGACACAAAAGAAAAAAAAAATTGGCTTCCTCACAAAACCGTCACAGTGGCTTGCAATCTGTCCAGCATGGAAATTTGACGGACCTTGATCTTCAGTGGCAGTATATGACCAGCTTGAGATGTCCCTGAAAGATTCCACAGAGGCGAGTAGGGAGCAATCAAGTTCAAGTGCTAATGTTACTCCTAGTATAACACAAAGGGCCTCTCAGAGAATATCACTAATGAGAGACTCCTCTCCCGTTGGTCGGCCACAACCAGTACATACTTTTGTTGACCCGAATGAAGGCAAGCTCTTTGATGGCGAAAATACACCACAAAACATCGCAACTTATGGCTTTGGTCTTGGCTTGTTGGCGGGAATGAGTGGAGTATTGGCGATAACTGGTTATGGGTATTGTCAAATGTGGATGTTCTTGATGGGCTTGGCCGTATTTCATTTCTTGGAGTACCTAGCCACTGCATTATTCAATGGACCGAAACTCAGCTTGGATTGTAAGTGGATCAAGAACTAAATCCGACTATGGAAACCCATAAATATTGACTTGACCCACAATTTAGCTTTTCTAATCAATCATAGTGCTCACTATCATGCTGCACATCTGGCCGGTATCAGTGAATTTCTCTTGGAGGCTTACTTTTTTCCTTCATGGAAAGGTCTTGGTTATGTCAATTGGATTGGTATGTACTTATTTCCTTGTGAGAAAAGCTCTACATACAATCTAATGAAATGTCATGATACAGGCTTAATACTGATGATATCTGGACAAGCTGCTCGTACTATTGCCATGTTTTCTGCTAAATCCAACTTCTCTCACCATATTGTAGGATACAAAGCACCAGATCACGTACTCGTAACTCATGGCATATACTCTATTATGCGCCATCCATCGTATTTTGGATTCTATTGGTGGGCTCTTGGTGCACAGGTGCTGTTGATGAACCCTGTCTGTTTCTTGTTGTTCATATATTGGCTGCATAAATTCTTTTCGGAGCGCATTGTATATGAGGAGCACACGCTGTCCCGCTTTTTTGGTCAAGAATGGGAGACATACAAAAAGAAAACTCCAACTTTGATGCCGCTCATCGCATAAATCCTACTTGCTCCAATTTCCAATCATAGACTCATGCATACACACCTTTATTTGCCACCGTCAAATCATAATACGTATATGGTACTGAACAATATATTAATCTCTATATTTGCTCCTTAGCATTGTTTTGTCATCTCATATATGAAGTAATGAAAAGCCTCTCCCAGAGTACTGACTTTTATACCATCCCAGCAGTCTCGAGCCAAATGTCGTTTTCGGAAATGGGGTTGTCCAAATGTTATATAGATAAATTTGCCTCCAATTTTAAGCACCCTTGTCACTTCATCCACTTCGGCTTTTACTTCTTTAATAAGCTCAGGCGATGGATCCCACACATCTCCTCGATCACACATCAAAGCATCCATGGTGCCTTTGTCAATGACCACATCAAAGGACATGTCATCGAACTTTAGATCCCGAATGTCCATCTCCAGCCCTGCGATACGTTGGTTAAATCTCTTTCCTGATTTTATATCCCATCCGTCAAGATGACGCTTACATTTCATTTCAGGTCGATCTGAGCATCTTTCTGCCATTTGCTTTATTACTGTGGCTGAATAGTCGATATTTGTGATATTCTTGTAACCATCATCGTACATATCTTCACCGAGGGCTTGCAGTAATAAAATCAACATAAACTGTCTGATCGAATTGGTGGCCGAAGAGAATCGCTACTTACTGCTATTGCCGCACCCGAGCATAAGAATACTTGATTCTTTCGACGGGATAGTTTGATTCAAAGTTGGCTTAAGCTCTGCATATGTCTTGAACCAGTCAAACGTAGTTTCGGAAGACTCTCTTTGAGTGAACAATATCAGCGGTTGTTACTAGATTCATACTCATGAAAAAACCGTTTACATACTGTTTATATCGCTCTTCCCAGTATTCTTGTGTCTTGTAAGCCGTTGGATCTTCTGGAATGACCTCTTGAGACGTTGACGCTACCATTGCAGAATGAGCGATGCAGACTGAAGGAAAAAAAAAAGTTTAATTTGTGACAGTCTGATTTCCGCTTTCACCTTCCCAAGAGTTCAAAGTTGCAACAGGACATGACGAAACGTAAGACAGCTTTGTGCTTCACAGGAGGAAAAGACTGCACTTTGGCACTGCACCGAACCATCGAGAGTGGCCAATATGACATTTCACTGCTTGTCACCTTTGCGCCAGCCAACATGCAAAAGTTTAAAGCTCATCCTCTCTCTGTCGTGCAAATGCAAACTCAATCCCTTGGGATTCCTCATAGAGTCTATCTAGTGGAAGGACCAGATTTCTTAGGCAGTTACCAAAAACACATAACTAGCATCAAAGAAGAATACGGTATTGATGCACTTGTAACAGGTAAGGTATTGCTTTCTGAAGATTTGGATTTCAAGTTGCCCATGTTAAGTCTATTTCAAGGTGATATACTGGACGTGTGTCACAACTTTATGCCCAGGGCGGTAGAAGGCACTGGTGTGGAGCTCATACGACCACTATGGGAGCTACCGAGATCAGAAATATTGGAAGATATATGGAAACATGGATTTGAGGTGCTTATCTCGTGCCTAAATGTGACTAAATTTGACACTGACCTTGACGTGGAGACATTTGTTGGTAAGAGGCTAACGAAGGAGTTGTTGCAAAAAGTCAGAGATCATAATGAGAAATTTGGTCGCGATGTTGATCTTGCTGGAGAGTTTGGCGAATTTCATACCATGGTGCTTGATGCTCCAATGTTCAAGACCAAAATCGATGTCAGCAGCGGACAAATAGTTCGTGATGGAGATTTTGCCTACTGGAGCTTTTCAAACGTCGCATAGCGGGCTAATGGCGGAAACTCAGATATCGATTGATATTAATATATCATATTGCACTACCTAAATACCTTCATCCGCTCTTATTGTTACCTTTCCAATATAGGCAAAATAATACTATTTCAATGCTCGTTCGTTAATCCACAGGGTTTCAGGCGTGAACAGTCAACGGACTGGATGTTTTGTTATTAATTGGCTCAGCTTCATAAGGAAGCAGTCATGTCTGAGAGACACTGAGACTGGGTTTCAAAATTAATGTGGTCAAAAAAAGGTGATCGCCCATACCCAGGAACCACTAAAGCTTTTTTTAACTCTTGAACCACAATTGTTATCAACTGATGGGGACATCAGCAGCCAACAAACCAATACTATCTCATTTGATAATTTGGATATCATTTGTAGTTGTTATTCTGTCAGCCTTTGGCCGCTTTCTCATCGGTAAGGTTCTCCACAACATTCTTCCTAGATTTCCATTTAACTACCTTCATCTAAAATTGCAATTACCCTTTCCAAATTAGAACCATACGACAAAGAGCGATGTGCAAGCGTTTTGACAGACGGCTGGTGGCTAGATTCCAATTATCATAATTGGCAGCCAGCCGGTTGTATGATGCACAACTACCTGCCAACAGAAATCGAAACATGCTTCAAGGGATCTCGAATCCTGTTTGTTGGTGACTCAGTTGTACGCAATCAATTCTATGGTGTGGCAAAACTAATTGATCCAGAAGTGGATACAAGTGGGGAAAAGCATACTGACCGCCGTCTTGACTATGAAGAAGCTGGATTCTCTCTAGAATTCTGGTGGGACCCGTATCTAAATTCCACCAGAACTGTAGAAATGTTAGCGGGCCAAGACTCTGGAAAATCTCCTAATGTTGCAGTATTTGGGGCAGGGCTGTGGAATTTACGTTACCAAGGTGACTCGGCTTTTAGTACTTGGAAAGTTGCCGTAGATCGAGTATTTGATGCAGCTAGAATGCCCAGCCCTATTGCACACAGTCTTCTACTTTCTCCTGTGGAAGAACCAGATTACTCTCATCTCAATCCGGAGCGCACCGACACCATCACTGCCAATGCCGTCCGGGAAATGAATCAGTATTTGCAGGATCAATCAGATATGCTCAATGCTTCACCTGCTAGACTCATTGTTCCATTTGCCTGGAACAAGATGATTGATGGTGTTTATGACCAATCCGATGATGGCCTTCATTTTGATTCGGCCATTACTTCTATGCAAGCAGAAATTCTTCTCAACTTCAAGTGCAACGACCAATTACCCAAACATTTCCCAATGTCCAACACATGCTGTTACCGATACCCTATTACCCGCTGGTACCAAAATATCATCTTTTTTGTCATCTTAATCAGTATTCCATTGGGATTGTATATCAGATCACTAGGTAAGCCATTGCCCATTTCTGAGATAATGGCGTAGGAAAGACCTCATCTTAATATTGTCAATTCTTTTCTAGACAACCCACCAATTGGCCCAATTCTATATTCATATCTTCCTTCTGAGAAAGTGCTTACAGCAGCATTTACATTTGGCATCGGCGTTGTTTACATGTACTTTTGTGACCGAACTACGTTACTTGCCAAAGCTCAGAAGCAATTTGATCCTATTGCCTTCGGCTTCCTCATCCTCCTTGCCTTCAGTGCAGGTATGGCTACTTTGAAAAGCAGCAAAAGAGAAGGTGACCAAGGATTTCTCAATCGGGATCAAACAGATGAGTGGAAAGGTTGGATGCAGATCGTCATCTTAATCTATCATTATCTTGGAGCATCTAGCATATCTGGCATATATAATCCTGTTCGAATATTGGTTGCGGCTTATCTTTTTCAAACCGGTTATGGCCACTTTTTCTTCTTCTACAAGAAGGGAGATTTCGGCATTGGAAGGTTTATGAACGTCATGGTTCGTCTAAACCTTTTAACAGTGGTTTTGGAATATGCAATGAACACCAACTACCTCAGCTATTACTTTACTCCCCTCGTCAGCTTTTGGTTTTGCATCATTTGGCTAATGATGTACATTGGAAATAGCTACAATAAGAACCCTCTGTTTCTACTTGTGAAGTTGGCTGCCTCTATAGCTTTCACCACTTTCATCATCAAGTGGCCTGGAGTATTGGAAAACATCTTTTCAGCTTTCGAAATCCTATTCAATATTCACTGGAATGCTGCCGAATGGCGTTTCCGATTAGGCTTGGATGCATGGATTGTTTATATTGGTATGGTTTGCGCCTACATCACTATCAAGTTTGGGGAAGTCAAATTCAGTGAACGACCATATTGGCCAATGGTCAAAAAGTTTTCTGTATTTGTCTCGGCGCTCGCAATGGTATGGTTTTTCTGGTTCGAACTTTCGCAACCTAGCAAAGTGGAATACAACGCTGTGCATCCGTACATCTCGTGGATACCCATCGTAGCGTTTGCTATTTTGCGTAATGCTTCCATGAAACTGCGCAACACATCATCCCAGCTCTTCATGTTTATTGGAAAGTGCTCGTTAGAAACATTCATTGGTCAGTTCCATATGTGGCTAGTTGGCGATACAAAGGGCCTTCTTGTCGTACTCCAACCTGCTGGATGGGTTCATGGACTAGGATGGTGGATCAACCTTGTTGTTTCTACTGCATTGTTTATTTATGTGGCATATTGGCTAAGTCAATCAACGGGTGAACTCACTTCATATTTGTGTGCTAAACCAAAGCTCGTTACTGAAACTGGCCGTCATCATAATGCAACTGGAACAGACCAAGCTGTTCCATTATTGCCCACCTCCATGTCAGAGGAACGGCCCTCCGTTGATAACGACGAAGGGATCGTACAGCAGACTAAGAGGTCCGAGATAAGTGTTATTATTGATTATATCTGGGGGGATCTAAGATGGCGAAGTCTGTCTCTTCTCCTCTTCTTAGTCGCCATAAATCACTTTGCTTAGTGTTGCATCTCAAGTTATTGTACACAACTTTGAAAACCACCGCATGCAAGTAACTCATATCAGCTTGCACTCAATTGTACCAAAAATACATTTTGTTCTCCATATTGAATATAAAATTAGTTTTAAATCATAAATCGTGGGACTTGCAAAAATAGAAATGTTCAGTGCAGAAAATGTCAGCGATGTGAGAAATGCGATCTTTCGCCAAAAATGTAATTTTGTCATAGAAATATTTGACGTCAGAAAGTCCGACTCGGGCGAAAGAGCAGGGCGATATGTACATGCCTGAAGTAGCAACGGAAGTAATCCTCCTCTTTTTCGATTGAAATGGTGAGCAAGCTATCCACTTTAATATAATAGGATAACGGATCGATTCACAACTGCATGGATGGATGACCAACACTGATTGATGATGGATGGATGCTTCCATATTCGACACCACCATTCATCTTTTCCAGTCAACGTTTAAACAATGTTGAATTTGCACAAATTATGTTCAGCATTTATAAATTGTTGAACTATCAGCCGAAACGAACTTCGAACAACGTCCACAACTTCCGAATACGACCAAAAAATGCCTAATGTGTACAAAGTTCAAATTACTAACCTACTCCAACATCGGCCAGCCTTCCAACAAGTCATTCAAGACCAAGCGTATCTTGGGCAAGGCTCAAAAGCAAAACCGTCCTATTCCCCAGTGGATCCGCATGCGCACTGGCAACACAATCAAGTAAGTTTTGGCGCCGCCTATATCATGCCAATGACACGTTACTTGGCGCAGTTTGCCACATTCTCTAGTTTGACATACAGTCGCTAAACTATATCTGTTTTTATTAGCTGGAACTCAAAGCGTCGCCACTGGCGCCGTACCAAGCTCAACATCTAAGAAGCTGGATTGTTTTTTCCATGTCCAAATTTCTTGTATTCTTTAAGAATATGCTTGTTGTGTTAAAACTCCAATAGGATCTCAAAAAATAAAAATAGTATATCACAGAATGCAGCGAGTGTAGAGCAATGTCCGTTAGTCATTACATAATGAGTCAAAAAGGATTAATGGGGTGCATGTTGTTTAGCACTTAAGAGTTAGGTCACGCACGCATGTAGAACACATTATGGTTGCAAACCTAGAAATACAGCAGACTGGCAGGCTCATGATTTCCAATAATGGAAATCTGGTTAACGAAATCTCGATGATCGCAAAATAGAAGGCACTCATAAGGCAGGGTGCGGATATCTGGTTGTTGCCAGTAATTACCGAAAAAGCTCACATTGGGAGTTAACAGAACTGTCCCCCTTTACCTTCTTTAGGATCGCCTGTGTGGCATGCTGAGGTTAGCAAATGTTTCATCACAGCCTCCTCCCACAAGAACTTATTTCAAAAGACATTTATAGGCAACCATGTGTGGAGATGAAGAAAAAGGAGGAATAAACTTGATGGGCTAGTTATGTGATAAAAATGTATTTTGACGATCCGACTCTCCTTTTCCAACAGCATGGACGATGAGAGCATCAGAAAAAGTAAGAAAGTATAATTATACACTTTTAAAACAAAAGGCAAGGTGGTACAAACATGCTGTAGGGATTGGGTGGTGACAAAATTGACGCGTGCTCCCTTGTTGAGTAGGCTTTATTCCTTTTCCCAACTTTCATCGAAAACGACAAAGCAGAGGCCAAAAATAAAGAAAAAAAAATCAACTTGACGACATTTTCTCACTTTCTCTTTGCAACTCATCTCTTGCTCAATGAACCATATACTTTCGTTGGATTCATCTATAGTGACGAACATCTTGGAATATCTATCCTTGAAGGATGTCATAAGATTTGCCAGCAGCTGTCGAAATTTACGTCAATTGACGTTTGATACTGCTGAAGTTTGGAGTGGCCATCTGCTATTTGAAGATTCTTCAGAAGACGTTGATGATCAAGTCATTGCTTCCATTGTTCCTCACATCACTCGAAGCTATGGCATTCAATCTTTACGACTTGTCAACCTGGACAAGATTTCTCCTATGGGCATTCTTCAAGTTTTTGATCAATTCGCTCATGCTCTTCAAGTCATTGAACTCTCTGCTTCTAAAAACGTCATAAAGGATCTTACTAGACATCTAGAAGCATTTGCGCTAAAATTGGCCTTGTTACAAGTGGCTAACTTGATTCCGCTTACGTTTTTGGAATATCGCAGCCGATCTCAGCATTATATTGAACAACTGGGGAGCTATATGTCTGAATCTCCCAAATCCGAAGAAGAGAAAATGGCTGTATGTAATTCGCACGCTGAACTATCTGCTAGATTGCGTTGGTTGCGATTGCCTACTAGATTGGATGATCCACCATTCGAACAACTGGAGAAAATTAAAATCACTTTCACCGATGAGATGGAAGATTCTGACCGCATCTTTGCCATACTTAAACTTAGATCATTGATGGCATATTTGGCTGGAGCCAATTTAGAAAGCAACTTAGACTCAGATGTGGAACCACATCGTGATACACATGATGGACGATGGTACAGCATAAATCGTAAACACAAGATTTCGGACTTGGATTCTAAATTGGACGACGTGCAACCTAGTGTTGTTAATGCTCAACCAGATATTGATATTAATCAACAATGCAGCACTGACAGCCCAACAAATGTGCCGCCTGTGCATATTAACCAAGAAACCCCGCCCAAGCCAACGCCAGTGGATCTGCAAGATACGCCGAGAATGCCACTAAACAACAAGAGAAAATTTGCTCACGCAGAGCCCCGACCTTCTGAAGAAAGCAAGAAGGCAAGAAGATCACCGCCAACCTCACAACCCATCGTAAAAGTGTATCGATATCGTCGACGACAATCGTCCAACAGCGAACAATCCGAGGAAACTCGGTCTCAACAACATGTTTATAGATCCAACCCTGTTTCATATTGACCCTAAAAGTTATCAATGCTTACTTTCTGTTTTCCATCGCAATCTCCGAGTTCATCAAAACCAAATAGCCCAAACAAATTTCTTAACAATAATGGGTGATCAGCTTTTGTCGGCGAGGTATTTTAAAAAGTCCATCTCTCGCCACCCATATCTGTTATTGTTAGCATGCATAAAATAGATTTATTTTTGTAAAAAAAAAAAGAGAAAAAAAGAAAAAAGTCTTGCTGTACGTGTACAACTCGACTATCATCTGTCGTATCATGGGCCAGTTCCCATCAATAAATAAATAAAAACAAAAAGCTATGATTCAATCCGTTCAAGAGTGACATTCAAATGACGCTATAGGGCAAGGAGACTCTGATAAGATTGTATATGGTCAATGTTCAGAAGCCCGGAAGTCGTAATGAAAAAGTTAAGCCTAGAATTACTTGATATAGCAGTACAGCATGGGGTGCACAAGATGATCCGTATGGGTTCCGCAAATTTCGAGTTGTCAAGTCCCTACGCGTCTTTGAAAGTGCGACCCATGACTGTGAACTGTCAAAGGTTAAACTGTCTGAGGGACAGTTTAGTATTGGCAATTTCCTCAACCATTTATTTCCAAAAACAAAAGATAAAGAGTCATAAACTGGGTGTTTTCATCACCGAAATACTTATGCTGTCAACTATTGCAGCATTTTTGTATTTTGTTTGGAAAAAATGGACCTGAGTACCCCTGCTTATTATCTACAACCGTTTTCTTTAGAAAAACCCCCCAAATTGATATATATGTAATGATAACATGTTATCGAAAACAAGGGGGCGGCGTCTCAGCCAGCCCTGTAGGTGCTTGTTGCTAGCGAAGAGAAGGGCTGATCATCGACCTAGAACGGTGGACAGGGGCAGGTTAGTGGATTGACTGCACAGCGCCGAAGACACATTGCAGACACGCGGTATGTCTGTGGGCGATGAGAAATCTTTTTTTGGTTTATTATGGGGACACAAATTTTTTGGCGTGAAGCAGATTCGCGTGCAATCCCCGTCTACCATTGGCTGTATAACGTCGCTGTGGGCTATAGTAATCTGACTCTCCGAGCACCACTGGCGATCATGGGGAGGTGCTACCGTAAAAAAAAAAAAGCAGAGGAGCTACTATTTTTTTTCTTCACGTCTCCTTTTCGCTATAAAAAGACCATCATTTGCGAAAATCGCTCGGTTAACTTGACCCTTTGTCTTTATTACCTTCTCTTCTCTTTTTTATAAAAAAATAATAATCACTTAAATATTTGCCATGGCATGCTCGCACTCTTCAAAACCACAAAATGTCAACCAGTCATATGTTGTAAAACCTGTCAACCTGTCAGGCGGACAATGTTCTTGGTGTAAGTTTCGTTTCTTTATTTGGCCTCGAACTGGCTTTAAGTCAAAGTTTGACGCGTTACTAATATTATACATCTTAACAGGCGGTAAATATGGTCATAAGCGAGCTGGATGTCCACTACTCAAGTAAAAAGCGACCATCTACTTCATTCATTATTTGTTTTATTCATGCGCTTGCTCGACTGGTCAGCCGCCATTTCACTTCATCTAAAATCTCCCAGCAATACGAGACAAAAAAATCAAGTAACCTAGAAGCTAGCCAAGGATGCCAGCACTACGTCCAAAAAGTTCTTACCAAAAATTCATCATGATTCCTTTTGAGCTGTCAAAACCATATCATATCTCAAGGCATTTTCACCGTCATTACCCATGTACCATGTTTCGCTTTCCTACTCCAGCAATGGCTATCAAAAAATTTTGGTTTCTTTCTCTTCTATCACTATATTCATTTGTGTGTCATACTGCGGTTCATGAACTGCGTAGCGACTTATTTTGAAATCCAAAGCAACAAACAAAAAAAGACTTTGTATTAGAAAACTCTTTTTTTCCCTTTTGGTTTCCACATGTATACACTCTTGCATTTTTTTTTAAAATTCCTTCTTAAATTAAAAGAATAACAATACTACCATTTGACTCCCTGAAAATTCAGAGGCATTGTAGTGTTCTCGTTTTTGTTATATTTCAGAGCGATATAATCTACAGAGTTAGACTCATCGTACAACTTGAAATGAAATTTAAATTAACAACAGTTCGTATTTTTGTTTGAGTAAGTCGGTGCAACCATGAGAAAAGTTCCAAGCGCGGACCCCAATGGAGTTTGTCCCCGACGATAATACCACCGTTGATGTTATGGCAATACATTTGTTGATGTTTCAAAAGTGTTTACAGTTGTACTTATGGCAGGCGCGTACAGCACTACATACAGATTTGCTAGGTACAGGAACGCATGCTGGATACTCAATATCATAGTGATATTCGGCTTTCAAATTTGCCATTTATCTCCGGATCACCATATTCGGGTATTCCTCATTATTCTTTATTGTAGCAAGGCTGCGAACGCATGTGCACAGATTGATGGATATATATATGGTACGATAATGCGTCACGCACATAGCATCATGAAATGCACGTTTTTCGTTTAACAAAAAGAGAATTGTTGACAATGAGACATGTCATGCTTGGCGCTGAGAAAAATGAAGCAATCAGGAAGTGATCCTCAAAGTAATGCGCCAAAATAAAAAAATTTAGAATTTCCTATTTGAATATACGTATCCGAGCGGTAGTCTTACAGATATCACTTTCCACACGACGTCCAAAACCAGATGAAACATAATGTTTTGCAAGTTTAGTTGGAATAACAGTGCACCCATTGATGAATGTATTGATGTGAATATGCATGAGGCTCATTCTTGATTTGAAATGCTCGCAAAGATACGGTGGGATAGGAGCTACCCATAAAATGCTACTCGGCGTCTGCGATGTTTTCGGCTGTCGAGCGAACAACCCTCGGTGTAGGCCAAGAAAATGCAAGCTCGAGTCTTGAATACTCAAATAAGTGCGTGCCAGTACGCACATATCAGGTACTTATGCGGCTGTCACCTTCATTTTTTTTTACAAGGCTGGCGTGCATGCTGCATGTACATCAATGACAAAATTGTGCCAAATTGAAATACGCCACTGGCCCTCATTGGTCACTTCATACGCGTAGTCATGATCTTGAAAACACTAGCGACACTATTTCCGGCAGTACCATGAGCGTGGCGCAGAGTTTTTATCATTGCTATCTATTCAAAGCTCCGGATAAGGTGCTATGAAAATGGGAAACAGATACGAATACAGAAGGATGACAGTCATATTGAAAATTTGAGAGCGAGAGACGATGAGGGTCCAAAGCGATCAAGGTAAATTATCTAATTCTGGTCTTCACGTTTCTTGCAGTATCTAAGTTTTGCGGCTTTTTGTTTCTGTCCTTGGAAACACTTAAAGCATTTTCATAGATAGACTTTTTTGGAATCTTAGTTTATAAGTAATTGCAGCTGAACATTTTTGTGATTAGAAGTTGTAAGGGTGTCAGTTTATACAAACATGACCCTCAAGATTCAATGACAAATTGACATTCAATGACAAACTTTGTTTGCTAGAAATTAGGCTCAGACACACATTGTGGTACTGGTACTGGCGTTTAGCGGGTAGCAGACATACATTTTGATCTTACTATTAGCAATCACTTACATCATCACACAAATTTATGCTCATTTTAATGCTAAGAAACTTTCATCAATGAAAGCATAGCTAGGCAATCTTTGTTCAAATTACTGTAGATTTTATGAGCCTGAACGCTGTGAAAATGGTCGTGTTACAAATGATACAAGGAGGGAAATATCTGGGTAACCGCTTGTAACACCACCTGCCTATGCTGGCTGTCACAAGGACTCGTTGTGGGGAATTATACTTACTGCATACGAGATAAATGCAATGAACTGACCTGTTTGATTGTTTGTTCGGCGACTTAAAAGACACCGACCACTGAATTCTGGCATATCATTGGTTAAGGATTGGTTTATGGTTTGCCGTGTCCGCGAGTAAGCATCTTTTTGCCACCATAATTTGCCCCGGATCGCCGGACACACATGATTCATGTTTACTATTTTCAGGTGCCAAATACCACCAACTGTCTTCAGAACACGAACAACATATTAACGAAAACGCTACAACTTTGTCCGGATCGCAGAAATTCCAATTGCTGAAGCCCAAAGTACCCAATGCTAATGCCCAATCACATTCACTTCTATTGCTTGATTGAGGACTTTCTTACTATTTGACCTACCTGATATCAAAACTCCAACCCATATCATAGTTGTTTACATTCAATTTGTCAGCCAGCAAGGGAGAGCATCTATACGTTTCACTACAAACTTTAATTTCAAGCCATAAAATAGACGTAATATAAAAAACTTTGACCTAGGGATAGCCCGGCCATTGCGGTGAACCTGACGAGTCGCCACGTTTGATAGTGTGTAAATCGCCGTATCGAAGTTTCTCTCAATTCGCTGCTCACTCTTCCACGCTTATCGTATTTAAAGCGTTGAGCAAAGTGTTCAAGATCATCGGGCCACAAATAGGAATCATTTTGTTAATTGATTCAGATATAGACCTTACCGAAACTGTTGCCACTCAAAACTCTCGCCTAGACACCTTATCTTTCTTACTTGCATGAACTCAGGTATAACAGAACCTATAACTGAGCCACCAAAGGTGTCTCCTGCGGCTATGTCAGAAGTCGGTGTCGATAGATCCGGAGATGCAGACGAATCTAGCAATCTGGAAGATGCTCAATCGGCTAAACTCAAGCCAATGCAGATTTTGAAACAGAATGCAGCACCAATAGCTGAATGTTTATTCATTGGTCTTTTTCTTGGACTCAACGATGGTACGATAGAATGACTTTTGAAGTGCAAGGCATAAAGATACCCCTTTTGTCATTTGGGAGTTGCCCATTGCCAATTTTGACTAAATACCTGAACAATAGGACAATTTGGTATTATCCTGCCTTCCATCAAGGAATATTACAATATTAGCGATGGCATTGTGTCTCTGTTGTTCATATGCCAGGCGGTTGGATACCTGTTTGCTGCGTTCCTTAATGGGTGGATTGTTCAAAAGTTAAAGCAAAAAGGTGCTCTCTATCTTTCGGGTGCATTATCGGTCATTGCATATGTATTACTTCTCCTTGGTCTGCCTTTTCCAGCCATGTGCTGCTTTATGCCCATTCTCGGTGGCGCACTGGCATTGATGGATGCTGGTGCCAATGTATACCCTTCTACCATGCCGTATGGTACCACTTTGTTAAATTTGATTCATGGTATAATTTTCCGTTTTTTTTTATACTATACTACAATGTCCATGTTGCTAATAACAATTAACATTATTTCTCTTTCTGAATGATCTGTAGCTGCTTATGGACTGGTAAGTTTGCTTTTTGAGAATAGGTTATTTTACATCATAATCTGATAGCAAGTGGCAAATATAGGGATCTTTGACGGGCCCGCTGATAGCTTCAGCAATTTTTGCTAGCCACTTGTCATGGAAAACGTCATACATGATACTGGCTGGTATAGCTGCTCTAAATTGTCTTTTTATATGGTTATCGTTCCGTAAAGTTGAATTGCACGAAGAAGAGGAACCGGATGTTCAAGATTCTGGCGACGGCACAAGTGTGGATGCTAAGCCAGTTGTAAGACGTGGCCGATTCGCGCAAAGCGTTCGACTTAAATTCACTTGGCTTTGTGCAATTTTTCTATTGTTCTATGTTGGTATAGAAACTACTATCGGAGGATGGGGTTATACCTTTCTTACGACTGCCCGAGGAGGCGATACTATCCAAATGGGTCGGGTAAGTAGTTACGCTCACAGCTAGATCTATACATCAATCTAACTCAATGCGCCACTTTCTTATTTATTCATTTTTCATTTCAGGTCATGTCAGGTTACTGGGTTCGTACAAAATGCAAAGGTGACAACATTTAGCTTTCCCAATATTCAATATTTTTTATAGGCAGGTCTCACAGTGGGTCGAGTTATACTTGGCCATATCACCGGTATGTTTGGTGAGAAGCGCATGATCCTTATCTACCTATTTGTTACCTGTGGTATGGTTATTCTGGTTTGGCAGGCCACCTCTATTGGAACCGACGCTGCGGGATTAGTTATATTAGGTGCCGTACTTGGCCCAATGTTTCCCACTGCAATTTCAGTCTCACATCAAGTATTACCCAAGCATTTGCATGCAACGGCAGTCGGATTTCTCGTCGCGTAAGTAACAGTGTAAGAACCCTAAATATCACGCTGTACAATTCATCCTTTTTTTTCTTAGTTTCGGTCAGGGCGGCGTCGCTATTTTTCCGTTTATCAATGGTCAGATCATTGATAAAGCCGGTATCAACAGTATGATGCCGTATACACTGGGCTTGTCAATAGCATGTACTCTTGTATGGATGGTTGTTCCATCGCCTATCCCGGTGTTTGGCTTCATTACCAAGTGGAAATCAAGAAGAAAGGGACAGCCAGAAAATGATACCTTGTCATTAGAAAAGGAGAATATTACCATTACGTAAGGAAAGATTTTATACGCAAGGAGATATGTACACTATGATATACAGTATAATTTTGTCGCTTCTGTTCAATATCAATCTTGACCCATATCATATATCGAACCAGCGGCATCATGCATGAAGGATATTAAAGCAAGCAATAATCAGTAAATAAAGGAATTGCTATGCTACCTACAGACCAAAGAATGGCAAGAAAACGAAATGATAGGCAGCACCGACTTACGTATCTTATATAATTTAGGCAAGACGTCCATGTGGTTTAATTAATGCAATGTTAATGTCAGTTAATGTTACAGTTTGGGTCATAATGCATCTAGAAGCTTGTATACTAATTATGCCTAGTGCTATAGAAAAGCTCTAATTGTACAAATTTTTGTAAAACGAAATTGAAAGGATATACAGAAGTTCGATGAATTTAGGAATCTTGTTGCGACCGATCGAACGTCAGATTGTTGACAGGTTTTATAATTCCCTGCTGATTTAGCAGTTCGAAGAAATTGATTGTGGCGGCTTGCCGAGCACTTTTATCTGCCACACCAACTCCCGACACTATCCACTGGGGTCGACCATCATTAGGAGATATCGTTAGGGTTGCAGTGGTTTTCTCAATCTCCTCGTCTTTCGTGAATTGCCAGTCAATAGTCCACTTCATGCGTATAGCAAGTGCAGAAAGAAGACCACGATGAGAATGCTCTGTCAAATCAATCCGTAAATGAGTCACTTTCTTGGCTGTTTCCTTTGGGGACTTTTTAGGCTGACTATCTAATCCTTCACTCTGTTCGTCCAGCGGCCGCTTTCGACTTGCTGATGGTCTTTGATTTGCTGACGGCCTCGAGAAGTCTCCTGTGCGGAAGCATGCTCCTAATATTGCAGCCACAGCTTTCCTTTCTGCTTGGAAAAAAGCGGCTTCAGAACTTCGTTCCGGGACGTCATTGAAGAACTCGTTTTGGCCAGACAAGTCTATACGACAGTAGTGATCCTGGCCATTCGTCCTCTTGATTAACGAATAAGTTTTGGGCAAGTCTTGACAGATCTCAGAAATGCATCCTAATAACATTCCCAGAGTGTATCCCGGTTCGGAGGCAGCTCGTGCAGCATTCGCCGCGACCTCTTCTTTCCATATGTTCAGAGCTGGAAGGATAGCTAGCCTGTTTTCGTTTATTGCGTCAAATAAATCTCTTTCTGCCATATCGTGTGCCATATAGACTGTAAAGATGTGCTGAGCTGCAATAGCCTTGATGAAGGATGAAAATTTCTTTGTGCGTGAAAATTTGGCTACCAAAGTATGAATCCTATTATTGATTTCAACCTGTAAGAGAACAACCATTAGTTTATGTTGTATCTGTATAAACAGCTACAAAAATTGTAAGGATTGCGAGTCGACAAATGTAAACAAGAGTGTACCTAAAACACCTGAAAAAGGTATACTACAAGCAGGTGCGGCAATTGCTATGGTGTGGCGTTTTAATATTTTTCAAGTCTATGATTAAATATCTCCTGGCTCACGTTGTTAACATTGTAGGCAAGCAAACCTCTTATTTCTAATTTTTTCAGGCATGTATTTATAAAGACTTTCTTAGGAGTAATTGTCTGAACTGCTGAGGAGAACGATGTTCAGCCTGCCCGTTGTGACACTCACATTCTAAAAAAGGGCTAGCCAATCGCGTACTTTGACATGCAATCAAATATTAATTGCATTTGATTTACTTTCCCTGACTACCAACGCTCTTTCTTTCCAATATTGAATATGAAGACCATCAGTCTTATTGCCACACTTTCGTTTGTCGGTTTGACACTTTCTCGGCCTTCCAACACCACTCATTCTATCGATGATGCTAGTGTAGTCCATGTCGCTAGCTCAAAGGACTTTTGTCTATTCCTACCACCAGTAAGCCACACGAAAAAAGCGACCGACTTGGGATTGAATGCCAAAGAAGCCACTAGCGTCTGCAGATCTGGAAATACGACTTTCTCATCCCACCTCATAAAGTCTGCACATTATAAGAAAACGAAAGACTATGTTCAAATTACCGGCAAGCTAAATTTGAAAGCCGGGTATGTTGTGTGATCCTTGTGTGCCGTCTCACTGCCCAAAAAAACCACACTGAACAGGCCTCTTACCACTCTGTCTATTTAGATATACTGGATTCCAACAATTTGATGATAGCCTCCCCAAAAACAGCCAATGCAAAGGCTACAAATCCTTCGTAAGCGTCATTGATGCTGAAGAAGGGTATTATTGTCTGCGTTGCTGCAATGACAATAGTTGCCCAACTACTCAAGCAAGTTTGGGCTGCCAAGACATCATTCCTGGAAAATATTGAAATCACCATCTATACCCACATCATACAAACATGCTTACACATTTATATCGTGCCGACCAAGTTTACTATGTTGGATACAACGAAATAAACAATGCAATTGCTAAATGTTTTGGATGTTCAAATTATTATTTTTTTCAATTAAATCCATATACTAGCGAGCCTGCGTGGATGTATATGATGATTTCGAGAGATTTTGTAAGAAAGGACGCCTCCGTCATAGTAAATTAAATACAAATGCCAAAAGCTTTCATAGCTGGAGGTACATGTGTCATTTGATTTCGTGTATGTTTCATGCTTTTTTACAGTGAGTCCTGTTTAGAACTGTTAGAGTTGCCACCCACAGTGCTGTACATGATGGATGTTGTCTTACCATATAAGGGACTCGAAGACAATTGTGCATGTGGGAGATACGCTTCCCGATTGAAAACATACTCTTCTTCATCATCGCCCAAATCGATTCGAAGGATTCGTATCAGGGCTACCATGCCCTTTTGACTCGCTATTATGAGTAATTCCAGCTCGGGAATCCACTATTGAAAGAAGTTTAACTTGGGGGAATTTCCCATGTACAAACGAAAATGTGTAAGTTACCTCCGTCATATTAAGCCTATCCAAAGTGCAAAGCATTCTATCTGTGCGCAAATCAACATCAGCTAGGATATTCTTATCGACAGCTAGCTTTTTCAATCGTTCCTTTGGATCCATTAGATATAAATTTCGTCCAGTCGTCAAAATAACAAGCTCGTCCGGGAAGTCATTGCCTGCGGGGCATGTGCATTGACTCGAGCAATTTTGTATTGTATGGCATATGCATTCTAATTTGACCTTTTTCTCTTCACGATCTCCGTCTAACTGAATGTTTCGTGACGTGAATGGTCTTGGTATGCCATCAGGGTATATGGTGGTCTCTTCTTCAATCATATCACTATCTTTTGTATCATTGGACTCTTGACTCGCATTGTCATTACCGTCATCTTCATCATTATCAGACCATCCTCCGGCAGCAATAGGATTAGATAATGTTGTCGGAGGACTTGACTCTGGCGTTTGGCGACTGCCAGCTGAGTCAGTCAACGCAAACAAGATCTCTTCTAGAGAACCAGAAGCTTCAGCATCCTCCATAAATGCTCTTGCTAAAAGCTGTCTGACTCTCCCGCTTCTGTCTGTTCCTTGTAAGATTTCATCTTCCATATGTACTTGATTCTGCCGCGTATCGGATGGACGACGGTCAGGTTGCCTCGAAGAAAGATCCTGGCGCATTACTGCTGCTTGTCTAGCAGACATTGTTTGAGGATTGCGACGCTGTTGTCGGGCTTCTTGTCGGTGGTGGTACACTAAGGCTGACTCAACACCGTAACGACTATCAGAATGAGGGGTTGAAGAACCTGATGATATCATTGATCGTGGTCTTCTCCGTGCGCTACCCCGTCTGGGAGGTACGTCAATGTCGTCCAATTCTTCAATATCTATTCTACTACTAACTTGGCTATTGTCAGACGCTTGGCTCTCAGTATCAGGAGTTACACCATCAAGATAGTCCTCCTGTTGAATCTGCGTGGTTTCCATGGCCCAATCATCCGCATCACTAGAATGATCTTCATAGTCTTCATAGCCATCTTCAGCGCCTTCTAGATCGAACCCTCCAACATCAAAGTCAAGGGGTTGCGTATCAATTAGAAATAGTGGGGCGCCAGCTGTATGTTGTATACCAAAGTAACCCAACCCCAAAGTTTCCTTTCCATAGCTTGGTCGGCCTTTCATGGCTCGTCGCAAGGGCTCATAATCACAGAACAATGACTTGACGGTATCTCTGGCAATAAATTTGGCTGTCCATCCCCTATCACAAAATTAATGCCCACTTCTTTCAAACCGACGAACGAAACAATAGCTACTAACCAACTTTCACTACCTCTGCCCAAGAAAACAAATTTCCTTTGACAGATTGTTTTGCGCTTCTGTATATCCCATACTCGGCATTGTTTGTCGATGGAACAGCTTACAATGAAGCGACCGCATCCGCTAAAATCAATATTAGGAACGTTGTGCTCATGACCGACAAGATGACAGTGTGAATCTGATTTTAGTAATGATTTGAACTGTTGGTCGCTCTCTTGTTGGTCCGGCGGAAAAGCAGCCATATTGAACACAGTGACATTATAATTGTTGGCGCTAACCGCGATTAACCTTTGCTTTGAATGTATTGCTATTCCCCAGGTTGACACTTCGTTCCTAAGTTTCAATACCAGTATAAATATATATTACTAGACTGATCATGAGTTCGAACTAACCGCAATGCGTACTTTAATACAATGGGACGGTCATCCAAATTCGAAGTTCTCCATACGCAAACTTGACCGTTTTCTGCAACCGACACTAGCACCTCCACATCATTAAGGAAGCCAACTTTGATCGCGTTGATTTTGTATGGCTGTCATTGGAATTGGTTATTGAATTGTATCTACACCTCCACATAGACACAAGTTAAACTCACGGAATCAATATAGCGAACCGATGATTGATGGTTGGGGTTTTTTAGTGACTTAGACGGTGATCTCAAGGTATCACCAGCCGGATCATTGTTGAAGACCAGGATTTCATCATCGGTAGCTACGGAGATTATGGAAGCTTTAGCTCAAGCACTTGCTGTTTAGTTATAACAAGCATGAACAAAGGCACCAACCTAAAAAAAACGTTGAAGGTTGCGTTGCGCTAACTTGTAACAAGTTCATGCGCTAAAGGGTCGGTCAGTAACGACCATTGATGCTATTTAAACAATCTGTCTTGCTTTAATTCCTTACCCAAGGCATAGCGAAAGGCATGTCCACCTCATGCCGACTATGCAAAGGTATCACCTATTATTCTGCTGAGTTAATTTGACCGCACAATACTGGCATATTTTTTTTACTATCTCCTGCTGACCTCCAAAGGTTTATAACGTTTAAAGACATTCTGGAACGAGTGAGAATCCAGTCTGTTTGTCATATTGAAAACCAACTACATATAATGATTAAAGAAGGTATGAATGTTAGAGAAACAAAGTAAGAGCTAAGTGAAGGGTTGGAGGGGACTTTTTTTTGTGACTGTAAAAAAAAATGCCTGAAAGCTATGGTAATTACTTGTTGAAAGAGAATCCCTTCTTCTTGGATTTCTCTGGAGTCATTGGTCTGCCAGACTCCAACCTCTTCTTTCTCTCTTCCAAATCCATTCTTTGCTTTTCTAGTGCATCCTTCATTTCTCTGTGTCGAGCGTACAATTCTTCTTCGCTCTGCTTGAGTTTAGCTTCCTTCTCTTGTACCTTTGCTTGGAATACCATTCTCATCTCAGCTTCCATCTTTTGAAGTTTATGCTCGTGTTGGAGACGTTCTTCCTCCATCTTTTGCATAGGGCTGACTTCTTTGAAGACAGTGGGGTCTTGTTGTATTCCCATGGCGGTCAGTTTCTCAGTGCGATAGTGTTCATAGTGGACATTGTCAGTATGCTCTTTAAGCTCCTCCATATGAGTTCTGTGAACATAAGAGAATTATGATTAGGGAATTACGGTGTGCAATAGGGCAGAATGTTGAGCATGTCACCTAATGAGCATCTGTCTCAATTTGACGAAATCGCACTGGTCCTCGTTGTCGACCTCAACGACACCCCAGGGGTAAGAACGGCCGCGAACTTTGCGACCACCTTCGGTTTCAACTTCCTTGTCGGATCCGACAATGGCAAAGGGAATCTTGGAAATGATCTCTCTGTTTTCGGCAATGGTCTCTGCGTCGTCATATTCGTATTGAGGAGCTTGATAGATTTGAATGTTATGGAAATTGATGTCGGCAAGGATTCGCTCTTTGAAGGCTAAGACTTCTTCCTCTGTCATTGTATCTGACTTTGCGATAACGGGAATTAAATTGACTCGTGTATGAAGACGACGCATGAATTCAATATCCACTTGCTTCAAAGCATGTCCTGTGGGAGCAATAAAATAAATGCACGCGTGAATACGGTTGTCAATGATCTTCAAACGGTTGACGCGGTTTTCTTGCTCGAGATACATGTCAAAACGCGCCTCGATGTTATCAAGAATGGGCCTCCAGCTAGTATATATAAAATGTTAAACAATAAAGGTCACCATGTATCATGTGCTTTGAACTGCATACCTCTCTTCATTATTAACAAAGTCACCAAATCCAGGTGTATCGACTACATTCAATCTGAGTTTTACACCATTTTCTTCCAAGTCGGCAGTGATAGATTGTATCTCTACAGTCTTGGGTGGTTCAATTGGAGCCTCATCGTTATACTTGCCAGGATACATTTGGGTGTTGAACAAAGTATTGATAAGTGTTGATTTTCCCAAACCAGATTCACCTAAAGTATTGTACCTTTCATCAATACCAAATCCTGCCTCTGTCGGCGTTTCTAAGAATTGGTATGAAGACCTACCGACAACCATGCAAGTAAACTGAAACCCCTTTTTCACAGACTTGCGATGGACTTGGTTAGGCAAGTTGGCGAAGCCAACGTAACCTTGTAATTTCTTGCGGACAATATTATTGATCTATGAAGAGGCAATGAAGCTTCAGTAGGTGCACAAATGCAATTGTTATGCGAAAGATATTACTTACTGGTTGAGGAGAAGGAGCACTTTGATGCTCAAAGGTGGGTTGTTCAGCAGGAAGTGCAAGGTCTTTGTCATGTTAATGACGATTTCAATCAATGTGCAGTCATAATATTCAGTGGAATTTACCGGTCATTGTAGTAAAAGAACGAATACGAGTGAAAAAGAGAGAATGAAGATCTAATTCTGATGCCTGAAGACAAAAGTCAAAGGATGAAAGGAAATATTGCGTTAGGCTTCACGTTTTCAAATCAATAGGAGCATGACAGGGACTAGACTTGGGAGCACCGAATATCGAAAAACAAGGGGCCATGCTAGAAGGAGACAGGCCTTATAGTAAGGGACTAAGTAAAGGCTAAGCAGGGAGTAACAAGGTTCGACAGCTTAAACAAAGCACACTACACTAGTAAAGAGGCAGGCAATCACAAAAAAAAGTATACGGTGTGCGATCTATCAGCGCCAATTTGATGATTATGTTTTATGCAGGTCTCTTCATATTCGATAGATGATGGATATATATATATAGTCCGAATATGATGACCTGGACTACTCGGGGCTAAATCATCACTTCAAGTACAATTCAAGCAGGAGTAAACACCAAATGAAGCCAAGGGTGACAAAATGGGAGGCTTTAAGGAGGAAACATCTGGTCGACATCTATGTTAATGGGCATAAGATTGCTGTACCTCAGAACTCTCTTCTTCTTGTATTACTGCAGTCCATCTGGAATGCCTATTTAGATATGTCGCAATTCAACTTGATTTTTCCATATCAATGCGACCCACAGAAAATAGGTATCACAAGGCTGAGCCTGCTTCCTATGACGCTGTTTGTGGACAATTGACACATACCCAAAGCTCAAATGGATAATTTAAATCACTTGTTGATTGAACTCAGGACCTTTAAAATCTTACAGCAATGATTTTTGGCTGTTTGCTAGAAACTTATGGTGACAAACACGCCACGTTGCGATCTACGCAAACCGTTATTAGGAAAGTCAACTATAGACTGCCCTGGGTATTCAGACACTGTGTATGTCCTCTTTGGTGGAGACACAATGGAAAGGTGAGCAATCCGGTTCTGCGAAAGCCTGTTGTGACGCTTCACAATTGCCATAACTAGCAAAGATCAGAGCTTGCATACCATATTTGAAAGGACAAGGCGCGCCACATGGTATTTCAATGCAACATCTGAAAACCTTAGCGCCACTATAAGTTTATGTGGGATTACCAGCGAGACACGAGGTTGGATAGCGAGGCTGTTTATGATACGATAATTTGTGAACCTAAATCTTGGGATAGCTGAACTATCTCATAAGCTATTAGTCAAACAAAGTGTGTTACAGTTGCCGCTGATCGCGTAACCAATGAACCGATGCAATGGTCAATAACTCTGAGTGCATGACCTGCTCCGCCATGTAATTGCTTTCAACTGCTTTTTTTGATTATTGTGGGGTTTTTTTTATATCTTCTACCTTGGTGCATTCCACAACGTGAGCAAATCTCGCTGGGTGTAAAAAATAAAAACGTGTACCCCTTCCTCAATTAAATAACAAAATTCGGTTTGGTGCCCACCTCCTCCCTACTGGCCAACCTTTTTCACCTTTATATATTTTTTTTCGTGACTTTGCAACAATCTCCTTTTAACATAGACTACTTTGCAAGTAACAAGTAGTAACAGTTCAAAACGAGCTAGTCCGAATAAATTTATTACAAGAGCAGCATCAAAAGCTCGATTTTCTTCCAGTGTCAAATTTTTACCCGCGCCGAAAACAACGTCTTTCTGGAAGTAAGATCTGTATAGACTGCAACAGCATACGCCAGTATTACAGCGATATCAAAAGCTCTCGAGAAGACGAAAGACATCTCTGCAAATCTCGATTGCTTACCTCGTGTACATAGAGACGAGTCGTATCACTGAAAGTTATTTCTGTACCGGGAATCTAAGATAGAGCTGCACAATATGACATCAAACGTCTCACATCAAGCATATACGCTGATGATGAAAGTCACAGTGGAAGGTCGACCCTTCGTGAAGGTAGGCATTTGCAGGCGATTTGTGACATCAATAAGGAAGGATATAGTCTTACTCCGTGGGTACTGAAATAGGATATTCATGACCTTTTCTCAACACTGATAATACAAACGCCACTGGACACACATCGCAGTCTCTTTAGAACATACGACCATACTTTCAGCACAGAGGAGGCAGTGCGAAATCTAGGTGACCTCAAGTTTACTCATACAGATAGAGTGGCCGACCCAACCGACAATAAAAGATCAATCATCACCACAACTACCACCACTTTTAGTATGACACGAGATATGGCCAAAACCTTATGTCAGCATTTTTTGGAAGCGCATCTGATAGAAAGTGCAATAGACCCCGCCAACAGATCCTCCTTCAAGGATAAAGGTCTGTGGCAAGTCACACCAAAGGGTTTATGTATTTTGGAAGATTTTTGTAGTCGCACCATCGTGGATGTTAAGCATCTGCGAGCTCCGATGGCTCGCATACTACCAATCAAGGTTATCATGCTGGAACGCCATACGGATGATGACCAGCTGTCATTAAATCGAAGAAATGTTGTGGTGCTTTTCAAAATTATGATGGGCTCTTTAACCTTTGAAGAGTCTATTGCATCTAGCGACTACTACATAGCTGATAACAAAAAGAATACCAACGATAAGAATACCGAATCTGTGCCTTTCTCCATACTTCAACCGGCAAGCGATGAAGAAATCGGTGATGGCAGAAATAGAATCATGACTGGAAGTAAACTTTTGACTACCAATGTTAGTCGACACCGGGCTACGATAAAGCAACATCAGCTATATTTGGAGAAATATGGAACAATGTTACGTGGTTCAAATCGACGACATTTCAACGGGCAGATCTGTTGTGAATGGTTACTGGATCATACAACAGTAGTATCCAAAAAAGAGGCAGAAGTCATCGCTTCACAATTTCTGAGGTATAGCTGGATAGAAACTACCGCTGAAAAGACGCAGATTCGATCGAGAGATGATACAAAGCCATTTAGAAGCAGCAAAAGTTGTATCTATTCTTTGACTGACAATGGACGTACAGTCATATCATGGGAGCAGGAGCTGAACGCCAGTGATTTTTCAAGTACTGATGGGCAGAGCATTATGAGCGGGGAAGATCAGTCAACAATGGTTCAGAAGGCAAAAGACCAAGCTTTACGCTTACTGACCGGTATCCGACGTGACAATATTAGCGGAAACATGGCGGTAGATGAGGAAGCTTCGCTCAGAGAGATGCTGGCGGCAGATCCCGTAGAAGAAAAAAGGCGAACAAGCTCAGAGGAAAGAACCTATCAAAATGACTTGCTTGTTGCCGATTATAATAACGCACAAAATGGACGAACAAAACAACACCCGACTCTGCTTCATCGATCGGCTTCGAAATCTTCTTCTTCAGCCTCCGGTGGATCAGAATCGGTGGTTAAGACGCCAACAGAGCAAGATACCAATGCAGTCGGATATATATCGAAGGAGAATGAAGCGAGAGGGGCAGCTGCTCAAGCAATGGCTTATTCTAGACCACGTCCTCCAAGCACTATTGATAGCCGAGGCAGTAATTTTTCGATCTATTCGTACACCAGCTCACAATCAAGCCAAGACAGCAAGGAATCAAATACTACCAAGTTACGACAAATTTTGGAAGATCCAAACTTGCGTTCACTTTTTAAGTCTTTCCTGAGAGCCAATTTTTGCGAAGAGAATCTCGATTTTTGGATTGACCATAGTAATTTACGACGTAAATATCGTATGCAATCACCAGCCCTCACTTCAAAAAACCAATCCGACTTACTAGAGGATGCATATGCTTTATATACAACGTATTTGGCGGCGGGTTCTCCTAACGAACTGAACATTGAGCACAGTTTAAGGAATGAAATGGCTAAATTTGTCACCAACATTGTTACTATCCTTCCATCTTATACCCCAGGAGCGAAATCGAGCATTGTTATATCCCCACATAGTGCTTCACACAGTTTGAGAACGATGATGAAGATGTTACAAAAAGTTGACGATCATATATGTAAACTCATGGCCGCAGACTCCGTACCTAAATTCATACGCACCAAAGGTTATCTCAAGATAGTTACAGGCAAGGAAACAAATCCATCTTATCGAGGATCTAAACTGAACGCTGGTGACTTAGAAGGAGATGAGTTTGAGGAAGCCGATTTGGAAGAAAGTGTTGAGAAGTTAGATATAGCCGCTCCCAACGATATCTCAATCTCACGGCCGCCAATAACTAGTGCTATGCAGTGAAGTATTTGGCCAGGAAATTCAATAAATTTATCCCCAGTAATATTCTAAGTTACTCCAGTTGGCACAAATATATTCTGCATTATGGCGAGCTGCCAATCAGAGGTCTGCAATTTTTGTATTGACACTTCACGAAAGAGCGGAAATTTGACAAGGGGTAGATCTGATGTGAATAATCCGTCTATTATTTATGTTTCTATTTCGATATTTGCTATCAAAGTATAGCATCTTTAAACCAACTTGTAATACGGAAACCAAATTTGTTACTAGCATCAAGGCTCATGGAATCGGTTTTTGATCGAAAAACGTCACATCGAAGATTGCCCGGGATGACGATCATGTGATCACGGGTGGCTTAACTGGCAAGGGCCCAAAAATACGTCAAAACAACATCCTGTTTCCTCACCCCACTCTTTCAGTAGCTCCCAGGGCCATCCTATCGTCATTTAAACAGACATGGCTGCTATTTCACGTACTTTTGCGTCTTCATTGGTGAATCGCTCCTACGTTAATGTCCCTGCTTCTGCTGGTGCATTGAAGAAGGTCTTCTCCATTTCATCGAGCAGCCAAGATGAGGAAAGCCAGGCTCCTGCTGCCCATTACAATGGCTCCTCCAAGGACCGTACTGCTGGTGGCCTTTTGAACAGAAGCTTTGTCAATGGTAAGTTGACATCAGATATAAATGCTAATTTCTGCAAACACTAGGAATTTGTTAATTTCACAACCACGAATGTTTGGGCTAATGTTTTTATTTATTCAATTGTCTGAACAGTTGCACCCACTACCAACTACCAAACTCGTCTTCACAGTACCACCAACATTCCCGACTTCTCAAAGTACAAAAAAACTGGCGACTACGAATCTAGCCGTGCTTTCACCTACTTCATGGTCGGTACCACTGGTTTCCTTTCCGCTGCTGGTGCTAAGGCTACCGTCACCGACTTCCTTTCCAACATGTCCGCCTCCGCTGACGTCTTGGCTCTTGCCAAGGTTGAAGTCGACCTCGCCTCCATCCCTGAGGGTAAGAACGTCACCATCAAGTGGAGAGGAAAGCCTGTTTTCATCCGTCACCGTACTGCTGATGAGATCTCTGAGGCTGAATCCGTCAAGGTCACTGAGCTCCGTGATCCCCAAAGCGATGCTGAACGTGTGAAGAAGCCAGAGTGGCTTGTCATGCTTGGTGTCTGCACTCACTTGGGTTGTGTCCCAATCGGTGAAGCTGGTGACTATGGCGGTTGGTACTGCCCATGCCACGGTTCTCACTACGATATCTCTGGACGTATTCGCAAGGGACCTGCTCCTCTTAACTTGGAAGTTCCAGAGTACAGCTTCGCCGAGGATAAGCTCATCGTTGGTTAAGTTAACGTTTATATGATAGCCTTTCCTAAAGATTCTTTTACACCTTTCATGCTTTCTTTGAAAGACCCAACCACCCAACAATGTTCGATATAATAAAAAAAACGGTCTTTTTGTGATCATAGATTTCCCAAATATCAAAAATCGCCTGCCTGAAGCATACTTTTCTCTATTCTATTATTTTCGTTTTACGTCTATAAACATGGCGTTTATTATTTACCATGGACTAGTTTATTTTGCAGATTATAGTTACTGTACAATATGATAAACAGAATGTAGGTTGATGCAATGAGAAAGGGATGCAGAAATCAAATAAAGAAGTGGGAAGTAAAAAAGGCTTTCAAGATCTAAAATTCTGAGCCTTTGGGAGGTGTAAGAATAGGAGGTTCATCCGCTAGTAACGGCTTGAACTTGTCAGCCTGTTCCATATCATTGTTGGCAACATAGGTTTCATACATGGCCCGGTATACTGAGTCGTCCAACTCCAAGCCCTCCTTCTTGACTTGCTCGTACACTCTCTCAGCGGATTGAACATCGCGCTGCAAGAGACCATACGAATAGATAAGAGTCGCGTAATGCCTTGGCTCGGGTTTAATATCGTCTTTCTTCATCTCATTTAACATCTTGTATGCTGTTGGCATATCGTAAGGTACGATATTGGAATATGCTTCCATGAGCAAGCGGTATGTGTATGAACTTGGTTTAACGTTTGAAGCTCGTGCTCGTTCAAAGAATTCTAGAGCTTTCTCGCGGTTGGATTCATGACGAACATAGAATTGAATCATGTTGTTGTAAGTAGCCACTGTTGGTTTGAATTTTGCATGTTTGGCCATCTCGTGGAAAGTTTCCAAAGCAGTCTTCTCAGCACCGCAACGAGTAAAGGCAGAGATCAATGCATTATAGGTGACAGCAGTAGGAGAAATCATGTACTTCTTCATATCCTTGTGAGCCTGAATGACCTGCTTCAAGTTGTGAGCTTTGCCGAGCTTGGAAATGAGGACGTTGTAAAGGTATACAGTGGGTTGAACGTTGCTGACAAGTAGTTCATTATAATAGTTCAAAACTTGTTGAGATGTTGACTCGTTGTCTGGAAGGGAGTTCATGAGCAGACCATAGCCGTTGCCATCAGGATTTTGATCAAGATTGCGAACTAGAGGGTAACAGAATTAATCAAGTGATACGATGAAGTTTAGTATGATCCAAAAAAAAAACTTACGTTTCTTATAGTAATCTCGTCCTGCTTCGTACTGCTTCGCTTGCAAATGAACATTCATCAGACTAGAAAGTGTGGAAGCATGTGCTCTCTTGCGCATAGCCTTATCTTTCATAGTATCGAATGCGACGGAAACAACATCATATACTTTACGTGAAGCTTCTGGGTTGATATCTCTGCCAACGATTTGGATAATATCACGAACAGCTTCAATGGTAGGTACCATTTTTTGAGCAATGATTTGATTTTGCAGAACATCCAAGCATTCAGGCAAATTGCCTTGCACAGCAGCCTTCATAGCCTTACCAGTCAAAAGATCAGATTTGGTGGTGCGGAACATGAGCTTCTCATCAGAGGTCTTATTTGTAGTTCTGAATGGATCAGACTGTGGGGTGGGGTCTTTGAGATAAGGTTCGAAAAACTCTTGCCACATCTTTTCACCTTCAGTGTCACCGTGCTTTACAAGACGAGAACCAACTCTAGCATAGAGACCTGTATTTGGTTGGATATTAACTTCAATCATAGCCTTAGTCATATCTATAGCCAAATTTCGGAACTCTTCATGAGAAAGATGGTGAGAATTAAAGAGAGCTTCGATCATCAAAAAGTGTTGAGTGACGCCAATATGCTGCTTCAATTCGTCCCAAGCTGCTGGATCTTTACGAACTTGATTGAAAGCTGTGCAAATCTTTTCGCTGACAGGTACTGTTGCACGAACTCCGTATTTGTGGACAATTTCCAAAATCTCAAGAATTTGAGCGAGGTTATTATCGACTTTACTTGCAAGATGCATGGCGGTTTGGTTGATGCCATCAGTAACCTTGACAAAAGCCTTTGCAGACAAATCTCCATAAAGCTTTCTCAAATTGTCGATAGCTTCAGAGATTTTTCCGTTATCTGCGAGCCCTAGCACAAATTTCTCTGCCAAGTCATCCGAAGGTACCAAACCTTGTTTGGACATGTCAGCGATAACAGTCTGCAAGCGATCATACTGCTTGCTTTCTAGCAAGAGGTGCGCATAGCTGGCAAGATTGTTGTAAGATTTGGATACATCGGTTTTGATCATTTCATCATAGATATTCTGAGCTTCTTCTGTCATGTTAAGATCGCAGAGAGCAGTGAGAAGCGGACCATAGGTAGCTGCGGTCGGGTCTGGCAAAGAAGTATCGTTCTTGAGTTTCGATAGAACATCAAAAGCACTATCAAGGTTCTTCTTGTCACAATAATCTCGCATTAAAGCGTTCCAAGTAAGCACGGAAGTTTCCACCTGATCATTGACACTATCCACCTCAATAATTTTTCGAGCTGCATCTGAATCACCACACTTGATATAAGCATCGACTAAAGCACTATAGACAAATCCTGGGTTGTGCTGAGTCATTTGCCCACGTACAGTCTTGTATTCGTTGAAGCACTCCAACGCACCCTGGATGTCACCGGCCTTACCATAGAGAGTAATGAGAGCAGCAAAGGTTCGCGCGTTTGGCTCTGCTGAACGAGCTTTCTCCAGATGTTCAAAGACATACAACCCATCTTGAGTATTACCATATTGAGATAGGGAGCGAAGCAATCTGTTAAACACTTCGGTATCAAAATCTTGGTAGCGATTATCGGTAACAGCAGCTTCAAAAATAGCCAAAGCCTTTTGCGCATTGTTCTCGCCTTGAAGAGATTCAAAATTACTTGGGATGTCACCTGTGCGGGATGATTTTGCGTTGATCATCATCAAGGTCTTTTGGACCTCTACATCACGTTTGCACAGAGTGTGAATAAGAATCATGTAGGTATAAGCACTTGGCCTATGACCGTTTTCAATCATTTCTTGGTAGACGGCAAGAAGTCGCTGTGGTGGTTGGCCCGGTCTACGAAGCGAAGCCAAAGAGTCCAAAACCAAAGTATAAGTTTGAGAAGTGAGTTCAACTCCGGAATCCTTCATGCGTTTAAATTCGACTTCAACTTTTCGAAGGTCTCGATTACGCTTGGCCTCGAGAATACGAGCGTTACCTTTCTTTGTAGCCTCCTGGCTAGAAGAGGACGCGGAATCTTGTTGGGAATCAGCAGCTGCTGCAGCACTGTGATTGTATCTAACGCCAGCATACTTTTGAAAAATGGCAGCGGAATTGTTTCCCGTCCAGGCTTGAATCGGGTTCAACGAGTTAGCCTGCTGCGATGAATTGTCTTGCTGTTGTTGTTGCTGTCTATTTGCTGAGAAAGTGGCTCGACCCGTGGCATACAATTTGGCACTAGATCGGGTAGGTGTTGGAAGTAAAGTGTTTGGTCTTGAAGCAGTTAGTTGCTTTGACAGTAAACCCTGACGGGCTACTGTGTTTATTATGTTTGCCGTTCCTTTGGAGGCATACATTGCAGGTAAAGGGCAATGCTCACTTTCTCTTTGAGTATTTAAGAAAATATAAAATTTTCCCCTCTAAATTTTTTGAGTCATGAAAGCATCCGGTAATTTTCGTAACCCGTCACGGAGTCAGTCGGGACACAAGAGGTACATTTGTTTCAGTGTTCGCACAGCCAAAGTTATCGCAGTTGTGCAATGAAAGAGGAGGAAATCGTTGGAAATCATCGTAGATATAGTAAAATAGCAATGAGACTAGGCTTAAGTTCAAAAGTTGAAGTTTGTCTTAAGCTAATTCTCCTATATGGGTGCCAGCAAGCACTGTGAGCACAAATACCGACCTTATGAAATCGGATTACCATTGGCCAGTTTATTTTTTTTTTTTGCTTCAGCCAGAATCTGCTAGAAGGTGATGAGACCCAAAACGCCTATCTAACCAATGTATTGTCAAACTCTCAACGTGTACAGAAATTATTGTTCAATGGAAATTATGAGCTCATTTAACAATACCCTGCTGTGTCTAAAAGTATATGTCACACCACAACAGAAAACTAGAGAAATTTCATTTCAAAATTCGGTGTCTGTTATGATATTTGTTTACTAACCAGCGCTTAAAAAGAAGTTTGATTGAGAATGATACCCTTGCTTCCAGACGAAAGATGAAATCAGCTTACGGGAAATTTCGAAACAACAAAGGCAACTGATATGAGTAATTATATGAAAAAAGATGTTATGGGCTTTCCTTTCCCTTAAGTGATCCAATAGCAGTGTTACTTTGTCTAGGAGTGATACTCCAATGGCTCAACGAGTATGGCTACCACGTTACCTGATATTAAGATTCAGCTGACATGGGCTGCCATCACTTCAGACTGACATTGAGCGTACTGCACAGTTAAAGCAGAGACAACTCGCTCATAAGATGATGCCTTGGATATCAAAGGAAAGTATATATAAAAAAAAGAAAAATCGTAATACTTGTATGTAAAAGCCAATGTTATTTAATATTGGCACAAAAGGCAATGGAAATTTTCAAGCCCTGTGCAACAAAGCTAGTTTGTGTGCGCGTCTGTTTGTTCCTTGTTGACACCGTTTGGTCACTTTTTCAACATTGGTCATGTCGTCAGTTGTGTCTTCATCTAGCAGTAAGCGTTTCAGAGAATCGCAATCTCTTCTCGACGACAATATGTCCATCGCTTCTGGTAGTAATGTTAGTCGCCAGCGCCAAAGCAAAAAAGACGAGGTACTATTACTAGCATAACGGTTACAAGGGTACATTCCCATGTACATTCCCAAGCACTTTCCTCAACTTAAATTTGCTCTCTCAAATCATAGGCTATTCGGAAGAAAATAGAGCAGGAGCTTTCCAAAAAGCGTGGAAATACTAGCAGAGTGCGTCAAACAAAAAAAGTTGCTGGTACTGTATCTGCCCTGAGACCCGCTCAAGCCTTGACTGTCAAGGAGAATATTCTTATCATAGAGGCTGCCCAACTTATGGCTGCCAAAAGAAGCGACTGTGTCCTTGTAGTAGATGAAGATGACCATTTGAGTGGTATTTTTACCGTATGCAAATTTGATATCTTTGTTTTCGAGTATAACAAGATCTATAGCTCATTTCTTTTACTTCAGGCTAAAGACTTGGCATACAGAATTGTGGCTAATTCACTCGATGCTAGGTAAGCAATTTTTCTCAGGTGTAGTAATGAATCACCAACTATGAACTTAGCCTATGGCCACCGCGCAGATCTACTAGCGTAGCTCAAATCATGACGAGGGATCCAATGTGCGTGACAGCTGACACATCTGCACAGGATGCTTTGAATCTGATGGTATCACGTGGATTCCGGCATTTGGTAAATGTGTTGATATGTTTAGAAATGAGCGGAAATCCCATGACTGACACATTTCTCGGACTTGTAGCCAGTTTGTAATGATGAAGGAGATATCTTTGGACTTTTGGATATTACAAAATGCTTATATGAAGCTCTGGATAAGATGGAGCGAGCATTTGGATCGTCCAGAAAATTATATGATGCCCTGGAGGGAGTGGAAAAGGAATGGTCGAATGGACCAATCCAGCTCGTGCAATACATGGAAGCTTTGCGAGAAAAGATGTCCTGTCCAGATATCACTACCGTTCTCGATGGAGCATATCCTGTGGAAGTTAGTGTTAAGACACAAGTTAGAGATGTCGCCAAACTGATGAAGGAACACCATACAACAGCCGTCTTGGTAAAGGATCATGGTGGTTTGGCTGGTATTTTTACGGTAATTACCGTTAATGTTGTGTTTAAGTGACCTTGAAATAAGTTGACATGCTCTAAATATCAATCTCCTCTCTAGTCCAAAGATATTGTCTTGCGTGTCATTGCCGCCGGATTGGCACCTGACAATTGCTCGGTTGTGCGCGTTATGACTCCACATCCAGATACCGCCCTACCATCTACAAGCATTTTGGACGCTTTGAAGAAGATGCACGGTAAAAATACTATTAACATTATGATTCACAACCTTCTCATGTACTGAGATATCATTGTTTCCTATAGATGGTCACTATCTCAATCTGCCAGTTGTGGACGAAGATAAGAATATAGTTGGTCTTGTCGATGTCCTTAAATTGACATATGCTACTTTAGAACAAGTAAGGATTCGAGCAAAAAGTAACATTACCTCGAATGTAAATATCTAAACTAATGAGCAATTGCCATCATAGATCAACAGCATCGAAGGTACTGATAATGACGGATCCAAGTTCTGGAATAGCTTTGCTATGGGCGATAATACTGAGACCGAGTCAGCTGTATCCGATTCGCTTTCACAAGCTGCCAATTCAAACATGTTCCAAGCTCCCACTTCTCCCCGTCAGGAGCGCTACTCTCACCTCAACTTTCCAGAAATTACGCCTCAGGATAGTGCTTCAGTAGCAAATGACGAAAATAGATCGAATGTCAGTAGCCAGCATCGGTCTAGAGATGACGGTACTTTTGCCTTCAAGTTTACTTCGGCAATGGGAAAGACTCATCGCTTGAAATCCGATTCTAGTGATTTCGACATTCTCAAAAGCACTATTCGTAGCAAACTTATGGCCGAGCACTTGTCCCTTTCTCAGTCTTACGTTGAAGTTGTCGGCATGGCCCCTCCTTCGGAAGAAGAGGAAGATTGGCTCCAAATCTCATACTTGGATGATGAGAACGATTATGTGTTGATGACCTCTGACCAAGATTTGTTGGATGCAGTGTCACTTGCTCGTCGTCAAGGTCATGATCGCGTAAGATTGCATGTCCTGGATACTATTAGCAACCCAGTTGCGCCAGCCATCGCCAGCCCTATAGCTGTTGAAGTTGATGAGAAGACGCTGGAAGCCATTGAAGCAGAGGAAGTTGTCGCAGACGTTCCAGTAGAAGATTTGGGTAATGAGATGGAAAAGAAATCAAAGAAAAGTAAGAGACGAAACGCAAACAAATCATTGGCCACTGATGAAGAATCGGAAGCATCAGATGAAGAAGACACTAAGCAGCGTCGATACGCCAAACGTGGAGGAAAGCGTGGCATTGCTGAAGAGTATGGTATTCCTATTCCTGATGATTTGTTGCTACCAGCCGCTGTCACTTTCCTTGGTGTGGTCATCGCCACTGTTTTCACTATTAGTAAATTGACTGCTAGCTCCAGCAGATACTAAGTCTCGAAATAACTTATTTTTTCTTTCCTACCCTCTTTTATTCCTGTTCTAAGTTTCGTTCTCTGTTATAATATCTCTATTTGTTAAGAGCTTATTAATCTCATTTCCTTTTTCTATTTTACCTTTTCCCATATCCTTGTATGCTCTGCTATATCATAATAACATAAAGAGTACTTGTTTGATGTCAATTGGTTACCGCCTCATCTGTATTATATTGGACACAATGTGTAAATGCTTAAATGTGGTTTTATTTGTCGGGTGTATTATGGTTGACTGAAAAATGCATTGATACGAACTGATGTTGTACTTTTGTAGTCTAAAGCTGCTGTTCAAGCGACTCAAAAAATGTTTACATGATGAGAGAAATAAAAATAGCGGCTGCAATAGACAAAGTGGAGGCAACAACAGGTCCGGGAGAAGCACCACTAGCCTTTCCAGATGAGGTAGCAGAGGAGCCGTTGGAGGAGCCACTTGCGGTTCCATTGGTGCTGTTCTGTTGCTTTGCTACTGCAGTGTCTTGGTAGGCACAAGATGAGGTTGTGCATAAGCATTGTCCAGCAACAGGGTCCCACCAGAATGGACTGCAGTTGTCAGGTAAAGGAGTGCGATATCCAGATGTACCATTTGCTACGGCAGATGCTGGAACTGGGGTTTCCAAAGTAGGGGCTGAGCCAGGGCAGTTATAGCAAGTAGCAAAGTTGGAAGTGTTGAAGTTACAGGCATTCAAAAGAGGTCCAGAAACTACTCCAGAAGTTATGTTAAGAGTTTCGAGACCATTGCAAATCTCCTTGGGGGTGACTGGCTTCTGACATTGCATATAGGTCTGGTTGGCAAGCTGAGACGCGGGCACAGGGTTTTGCATCCACTGCAAAAGTTGGTCGTTTGTCACGAACCACACATCAGGTTTGGAAGCAAGGCTTTGAATAAAGCTGACGACGCCTGCCTTTTGGGCAGTAGTATCAGGCAAGCCAGGATAGTTTGTCAAGTGAGTGGGATGAACATAAATACCAAATGGTTGACGGTTGCCGTTGTAATGACGATCAAAATTGGTTTGAGACCATGTTGTTACATCTTCTGGACTACCAGAAAGATATACATCCATGAGCTGAGGCACACTTGCATTATCCAACACAGCATACATAGGGACTTCCCAGACACCAGGCAAATTGACGGTTCCTGGATTACAAATACCTGAATGGACCAAAATTTAGAATATGCTGTTCCACAATGCACATGAGCCAAACAACAAATAATTTTACCTGTCCAACAATCGTTTGCCATTCCGTTATCCAAAGTATAAGGCCTGTACAAAATAATACATCAGGATTTCACAATCAAGCTGGTTCTGTATCACAATTATACGTTACCAGTAACAATCATCAACGACAGCAGTTGCAGAGGTGTCGTATAGGAAGCCTTGAGCTTGGATCTCTTTCAAAGTATCGGCAGTATAATTGAGGAACGGAGCACGGAATCCCTTAAGCATCCCGTGGGGGACACCAGCATAGCTATACAACATATCGGCAGCAGCTTGAATTTCCCTATTAGTCAAAAGAGAACGCAGCGAGAGTACCGAGTTAGAACATGATTTAGTGTTACATTGGCTTCTACAACTCAATCAATTAAGAAAATTGATGCTTACTGTGCAGACGGTGTTCCAACGTGGGTAAAGGTGTGATCGGCTACTTCATTGCCTACATTGCAAATGTCAAAGGTCAATCAAGCTAGATCGTTGAGAACATAGTTTTATAATAGTGTAGGGTGTCAAATATCCGAGCATACCTTCTGCGAACCATTGCTGGACGAGAGCAAAGTCGGTATA
Organism: Umbelopsis sp. M5902; assembly: GCA_037039815.1. Lineage (NCBI taxonomy): Eukaryota > Fungi > Mucoromycota > Umbelopsidomycetes > Umbelopsidales > Umbelopsidaceae > Umbelopsis > Umbelopsis sp. M5902. Next base: position 151,200 of record JAXQGL010000046.1, read on the forward strand.
CATCATAGAGACATACCAAGAACCTTTAGCCTTGCATCCATTAGGATTTCTAAGTGGAGAGAAAGGTACAATAAAATGAGAATCGGTTAACACGTCAATCGTATTGGCACTAGTTTTTACGTACTGGACATTCAAGAGGTCTGCAGCGGTTTGAATCAACTCGGGTTGAACAGAGTCGTCAAAAGTAATGGTAACGAATTGAGGGGCATCGGCGGGTTTGATACCTCCAGGGGGTGATTGAGAAGCGCAAAGGCACTTGGGAGCAACACATTTAGTTGGGTCACAGGTGTAAGGGTTCGCGCCTCCTTGGACGATGGTGGGAGTGCCATCTTGAGCTAAGACGAAAGATGATAAAAGAGTCGCAGCGACAGCGAGAGAGACTGCAAAATTCTTCATATTCAATAATAAAGCGCAAGAAGTAGCCGTAACAATCGAGCCGAGGGTTAAATATAATTTATTTATTTATTTTTGAGTGGCAACTCCTGAATCATAGAAACAACTTTTCTGCTTTTCTGTGTAACGTTGCGAGGTTATTTCTGGCGCAGTTTCCAGGAATACAACTCTCAATGATGATTGGTTGAACCGTAAATTTGAATGCAAACAGTGCACAACTCAGCGTATCTGAACACCACGAACAGTTGAGTTACCTGTCTCGGTAACTGAAAAGATTCCTGTAATTCGTCGGTACTCGTACGACTCATAATCGTAGTTGAATTTATGTTTATTGTCAAATATTTATTATTATACATATACAGACGCCATTTTGCATGAAGACACCAAGAAATTCATTATGTCCCGCTCAAGCCTTTTCTTCAGGATTTGTTTCTGGAATTGCCTTCTCATTTTGAATGGCCAACGCAGCTCTATCGATGTCCGAAATCTGTGCGCCTTCACCATCAAATACAACGCTCAACTCCTCCAAGGTATATCCGGATGTTTCAACGAAGAAGAAATAAATAACAACAATCTATAAAAAGAAATGGCGGTTAAGATTCGCATTGGCCATATGCTTACTCTTCATTTTGTTTGTACGATCAGTTTACCTCGACCATAATCCAGATTACATAAACGAGATAATATTTCCATGCAATTGCTCCTAGTGCAATCGGGTTCACATAAGAGTTAAAGAACAAAGCAATATTGACAGCAAAGGATGAAAGAGCCATTCCCTTAGCGCGAATGCTGAAAGGAAGAATTTCAACAGGATAGGCAATGGTAAGAGGACCTTTGAGAACTGATTAATAACAGATCGTAGTACGATTAAACACCTTGATAAATCAACTTACTCCAAGAAATATCATAAAAGAAGTAATACAGGAAGATAAATGCAACAAAGGCGCTTCCAACACCAGGGGCTGCGTCGGTGCCTGTGGCATGTGCTGCCAGACCAGTCCAGCAGGAGAAGGACAGAAGCATACCACAGGTGGCAAACAAGAAGAGAGGACGACGTCCTACACGTTCAACTAACCAAGATCCAAGGTAAGCAGCGAACAAGTTGAAGATTTGAAGAATACCATTGATAAGGAACTGAGTGTTGGGGTCGGTGATACCGATACCAGTTAAGACCTTGTTAATGTAGTAAGACACCAATCCATTGCCGGACCATTGAGAGAAGAAACCAACAGCAATGACAAGAAATGCTCTCTTGCGATTACCAGCTATACAAGGAGCATATTAGTATATCATAATCAAGGTTCTCTAACGAAAATTCTTTTGAGTAGACTTACATGTTCTGACGATCTCCATCCAAGATCGCTTAGCAGCAAGTTCTTCCAAGCGAAGAGTCTCAATGATTTCTTTGTATTCGAATTGTACCAGCTCCGTATTTTTATCACCATTGCCGTGCAATTTAGCCAGAATTTCCAGGGCTTCCTCTTCCCTCTGTCTTGAGATAAGCCATCTAGGCGATTCGGGCAATGTGAAGATGAAGAACACCTGGATGAGTGAGAAGATGCCTTGAAGAAGGGAAGGTATTCTCCAACTCCATTCGTTGGCAATATGGAAGGTACCGTATGTGGACCAGGCAGCGATAATGGATCCGAGGTACCAGGAAGCATTGTAAACCTGGAGAGATGAAGTATCCATAGCAAGTCAGATTGTTGTCATGCTGTGATTAATTGGTACTACCGATTAAAATTAAAAACTTACTCCAGTCATAGTACCACGTTGCTTTGGATGAGAAATCTCTACAAGCAAAGTCGGGGCAGCGTTTCCTGAAATGGATGTTCCGAAACCGATGAGGAAACGGGCGGCAATGAACATTTCAACAGTTGTTGAACCGCTTTGAAGGCCAACGCCGAGCAAGACAATAAGAGAGCCGATCTATTTAGAGAAACATGATTAGAGGGATAATTGCTTTATGTTTTGTAAGTACAAATTCTTACCATAATAGCCCAGCGACGACCCAAGCGATCAGTGACAGTAGAGGCAATGAAAAGACCGCAAATGCCACCAACCTGTTGAATGGCATTGAGAAGACCAAGCTGTGAGTCACTGGGATGATTAAAATCTAACAACAGGGTTAAAATGAATGTCTTTCAGTGAATTTTGTGTAGACCGAGTTACTTACATCCAGTCCAAGTATCCAAGACTTGAAGACCCTAATAAATAAGACAGATTTTAGTTTAAACTGATTGCAAAGTTGCACGGCCAGCGAAAAAAAGAACTTACATTCATCATACTGCCATCGTAACCATTGATTGCCGAGTTGATGATTAGGATCCAAGAATACCAATAAAGAACAAGCATGCCGCCTTCTCTAGCCCATCCCTTTTCTTGGTTCAGCGCAGCATTATCCAATTGCTTTCTCTTACCAAACATTTTTGGAAAAAGTAGGAAGGGATAGATATTGTTAACAAGGAACAAAACAACCTTCAATTTATAGTTGAGACAAATTGCGGAGGAGTTATTACCCCAGTCAAATGCGGCGTCAGCTCAAGAATCTTTGAGCCCATCCAGCCCCCCGGATGCTCGCCACTTTACCCTTATTTTTTCGATCATTTCCATATGGTAGAAATCCCGTGTGGGGATAGTATGTTCCATTTGTGAAGTTTCCCTAGTGTGGATGATCTGAGTGTCGGCGTCTAAATACTCTATTTAACTCCCCGCTTTTGAAAGTAGACAGTAAATAAGCGTCTCCGAGTTCCGTAGCAATGGATTGGAACAGCATCATCTATAGTTTATGAAAACGTAAGGTCAAATATTGAAGGATTTAGAGGCTAGGATGTGTTGTTTCCGAGTTGCGTTGAGCCGATGGGTAGGTGTCACATGTTGTCCTGAGTAACAGCTCCACAACTTTCCTAATTGAAAATTATTCCCCATATTCCCCATTTGCTTTATTCTTCAAAAAGACAAACTTTCCGGAAACATTTCTTCCTGCAATTCACACACACTCATTATTGGAGCCAGGGATAGGGTAAAAGTCCTATGCAGAACAGCTCAATCATTTCAGAAATGTAATCTGTAGCTCAAACTTCTTCACTCTCCGATGGCTCGGCCCATCTCGCTGCTAGCTCTACACTCAAATCCTGCCCAAATACCTAAATATGTCAGTACATAGACATCAATTATCCTGTAATACCACCTAAATAATTGAGTTTGTCACTGATGACGTGTAGTCAATACATATGTGTAGTACCATGTCTATAACCACATATTTATTTATTTTTATTATGAAGTTCACGGCACCATGATAAGATGATAGCAGCGCTATAGATTGAACGTGCTCCCCATGCCGCGTAAAACGCATGATGACCACCCTATGAAATACTTGATGAGCCAAACCAATATTATAAAACTGTACAAATTGAGTCAGCTACTCACTGGAATCTCCACATACGAGCAGGCAGACGAGACACCTTTTTCCTCACCAGTTGCTATACGGGGAAATGTCAGGTTTGTTATTTACTTTGTTCACGTTGCTAATGTCCATATCTACGAAAGGGAAGTGGCGCACGCTGGACTTACCAATTCGATATTGTTTGGTGAACTCGAGCGCTCCCTCTGGAACAACAAGATTGTCACATTGTCCTCTATGTTATAAAAAAAATCGTGGTTCATTAGGAAGTTCCAAACATTCAAGGAATGGCTTTTCGAAAGATACTAACACTAATACGAGACTAGGAACCAGATTGCCTCTTTCGTGAGCTTTCTGGCAATACGCAGCTGGAGAATGTTCCTGCAAAAATTCATGATCTAAAGGACCTTTCATCATGACCACTTTGCGAGCAAAGAATTTGTCGATATGAGTGCGAAGTACGCCATTCAAGGTAATTACACCGCGGACGCTGGTGTCAACATCTTCAAAACCTTCTTGATATCGTGCTTCATTAGCAGTCATGGCTGCCATCATGGCCAGATGACCACCAGCAGAGTCACCTAAGTTGCGTTGTAAGTCATGTATTTGCTAACGACTAAAAAAGGTCAGATCGCCTACCTGCAAGGACAATGAAGTTGGGATCGCCACCAAATTTGTCAATGCACTGCTTGATCCATCTTAAAGAGCGCTTAACATCTTTAAGATGAGTTGGATAAGCATTTGTTGGAGCTAATCTGTAGCCAATATTAACAACAATCTATATCAACATCATTAGTCACACTGTCGATATCACTGAATAGGCATTAGTCAGGTGCTATACATACCCATTTTTCTTCAGTGATCAAATCATTCTCATAGGGATTAACCATGTCCTTAGAGCCATGTCGCCAGGCTCCACCGTGAATGTGGACCTATGACATAGAACAGGATCAGTCTAAACGTCAAGTCTAAGCATGTATACAGAGCAGCACATACCAAAACTGGACGGAGTCCTGGAGGTTTTTGAGCAGGTGCATACACATCAAGCATCATCTTGCGAGGTTGGTCGTAATCATTTGTGAGCTTGACTGCTTCTAAAGCCTCTTCTCTAGTTGCATAGGTTACTGGGTGAAACATTGTAGTTAGGTATGATGGGCCCCCAAACTTTCATAGCATACAGACACAACTACGTACTGTTGGGGTATAGAATGATGCCATCATTTTTAATAAAGGGCAGAGCCATTCTTTTAATCTGCTGCAAGCTAGATAACGCAAAAATTCAGCCACTTGTATACATTTAATCATGTCATTTTGCACATTTACCTAGTCAAGTTTGGGATGTCGACTTTGTTGCTACCGAATTTTGAAAGCTCCTCTTCAATCTTTTCTCTTCCATGGAACTGCCATGCGAACACACCAAAGGAAGCCACAACATTGAGAAGGTCGATATAATAGGCGAACCTGGCTAAAGAGTAGCCTGTGAAAGATATGATTTTAGCCCAGATACATTGATATGCCTAGTTCGACATAGCCATAGTACTTACGGAAGCCACCAAACACTTTAGTGCCGAGAATGAAAGCTACTTTGAGAGCTAAATGGTGGAGTGGCAAATCGGAAAAGAGGGATGCAATGACTTCTGTAACAAGTTTGTATTGAGGCAGCGCCAGGATAATTCTATTGTCAACTGTGGAGAAAAGACATAGCGACCACAAAATAGTTCCAAAAATATATAGCGTTGCTGCTAATGCAGCAATGATGGCCACCATTGAATCGACGAGCGTTATGAATCTCACAAGTGTTTGCCAAATTTGGGCCTGAAATACGATACCGCGCAGTTTGAACTGCTATGAACTCACAGCTCTGACATATGAAAATATCAGTGCGTACCTTACTCAACCCGATTGCTATGCAGCTCCAACACAAAAGAAAGACATAATCTGCGCAGAATAGAAACGTTAAAACACTCGATTTTGTCCATCCATTATGCTGACATAGCTTTTCACCTTACATATCATAATATCCTGGTTATTTGATTTAATTTAATGTTATTTTTATTTCGTTTTTCTTTTCTTATTTGTGACTGGGTGTTTAAATGATGATGTTAGGGGCATGCTATATACGGGCTCTTTATTGTTTCCAGCCAGCGACACGTCGGCCCTTGACATAGACGTGGGCAAGGCATCGCTCGTCTGCCATGAAGATGAATTTCTGAAGCATATCCCAAGGAGTGTCATGTCTGAACAGACGAACGGAAGTTTCGTCAGATGTATCGCAAACAAGTGCATCGAAATCTTTGCCAACTTTGAAGTTCCCAATTTTGTCTTCCATGCCAACTACCTTTGCACCACCCAGCGTTGCAAGATAAATCAGCTCCTTAGCATCCAGTGCCTTGTATTGCTCGCCATTCTTCTCATATTGGCTCTTGATAATGCCAGTGGTGTTAGAGGCAATGAACGCGGAACGCATAGCATCCAAGATGGAGGTAGCAAATCCTCCAGCAAGATCACTACCAAGGCCACACTTGATATCACGTTCCATGTACTTCTTGATATCACAGACACCGCTTTGAAGAGCAAAGTTTGAGTTGGGGCAGTGGGCAACACCGGCTTCTCGGGATTTGAGAAGCTGTAATTCTTCTTCGCTCATATGCACGCAGTGAGCCATAATAGTGCGGTCGTTCAGAAGACCATGGTCGTCATAAACTGCAGTATAGTTTGCCGAATCCGGAAACAGTTCCATTGTAAAGTCGATCTCCGCCAAATTTTCACACAAGTGCGATTGGATTGGTACATCATGTTCCTTGGCCAAATCACCAAGAGCCTTCAACAATGTAGAAGTACAAGATATAGCAAATCTTGGAGTTATAATAGGCGTGAGAAGGTTGTTATTTTTAGCCTTTACATACTCGATAAAAGTACGAGTGTCATTGACACTTGATTCGGTTTCTTCGATATAGTAATCAGGGGAATTTTGATTCATGTTCACCTTGCCAATATAAGCACGTTGGCCCTTTTTCTCTATGATATCGGTGAACAACTTGCAAGCTTCCAAGTGAATGGTCGCAAACCAGCTGCATGTAGTTGTTCCGCAGTGCAGAAATCGGTCGACAACCTTGCTGTATACATTTTGCGCATGTTCCAGGTCCGAGAACTCCGATTCCTTTGGGAAAGTATACTTATCGAGCCATTGCAGTAGCGGCAGATCCATGCCGGTAGCAGCGAATGAGAATTGAGGAGCATGCTAAAAAGCCGCATGACATGATAAGAGACGGTACTAATGCCATGTAGTTGTTGTCAAAATTGCATGCTTTTAAACTTACAGCGTGAGTATCGATGAATCCAGGCAAAATGAACTGAGTTTTGCTCAAAGCGTTGATCTGTATCGAGTAACACACAATGATAAGCAAGCTGTTATAGCCAAGTCAACCGAAAGCATAGATTAAACTTACAGAGTAGCGCTTATTTTGCAAAACACTGACAGTAGAAAGGAATTCATTCAGTTTTTCGACATTTCTTTCAAAAACTACAATGGTACCAGTCGCGACATTCACCACCAGCACGGCATTTTCGTTGATTTCAAGGTCAGTGGGAGCTAAAGAGTGAATAACAGTTCCATGGTATACAATGAACTCTTCTGATGATGAAGGGGCAGGCATGTTTCTGGGAGAAAGAAGTGGTAGAATTTGACAGGCTAATCAGTCATCGAATTATATTTGAAATACAATTTTATAGATAAGGGGCCGGAGTTCACATGTGCAGGGCTATAAAGTATGAATCTGGGGTATAAACAGCTTCTTATTCGGGCGATTGCGGATGCTTCCAGTCGCAGAATGGTGCATATGAGAGTCCATACTGTTCATATTTCCCTCCATACTGGTATATTCTACCCAACCGCCATCTTTGTTGGCCCATGCTCAAACGCATGGACTTCCAGTCACCTAACCGGTTTGGTTGTACCGCTTCCGAAATCGACTTAGTCGCTGCAAGTGATAAGAACGCTGCAGTAGATCCAGCAGTAGGATACATTAAACGTTGGGAACTCCAGATACCTATGACTAATATACATGCAAGTACCCATGCAGCGCACAATAAGCATGTAGCTCCTTGTATATTGATAGCTGTAAATGCAGTCGATCCATTTCTGAGCGCAGTCCCATTCACAGGTGACCTGGCAAGAGACATCAGCTGCAGAGAAAGAGCAATATCCCCTAGATGAATAGGTAGGTCTTCTCCAGTCATGTTACTCATTACAGGCGAGCTCACGTTAAAGGGAGTATTAGATAGATATTTTTGATAACCTAGTGCTCTGGTTGTGGAAAGACCTCCGCTAAGATAAGGTGCCAATCCAATAAATTGATTCGTAGTCAGATTGTATATTAGAGGTGAACCTTCTCCTGGTGCAGCGTAAACAGCCCCAGAAAAACCGGTCGTGGGTTTGATCAGTCTTGGAGGACTTTTATAAATTGCTCCAATGGCTTCAGTACTATTATCGATGGCTACCTCGAAACTAGTTATATCAAGTCGACAATTCCAAGCATGCACCTGAGTGAAAAGAGCTGTTCCGCTTGGCTCACCGGTATTTTTAACAAGCGCAACAAGTAAATCTACATAATCAGTCATATTGTTATATGATCCGTAATTGTAAGGTTTTTTAAGAAAGTATTGCTGCCAGTATAAGTTGGCTCCTGTTATGACACCATTTGCTATTTGGCCCTGTTGCATGCCTGGTGCTACCAAGTTTCCTGTTAATGTCGTGGTGTTCAAGTCAACATAATTGAGGAAACTACTGGTTCCCGGCGCTAATCCGTTCACCACGTAATTAAATGAATCAATATGGCAGCTTGGAGTAACCTGAAATGCCATCAGAGTAGCATTATCATATGAGGTAGTTGCCGTAATGTCATTCGCGGGACTAAGGTAGTTGGTTGAAAATGTTTGATTATTGAAAACGACATCTTCAATATTGGATATAGCTGAAGCGAATTGTAGCTGTCGAAGATCACCTTTGTTCAATGGTATCATATTTGTTATCGAGACATTTTGAGTGCTTTGCCAATGAGCCTCAGTGGTATACACGCAGAGTCCAGAGAAAGCAGGCATAATTTGAAGCAAAATTAATGAGATGCTGTATACGCTTGCTATAATAGGACTGTCGAAAGAAAAAACGGCTCTCAACGTGGTCATCCATCCATCCATAAGATCAACAAACACGTCGCCTCGAGTACCCTGATCCTGCAGCATAGTCGAAAGAATTACATCTACTTTTTTCATTCTCAGATATACTGTCAAGCCACCAAGTAATGAACTGACACAAACAGATATAACCATGGCAAGGTGGCTGTTCCACCACGGTATTGGTTCTGTACCTTGGCTATTCTGCAGAGCCTGTCCGAGCATCACGGCTGCAAAATGAAGAGCTAGTATAGCTCCCGTTGCAAGAAGAAGTACCAGAAGTATCAGCAATAATGTAAATATATCATTGAATCGTCGTTTCCGGACAACTCGTTCCAGTGTCTCGTCCGACAAGCGTTCGTCGTCTTGGAATTGAGGTGACTTGAATCGCAGTGGCAATGTACTGTCAATTGAATCATGATTCTGAGGCATTGCAATCAAAGTACAAATAACATACTGCTTGAAGTAGAAACGCTAGGAGTTTTTAAATAGCGAGGCGTTGCTCAATCCATTAAAGGAAAAAGCATACATGTCCCTGGGGCTTTGATTAAAGCTGCCGTTTAAGGTTGGTACGCTTTCGTCTCTGAATTGACGAAGCCACCAAAGCCTTATTTTAACAAAATATTGCCATTTGCAATATTATTGAGATTTCCTGATGTATATATCCATCACTTGGCACAAGCGAGTAGCCTTTCTGGGAAAGGAGTGTTCAATAAATGCACTTCAGAGACAAATGCAATCGGCGAATGTGTTTGAGGATATACTCCGTCAGTCATCAAACTTGGCGGCAACACGGCTCAGAATTCTCGTAATTTTGCAGGTATATATTGGAATTCAAGTGCTATTACTGTCAAATTCATATCAGCTAGACAATTTCAATGAAAAAGTCTGTAAATATGCATAGGTTGATCGAGAAAAATAAGTAATAAGGGCTGGACGCGGCTTTGTTTGCATTAATGTTTGTAGACCCAAAAGAATCTGCAATATGGCTTGACGCTTTATGTTTAATACACTGTATATAAGAAATATTGATACTTCCTCCAATGCGCTAAGTTTGCGGCCACCACGTTTTACTTAAAGTCGCAGATATGACACTCATCCAAAGCGGACAGGTGACGTTTATCGCCGTCGTACCTCGGGTCTCAAATGACCAGTCACCTGACTTTTATATATGGGACAATGTTACCAGCAGTTTCGGACACTTACCCCTTCTCAATTGCTTTCAACATGCGGTTGTGGTCCAGTCAATTGGGTCTCGCTGCTTTTGCTGCTGCTGTGGTGGTAGTATCGGGGCAAGAGAATAGCCTTGAAGACCTAGACTTTTCTATCTATCAAAACGACTTACTACCTCACCCTTTCCATTCAAGCGCCAAGCAATCACCTCCACCTTGGTACCTAGAGAATATCGGTGGTGACGACAAGGACTGCCCACCGTGCTTCAACTGTATGCTTCCAGCCTTCGAGTGCAAGCACTTTGCTAACTGTTCAGAGTATGACGGCAAGTGCAAGGTAAGAAACTCCGAATGACTGGTTGTGCCCAGTACTTTGCAATGTCGGAAGAGTCTTGCACTCATACGTATACTATAGTGTCCACCTGGATTCGGAGGAGACGAATGCAAACAACCTCGTAAGTATAAAGGGTGATGGCGCAGTGTTGGCCAACTTCATTTTGACTCCGAAATTGCTTTACAGTGTGTGGAGCTTTATCTGACGGTAGAGAACGTGATCCTAGGCAGGGCGATCATTGCGCTTGCCCAGAAGGATGGGAAGGAATCAATTGCAATGGTAAATGTTAGACAGCAGTAAAGGACTATGTCTGAGTTAAATACTAATGTCCTACTGTCATGATCTAGTGTGTACAATGGATAGCGTGTGTGATTCCATGGTCCCAACTGGTCGTAATGGTACATGTTATAGAGGTGGCCTTACGGTATTCGAAAACCACCAAATGTGCAATGTTACAAGTATGCCATGTCGTAGAGCCGCTTGAGGTAGTGATGAAAGTAGCTAACATTTCGACTTCCACTTCCAGATCGCAAAATCTTGGAAACGTTAAAGGATCAGACTCCTCAAGTCACCTTCTCATGCAACAAGAACAAGGAAGATTGTGACTTTCAATGTAAATCAAAGATTGATTCAATGACACCCCTAAACGGCTTTTGTTTTATTGACATTGTTTTCTGGTAGTTTGGGTAGACGAAATAGAGTCCTTCTATTGCCACTTGGATAAATGTACTTTCGATCAAGGTAATTTTACAGGGATTAAGGGAGCCGTACTGTAACCAAATCAACCAACTCAACACCAACTTTTAGAATATGGCTATGATAGCAACAAGACTAATTACGCCTGCCAAACCATCGACTGCCGTTGTATGCCAGGAGAGATGCTATGTGGTAAAGATGGAAGCATTGACCTCACTGATTTACTGAAAGACGAGATCAAGGGACCAGCGACCTTTAAATGTGCGGATGGAGACTGTGCCTTTTCTGGTAGGTTCACGATCAAACCATTACCATTTCATTTGTTTCTTGTGTTAATCAGCTTCATCGCAGAACCTGCTATGGACGACCTCATATCGGCAGTCTTTGGCGACGACTCTATCTTTTTGTCATGTTCGTCCGGAGAATGTTTGCATTATACATTCGTACCTGGTTTTGAGAGGCCTGAACGTCCTACCAACTGGACTGCTTTCGTTGCTGGTCTTGCCGCTGTAACTGGTTTTCTGATCTTGACTGGCCTCGGAGTTTGGTACTTCGCCAAAGGCAACGAATCTAGCGGATACTTCAAGTTGGATGACGATGAAGCTGGAAAACTGATGCACGAGCACATTCCTGCTACCTTAATCTTTAACAACATCTCGTATGAAGTGAACAAATTGAAGATATTGAATGGCGTCACAGGTATTGTTCATCCTGGTCAGGTTATGGCCATCATGGGAGCATCCGGTGCTGGAAAGACAAGTTTACTGGACATTCTGGCTAAGCGAACAAAGAGTGGAACAGTTGGTGGCGAAATTTACGTCAACGGTCATGCAATTCCGAATTCTCAGTATAAGAAAGTCATTGGTTATGTTGATCAAGAAGATACAATGATTCCTACTTTGACAGTTTATGAGACTGTCCTATACTCTGCCTTACTTCGTTTGCCAAGAACCATGAGTACCGCAGCTAAGAGATTTAGAGTCATGGAGACCCTACAAGAGCTTGGCATTGATTCCATCAAAGACTCCAAGATCGGCTCTTCCGGATCTCGATCTATTAGTGGTGGTGAGAGACGTCGTGTGGCAATTGCTTGTGAGCTTGTAACATCGCCTTCCATTCTATTTCTGGATGAGCCTACCAGCGGATTAGACGCATACAATGCCTATAATGTTGTCGAGTCATTGGTAACTCTCGCTAGAGATTACAATCGCACAGTCATATTCACCATCCATCAACCTCGCTCAAACATTGTAGCACTGTTCGATCACTTACTTCTACTTGCAAAAGGTCATACTATATTCTCCGGTCAGCAAATTCGTGTACAATCTTATTTTAAGAGCATTGGTTATGACTGTCCTCCTGGATTCAACATTGCTGATTACTTAGTAGACTTGACTATGCATGTCTCAATGCCTGATCAGAACGAAGCACAGCAGGACATTGGAATTTCCAGCTCGGTTGAACACAGCAATCGGCCAATCGCTAGACGTAGTGGATCTCTACGCGAGGAGCAGGAAAATGCACTTTATACACCTCACGCTCCAGCTGGTCAAGCATCTGGCGCTGTCGATACCATGGAAAACCCGAATGCAGAGTGGGCATCTGAATTAGGATCACGTCAAACCAGATTGAGAAATGAACGATTGTTGAAAAATTTTCAAGCCTCAAACGTGGAAGCAATTGCTGAAACTGGTGAGGCTAGCAGCAATGTATCAGTCAACAGTGGCACTGACAAACACACCATCAGCCCACATTTGACTCAATTAATTGACGGATATAAGAAGAGTGTGGTAGCTGTTGCCGTTCAGGATGATATTGAAAGAGCTTTGTCACAGTAAGTTTTAGCCTTACCTTCAAACTATCCAGTCGCTAGACTAAATGCTTAGTTATTTTAGCGCATCCGTTGACGATGAAGATCCGGCTGTTCCTATGGCACCAAACAATATCAAGGTGGTTTCTTCTCACGAAAGACCGAGATGGTTTACCCAATTCCGCATCCTTGCCGATCGAACATTCAAGAATTTGTATCGAAATCCTATGCTTATGTTTGCTCACTACACCATTGCTGTTGTGCTTGCTTTGCTATGTGGTGGTCTGTTCTACAAAGTGGAAAACACCATTGCTGGTTTCCAAAATAGAATGGGACTTTTCTTCTTTTTCGAAGCTTTGCTTGGATTCATGTGCTTGACATCGCTTCAAGTCTTTTCCAGTGAACGTATTCTGTTTGTTCGTGAGCGAGCTAATGGTTATTATTCACCTATAACATATTTCTTATCCAAGGTAAGCGACAAATTGGGATTAACATGTCCTGTTGCATAATGACTCATTATTATTTTAGGTTTTGTTCGACATCATACCTCTTCGCGTTGTTCCGCCATTGATGATTGGGCTTATCTCATACCATATGATTGGCCTTGTTGATGGAACAACCGAGCTGCTAAAATTTTTGCTTGTATTGATTTTATTCAACCTCACCGCGGCGGCATTGTGTTTGGCTATTGGAGTTGTTTTTAAAGATCTATCAATGGCCAATTTGCTGAGCAGTATGGTCATGCTTTTCTCTATGCTTTTTGCTGGACTGTTGCTAAATAAGGGTAAGCATTAGCGCTTTTGGCTTGCCTCAGATAAAAAATGATGTGGAACTAAGCGATCAATTCTTGTCAAATAGATTCTATGTCTCCTTGGTTTGCATGGCTCAAGTACCTTTCTTTCTTCCAATATGCCTTGGAAGCTCTCTTGGTCAACGAACTTATATACCTACAGTTAGTGGAGGAGCGATTTGGCCTGAGCATAGATGTAAGCACTTGTCTTAAAGGCGGATATACCCATAGTATTACTAATTATGTTTGTGCTAGGTTCCTGGTGCTACCATCTTATCGACATTCGGTTTCAATGCCAAAAACTATTGGCCTGATGTGATCAAGTTGAGCATCATGTTTGCATCCTTCATCGTGTTTGCGTTCGCATGGTTACAGCTATTCGTGAAAGAGCGACGTTAGAAGAAATAACACATGTTATGATTTCATCCTCCTTGACTTACTCGCGGATTTCACGAGTCATCATTTTAAGGTGTACTACATTTGTGTCAATAGATAATCTGTTTCTTGGATCTCTTTTCTTTTTTTACATACAGCGTTTGCTTTATTTATACTCCACTTGTGCAAGTAACACAATCGGGAAAGAGTGATATTGAACATCCCAATAATTTTGGAAATGAGGGATGTTGTCGAAGATATATTATTCCTCAAGTTTACATCTATAACTTGAAAATAGGGGAAAAAGACTATACAATGGTTGGATGGAGGGAGGCGGGGGAGGTTTTCAAGTAGCAGTCGGCACCTCCGCAGTAGTTGGGAGAGATTCTTCCGGGAACCACTCATAGTCTGGTAAAGAACTATCGCGGCCTTCGTAAGCTGGCAATAGCTCATGTAATGAGAACTCGTCCCGGTGTAAGATTCTGTTCGTTACTCCGATGATTTTGATGGGTATATCGATGCAAACCGCAGAAGTAAATTCATCACAGTTTAAAATCAGTTTTATCAAATGGTATACTTCGACTCTTGAACAGGTTGATTCCACCTTGAATGAAGTGCTTAAGTTCGATGGCAAAGACATGGAAATAGTCTCCTCCGTCTCGTTCAGCTGGTTACGAGTTTCATATTGTAGTCGATTCTTTCTTTTCGGCCCAGATAAGTAGCTAGCTGACTTTTCGATCTGCCAAATTTGGGCTGTTATGCTAAGACCCAAACGGGTTCCGTTGCGAAAGTTTAGTTCAATCGGCATTCCTTCGCCGCCAGCAATAGCGGCTGTGGGTGTGACAGCTTCTAGCTCCAATTTATCTTGGATGCAACAGGAATGAGCCCTTACAGAAAACGCGCCAGTCGTTTGTAAAGGAGCATATTTGAATTTCAGGCTGCATAAGGCACTCTTGAGACTGGAAATAGCCATCCACTTTCGGTATCGCATCTTTGCACCGAGTGTGTAATCTACGGACTATGAATTGAAATTTGACGGTTACCTAATAGGGAACTGTTTCGGCAAGGCTAAGGGAACACAGTACTTACAGCATATGATCCTTCGTACGACGGTGGCATTTTTTTAACCAACGGTATAGAGTACTCGATGATGGTATGGCCAGCTTGTAATTTTTGTGCAGGAACTTCAACTTCATGATAAATGTGAACTATGGGTGGAGGAGTGCCTTCGATTAGATTGTTGAGGACATCAAAGGAAGTATGGTGGTCCACTGTCAAGTCCCCGCGAAGTTCCAATTCAATGGACTGGCATTCAATGGGGCGTGAGGCGATGATACACAATTTCCCAGTAAGCCGCGGTACTGTGGTGTTGTTGGAAGAGAAACATGGTAATAGCACTTCGTAGCTATCTGGGAATATCAAAAGAGATAGATTCATAACGACCGTTGGGCAACTAGATGTAGCTTGATAAAATTGCTGGAAAGGTAGAAGATTTGACTTAAGAGGTGGATTGGGGAAAAAAGACACACACACAGACCATCGTGAACAGGTGTTTATAGACTTTTACAAAAACTATTGTGTACCACTGAACGTGTTTGTTTTTGGTAGCATTGTTCGCACCTGCCAGTGAGTCTGCGCCTCACTCAAGTTCCACAATCATGCACTTTTGCACAACCAAAAGTGGTCGGATCTCCCTTCCTCCAGAATCTAAGGGGTGAGTTAATATGTGTTTGCTAAATTGCAATCTAACTATTCTCAAAATATTCAAGCGAACGATCGTTTGGGACCGTTTAAGCACTGTCACTTACATATAACCAACCACTAATTAGTTTTTGTCCAACTTTGCAGCCTATTTGGCGCAACATGTGTGTGGCGCGCCACTGTACTGGATCCGTCTGTCTGACAGAGTCTTAAGCTGGTGGAACATTATATGCCTTCTTAGATGGCGTGAGCGACAATTCAGAATCAAATTCGAACTGGACGAGAATAATTGTTCTATCCATCTAAAGGGGGGCTCTAAACACCTATTCGCAAGGGTTTTTCTGTCATTTATGGTACAACGATCAGTAAAACCAATCTTAGAACTTGTTTTGGGCATAACAGATCATGAAAGGGGAATTTTCCATCGA
Organism: Umbelopsis sp. M5902; assembly: GCA_037039815.1. Taxonomy (NCBI): domain Eukaryota; kingdom Fungi; phylum Mucoromycota; class Umbelopsidomycetes; order Umbelopsidales; family Umbelopsidaceae; genus Umbelopsis; species Umbelopsis sp. M5902. Next base: position 167,474 of record JAXQGL010000046.1, read on the forward strand.
GATCAAGCGATTTCAGGGTCATGCAGCTGCTGTAATATTTTAAGGGTAGAAAAATTGCTATGTCATTCGTGTCAGTCATGCCCCAGAATGGGTACTGTCCTTGGTATACACCTATCGAGTTGAACTTCGCTTTTGCAGATAAAGTTTCTCTTCTGCAACAAGTTCCTTCACACTATCCTGTCATCTTTTGAGCAACATCCTCAATTTACTAATAAAGCCATTAATATGATGTGTGAAAATGTGGTAGCGTGGTGGGATGGCTTTATTTATGCTATTATGGTCATTTCTTTGGTCCTATCTTTCGCATAAACATCTTTATATTTATCATATATAGCTTTTAAGCTCTCAATGTATTGGGCTTGTAATTGATGTAATTGTTCATCCGTCGGTTCACTTTGTCCATCAAGTAATTGAGGTGGTGCAATTGGCTGGCCGACTTAAGGGGGGAAAGAACGAGCACATCATGATCAGCAAGTCATTTCCACATATATATTATGACGATCAGCGCTTACCAACTACAACTATTGGATGCCGGAAAGGAATAAATCCAGCATTGTCTAGAATACCGAAAAACTATTAAAATTTGTGGCATAAGTAATATGCATCAATCGCGCCATTATCACTTACAATTGAAGATGCCACGCGCATGTGCGAGTGGAACCGTGAAACCTGTAATGCGCTGAAACCACTTTTGATATCTCCAGATATAACTACCCTTTTTGTTATCATATTGCTCATAGATGTCATTCTCTCCAAAGGCGAATACTGGAACAAGGCTGGCATTGTTTCGTATTGCCAATTTGATAAAACCAAATCGCTTTTTGAGAGTAAGATCGTTCGTGCCCGGTCGTGCACTCAGCGATTCAGAAGCTCCGCCTGTGACAATAACAATGGAACGTCCCGGGCCAGATCGTAGAATACTTTCGCAGGAGTGCTTCGATACGGAGCACATACCAAGAGACATCATGAAATCGCGGTATAGCGGCAATCGAAAATTAGACGCCAATGTTAACAAAGATGGGACGATGCCTGGGTATTGCTGGGAGAACCCAGTTGCTTCTGTAGCAAAGTTGGCAAATGCAGCCATCGATATAATTCCATGAGGATGATATGAAAGAATGTAATTTCCCTTAGGATCAAGATCTCCTTCCTGCATGGATAATGAGGCATCAGCACTGTGGAAACTATTTACTGCACCCATGGACCCCTTTGTCTGGAGCGTGAATATTGCACCCATTCAAATAAGCCAGTGCAACTTATGGCTTTGACCCTGTTCTTACCTTAATCAAACTGACAGGGAAATAGCCTGCAAAGTATTCCCATATCTTTAGCTTTCGCACAAATGATATGCGTCTTCCTCCGTTTTCAGGGGCTTTGTCAAAGAATAACCAGATAGAGTACATTATAAGAAGCGGCCATAAGATAGGAATTGTGAATAGATACAAGAAAAGCGCCAAGCAAATAGGCAAAAGGGCTATCCATATTACTATGGCCAACGTCTGTAACCGGCGTTCGAGCGGTATTCCTCGTACAGGAGCCCACTTCACCTTGGATAGCTGGCTGAACGCAGATAGTCGTCTCTGTTTTAAGTATCCTTCCTTCTCATTGAGATTCTCCTTGGAATCTTCAGTCATTATAAGTTAAGATTTCTCTGGGATAGTTAAGTGAGAGTCTTTGCTTGTGCCTGACCTTTCTCGGCATTGATCTCGAGTAAGCACGTGAAAATGGCAGTCATTCACGTTCACACTTGATTATACAGTTTGCAGCATCTACTGTAGCCTCAAAACATTCCAGCACCATCAACTAGATACACCAATCGGCTAAGAGAATGATTTTTTCAATGGTGTTTGATAGACGATTTTTTATTTTTATATATAACACATTGCAGCTCTGTAAATACTTTTTTTTTAGCTACTCTACTTTATTGATCGTCATGGAAGACAGTGACACCCCAGTCAGGTGAAACGAGACGTTGGCTATGCTTCTTGGAGATCTCGTTGATCTTGGCAAAATCCTCTTCTGACAACTTATAGTCTTGGAAGTTGGCTTCAATACGCTATAAAGAGAGAAATGTTAAATCTTTATGAAACTAGCGGAGTTAATATTACTCAATTATGCGGTAAAACTTACGCTAGGGGTGACACTCTTAGGCAAAACGCTGGTGCCACGTTGAACTGCCCAAGAAATCAAAGTTTGAGCGACAGTCTTGTTGTTTTTCTCAGCGATGGCAATAAGATCGGCTTCTTTTTGAAGAGGTGAGTCGGTGGAGCCAAGAGGAGAGTAGGCGGTCAAGTGAATGCCCTTGCCAGTGCAGTAGTCGAGCAACTTGTTTTGGGGAAGATAAGCTATAGATGCACATATGGTATCAGTATCTCATTTCAGCCCACGTAAATATTGCAAGAATTTACTCACGATGAAGCTCAACTTGGTTGACAGCAGGGACAATGTTGGCCTTCTTGAGAAGGATATCCAAGTTGTGAGTGGAAAAGTTGGAAACACCAATAGCCTTAGTCTTGCCAGACTCAACAAGCTTCTCCATGGCGAGATATGTGATGGTAAAGTCTCCCTTGATTTCTTGATCAAGGTCGCGAGTACCATCCTCATGACGAGGGAAAAGAGAACCTTTTCCGGGAGTCAAAGCGACTGGCCTAATGTGTAAGACAACCTCGGTCAGTATCAATCTATCACTGAATCATAGTTTGCGCTTCTATCCCTACCAGTGCATAAGATAAAGGTCGATATAGTCCAATCCGAGATTGGACAAAGACTCGTTGAGACCCTTTGCAACATCATTTGGACGGTGGAAGGTAGACCACAACTTGGTGGTGACGAAGATGTCTTCACGCTTGAGGCCCTCTTCTTTCACTTTTGAACAAAGTTAGCTTTCTCGTTCTAATGTGCTTGCGTGTTACAAACTTGTCGACTACTTACAGGCATCCTTGATACCTCTGCCAACAGCGTCTTCGTTACCGTACTAAATGGACATCAAAGTGAATACATAGTGGCTGGCCCGTCTCGAGCTAGAACCTTTACTTACGGCATAGGCAGTGTCAATGTGACGGTAGCCAGACTTGATGGCAGTCTTAACGGCGTTATAGACCTCTTCAGGCTTGGATTGCCAGGTGCCCAAGCCAATAGCAGGGATAGCAGCGCCAGTGTTTAATTTGAAAGTTTTGTTGAGAGACATGATTTGCAACAAGAGAAATAGCGATGTCTGACATAATTTTCTGGGCTTTTATAAGTGATCCAAATTACTGTGTCGAACAAAGTTCGGTCCGCCTCCGTACCCACGTTTGGTGAAGAATACAAACCATCCATTTTATTGGAACTACACATACTTTTGTGTGCGTTAGATCTAACGCTTATCAATACAACAACAACTAGATCATTTTCTTATATTCATTTTCTCTATGTTTAATAAGATATATTCGTGGGGAAATACAGCTATACGAGGGCTTGGGGTAAACGGGGTTAGTGGAGTGTCAAAAATTTGAACCCTTTCGAGTGATTGTACCAAATACGGAATACCGGCGCGGCCAATTATGTTTCAATCATTAAACGCAGTGCTTCCATCATGCTCCAATTAGCTGACGCAAGCGTTTGCTGCGCTACACGTTGATCACATAGACCATAACCCAATAGCCATTCTATCTTCTTTTTCTGTACAAGTTTTTGCAAGTTTTGGTGCCATGCCAACTCGACTTTTTCTACAATACGGTCGCGACGCTGATCATCTATGGTTTTCACTTTTGTTGTAAACCCAGCACTAATGGGACGATGATCCGACGCTCTCGGTTCATGGCGCATATAGTGTTCGTTTTGCAAATACGGTCCACGGTACAGAACGCGATCACACCACGCCGGTATTCGTTTCTTTTCTGATCGATCGTAAAAATCAGTACCAGGGTCATACTTGTAGGTTGGATCAAACCGAATAGGAGACTCGTTAAACATCAACAATTTAAACAGTGGATTGGTGATAGTTTGTTTGCGAAGCTGATCTTCCTTCTGCAGCGTGGTATATACTGCATCCTTATTGGAACCAGACAAAAGCTTAAGAACCTGCTCACGGCTCATGTCGATACGGTAGTTGAAGTCACCGCTCATAAAGCAAAGCTCGTGATCCAAAACAAAGTTACCATCTCCACCATTGACAAAGACATCGTAGTATTGAGGTAAGGGTTCCAAGTTCGCTAGTTGCAAAATTCCCTCTGCATCGGAATTCCGTTGTCGTACGTGAGATTGGCCCGCAGCAAGATGGCAGTTGACGAAACAGATGGATGTATGGTCGAAGAGGAAGCGAATAGCAATACCACCTTTGTTACCATGAATGCTCTTGCTCATCACCTTGAGACCAGTCTTCACTACGGTTGAATCTTTATGAAAGATGCGATCAGCTTCGCTGGTTCGAACAAAAATGCAGCTGAACAATCCAACCAGTTGCTCGGTTTTTACGACAGTGTATGCGTCTGTTCCGTATTCTGACGCAAGTACCTGCACTAGGTAATTATGCCAGAGACGGTATCGGTGGGTCAAAAGCTCCTCTTCCTCTACTACGGTAGATTTCTTTTTAGTGCTAAAGAAAGATTCTTCAAAGTCAAGTACGTGTTAGTTTACACTTGATAGTGGCGATTGCAAAGTAGTAAATAAAGACTCACTGGCTGTTTGCTTTTTGGATTCCAGATCAACTATTTCTTGAATACCAACAGCAATGATATCTGGATCACGCATGCTGGTGAGCCATTCACGAACTTTTTGTTCATCCCTTGGATCAAATCTTTCGGGCTTGTTCGCATCGATGTTCCAGGACGAGATAAGTATCTTGGCATCTCGATAATCGCAGTATTCAGTCATGCGTTTATTCATCTCTTGATCTATATTGAAATAAGTTAGCATGACAGTGACTAGGAGCATGAACATGCTGGTAGCTTACCTCGCCAATTCTCAGATAACAAGCCGTCCCAAATCTGTATCACCCCATTTGCATCCACACTTGCGACTTGTATTATATTTTGATCTCTGGCAATAGTGCTTTCATCCAAAACCATGTTGACAACCTGGCCGTGATGCGCTTTCCACATCTTGACTACAAGCCACCTTTCAGGTCGAGTGTCGTACACGTATATCATACCAGTGTTGTAACCTATCCATAGATGGTAGTCACCTACCGCAAGCATACTACACACACCATAAATCGAGAGCGAGATGATTTGAATTTGTGCTATTGTGTCAGTGCTCCATACCGTAATCTGACCATCATCATGTCCGACAAACGCTTTGCCTTGATGATACGGGAGGAAAGCTAGTTGCGTGATGTTACCGACATTATTGGGTATACGAACACGTGCTATGCTGACGTTGGGGCCATCTCTAGTTATTTGATAAACGTCCAATACTCGACCAGACGCTAGCCATAGTTGATTATGCATGATCTGAGCTATATTGAGCTTTCCAGATACTTTATCTCGTCGAGTATGAAGTTCGAGAGGATGGTGATGGTGCCCCTTTGCCAAAGACCCATGTATTACCGGCCATATATTCATATTGCCATTGTCATCGATTGTCCATATCTCTTGATTGTGATAGCGTAGCAAGAGTGTGACGGGATGAGAATGTACATCGGTGCGTTTTCCGAGAATTTCGCCGGATTGTGCATCAATAACCATAATCGATCCGTCGTTCAAGCCTACCCATAGATGTTTGCCTTCATCCTCAAATCGGGTAGATGGCGCAAAAGCCATTGAGCAAACTCGGTTGTTGACATCATTCGATGCAGAATGATCGATGGTAACGAGATTATCACCAGTGTATGTATTATAAATTTTTGTGCTATGTGAACCGGTTGCAACAGTCGAACCCGATAACGCATAAATTTTGGCTTGTCCTCTACAATGCACCGTTAGGGGTCCGTCAACATATGGAGGGCTACGATTTGCATTGGCATGATCCGGGTATAACTTTGGGGCAAACAATCGCTCAGTGCGAGCAATTGTTTGGCTTCTTTGAAGACCTGGAGAGCTGTTATCAGATGCTTGCCCCTCACTTGTACCGGGAGTATAAGAATCGCCAGAGCTACTATCTCTGTACACGCTAGATGACCTGCTCAGTGGAGAAGCTCTTGAATCAGAAGGACGGTTGGGTAAAGGTGGGCCAGCTTCGTATCCACCTCCGATGGTTTTGGCTCTTGAAAGTGGTTTAGGAGATTGGATTTGCCTATTCATAGATGGTTGATCTGGGAGCTCAATGTCATTTTGTGTACGGCCGGCCAATCTTGGTCTTGGAGGTAAAAGAGGCGCAGCTAAATGATCTAAAGGTTGTCTGGTTTTTTGTTCGTTTAGTGATGGTGGCTTTTCAACGGCATCTTGTATTGGCGGCCTGCTTAACACTTCTGTTGGGATCGGTTTGACGGACATATGACGTACACCATCCTGTGGTGCATTAGGTGCTTTGTGTCCCGGGCTTTCAGACTGCTGTTGAAGCTGGGCAATTCTATTTCTTCGGCTGACGGGAGGAGGCGGAGGTGCTCTTTTATGCTTAATATTTGTAATGGGAGCACGTATAGGTGAGCGAGAGTAGATATCATGCATGGCAATAGTTTGGTCACTACTTTGTTCTTCTTCTTCTTCGTCGCTATCTTCCTCTGAATCCTCTTCACTTTCACTGGCCGATTCGTCATTCTGATCCATCTCTGGTGAACTTCTGTAATTATGTTCCGGAGACGGGGTGGCCATCAAACTACCCGATAGGTGATCTATACCACTTCGTCGGCTGCTATAGTCTATGGGCTGAGTGGCATTTGTTTCGTTTTGAATCTTGGCTTGGCTTGTGACAACTTCTTTGACTGTGTTCGTAGGTTTGCTTGGGATGGGAGGTTTACTTATATTAGCTCCGTTGCGCGGCTGTTGAAGTTGAACACCTTGAAACTGCTGGCTTAATAGAGATACTCGCTTTGAAGGAAGGTTCAGATTAGCGTCCACAAAAGGATCTTGTTCCGCATTCTTAGATATTTCTTGATCGTCTTTTACTGCCGGCGGTCTTGGGGCAAGTCGGCCAATCGATGGTGACACTGGACGAGGCGGAGGTGTACCTTTCTTGGCAATGGCGTCGGGTGTTATTGCAGGCACTTGTCTTCTAGGCTCGGGAGAGACAGGTATTTTGACTGAATCAGCGGTCCCTCGTACGTTTAGCGTTGAGGTTGTGACATTACTATAAACCGGTTTGGTTGGTGCAGGGCTAGTACTCGCTGGTGTTGGCAATTTCGGAGGAGTATTCAGTGGCGAAGAGCGAGGAGAATTTTCAATGCTTTTGTTATGATCCCCAACTTCTTGTCGCTGCCACCTTTCCTTCAATGCTTTGAAGTTCACGGGAACTGAATCGTCAGATTCATCCATAAGTGCTTTTTCCTAATGCAGTGGCAGATTGAACGTCAAACTGTGAATGCGTAGGCAATACCCCATAGCAGTCAAAAAATTTGGCACTGTTCGACAATTTTCCTGCCTTTTTCTATACTTTACCAGTACGACATGAAATTTTGGTACTTTGATGTGTTAAACGCGCTACTTATGGGGAAGAGGAAACAACTTGAGATCAATCACCTCAGTGGTTCTCATTCATCAACCGATAATTCCGACGAAGGCAATTTGAGAAAACAACTTTTAGCAATAATGTGACCAAGTTGAGAAACCTTGACATAAATACAACCGCTTTTTCGATGCTCCATCCTTTCAGATTAGGAATGACAAGCATTTGCGATGCATCATCGTTGCTATGTGGAAAATAGACATAGACGTTCACTCTCTTCTTATCAACAACAACTTGAAGACTCTAGTGTGAGAGGCGAAGGATTTTTTGACGCTAAAAGTCGTCTGACGAAGCATATAGCAACCATTATGTTGACCGTCAGCTTCACAAAATGCAATCCCAAGATATTCGTCGCTGATCACAATCTAAAGCCACTCGCGCACAAGCCATATATGCTGCGCAAATCTTTGGCCTTTTATTCACTTTTTATGAAGTAAGCGTCATTCCCGAATATATCAAAGAACATCAAGATATTTCCCTGTTCATGAATGTATGAAGGTCCAAAGATATCCAGATTCAGGCGAAGATGTCTATCGGATCAATGCATTCGATTGAAAGACAGAATCACCGTCATCCATTACCTGGAAAGCATAAAAATATCTCTTAGTATGTTTCAAAATGTGAAAGTCATCAGATAATTCTCTCGGTCAGACGACTTGGCCGGCTCAACCACTGCATCATGGTCGGGCATCAAGCTGACGACACTCGTTCTGGTTGTCTAGATAGAGCAATCGCGTGCATACACCTTTTTAAAACAAATAAATGGTCATCATACCGTTCGTAGTAGTCTATAAATCGACCTTTACACGTAGCTGTAGAATAAATAAACATCTAATTGAAGGTTTAGTTAACAAAGGCTCCTCGCATTGTCCTTGTCGCTGGTTCCTTGATGTGACGCACAAAAATGGCAGTCACCTCCACTCCCAAAAAAAAAAATTATAGTCAAATACCAGACAAGGCAAATAAAGAAAAAAACCTTTGATGGCACCGCATACTCACACTCACAAAGAAGCTAAGAAGCGTAAACACGCTGAACATGAGGATCATTCAGCCTCCAAGAAATCGCGATTAACAGTTGAGAAGTCAACAGCTGTCCCGGACATGACAGCCTTCTCCGAAGTTTCCGTCAGATTGTATTTGCATTTGGCTCCAACCTGGGCTGGCAAAACAACTGAAGGTATCAACGAGCAATTGAATGCATTTCTTATGAAGTATGTTGCGAAATGCTTTGGTTTTCAAATAATTCAAAAGTACTTACAATTTTTAAACGTACAGGTACATTCCTGAGGTTGACGGCATTGTCGTAGCACATTCAGGACTTCGTTTTGAAACAGCTAATGGCCGCATTATGTACGATTCACCATTTTCACACTTCTTCATTCGAGTGAAATTATTAGTTTGGAAACCCAACAAAGGAGAAAAGCTTGGTATGGTAAAATGTTTATATTGAATGAAAGCAAAGAAGTTCAAAACTGACAAAGTTATCCTTACTCGACAGTTGGCAAGATCAACTTACAATCACCAGATCATATTGGTCTTCTCATTTACGGCACTTTCAATGCTTCAATTCCTCGAGAACATATATCACAAGCCCATTACGAGTGGCGGGCATCGACCCAAGAGGATCAAGCCGAGGAAGGGAGTGATGAAGCAGAAGAGGCTGATCAAGATCAACCTTATGAATACAAGAAGAATGAGTTTGGTGAATGGATTGACAAGGCAAGCGGTCAAGGCGTCGCAGATAATAATGGCGTCATTGAATTTAATGTCGTAAAGTATGTATTATTCATCCACAATGTTGTGATGTTCTTGCTTCTAACAATCAATTATTTTTGATAAGCCTTGTCAGTGCAAATGACATCCTTACTGTTACCGGAGCATTGCTAGCTCCATCAGAAAAGGACAATACCACATCACCAGCTTTGGACGACGCTTCGGCACCCAAGGTACAGGAAAAGTCAAAAAAGGTTAAAAAGGAAAAGAAGAAGAGCAAGAAAGAAAAGTCATAATCCATTCGCCGTTAAACCTAGAGCCATCATTGTCACTTATCTCATCATAAATTGTACATTTACAAAATTTATAAAACTGATTTCTTTAGCAATTCATCGTATCAATGCATCCTATGAGCTTTTATGCCAATTATATTGCGAGTAATGGAAGTGTAATATGCTGTGTGTTTGAAGGGAATAATGTTGTGGAAAACCTGTTCACAATTGAATAAAATGCTGTTTCAACGTCTATTTTTTGCTGACATTGCCACTTCTCGCAAACGTAGTGGCACCGCCTTTTCGACCTTGGCTAGCATTCAAAACAGCATCACGTCTTGGAATCTCGGCCCGGGCAAAATGCTGATTTCTAAAGTCAATCAATCCTTGATCAATAGGTTGAGGTCTTGGACGCTTCGACAACACCTTTACAGTATATTCTCTGTAGTATCAAAAGCATTAGTGTCATGATTTGCTCGGATTGTTACGATGAAGTATGAAGTAATCACTCACCCGACTTGTTTGCCTTCCGTCAGGTTGCGCTTTTTGTTCTTCTGTTTCTTTTGTTTTTGTTCCTCTTCTTCGGCCATTCGTTCAAAATCTTTTGCTGAAAGATGTATCCGCTTCTTTTCGGCCTTCTCCTCCTTCGAAAATTGCTCCAGTAGCTCTTGTGGGAGCAACTTCGGCACTTGCTTCGATTCGTGCGACTCTACTGGAGTTGCCTGATCTGCTTTGATCTCATTTTCTGCTTCCTTTTCCTCATCCTCTTTCGTAACTTGTTGTTTCTTCGCCCTTTTTGTTACTTTCTTACTGCTCTCCTTTTGTTCCTTCAATCGCTGATCCTTTAATCGTCGTTTTTCCTTCTCCTCAGCTGCAAGTCTACATTTTCATCAGCTACGTGTACTGCCACTCTAAACTTTGACAAAAATAATACTCACTTAAGCTTTGCTTGTCGCTCGGCTTGTTCGCTCTGAAGTGCAGCAGACTTTGAAGTGGAAGTCGAAACGGCTTCTGGAGCTTCGTCATCGGAATCCTCTTCAGAATTCGAGTGTAATTCTGGTGTGGGTACCTTTTCTTGAGAAGCTGCATTTTCTGCATGGCCGGTGTCTCGTTCGATATCCGTGGTTTTGCTACTTGAACGTGTAGAGACCATTGCGCTGAAATTAAGGTAGCAAAAGATCTTCTGGCTGGTTTCTATCAAGAAAAAAATGGCAATTCCAATGGCTGAAATAAGCCACAATTGGACTGTCTTTGAGACCCTCGCGTCGGACTAATCATTAACCTCTGGCTGATTTGTCTTTCCTTTGCAGGCAAGAGTGGGACTCAAAAACGATAACATCACTTGCTGCATTCTCGATGCCTCTAGTGACATCAGAAAGCCAACCTGGACAAGGTGCTATTATTTGCAATTCCTTTGGCCATAAAACAAAGTTTTCTCGGTGTCATGCCCAATATCCCCTCAAGTTCGTTCCTACTAGCACGCACCAACCGAAGATGGCGGCTGCCTACATTCTAAGTTATGGTGGCGGAATGCTTTCGGGTGATGAAGTAGATATCTCTCTGAATATGCAGAAAGATACGAGCCTATTGCTACTGACGCAAGGAAGTACCAAAATCTTTAAAGATCGTGAGCAAAGTGCCACGGCAGGCAATCCAATCTCTCGAATACCTGGACGGCCAGGGCCGCCGATTGAAGGTGCATCCCAGACCATTGATGCTGATGTTTCTTCTACTAGCACACTTTTAATGCTTCCTGATCCCGTCATATCCTTCAAGGATTCAATATATAACTCATATCAAAACATTCGTCTGCACTCAGATGATTCGGGAACCGCTCAACTGGTGCTTTTAGATTGGTTCACAAGTGGAAGATTAGCGCGAGGCGAGAAATGGCATTTCAAAAAATATGCAAGCAAAATTGATGTGAGGATAAATGGCCGACTGATAGTTCGCGATTTCCTCTCCTTAGAGGATGAAAATCAAGAATGGAATCCTTTGTCATCTTATGCACCGCGACTACACCCTTACACTTGTTTTGCTACATTAATCATCGTAGCGCCAGGAGATGGAGAGCTTTCAGAAGTAGCCAAGTCGTGCATTTCAGCATTTGATGAATTATCTATCGGTCAAGTGAAAAAGCCAAAGGAATTGACTTGGAGTCTCAGCAGGCTGAGACACATAGAGAACAGTGTGATGCTTCGTGTAGCTGGACAAACCACAGAGATTGTGAAAGAGTTCCTGAAAAAGCGAGCGTTTGATAAATTAGATAATGTAATTGGACATGGCATGTACGAAAAACTGTTTTCATAGATAAATATAGATGGATTTTGAAAGATCAATATTGACCCGATGATGATAATGTGCTCAAATGAGGGGCAAAGCGCAGCAGCCATGTCTCGGACGGGTTGCGGATAAATAAGCATACTTCCATGATCGGTAGCTTAGCATGTATTAGACCGAAACAGTGCTCATTTGTGGAAAGACGATGCGAAGGTTCTTCACGCGCGGGTATCCTACACTGTAAACAATTACACGCTGAGAGGCGGATAGCACCTTTTATCGTTACCGCGCACGCTTCTCGGCCTACTAGCTTCAACTGTAACAGCCTATGCCGACAGAATGCGCACACATAAAAGTCTTAACAACGCCACTTGGACTACTTTGGTGTTTTTTTCGCCCTTGTAAATTTGGCACGGTTGTTGATTTTGTCTCCTCCTGCCCCCCCCCCATATTACTGTCATTAACAGAACCGCGACTCGCTTGAAGCGCCACATGTCTGAAATTATATTACAAGATTGTTTTGGTTTTGGCAGTGATAGGACACCGACATGCTGTTATAGGACACTGACTTACTTCTGCGCCGAAGGTTTGTTCCAGCTAGCTGCTGTCACTAAGCCATATCTGTAGAATGTAGCACGACATCAGCTCACTTTTCTCATGGCTCCCGTTCATTGACCGTGAGCTCGACTATAGCTGGTTTATTTTTAATGTATAGATTTCTAAGTTTGGTTCTAATTAGATTTCATCAGCAGTGCATAGAGCTTCCAGTTCCTCATAGAGGCGGCAGCTAGGCAAGCCCACCTACATTCGCAGAAAGCGTGTTGATTAGCCATATGTGCAATCACAAGACAAAGAGAAAAACTAAGAACATGAATAGCTTACCACGTTCCAGTAATCACCATCAATTTTCTTTATGAAGAAGGCGGCAAGGCCTTGGTACCCATAACCCCCTGCCTTATCAAGTGGCTCATTCGTTTCAACATCTGTGCGGGAAGAAATTGAGCTACTTTCATGAACTCACTCTATATGCTGTGAACAGAAAAGATGTTTACATGCTTTCAATCCTTCGTCACTTATATTCGAGAATTCCACCAACGTTTCTTCAACAAAACTTTTCACAACATGTTGTTCGGTATCGTCCTTGCGTGGATATATAAATGTCACAGCCGTAAATACGGAATGACTACGGCCACTTAGCTCACGTAACATTTCAAGGGCACGCTCTTGAGTACCTGGCTTTTCGAGGATCATGTTATCAATAACAACAATGGTATCCACGCCTATAACCAGGTCAGCAGCTTCATTTTCATGCTATTTACCAATGTGAAGGAGTCTAATAAGAGAGTATACATGCTAATTTTTCCAGCTAAATTAACGTTGATTACCTTGAGCCGCAGGTACACTTCGAGTGCTTTACCCTTTGATGTTTCTGAAACGTATTCTGAGGGCTTACTGAACGCCTTTTTGTCCAAATTTTCAGGGAACTGACTGGGTACGACACGAAAATGCAATCCCTATACTCTTTCAAAGTCAGTTATATAGCAATGATTCTAAACGACTTGAAATGTACCAAATATACGGACTAGGTTTTTTATAATCTCGCGTCGTCTAGGAGAAGCAGACGCAAGGATAATGTTTTTTGTTTTTAAACTTTGTAGGTGTGGAACATTCAAAGACATTGCCATTACAAAAGTCAAGTTGATTGTGCAGGTATCCAAAAAAAGTCAAAAATATAAGCAAAAAGGAAATATAGGGAGTGAAAAGAGACAGAACACAGAATGTTGCATGAGCGGTTACTGCGAATCAAAAAATTCGACCATTTGGACAGTGCTACATTCGTCCACATACATCCTGTGCAAAATAGGAAGCATTTGACTGTGAGCGAGAATCGGTAAAACAGAGATACGAGAACATGGGTTGCCAGAGACCACCATAATTCATATAATTTTGTGAGTCAAGCACGGATGTAGTGTCGCGCTTCTGAATTTGTTCTGTGGTATGGTCTTGATATGGTTGTGTTTCAGTCTGTGCAACAGCATGAGGAAGGCGTGGCTCAGCGACATCGCCTGTAATGATGCTTGGAGAAGGTATGTCTGTTGGTTTTTGGTGGATTTTCTCATGCTTCTTAAGCGATCGTGCATGGTAGTAAGCCTTGGTACAGCATTCGTACGTACACTTGAACGGACGAACGTTAGAGTGGGTCTTGATGTGTATATCTAGAGAATCTGGTCTAGAAAAGCTCTTGTCACAACCTTGTGGGTAAGAATTAAAGATTTGTTATCGATGGCAAAATAAACAATAATTAGATTAGTGTTTCATTTTTTACCTTTGGACGTACATTTGTATGGTTTTTCACCGGTGTGTGTCCTCATGTGAGAAAGGAGTTTGTGCCGTTTAGCAAAAGGATGGCCAATTTGCATGCGACAGCCTTCCCAACGGCACGGGTAGCATGGCTAATCATCAGTGGAATAGTTTCAGACTGATAAGTACGGTAACGCTACATCGGGACAAGCGATACATTATGAAACCGTACCTTTCCTCTTCCTACATGCACATTACGCACATGTGTAATAAGAGATTCCAGGCTGCCGAAGTTCTGATAGCAGTCTTGCCATAGGCACGCTTTCACGTTTTGATCGATACATGTGGGGCTATTCTGACAATCAAGCGATCCTCGTGAGACTTCACTGCAGGCTTGCGCCTCATGACTGGAAATAGACTTGATGGGTTGCCGACAACTTGGGAAGGACAAGTCGTTGTCGTACCTTTCTGAGTTACGATATACGCCTTTTTGCTGCGACTTTTCCCTCTCTAATTGTAACAGTAGATTGATAAGGTCATTACGTGACATGGATTTCAATCGCCAGGAGTATTGGTCAAGTGTGCTAAAGTAATGACCATTCTCTGGGGATGGTATATTCTCTATGAAATTTTTAAATTGAATTAGTAGTCTAGAATTGTGGAAATGAATGTTTATAACGTGACAACTCCTTGCCTTCGTCAATTGTGGTCAACGTGGATGGAGAATTGGACGACTCTGGCCCCCATATACCGTTAATCTGAAGGTATAGTTTTTAAATATTCACTTTCATGTTGCCAGCTTGGTATTGTAAAGAAAAATATTTACCATAAAGGTATTCAAATCTTGAAAGTTTTTGTATTCTTCGCTCTCGACAGACGAATTCGATAAAGGTAATTGATGGTGATAGTTGCCATATTGCAAACGATCATTTGTTGGTTCGGTTTGGCACAGATCGTTGGAATATGGTTCCAATTTGATATCGTTGGAGTAAGTCATAAAAGTGGTCTGTTTGGAATAACTGTTCTTGTTTTCCATAAAGCCTTTGAACGCTGCGTGTTCCATCAATGGTAATTCTGAATCTGCCATCCGATAAGGAGGTTGAGGGCAGATCTTTGAACGTGGGGAAACTGATGTATATTCTGATTTTAATTGCGAATTGGTTTTGGGCATGGTTGAGATTGCAAAGGAGAAGTGACAAAGACAAAGCGTACCAGCATTTTAAATACGCTCCCAGCCCAAATCAGATTGTCAATTTTTTTTATAGGAAAGTATTTTGAACAGAGTATGGCTTGTTATGGTAGCGGGACTCTGACAACCCTTTCCTGTTTTACGTGTTCATGTCACCATTAAGCAATGTGGAATCGTGAACTGCTAACAGCACGTTGTCGAAAATGCTAGACTTATGAAGCCTGTTTCAGGAGGAGATTCACAGATATCTTGTCTTGCCATATTATATCTCTTTCATCGATTTATCCCCCGCCGGGTAAGAAGTCAGGACTCTCCTCTCAATGGATTCGCTTTCTCATCGAATTCATGTCAGCTATCGTAAAGCTTGCTCAGACCTTTATAAGCAGAGCTGTGGATAATGGTTCACAAATGAGCCGCATTATAATACACATAAAGCATCTTGATATATTTGGTTGTTTGGGAGAGGGGTTAGATAAGCAATTACTCACGGTACAAACACGCCTCAATGAAGCATTAAGAAAATACAAGGTTACATTGACCGTTCCACAGCAGTGGTAAAGTTTGACCCAAATTTGAAAATGTATAGAAAACTGGCAATATTGAAACTATATTTTGAACGCGTATAGTCGCCACAGCTGAAGCAGTAGATGACTGTCTTCCTTGCAGAAACTGAAAGAAAACAAAAAAGAAGCCGGAATGTTTCCGTCTAGAAATGAAGTGTAATTTTGATCGGGTTGACTTTTTTTGAAGCTCTCGGATGTCTTACCCTCAACAACATTCATCTTCGTGGTACACCCATACATGCCGGCTGGAAATGTCTTAAATAATAGGAAGACAATGTCGTCTAATCCATTTTTTGACTAAATACTGAAGAAATTTGTACAGATATTCTGGCTTCACTGTGCATGGAAGTTAGCTATGATTGCTACATTCATCAAGAATAACGGCGAAGGCAGACTATTTTACACTTTCTCGCTGGTACAAAAAGAAAGTGGCGTGCTGGTGGTGAGATATCATTAACAAATTAGGATAGACACTAGATTTTTTACCCATAACCAACCATTCAAGCATATTTAACCGATGGCGTCAAATTTGAGGGATTTGCAAAGTTGACAAATCTTTATTAGGTGCGCTTATCTGGTTCATTGCTAAACTGACTCTGCCCCATGCAGTGCACGCTCCTCTAACTTTACAGAAAACAAGTTCTTGGGTAGTAAAAATTGTTTCCTATTTAACTTTTGCAGTCTGCATACGTAAGATAAATTCATTGCCTGGTGATATCTTTGTTAAAACCCGGAATTCCGTGATGAAAAGTAGATTTTTAAAATTGCACACCATGCAAGACGAAAACTATCTTTTCACTTCGAGGTAAGTGTTGGATAGTCTTGGGACTCTGTAATTGAAATAACTCGTACAAACGCTGCTTTGGGCAAAAGGCTGAAAATTGAGTGGTATAGCTTGTTTAAGTCGCCAAACTCGTCTTAGCCCCCCCTTTCTGTAATGAGATGTACTGTGCAATTTCCCAGCCCTTTTGCGCCTTTGGATACCGCATTTGAATTCCGAAGAACATAATTTACGGCTGAGACAGTTAGCCCATGCGTTTATAACTAAAGGGGCATATTGAACCGAATCAATAATAAGACCACCACAGGTAGAATCTTATTCGGTTCACGATCACCCAATATGATTCTATCGCAAGTGCCACAATATTCTCCTGCGAACCGGAATGCTAATAAAGAGTCAAAATGTTTCAAACATTCATGTATCGTCACAGCCATCTCCAGAAGGCAGACTAATTTCATAAAAGTGTATTAAAGAATGCGATTAGTATAAAGAATACATAATGAGAACTTGGAGTTCCATACTAAATCAAAAGCAAACAAACTTGAAAGTACTTGATGGATTAGGCTTTATGCGTCTCGCAATAAAATCATATGGTAATCAATTGATGCTCTTTGGAGAATTCTCTAGAAGTGAAGCGGGGTATTTAAGATGGACACCGGGTCATACTATTCTAAGCTTAAAGTTTAGCCACATTGCACAGAAACCTTTCATAGCAATACATGTTCCTAGCACTGCATCAAATACCGCCATTTTACTTATTTGCTACGGCGACATTTTTTCCCCATCAAATATAGCTGCAGTGTGACCAAATAAAAATTCACAAGGAGTATGATATCTTGGGAATTCCGTGCATTTGCATTGCAATAAGATATGACTAAAAGGTTTATGAGCGTCTCTCATATAAATGTCAAAGTTAAAAATTTGAGTTTTCGATCAACCACCACATCAATTGAGTCAATGGTCTTTGGCTAGACGTCGCATACTTGAATAATGAGGGCTTACTACTTGTAACTTAGCAATTCAATTATGAATGATATGAGGCTGAAGGATGATAATGGAGGTAGAAGTATTATTTTCTATAATAAAAATTGAATTGAAAAATGCGAAGTATTTTGTATAGGGTAGGGTGTCTTCAAACTAGAGTTGCTTTTTGGATTAATGTTCAGACAATATATTAATAAGTCAAAGTCAAAAGTTATCTGAAATGTGCTGGCTCTCTCGAAGATGACAACTCCCAGGTCTTCAAAGCATCATCCAACCTCTCTTCTACTGTGGTTGAACTCGTGGTACGTTCAGGTTGGTCCGTGTCTGAATCTGGAAAATAGCTCTGATCAGAGTAATAGTCCCCATAGACATCGTCGGCATAACCATCATCAGTGTCCTTGATCATGTCTAAGAGACCGGAAAGAGTGACCTCTTCAGCAACATAGATATCAGTAGTTGGCCCATCTCTGTCGTTTGTCTTGGCGTATAGAGTGGAAATATGTTTAGCGTGATGATCCTGCACACGCGAAACTTTTGGTTTCAACTGGTGTTGCTCTCTGATAGATGCCATTCTACGAGGTGATCGGGTTGGTATAGGAGGTGGTGGATACTGTGGAGGTGGCACCCGTTGGTTTCGGTCAGGATGTTTGTTTGGTGGCGATTGCGAAGGATGAGAAGTCTTAGATCGTCTATCTGTAAAAGCAAAATCGCTGAGTCGTGGAGAATTTGGATCATATCCCATCATTTCAAGCACGCGCTCTTCAATATCATCTTCATCTTCATCAGTAGTAATGATATCTTCGTCTGTTGCTTCCTGACCACCAGAATTAATAGGAAGTAGGACGGAAGTACGTCTCCCATTGCCATCTTTTTTAACAATGCCATAAACCACAGATCCATCACTCATTTCTCGAACTTCCAAGCCTTCCAATTGAGCATGTGCAGCTGAGCGCATATTTGAGCGTTGGACACTATCCAAAGATCGATCTGATGTACTGTTTCTGCTGTTGTAGAATTTGTAGATGCTTTCATTATCATAGCTGCTCCGAGGAATAGATGATGATGAAGAAGATCGTGGTATAGGCTCTTGATCAGGTATGCTTGCAGGACCTGACTTCAACTCGCTATCTTCATTGACATTTTCCAGTCTCCATTTTCGACCGTTAGTTCCCTTACGAGTAAGGCCACCATCAGTGTTGGCTCTAGGTTGCTCTCCATCAACCACCGTTTTCTTTTGTGATGGCTGTCGAGTGATAACTTTCGCAGTGACATATTCTTGACCAGCAAAATCGCTATCTGGCGAATTTATGTGGCTAGAATCTGACGAGATGGATTCTCGTTCAAAAGTTTTGGCCGCTGCACTTGTTTTGAGCTTTTGAAGTGCCAAACCATCAGGTTCCTCCGGATGAACATAAATGATAGTCCGGCGAACAACTTGTCTAGACTTAGAATCTGGTCGACGAGTTTTTGTATCAATGTTCTTTAGATCATTGGCTGCCTTTCTACCTTTACCGGCACCATTGACACCCTTAGCAGCAGAAGTCTTGCTTCTACCAAGAAGTTGAGAGAGCATTCGCATACCCTTAGCTCCAGACACTTGCCTATCCACTTTCTTGACTGGAATATCGTCTAAAGTACTTGGAGCTGGTCGTTCAAGTATTTCATTAGAATGCTTCATTGCAATTGCTGCAGCAGAGGTCATCCTTGAATTTTGGTGAAATGACAAAGAATCAGCTTTGTTGTGACCATTTTTAGCTTTGGTTCGTACCGAGGTTTGCTCATAGCCTTGGCGATCACGGGTGGTATTCGAGCGCGACATAGGTGCTATTTGTCGACCATTATCATCTCGGCTTTGTCTCAGCGGATTGCGAGCCAGAATTGGAGGAGAGCCATTCGAGTCTTCAGAATTTGAGCGACTTTGGCTGGATCCAGTCAAACTCGAAGAGGCGCTTCTAGAAGGACGATGCAAATTATTTACTCTTGTCCCAGACAGTTGTGGCTTTGGAGTAGCAACAAGTTTTTCATCTCTTTCCTTGTGGTGATAGCTGGGTCGGACTCTCATGTTCACAAAGGGATCTTCGCTTTCCATTGATGGACTACGAATTTCACGCATGCTGATAGATCTCCTTGGCTGGCCATTGTTTGGCAGTTTCAGATTTTCAGTTGGCGTCATCTTTGATAAGTCACCATTCACGGCTGATTTGTTGATATCCTTTTCTGCCCGCAGATTTTCAGCACTTCCAAATCTAGAAACGCCCTTGCTCATATTCTCATGTGAAATAGCATGCTTCAAGCTACTCTTCGGTTGAGTTGCATCGCTACCAGCGCGAGGTCTTCGAAGCTTTGAAACCTGTCTTCTAAATTGCAGAAAGCCTCCTTTCATTTCCTTATCAGCGTCATCAGCGTCGTTGGATGACTTGGTTCTGAAACGTGGACTAGCTGGCATGCGTTTGTAGTCTTCATGACCCGTCAATCCGTTTACCTTGGAATCCATACCATTCATAGCGTCACCATCTAAACTAGGTGGCAATGGAGCCATACGTGGAGAAACAAAGGCCGTGGGGCTAGTAAGGTCTGGTGCATTGGCATCCAAAATAGCTATTCGTGGCTTTTCTTTTCGAATGCTTCTATCTTGAGCAAGATTATTCGTGCTGCGCTTTGTGTGCAAACTATGATGCTCTTGCAAAGGAGATGCTGGGATGTCTTCAATAATAGGCATTTGGCTATCATCTGCTTGCTTATCACTATGTGAATGAAATTGCTTTTCCCGCAGGGACTTTTGGATACCCTGAATAGCAGCAATACGTGTACTTGGGGACCGGTCAACGATACTACCAGCACGATTAAGAATGGCTGTTTCAGTAAGAGGCGCCTTTTTTGGTAATGATTCTGTCGATCGCTCGGAGTCAACGACAATTTCCTTTGCTGACATCGAAGCAATATTCTTTTCAAGCAATTGCTCAGATTTGCTTAAAGACTGGCTTGAACGAGTATCATCCGAAACGGACTCCTCATTGATAGGAGGTGGGGTGACTTCTCCTCTCTTGCTACCAAGAAAGTGAATGGGTCGGCTATTGATACCACCGGAAAGATTTGATTGCAATGGAGAAATGCGCATGGAGGCCGAGTGAGATAATCCTGTAGGTTTTGGCAAACCACTAGATGGTGTTCCTGCTTCAGCTCTACTAGTGGATGCACTTCTATTTCGCATCGTGGAAGCAATGGAAAAGGGTGTCTGCGACACTAGAATATCCTCATTAGCTGATTTCGTAGCTTTAGCATCATCTTCAGATTGATTAGAGTTAGTTGCTGTTGGAACATTTGACGAGGCTAAGTCTCGATGCATTTCCAGTAGATTCAGTTGCTGCGGGTCAGCCAAAATCTTGGCGAGTTCTTGTTCGTCTTCCTGAGTAGCGCTAATTCGCTTTTTCTCCTGAATCATAGAATAACGGTTTTCATGTAGGTGCTTTGCAATTGCTGCCAGATCAATCTTTCCAGAGTCGGTGTGCTTTCCAGCGGCACCTTCTGCTAAATGCTTAGCAGCATGTTTGCTCATTCTTCTGGATTTTGGTCTAGGACGCCGTTGCTCCGCATCCGGGGCAAAATCATTGAAAAAGTAGTTTTCATTCAAATCAAGGGTTTGGTCATTATCATAACCAGTAGTGGCGTGATCCATCCATTTACTCAAGGGATCAATGCTATAGCGCTTGATATTGGGCCGTTGTCGCGTTCGAGGTTTAGGTCGGTGGGCGGTGGGTAAAGGAGACAAAGGTTTGCGAGTTGAACGACTCATTTCCACTGGAAAAATTGAATCGACATCCATCTCGACAGGTCTTTCACCAACTAGGAGTGATTCTACTCCATCCTCTGAGACATCAAAGGATTTAGCAGGTATAGCAGGCAGTGACTTTGCTACTACCGGTGTCGTTCTTGGTGCTTCTATTTGCTCAGTTATATCCATATTTGCTACCGCAATTACTTCTTTGGGTGTGATTGTTTCTACTTCTGGTGTTGATTCTGCTACCTTTGCTGAAACTTCCATAGGAACATCTTCTTTCATTTCTGCCACTTCGTTTTCCTTCTCCTCACAAGTCGTAATTTCGTGTAGTGCAGTTTTTGACCTTTCTTTGGTCAAGCGGTAATGGTCCAGCCGTTGCTTGCCTCCGAAAATTTGATTGGAAAAATGCCTTTTGTTACGTTCAGCTCTCCACTGCGCTAAGTCTCGATATTGATCCGGGAGAGATTCAGTATGTTCAGAGTCGAGTGTTGAAGTGGTAGAGTAGATGCTAGGAGTGGCATTACTTTCAAATGACTCGCTGATTGGAGTACGAGGTTCTTCTCGTTGGTGATCCTTGTGTTCCATCCAGGGAGCAACTTGTTGTGGGGAACCGGTGGGGGTACTTAAAATAATTGGTGCCTTCGCTTTTCGAGGTGGGGGAGAGAGCGATGCAACGTTCTGAAACGGTTCTTCTGGTTGTGGGGTTGATATTTCAGGCTCTTCAGTAATGATATTCTCTGGAGAAGAGCTTCTTAAAATATCAAACTCTTTCGCAAGATGCGGCATGATGAGCGATGTCCTGAAATCACGTAAAAGTTGAAGTTCCTCGAGAGTTACTTGGTTACGTTTCTGACTTTCTATCTCCGCCTCTCGTCTGCGGGCTTCCGCTAGCTGCTTCTGCTTCCTTTTACGAAACATGATCTATTCTCTCAACTACTCAAAGTCAAACACAGATAACAAAGGGCTAAGGAGTTGTGGGTATGCTAAGAAATAAAAAAATTGAAGTTTGTCATCGGAGACCACTTACGCGTGGTGACACAAGCATTTATTGCCTTCGGGGTTTCACATAAACAACTGCATCAGTGGTACCTGACACTTCACCACTGCTAGTAACATCGACCTTTAATCTAGGAAGTCGAACATGGCCAGCCACTATAGGATGACAGTGGTATCTCAATTTCTGAAATGAAAATGGAAGAACTCTGAATTTGGTTTGCTTATAACCAGAAAAGACAAAAGCCTCGCTAACTTCGACTTGTGCCTGCAATTCTGCAAAATGTGCTGTAGGGTTAAATATAGTATATGAGAGCACAAATGGTTCCCCAATGTATAAATCGCTCGGGTAGTCTGGCAAAGGAAAAGATCGGACACACAGGAGCGTACCAGTGCAATAACCAGATAGAGTATAAATATGCGTGCTAAACAATAGCGACCTGCCTAAATTGGCTTAATGTGAGGAACTTACCACGATGAACACGTATCTCAGAGGGAGAAAAGGACAACGGCGGGAATGGGATACTGGTCTGGCATAACGGAGTTTGCTCATGACCGTCACCGACTCTATAACATGAGTTGAAGGTTTGTAAGCTCACTCATGTAAATATCATTGTTGTACAAGAAGCAAAAGGAAATCAATTTGTACCTGCGCCACGTGATTTTGAGAGCTCCAAAGTCAACAGATGAGCGTGGCGCTGTGCGATCTTCAACTGTCAGTTCAAATAAGTGGTTGCTGTTGACGACTTGGTCTTTCTTCCAAACTATTTCAAAAAAAAAAGTCCTGTTACTCATGCTGAAATCTACGGTCATTATTCAAAAAATCTCTTTACCTTTCTTATCGTCCTCTTGTGCTTTTGGCATAGCACGTACATGAAGGTTGGCATGTGAAGGTTGCTTATTTCGGTTAACATGTTGGGGTTAGACAGCTGCTTGTCCTACACTTCATCAACCACATGTCCTACCTCATTTTGTTCAATTTCAATGCTGTCTACATGTAGGTTCCATGGGGATGTGCAGCGGATCGCTGCAATTACCAGCAATCGCTCCTTCTCTTTGAGTTCGGGAGGAAATCCTGAAACCTTACTACAATCTTTAGTTTGCTCATGGGTCTGAAATTTGATTTCAAATGGCTTGTGATAATTGATTTTGGCAGTTTCTTGCTTCTCAAAATACGCTTCTTGGTCGGAAGACGATGATGCTTTGTAGCGCACCTATCGTAAAATGTTTTCTTGTTAAATTTCAATACGATGACAATCATTGCATTACCTCGAAAATCATACCGAAATATTCAATATCCGTGTCATCGGAATGGCACGTCCAATAATGTACATTGCTTGCTCTTTGCTATTGTTGGCTTCAATCCGACCAACGTTAATATCCAACACGCCAAACGCATCGCTGTCATCATCGGTGGCCATCAGCTTGATTTTGTCTCCTAAATCTACATTATATTGGAAAATTAAACAAATCAGAAGTCTAAATCAGGCACAGGAAACCGACTTAATGATATAGTTACCTTGATTTTCAGGTGTTTTGATTTCAACTCTAACGATGGCTTCTACTGCAGTTGCCTCCTGATTTTCTAGAACGATCGAAAATGGGTAATGCTCGTCTACGAGCGCTGGGGATTGGTGTTTTGTGCTGATGGCTAATCGCGATGGTTTTTGAGTGATACTAAGGACAGATAAAGGTAAGAACGGATGACTACTGACTTCCACAGGTTTCATATACTCACTCCACGGATGATAATTCACCACGACCACCTATAAATGCCGGTTTGGGACTATCAGGCTGATACCATTTCCTCCTTCCGGCTGAGCGAGCATCTTGGACTCGATTAGCAACATTAAACGTCAGATGGACAGGACGTGATGAAGATTTCATTTCAAGAATGACAGATTCCAACTAAAGCATCAAGGGCATCAATATTGTAGGTCGTACCATCGATCATCACAAACATTATCTTTACCTTTAAATTTTCAGTATGATCAGCGTTGATCATTCCCTCAAAAATTTTAATCTGAGAATTCTGGAATTGAAGGTTTGTGTTTGCTTCCCAAACATTGGCCTCTTCATTATATTTACTATCCGAACAATCGTAATATTGATATTCGTCATCCTTTTCAATACCATCCTGGTTATGTAGGTATATCTGGTTCCATTTTCCATTGTTGAATGTTACTCGAAGTGACTGGAATACAATTGGTTCGAGTGGTGATTGCTTGTTAGCGACTATCGCCACTTGGAACTTGATAGATTCATTGACGTAGCTTGATTTCTTCTCAAACTGAACATTACACTTTAAGAAGGAATTTATGTCGTCCATTGAAATGACCAAAGGTTCTTCAAATTTTTCCATTTCACCGGCCATTTCTTCCATTAATGTTGCTTCCAGGTCATTTTGCAGTTCAATTCTTTTTTCTTCGCTCATCGGTAGGTCATCGCAAAGTAATTCGATAAGGTATCCTATAGCGCTAGCGGTCATATTCAGTTCTTTTGCACAACGTAATGACCATCTCAATATCGACGTAAGTACGGTATGCCAGTGCTCCTTTCGATACGTTTTACCGATTCTCTCGAAGAATTTGAGCGCCATGTCAAATTTGCCAGCCTCATAATAGGTTCCTGCTATCTCCGCAGCGAGGTAGAGGGTCATCCGACTATTACGGTGCTTTTTAAATTGCTCGTAGCCCTTAGTGAGAAGTTCGATCGTCAGTGCCGAGTGATCAATCTGTTCCTCTTCCGCCAAACTTTTCATAGCAATCAAGTACGTAGGATCCTCTGTTTTGGTTTCTCCCTTTTTCAGCTTTTCAATCTCTATATAGCGCCTACGCCTTTCCGCACTACACATGGCTGCTAAATGGTAGTAAAAACCAGCATGCTGTAGCAGCTCGCCCGGATTAATGCCGCCATCTGCTTGGTTTGAGTGGCCACCTGATCCAAGGAAAGGACTCGTGTTAAGAGGCGGTGATGTGCTGTGCCCTTGGTTTGGAATGGGAACTGGTGGTTTAAAGCCGTGTCTTGTAGCAACATCGATCTGCTCAGCAAATATACGATATCTACAAAATGCTAAATAAATACGTAGATGGCGATTATAGCATTACTAGCATGTTCTACTTACTGTTTAGATAGCCATGCCCAATACTGAAATGATCTCTCGCCAATATGCCAGTCATTGCAAAACAGTTGCAGTGCATGCAAATGCTTATTGAGTTGAGCAAGTGCCATTTGGGAATTGTCTTGAAATAAATATGCTCGACAGATTTTGATGTTCATACAGTCAGCAAGTGTCCAAGCTTCTTTCCATCTTCTGGTGCCAAACTTCATACTACCATCACCCGAATTTGGCTGCAACATATTCAAAAGCATATTATACGATACATCATATGACCTAAGCAAACCATCGTCATTAGAGAAAAGCATGATTATAGTTATATATTTCGATCAACTTACTTTAGTGAGCCCTGAATATCTTGCCCAAATTCCTGAAAAACCCCAATTTTGTATTCGTAGCGACATATCCATCCTGGAACGGAAAGTGGCTGTGGTTCTTTTATGTTTTGCGGGGTAATTTGCCGCATTGCTACGGAAGGACTAGGAAGCCGAGATAGCTTCTTTCTCACTCGTTTGACTTGATTATTATAGTATACTTGTGCCGATTCAAAAAGCGATTTAAACAAGCTAGATACGAACTGTCAATAGTCTGTAAACTGCAAGACCAGATCATTGCGATATCTTACTTGTTGAGAAAATCAGTTGCATCCGTTGAGGTGGAGATCGGTAAGACGAATAAAGAATTTTTGGATTCTAGTCCGGAAAACTTGCGCAGCAAAGATAGGCGATCCTCAATGGCTGGGTCATCTGTGCAATGATCAATGATAATGCCAACAAGGCTATTGTTGTCAAAAATGTATCTTACCGGCATGACGAGGATTCAATATCACTACCACTGCAAACTTCAAGCCCCGTTCCTGGAAGTATTTTCTAACAAAGGATTTGTTCAGCACAGCTAACCACAACATTCACAATCACAAGAAAATGTGGATTACCTTCTTTCATTGATACCATGAGCCATGGCCGCATCTCGTTCTTTCTCTACGGGATCAGCCAGAGAATGCCCAGCCAGTGGTCCAACTTCTTTCTTCGGTCGTGGTGGACTGCCTGGTTCCATACTCCAATCCCACAAATCATAAAATCCAACAACGGTGCTAGGGTATATGTTAAAATGTTTCTCGTACCACTGGGGAGTCATAAGACCGTCAGGATGGAGAGGTGACTGGTTTGAAAGTGGCGACAATGCGGAGTGAGGATGCATCGAAGGTTGCTGGTATGAACTCGGTTTTTTCGGTGGCAATGAAAAATCCTACAAGAGGTACATTGTTAGCCTAGGCATAAATTAATAGCTATTGATGAAAACAATGCATACGTTCTCAACAAAGTTCACTCTAAAGTTGGGTATGCCACTGGTATAACTTCCTCCTGAAGCTGGCGTATGTTTTGCAGCATCCCAAAGAGTGATGTTATCTCTTGACGTTAAGAGTGCCCGAAGATTGTGTACGATGGTGGCTCTTAGCCGTAAATGGTTGCTGGTGGTCGAGGAACGGCGTCTGACAGGTACAGGATCTACATCTGGGGTTGAAGTTTGTTGGGTATCACTTTTGGGTAAGTCAGCATCGACTTTCGGCTCGCTCAGACCGTAGACGGCCATCACCGGTACGTGATGCTGAACATATTCTTTTGGGTAGGTGTTCATCACTGGTGTCGAAGCGAAGCTTGAAAAGCAGGCAGTACGGTAATAAAGTGGCCCATAAGCGGAGAAAGCTACGTGACGTGTCTTTGTTCTAACCTGAATGCTGTCAGCTCACGCTCAATGCACCATATGGCCAGGTCTACTGTCCACAGTGCTAACAGTAGCTTCTTTATTCAAGTTGACGGGAAAAGATCTACTTAAAGAACCATTGCAATGCCTTTCAGCAGCTCTGCCTCTCATTATAGTTGGCAATCTTGCCATTGTGCTGCTTAGCAACCGAGTTACTTCGAAAGCGCTGGTAAGTAGTGAACGCTCTATAAGCATAAGCTAAGCAAATACAAGAAAAAAAAACATGCATTGACTTTGTTGTAGACATCAATAGTGAGATTATTGGGATCGATAACGGCTCTTTCAGCTGTCATCCATGTTGTTGCTGTGCTGCTCGGAGCACCATTTCTGCAGTAAGTGCCAATTTTTGATTCAACCAATAGCACTACTTTCACTGACAGCTGCCTCAGTAAATTGTGGAGTACTGCATGCTTTTCAATACTTGTTGCAACTATTGTCTGCTTGTCTGTAACGAACCAACTGGGAATAGCAGAGTCAGAAATATATACGCGAGTGTTTTTGAAGCACCGGTAAGCAGCATGAATAATATGTTGTATTGAAACGCTTATTCATAGCAATTATTTCTTCTGAATAGGCCAATAACTAACTCAGAGATGGCCGCATACCTACAAGCCGTAAGCGTGCTTGTTGGCGCTTGGCTTGGCGCTGTTGTGATCCCTCTTGATTGGGAACGGCCATGGCAACAGTGGCCAATCTCTTGTGTCTTAGGAGCCATCGTTGGACAGGCAATTGGTTCAGTAGGCACTACTGTATTGTATTTCATGCCCACGACTGTGGAGAGTGATGACCGCAAGAATCAATAAATCATTTTAATGTTTACCCCAAAGTAACACTCAGTCCACAAATACGGCGCGATTGTTTATTGTATCTTTGCTTCGTGAAGCAAGCACTAAACAAAATTGGTTTAAATAGTGTCTATTCTGTAATCAATCTTTAAAGATATAGCGCCTTTGCATCTACAGTGTATGAAAGGTAGCAGATACCAATCTTTTCTAGTCTACGCACGCTTGGTCTTCTTGTGCTTGACAAGTTTTGAAGGAGGTGCAATAAAGGTGCGGCTGATCAGTTTGAGGATTTCGTCGATGATGATAACCGGAATGGAAATCCACATGACAGCCTTCCATTCTTCAACATTGAGAGGCACAATGACAAAGATTTGAGCAAAGAATGGTACATATAAAATCATGAAATGGAGGATCATAGACAAAGTTATGGCAAAGATCAAGTATGGGTTTGTCCATAATTGCAATGTCAACAGAGATTCATTTTCACTCAAACTGTTCATAGCGTTGAGCATTTCAATGACAACGAGAATGGACAAGCTCATGGTAGTAGCTCTTGCAGCCATAGAATCAGTGAACATGGAGCAGCCGATCTCGGGGAATAGCTCAGAGCATTTGTGGAAGTGAGACTAAGCAAGTAACATGAATGTTAGTTAAGAGTGCATGACCGTCAATCAGCCTGAGAATGTCAACTTACCAATTGATAGTAGGAGATTTGAGGACCGCCTTCGTAGAACATGAACCACCAAACGTATCCAAATACGGTAGCAATACCAACATAAGTACCGACAACCATATATCTGAAAAAGAGCCAACCATCGACCAGACCTTCCTTGGCATTGCGAGGAGGTCTACGCATGATATCATGATCAGGAGGATTGAAGCCAAGAGCAGTAGCAGGCAAACCGTCAGTAACGAGATTGACCCAGAGAAGTTGAACAGGGATGAGTGCTTCAGGCAACCCAAGAAGTACTGTGAGGAAAATAGAGACAACTTCACCAATGTTGGACGAAATAAGATAACGAATGAACTGCTTTGTGTTGTTGTAGATGGAACGACCCTCTTCAACAGCCTTTTCGATGGTAGCAAAGTTATTATCAGCCAAAACCATATCAGCAGCCAGTTTTGCAACATCAGTACCACTGCCCATAGCAATACCAATATCAGCACGCTTCAATGCAGGTGCATCATTGACACCGTCACCAGTCATAGCAACAATTTCACCTTGGGATTGCAACAAATCTACCAGCTGTTGTTTGTGAGTAGGCTCGGTTCTAGTAAACAAAGATGCACGCTTGACAGCGGCGATCTTTTCTTTAGGCGAGAGCATATCAAACTCTCTTCCAGTGTAACTCTTTCCAGTAAGATCTTCGTCTTCATCGAATACACCAATGCTGCGGCAAATAGCTTCAGCGGTGTTCTTGTTATCACCAGTGATGACAATAACTCGGATACCGGCAGCTTGACATTCCTCAATGGAATCCTGAACTTCGGGACGAGGAGGATCCATCATACCAACCAAACCGACAAAGGTCATTTGTTGTTCATAAGTGGCAAAGTTTGATTGTTCGGTAAGGTTGAAATTATTCACATTGACACTCTCTATCTTGGCAAGACCGAGACAGCGAAGAGCCATAGAGGTACCATATTCGTAAATTTTACCATTCAATTCGTTTCGAATAGCATCGGTAATAGGAACAACAGAGTTGGAGCCAGATGACAAACGTACATGTGTGCAGCGATCGAGAATAGATTCAGGAGCGCCCTTAACCAGCAAACTTGACTGAGTTCCAGTGCCGGAGCGGGTGATACGGTTGGCCTCCGAAGAAACTACGACAGACATGGATTTACGTTCACGAGTGAATTCCAAAGTAGCAAGACGCTTATACTGTCTGTCGAAATATCCATTACAGGCATTGACTCTTTCCTTGGGAGAAAGAGTATTAAGAGTTTGATTGTAAGCGACATCAGAGGTACCCAATTTCTCAACGAGGACCTTGAGTGCGGCTTCAGTAGGTTCACCGATAGCAGCGTAGGCTTCATTGGTTTCATCATAAGCAATTTCGGCATAGTTGCAGCTAGAACAGATTTGAGCAACATCATACAGAGTGGCGTTAGAAGCCAACAAATTGTTAACTTCTTTTCCATCTGCAGTCTTGATTGCTCCCACAGGTTCATAACTTGAGCCCTCTACAAAGTACTCTTTAAGCTCACCATTGGCGCCATCTACAATGAGGACCTGTGATATTCGACATTAGCATTATCTTCAAGACACAAACAATGCACTTGTACCGAATTCTTACCCTGGACACACACATTTGACCTGTGGTCAGGGTGCCAGTCTTGTCAGAACAGATAACACTTGTACAGCCTAGAGTTTCAACACTGGGCAAGCTACGAACAATGGCGCCATTTGCAGCCATTTTCTTGGTACCAAGAGCCAGACATGCAGTGATAACAGCGGCAAGACCTTCAGGGATAGCAGCGACAGCGAGTGCTACAGCAATCTTGAAGTAATAGATAGCACCATGTAACCAGCCATGATGGGATGGATCAGAGAAGTGACGAATATTAACGACCCAAACAAGAATGCAGATGACAGTGATAACTTTGGCAAGCAAGTCACCAAAATCATCCAATTTACGCTTGAGTGGGGTTTTCTCGCTGATTTGGGAAGTGATTGACGTATGAATGTTACCAATGGCAGTAGATGAACCGGTTTTGACGACAACGACTCGTGCTTTTCCGAGAACGCAAGTAGTGCCAGAGAAGACAACATTGATTTGATCTTGCTTGACAGCATGAGCGTCAGTGATTGGCTCTACTTCCTTATTAACACTAACAGACTCTCCGGTTAAGATAGCTTGATCGACTCTGAATACACTTGAGCTGATTTCCAATACACGGCAATCAGCAGGGATCTTGTCACCAACAGCCAAATCAACAATATCACCAGGTACAATATCTTCAGCATTGACCTTTTGCATTGAACCATTACGCAAAACCTTGGCTTCGTCGGGAGAGTATTCCTTTAAGGCATCAATAGCCTTTTCAGCACTTGACTCCTGAAGGACACCAACAGTCGCATTTGCAATTAGAATCAACAAGATAACAATGGGTTCAACAAAAGCTGTGAACCCCTCAACACCGCCACTATCCTCAGTCAGGGCCAGAATGAAAGAGATTGCGGCAGCACCGAGCAATATCATGACAAGTTGATCCTGGAATTGCTCCAAGATCAGTTTCCATAGCGGTGTTGACTCCTCATCAGGTAGTTCTACAAATTTAAATGGAAAAAAAAAAAAATACAATGTCATGTCAGATTAGCTTGTCGCTGACAAATATAGCTAAACGAGTCCTACCATTAGATCCATAGATCTTGCGTTGTTCAAGCACCTGCTCAGACGATAAACCCTTGAGTGGGTTTACCTTGAAATGAGCACAAACCTCTTCAGGTGTGTGTAAAAACGAGTCTTCCATAGATGAGTTGGACAAAGAGAGATCAGTCAGACTTGCCACGCGGAGGCACACAATTGGCGAATATATAAGTTTTACTGGGAAGAATTTAAGTACAGAGCGGGTATTAAAATTAAAAGTGGAAAGTGGCATCCAAAGAAAACCGACAATGAAGAGTTTTCATTGTCCGTCGTTAATGCTGCTTTCTAACTGCTGAACCTTATTGAGGCGATTCAATTCGCTCGTTCGTATGATTTCCATCTCCGTAGAAGTAAGACGATCAATGCCAGGGTGGTAATCAGAGTTTCCCAATTCAACGAAGTCAAAAGATCGAACTTTCAAACAACCTTTGAGCCCAATCATCTCCAGTGTATCATTGTCCGCGATCAACCGCCTGACCGCTCTACTTGTGATATTGTCACAATATGACAAGTCTAGAAAGGATAGATTTGGAAGCGACACTCGAATTTCGTTGATGGTTCGATCAGTTATACTGCTTTGGTATATTGTCAACGATTCAAGTTTTGGGTGAGCACGCACAAATGCCATGACTCCTTCGTCGGTTATAGAGCGGCTACTTGATAAAGCAAAGGTGATAAGTTCTGGTAAAGGGTTGAATGATTTCATGTCGGTATCAGGTATGGATAGCTTTAAGAGAAATTCGTCATCTACATCACGACAATTAATCATATCCAGGTCCTCGAGGTGGTGTAATGCACATATATCCTGGGCTGTTTGCGCAACAGACACCCATGGGCAGTCGTTGAGTCGGAGACAGTCTATGCGACTGTTGCCAAATGGAAGCAGAGCAAACTCGTTCAAATCTCGAGTGGCACCTAAACTCAGATATCGAAGTTTCTGACAAAATCTCAAATGATGGCATGTTCTATATGTTATTCGACTACGCGATACATCCAGATACGTTAACTCTGGGCAGTATTTCGCTAGCTTGACCATGCTCTTATCTGTTATCTGATCGCACATTGGAATGCAAAGGGTGTCCAGCAGTGGCGTCCATATTATGATGTCGCTCAACCAGTCATCGGTAACAAGTGAGTTTACAGAACGATGCAAGTCGAGGACGCGTACAAGTTTTCCCTTGCTCTCTTTGGTTCGGGCTAGCGATGCTGCAAACCTGTAAAATACAGATGCACTGTTAAGCGCTGGCTCGCGCCAAAGTACGGCTGTGGCTGCAGCATTGAAAGTTCGGTTGACGGTTGTGCAAGTGAATAGGTCATTTTGATCCTCGAGGTGTTCTAATATTAAAGAAAGAAGCTCAGGCGGAATTTTGTGCTTGTGCATTGTCAGAACTGGTGTTAGAATGTAAGTTCTTTTCAAGAGAATGCAAAGTCGTGGATTAGATCATCTGATGTAACAAAGGCAAACCGCCTTCGTTATTCTAGGAGACTGGCTTTTGAGGTCGAAACGCCGGTATGATCATGGCTGTATTCTGAAATGCAATCGGAGTTTCACAGTAATCATTCACTTTTGTCAATTATCATCAATACAGCGTTGCTGCCAAACACTTTAGCCAATTTTTATAGGACATTGCTCGCATTCCCAATTTTTTGTCAAACATGTCTTCGCAGCACTTTATACCTCCACTTGTAAGAAGCTGTCATACATCTACGCTCTTGTTTCACAATTCTAACCGACGGCTCCACTAAGAACTATGGAATGATTGAAGAAGATCTGTATCGATCAGGACAGCCAAACGAACTCAACTTTCCATTCCTGGAGAAGCTTGGCCTCAAAACAGTCGTATGGCTAGCACCAGAAGAACCAAATCAACGATTGTATGTATTGAATCGTAGTATTCACAGTAGACATTATGGAATCTAAACATAACAACTGTTATCTTTGTACAGCTGTGACTTTATTGATGATCAAGAGATACAGTTGTATCATTTGGGAGTAATATCCGCCGTCAACGCCTGGGATCCTATAACAGAGGAAGCGGTTTTAGAAGCACTGGATATTATCCTGAATCCAAGAAATTATCCTATGATGATTATGTGTAACCTAGGCCGGCATCGAACAGGTACAATGAAGTCTTAGTTATTTATTTTACCCCTCATCTACTAACTCCATTTATCGTTAGGTACAATTGTAGGATGCTTAAGAAAGTTGCAAAGATGGAACCTTACGTCAATATTTGAGGAGTATCGACGATATGCTGGCCCGAAGGTCAGATTGCTAAATGAACAATTCATTGAACTCTTTGACACTGACTTGGTGCGAGTACCAGAGACGAAACCAAGTTGGTTGTGAGACTCTATATTGAATAAGAAAATTCGATATTGTATGTAAAATAAGATTATACCAGATTTCGTTCATAAATTGATATGATAATGCAAAGTGCGAGATGTTATGAGATGAAAGAGGATGGGATCATGTGTAAGACTATATAATTCAGTTAAACTGAAGATTGACGGGAGATATCCCGCTTGATATGCTGTTCGATCAGCGATCTCATTTCGCTTAAGATTTCCGGTGTGAGCTTGCTGTAACGGCTATCAGACTTGTGATATTGCTCCAGTTGATCAAGATGATCGAGCGCTGTCCTTCCCCATCTATCGAGAGCATTCGCTTGCAGAGAGGATTCTCCCAATAAAGTCTTGAGCATGCCAACGCGGCCTTCTTTCACAGCAATATGAATGGCACGTTGTCCATCGACGCCTTCGCTCCAGTTCAAGTTCCATCCTGCGCTGATGGCGATTCGTACAAATCGACTATCATTATCTCTCACGGCTCTCAACCACTTGTAGCCAAGGTCTTCGAAATCATCGAATGCAAAGTGAGCTCCGGCTAGGCGCATCATCCTAACTACGTCTTCTCTTTTCTCGCAAACAGCATCAAACAATGGCGTGTGACCGAATCGATCTCTGGTGTGAACACTAGCTCCATGCATGAGCAAAAATTCAACCACTCTAAAATGTCCCTCACTGCAGGCAAGGTGCATTGGAGTTCTGCCATCATAATCAACGCAGTTGAAATTGATCATGTCGCCAAGATTCTCATGCAGCATTAGAAGTCCATCCATATCATCTGTAGCAGCTGCAGAGCATAAAAGAATGGGATACATAGCCTTCTCAA
The DNA here is from genome assembly GCA_037039815.1 of Umbelopsis sp. M5902. Classification (NCBI taxonomy): domain Eukaryota; kingdom Fungi; phylum Mucoromycota; class Umbelopsidomycetes; order Umbelopsidales; family Umbelopsidaceae; genus Umbelopsis; species Umbelopsis sp. M5902. Next base: position 202,125 of record JAXQGL010000046.1, read on the forward strand.
TCAAAACTCTTTCTTGTAGAGTTTGACTTGTAATGTTTCCGTCCCCGGAGCTGGAAGCTTGAACAATGGTTTGAATCAGTGCATGGGTGCGACTGTGAGCAGTAAAGCGAGTTCGTGGGGCTCGAACCGTCAACTCTCCACGGAGGTTCATCGTCATCAGTTTTCTGACTTGACTGACAGTAAGATCCTTTTTACCAAGAAGGTACGATAGCTTGGTAAGTGCACATTCGGGAGTCATGTCAGCACCAGCAATGACGCCCATTTGTGTCAACTGTTTACCGGTAGCATAGGCATCGGTGACCAATCCTTTTTTGCACTGAGTACAATTGACAATCACAACCCCTCGATCACAGGCTTCCTTTAAAGCTGCTAGTAAATCAGGACGAGCTGGGGCATTTCCGGCTCCATATGTTTCGAGAACTACTCCTTGTATTGGTGATGACAGAAACATACGGACTGTATGTTCTGTAATACCCGGAAACAGTCGCAGAGAGGCAACATTTGAATTCAATTCAGTATGAGCTTTGAATTTGGCAATATGAACTGGACGCAAGACTTGCTGCCATGCGACATCTGCTCAAACAAGGTCAGATAACATAGAACCGAAGCTCTATTTAAAATTGATTTTCTTACCGATGTTGATTCCTACTTGGACAAGAGGGGCAAGATTAGGTGAATCAAATGCATCAAAGTCTACTGCGCTTATTTTGCTGGTTCTATTTCCTCTATAAAGCTTTTGATTAAAGTACAAAGAGACTTCAGGTATCACAAAATGGCCAGCAATAGTGAGCGCTCCGAGTAAGTTCTCTACCGCATCATTGCGAACCTCAGTAAGTGGCACTTGAGAACCCGTGATAATCACAGTTTTACTGCAGGATCGAAATAAGTAACAATCAATATATATAGCGCAAAGTGATCGTGCCTTACCCCAAGTCTTCCAGCATGAAGCTAAGCGCGCTTGCTGTGTATGCCATGGTATCCGTTCCATGCAAAATGATGAACGCATCAAAATTTTGATAATTGCACTCGATATCCTTTGTTATGCGTATCCAGTCTTAATGTTGATTAATCGTCAGTTATAAACTTTATCATAATTTCAACAACGCACTGCATTACCTTCCATTGTCATGTTGCATGAGTCCAACAGTGGCTCATATTCCAAAATTGAATACCTATTGAGCCGTTAGTATGCTTTCAAGAAGATCTTCAAGCGTTGAAAGAGCTGATCATACCGGATACGTTTTCCATACAAACTAACAGGAGTAATTAAGCTGGGAAGTTGTAGTGAAACCTTATCTCCTATATTGGGACCATTGTATGAAATCATATTCACTGCATTCATTCTTTGTCGCGGAGATTTGGAGGTGAATGCGGCAGAGTCTGGTGCACCATCACTTGTCGAATTCTTTGATAAAACTGAAGCCTTCAAAATATCTGACAGATTATCCTCAGAGTTATTGCGAGAACGATGCTGTAAACCTTGTGGATCATGTGGGTCATGGAACCTGGCGACAGAAGCCAGTGTTTTCTCCAAATAATTTGGTAATGGCATGTATCCATGCTCCGTACTGTTCACCATACCAATGGTTCCTCCAGTATAAATCACCAGTACTCTTGATACATCTTAATTGCCAATGATGGTTAATATTTCTGAGCTACAGAAGCCTTTATAAGGTTCACGTTTTCTATAGTACCTGGAGCTACCATCTCCTCACGGTCGGCAGAGAGTTGGAATTCCACAGCAGCATTGTCAAATATATGAGCAGCGTCATTTGACAGTAGGGAAGCAGGTGTTGGCGAAGGCTGATTCAAGACCTGAGCTAGAGATCTACTTGGTCCTTTCATTGCAGAGGTTCGGAACAGCTAGTAAACGACTCTAAAATTTAAAAAAAATTCTGGACAAGCGTGGGACATCTCGATTGCGGGGTTTATACCTTACTAGATTCATCCGGAAAGCTTGCCGCATTGGCAACAACTGCCTTCGGGATGTACAGAAAGCAATATGACCAAATTGACTATTTGGTTGTAAAATTCTATTAAAGGGATTGGTCATTTTGGTGGAACCTGTGTATATTTCGCCTGACAATAAGGCGAAAGTCTGTTCGTAGGCGATGCCGATAATCTGTCTGCAAGGTGTGGACCCCGCTAAACAGACTCAGTCATTCCAAGCACCATTCCTCGAAGGGAAATGCTGCAGCCGCAGCGTGAACTCTTAGAATTTTGTATACAGAATTCAGGTAGTTGAGTAAAAATTAAATGTACGTATCAAAGCCGAATTGGTTGTTCCACAGCATCTGACAACGGCCGATGATCAGCTTACAAAAATATTTTCCAAGCCAAGCAAACAATTGAAAGCTAAGTGGTATACCGCACCAGTGCAGATATACGCGATATTGTATTCTTGAGAAAGTACACAGAATAGCTCATATTGTAAAATTGTTGCCTAGCACACTCTTCTAGATATTTTGATGCGATGACCACGATAGTTCATGTATCCGCGGATCGAATATGCAATAGCTTGTCCTTGACCGATTTCAGGTATATGAATGTGGCCAGCCGTATTCGTTAACCAGTAATGCTCCAATAAATCGTTTGCTGTCGGATCAAAAGGTGACCACATTAATCCTAGTGCATAATACCAATGTACTTTTGTCATGATCGCAGGTAATTGCTTTGATGAGTGCAAATACAGATCTTCTATGATGAAGACGCTCACGATATAAGAAGCTATCTTTGAAAAGTGACAATGAAGACAAAAAAAGTTGACAGTATATTCTAATGATTTTGACACAAATTTATATCTGAGGCCCGGTTCCATGATGGGTACCAACATGCGTCACACAAGTATGTGGAAATCACCAATGATTTGAAATATAATTGTCTTATTAAACTTTCATTGCGGGATTGTATGGGATATGAGAGTGAAACAGAATTTGATATGCAGATAATTTGGGTATGGGATTGAGCTGGTGATCATTCACCTTTAGCTCGTAGATATGCGGCATGAGCCTGTTCTGTCCAGTTTGTTCTTAAGATAAGAAGAACCGTTGTAAGGCAAGCACCAAACATTGCGACTGCTAGCGAGAGCCATAATCCTTGTAGTCCTAGATTCATCTTGAAACTGAGCCAGAATCCGACAGGAAGCGCTGTCAAATAGTAAGTTGCGATGTTGATGGTAGCGGCAATTTTTTGCCGACCTTGCCCATTAAGTATGCCATCGCTTACACCCGCAGTGGTGTCAGCGATACAAAAAACTGCGACAAACGGCAACACCTTTGCGACCAGTTCCACTACAGCCGGGTCGTCGGTAAAGAAGCTGCCCCATTTTGCGCGAAGTGTTAGTAGTAAGCCACAGTTGAACAGGGCAATGCTAATAGCTAAGGCCAGAGCCATGTGTGCGGCAAGTTTTGCTTGTCTACTAAAGCCACCACCTAAAAGATTACCAGATCTTGTAGCAGCTGCCACTCCAATGCCAAAAGGCAATGTATATAAGGTAGTCTGAGTTGTCCAAATCACACTTTGAGCAGCTAAGCTGGTGGTTCCCATCCAACTGGCAGCCAACGTAATAATTTCAAACGCCCACGTCTCAGTACATATTAACAATATACCAGGAATTGCCAGCTTAATGAACGGAACCCAGTCTTTGACTTGAAAAGCAGCCCGATTCCAACCACCCCATGCAGCAGCTCCATCAACATATCGGATATACGACACTGTAAGTAACACGATAATCCAAGAACTCAAACATGTAGACAATGGTCCTCCAATATAGCCGATCGAAAAATTTGGAGACCAGACCAGTATATAGTTGAGTAGTAAATTTAATGGTGCACCAATCATCAGCATGTAGGTTCCAGCACCGAAAATACCTTGAGCTTGCAAGTACTTTTTCAGAGCCTCAAAAATTCCAAAAGCGGGGGCCGTTGGGATCATCATTCGCACAAACAATGAAGCCTTCTGCGCTATAATAGGGTCTTGACCAAGCAACAGAAATATTTTTTCAGCGTACCACCAAAGTACTGATACTGGTGCCATTAGCAAACCCATAATGATCAGTGATCGCTGAAATTGTAAACCGACAACAGTGACATCGTCCGCTCCAGTAAACGATTGAGAAAGAAGAGTATCTAGAGCTAGTGAAGCTCCAGTCATCACACTAAACCCTGTTACAGTAGCCAGGATAGAGCCAAGTGTAGCCGATGCCAATTCGGTGGCACCTAGCCTTCCAACGCTGATGATGGTTACACTTTGCAAACTACTCTGCAACAGATAAGCTGCAACGACAGGAAGAGACTTCATTATTAACCATTTTATCTCATCAGTCCAACGTGGCTCCGGGTGTTTAGCCTTGGGGCTGGAAAGCAAATGGGTTCGTTCGTCTACAGATACTAAAGTACCCTCTTCTAAAGAATTTGCTTGCGTCATGAGCGTTTATGGAAAAGAGGATATGTACTAGAAGTATTGGTTATCGTCTATGGGTTGAACGTTAAAAGTGGAAGGATGTATAGAAAGATGTAAGGTATTATAGTTCATCCAAGAACACAAAAAGTAGATGAGGGAAGAGCAAAGATGTGATCTGTGATACATCACAGCCAAACAACCTTTTTTTTTTGCCACATTGATTGTGGTTGGCCCTGAGCTTGAAATAATTAGTAAAAGCGCGACTGTTTCGAAATTGGCAATTGTTCAAATAAGGTGAATTAGGGCCAGCAGCTGCAAATGATGGTTGAAAGTAATTCCATATTGACGGTATCACCTCCAAATTTGCTAGTATCTCCTTGTACACGAACCAGCTTTCATGCATGCTTGGTACCAGTCGATGTTCAATAGAAATCGGCAATATTTCAAGAGATGAAGATTAACATGAGGCAATACACGAAAAACCTTTAGATAACTAGTACTAATGAAATCTACTTACATCTTTAGACGGTAGGGAAGAAGTTTGGCCTTTTACTAACAGGTCGTTTTGTACGGAGGGATTTCGGTCTGCCAGCAATAATGTTTCTGTATGTTCATTTTTCTTTGGATGCCAAAGTACAAATTTTGACAGTATACATAGATGTCCAAACACATAATTATCGTAGTCAACTTAATTGAATGGTCGCCTGTTAATATTGACGGGCAAGCAAAGTTGGCCAAAATGCCTCCTGCTCACATTCCAACCAACCATCTGTTAATTTGAAACGCCGCCAAACAAATCAAATTTCCCAATTTACGATTCTTGAAAAAACAAATACCTTTATACAGCATCTACAACATGAGCCCAGCGGTAAGTTGATTTCTCAGTATGAATGTCAATATTACAGATATGGGAAGTGTACATGATTGGAACTACGCGTTTGGGACTGACTGAATCTCTCAATTTTGGCATTTTTCCGTCATCCAGACACAGCCATCTCAGGAGCAACTTGATGGTAAGTAAGGCTATGAGACGTATTGAGATCGTCACAGCAATGTCTTACACCTTGGGTTCAATGTAGAGTGGAAGGAGGCTTTTTCCATGTACGACAAGAAGGGAAACAGCACTGTCTCCTCAGATAACCTCGGCGATTTGTTGAGAGGTCTTGGACAAAATCCCACACAAGCTGAAGTTCGCGAGCTTATCAAGTCTCTTGGTGGCTCTGACAAGCATGGTAAAGCTTCAACTAATTTTAAAGAAAGATTATTACTTTCAGCAATATTCAAGCTATTCTGTATAATAGACGTTGACATTGATTTCGGCACCTTCCTCACTATCCTGACGCGACCTGACGGCTTCAAACCCGCTGGTACTTCTCAAGAATTCATCCAGGGTTTCCAGGTTTTCGACAAGGAAGGCGATGGTTACATCTCAGCCGGCGAACTCCGTTATGGTAAGTTACAACAATTAATATCAGGATTAAAGCATGGCTTGAACTAATCATGGACGACAATTGCAGTCTTAACCAACCTTGGTGAAAAGCTTAGCGACGAGGAGGTTGATGAACTACTCAAGGAAGTTGAAGTCAGCAAAGACGGACGTATCAATTATGTTGGTGAGTATTGTGCAACTTAATTCTGTGTATGGACTGCATTAAACTGACTACAAACACCTTGATAGATTTTGTTACACTTATACTTTCCAACTAGAAAATGACCATCTTTACAAACATCCATTCTTATCTTTATCTTTGTCGTTGCACTCTATCTTTGACATCTGTATACCAATTGTGAATAAAGCCTTTGGCTTTAACAGATTTCTTTTACAAAATTTCTATGAATTGTTTATTGCTTTTTATACACTATCATTCATATCCTTGCTCGTAACGAACTCCCATAGATGTCTTTGGTTTTAGACCCAATTTACGCATACGTTCGGCTTCGATACGTTCGCGTGCCACTCTTGCCAAGTCAGATAGATCAGCTTTAGACATATGGGACGGTGCGGCGATTGCTTGTTTGGCAGCCTGCCTCTGTTGTAATCTATAAGATGATAGAAGTTTAGCCTTCCGCGCCAATTATACGCTGGTCTTATATAAAAGCGAGAGAACATACCGTAAATTTTCTTCATCCTTCTTGAAATCAAAGCCGGCACTGTCATCAACAGGCTTCTCACCCATACGGATGGCCCGCTGCTTATCTTCCCATTTTTGCAGGTTATAATACCTATATTACAGTGTAAAGTAAGTAAACCAAATATTTCATGACTTCATGCATCTGCGATACCAAAACGTACTTTTCATGGGGCATAGTAGCAGTATTGTAGTCTACGTTCCAAAGAAGTTTCAGTAAGGTACTTGGAATTTAGGCAATAATGCGAGAGCTAAGCTTACCTTCCATAAAGCTGTTGAAAAGCTCTTTACGTTTAGTGTTAGGAATGGTTTCAACATTGGCTTTCTTTACTTCCAGTAACCATGCTTGGAATTCCTGCGTAAGATCGGATTAGAAGATAACAATACCTTTCACAAATGATATTTGGATTACTCACCGGTTCTTTGGTAAAAATGTCGGCTTCATGGATAATGCCATAGTGACCCCATTTAATGTCTGCAACGCCACTATGTCGACCCCTTTTGCTTTTCTTGCTCTTTTTCTAAATCCAACATCAGAGTTACAATAAGAGCCTGAGCAGGTACCATTTCCTTTCCGCTGATTCAATACCTTTTTGTCTTTTTTGTGTTTTCTATCCTTTTTATGTTTCCTATGTTTACTGTGTTTTCTGGATCTTCTGCTATCTTCCTCATCACTGCCATCACTGTCACTGCTAGATTCCGAGTCCGTAGATAATGGAGATCTGGAACGTCTATGAGATCGGCGCCTTGTGGGTGATTCTGATTGATCCGACCTGTCCCTTCTAGATCTATTAAAGTCCCACTTTGCTTAGCTAAACACATTTACGATTCAGGCATGAATGTGATTAGCGTACCGTCGTTCTCCGTGACGATCACGAGGACTTCTACTTCTTCGCCTTGATCTATCCGGACTTCGCTCAGCACGCCTTGAATGTGATCTTTCAGAGCCTCGCCTGCTGTCTCGAGATCTTGATCGTTCACGCGATCGGTTGGGATTACTGGAGTGGGAAGCCATTTGTGAGATTGAAACTCCGTTCTTACTTCCTTGCTTTTAAATACCTTGTGGATTGTCACATCATGCATTAGATATTATGAATAGCCAAGTATGAGCCGATATGGGACACAAGAAACCTATATTTAATGATAAGCATTTGGCAAATGCTGTTGAAGTACACTATTACTTTAATCCGAGCAGGTGTTACAAGCCCCAGGATATGAAAAAGGAATTTGCATTTAGTAATTGTTGGCTGAGTGTGAAAGCCATCGACTTTATTGTCACATGAAATGGCGGTATTGATCGCAATAACTTCTTTGTCATGACCACAATTCAAAGTGTTCCCAGCACTTTGCCTGTCATACCTCTCGACTCGAAAGTCTTGTTACCTTCGGTAGTCACTAAGGTGATTGTCAGCGGTGATGACGCCGCTTATGTCTCCAAAACACTCAAAGTTGCTCGCAAGGACCGTTCAAGGCAAGCTGCTTACGTTGCTGTGGTTCCGGTATGTAAGTCGGCCGGTGACAAGACATTGAAGGCTGATTTGGATGACGCCTATTTTAAAAATGACCAAGAAGAAGAGAAAACCATTAAAACCAATAAGTTCACCATCAAGTCAAAGCTCGTTAGTGACAAAAATACAAGTAATTCGGGTCTGAACTTATTCCACTTCGGCTGTGCTGCAAGAGTCATTCAAGTTGACAAAAGCGATAACGCCAAGGAGACCGTGACACTCTTCTTACAAGGAGTGTGCCGTTTTCGTATCAATGAGCTCAATACATCGGATGGTGTCCTCACGGCAAACGTAACTCATTACCCGGATACAAATGAGATGCATGCCGCAGAGGATGACAAAGAATTCGGAGATGTTCTTTTGGAGTTTCGATCTTTGAGCCGGGAGTTTATCAGTAAAATGAAAGATTTGAAGTTGCCTGGTGCGCTCTTAGCTCAGCTTGCCAAGGTTGTTGATAGATCACCACCTTCTCAATTGGCAAATCTGTTGGCTTCAGTAATTGAGACGACGTTTGATGAGAAATTGGAAATGCTAGAGAGTACGGATACCAAAAATCGTCTTCAACGAGTGAATGAATGGATGACTCGTCAATTGCATGTTCTCAAGATTACTCAGCAAATCCAATCCAATGTTGATGGCAAGCTGGACAAAAAACGACGAGAATACTACCTACGGCAACAAGTAAGTCGAGAAGATATCTGAGAATTTGTGTTGGTAAACAGGAATTAATGTGTCTTGTGTGAATTGCACAATTTTTAGCTTAATGCCATCAAAGAAGAGCTGGGAGAGAAAGGTGACGACGCCAGTGCGTCCGGTGGTGATGATGACGAGTTGACAGAGCTTAAGCGTAAATTAGACGCTGCACAGTTATCAAAAGAAGCACAAACCGTGGCCGACCGCGAGATGAAGCGTTTGAAGAAGCTCCACCCTTCATCAGCAGAATGGTCGGTTGTACGCACATATCTGGATGTAATGGCTGACCTTCCATGGAGTAAGACCAGTGAGGATGTAATTGATATTCATCGTGCTCGGGAGCAACTGGAGGCTGATCATTATGGGTATGTTTGAAGGAAGATTCAGGTTGAGAGTGCCTGAGGTCAATACTTATCATGGTTGCATTTTCAGATTGGATACTGCTAAGAAGAGAATTTTAGAGTACCTTTCGGTTGTAAAGGTGAAAGGAGACCTCAAGGCTCCTATTATCTGTTTTGTCGGTCCAGTCAGTATTTTTGTAATTTCAACCTTCCTAGAGTCACCACTACATCAAAAACTAATGTTATTTTTTCGTTTCCTATGACATAGCCTGGAGTGGGCAAGACTTCACTTGGAAAATCTATTGCATCTGCTACTGGCAGAGACTTTCACAGAATCTCTCTTGGTGGTGTTCGAGATGAGGCTGATATCCGTGGTCACCGCAGAACATATGTTGGAGCTATGCCGGGTCTTATAATTCATGGAATGCGCAAGTCTGGCGTGAATAATCCTGTTTTCTTACTTGGTAAGTGGACCGCGGCGGCGAATATACAAGTAACAAGATACTTATTTTTATCACTTACTAGATGAAATCGACAAAATCGTAAAAACTTCACATTATGGAGATCCAGCTGCCGCCATGTTGGAAGTCTTGGATCCCGAGCAGAACTCGACTTTCACCGATCATTATTTGAACATTCCTTTCGACCTGTCCAAAGTACTGTTCATTGCTACGGCAAACAGCATTGATACAATCCCAGCACCGTTATTGGACCGTATGGAATTGATTTCATTGCCTGGATATACCTTTGACGAAAAATTGCATATTGCAAAGACGTATCTGCTGCCAAAGCAGATACGAGAGCATGGCCTAACAGAGAATCAGGTATGCATCTCCGACGAAGTACTTCTCAAAATCATTGAGAACTACACCAGGGAGAGTGGTGTACGTAATCTTGAAAGGACGATTGCTAGTATTGTACGTTTTAAATGTGTCGAATGGGCTGACCTACATGAAGCTGATAGTGCCGACACCTACAACGAGACTGTACACGTTGATGATCTGGAAAACATATTAGGAGTAAGTGACATTCAATCAAAAAAGCAGTATATATTGCATTTTGCTAATTGATGAATCCACAGATGCAATATTTTGAGAAAGAAATCATTCAAAACGAAGCCCTTCCGGGAGTCGTAACTGGCTTGGCCTATTCTGGAAGTGGAAATGGAGGAATATTGATGATTGAAGCTACTCATATGCCTGGCGAAGGCAAACTCCAATTGACAGGCTCGCTTGGAGATGTTATCAAGGAATCTGCTCAGATAGCTCTGGCATGGGTGAAATCTCATGCGCATGCGCTTAAATTAACAAATGCATCTACTGAAAACATTACTGACAAACGGGACGTTCATATTCACTTCCCAGCTGGTGCTGTGTCCAAGGATGGACCATCCGCAGGAATTGCATTGACCACAGCTCTGGTGTCCTTGTTTTCCGGTAGATGCGTACCAAACACCACGGCTATGACAGGTGAAATAACGCTTCGTGGACGTGTATTACCAGTCGGTGGTATTAAGGAGAAGGTACTCTCTGCACATCGAGCTGGGATAAAGAAGGTTATATTGCCAGCTCGAAATAGGAAAGATGTTTCCAGCGACATCCCAGATTCAATTAAGAAGTCAATTGAATTCGTTTATGTCAAGAACATTTCAGAAGTTTTAGAAGCTGCTTTGGTACTGGATGAGCATGGTGAGAAGCTTCGTACTCCAATGGTGATCACTAGAATAGAAAGTCATTTATAGAAATCCCTGCGAAGGCTATCCCATCGACTTTCCCTAAATTAGATATCCCGTGTAGTATGAAATATAAAAAATTGCAAATTCCATATTATTGCATATCATTTGGGGATAGGTATGAAATATATCAGGATTGAGGGAGAATGGCAATTTCATGCTTGGTACAAAAGAACTCGAACTGAACCCAAAATTTGGCTATTGGACCCTGTTCAAGCAAACCCTATTTCTGCATGAACCCTGAAAGTCCAATCCGGCGACTCCTAATGCAGATAGTATTGAGCCAAGGTATGCAGCGCAAAGTGAATTGGTAACCCCATAAATGGCAAAGTGAAGGAGAAAACGTAGGAGTATCTATGAAATCATGTACCATTTCGATGGACCGAGCCGGTTGTCAAACGTCAATCTAAGACGTTTTCATAGGCCATGGTACTTAAATTCAATCATGAGATCATCAAAAATCCAGCCCCTTCTGCCAAATGGCCATATATAACGGAGCCGCATATTCATTTTTGATTCTCTATCGGCCCATATCTCTTAATCGTGAACTCAAAGAGTACTCAATTCTTTCCAACCACAGCACTTCAACTTCTTTTGAATTGAGTTTGATCTCAATCTCCTAGAGCATCAGGTATGCGAAGTTCTTCCGGCTCCTCAGCACGATCAATTGTGCCTTCCTCAAGCCCTTCGCGTTCTCAACATTGCCCTTGCTCAGGAACAAGATTGATTTCTCGTAAATGCGCACGTTGTGACGGTCAAGGCTTTTATATGTCTCTCTGCCTTGCTCGAGCGTGCGTTGCTAGACGGACCACAAGTGGTGACTATGATACATATCCATGCTGGAACTGTAATAGTACAGGATACTACAATATCACCTGTCCTCAATGCTGGGGGAAACGGGTGATCGTTACAAGGTGTAGAAACTGCACTTGAAGAGATTCATAATTGACTGGTCAGATTTGGCAAATTATGACTGCCATATTTCAAGCCCACAGCTATAGCCGAAGAAAGAAATATGGCCATTGCGTACCAATGATGCTCTACATTTTCATCTGATTATAGTTGTCATAACGACAGTCAACCATTCTCACTTTGCAGACCAAAAAAAGCTAGGAAAGTAAGAACCGCATTCCGCCAGCCGCTTGAAACTGCAAACAAAAGCCACGTTATCAGCGCATGATGCTTGTCGATCAGCCATATGCTCGCTCACATTCCATAGGCACATTTGGAGCCTGTCCATCTCTATGAACATAATTCAATCTGACGCACATTAACTTTAGTGATCAGCATAACCACACTTTCTGGACAATTATAGGAAATTATTCAGAAACAGATGATGATGCAACACCATTTAGCGATACAAGGAAAACACCGCGTGCAAGAAAGAAGAAATGGCGGATCTTTGCTTTTTTTGGGATGCTTACCATTCACGTCAGTATCTCATCGCGAGACTGATCTGGAGGTTTATCTTTAACAGAATTAGTCATCTATTTAGCTTATTGAAATAGGCCATATTGAAGGCTGCTAATTGCATCAAGTTTTTATGCTTCAGCATTCGAAAACGCAGGAGCCAATGTTGTCAAATTAGAGTTTGAAAAATATAATCTCTTTGTAATGCGCCAATAAAATACATGGAAGTAGGATACAGATGTGCTTTCTAAGAACTATTGTATCTTTTCTAATTAATAACCACCACCATCCTTAGGATGAGTGAATACCCATGGATAATTCAAGTCACATTCATGAGGATTCTTTCCACTAAAATGCGAATTTGTTAGCGATCGTAAAAATTGCACTTCCAGTAGCTCGCTTTTTCAAAGCTCTACTTACCACCACAGAGGTTGTATGGGCTCAGCATTGATGCCACGTTCAATAAGTCGGTATCTCCAATCGAAAATTCTGGGCTGAGCTTCGCCAATATCACGTTGTTGACCTGTACTGTCATATCGACCAGACCACATAGTCTCAGCAGCGGCAGCGGCTCTTGGCCAGATCTTCATATCAATTACAGCAGAGTCACTTTGCTCACTCCAAAGAGCTACTTCTCCTCCCAAAATTGATTTTGCTTCGGTTTTGGTCAAATTATAAGTCATATCATAGCTATACACTCGTTGCCAGGACTTAAATGGCGCACACCTTGACTTTACATTAATATCGTATATCACAAAACATTTTGAAAGCTAAAGTCAACCTACCAGTCACCAGCAGCACCACCAAAGTTAGGAGATGGAATAAGATCGCTCGCAAAATCAGGATAGTTATTGTTAATGTAGTCCAAAAGTGGTTGGGGAATTGTAGGAGGAACTTGTTCATCTACAGTTGTATCATTTCCACTTTAAATACAAAGTTAGCATGAGGATACAAGATCGAGGCTCGAGAAGAAGGCAATTATACATACTTCCAGTTTCCACTTCTGCAATCCAGGTAGAAGAAGTTATAGCTTGAAGCAATGACTTTATGTCCACTTTGAACTGCGTCTTTCAAAGTACCAGTCCATACTTGAAGGATAGTCTCCTTGGGAACACTCAAACCCAGTTGAGTGACGGCATCTTCCCAAAGGATGGCAGTCTTCTTGTTATCCTTGACCATGGCCAACTCCTTGGTCAAAAAGGTTTGCAGTAAATCGTTTCCAGTAGCGTTATGCTTCTTCATATAATCACGCACATCTTTACTGTCCTCCCAACATTTGTATACTGGCTCATCACCACCAGCATGATAATAATCATCTGTGAACCAGCTGGTGACCTCGTCAATCACTTTGTTCACCACTTCATATGTTTTTGGGTTGACAGGGTTCAGTTGGCCAGCAGTCGGCTCGCTAGCATATCTATTGTCCCAGTCGTTTGTTGGATCAAGGTAAAACTGTTCGGTGCACGTACTTTTAACAAATTATGTTAGCAACATGTACGCGCTTTACTGACGAGAAGTGGTAAGTGTCTTACGTGATATCTTTGATTCCCTTTCCCCATGAAGCAGTATGAGCAGGCATATCCAATTCTGGAATAACTCTCACACCGCGTTCTCTGGCATACTTAATAATACGCTTCACATCTTGCTTGGTATAGCCAAGCAATTTTCCATGAAGAGTATAAGCTCCATTGGCGCCTAATTCAGGAACTGTCTCGAGTTGAAGTGGGAAACTTTGGCTGTCGGTAATGTGCCAGTGGAAGATGTTCATCTTATTGTAAGACATGCCATCGATGGTACGCAAAATATCCTCCACTGTATAGTAGTTACGAGCTGTATCCAGCATGACACCACGGTAAGGGAAAGTAGGATAATCCGCAATCTTTACGGGAGTTTTAGCAACGTATAGATGAGACCGATCGCTGTTACTGTTAGCCTTGACTAATTGCGAGAATGTCTCGAGTGCACGAAGTGCTCCCCAAACAGTCTCAGCATGGATTGTTCCAACACTAGCATTCTCGGGAATGTCAATACTATAAGACTCGTCAACACCAGCCGTGAGATCCGCCTTTGTGTTTTTAACTGAAATCTTGACCGACTTGAGATTTCCAGTTGGATTTACGTGCTTTGTAACATTGCCATATGGAACTTGAACCTAACAAAAGTTTGTTAGAAGAAGTATAAATCACCAAACACACATGTCAAGGACGTACTGGAGTCCAGCGTTCTTTCCAGATCAATTTTCTGTACCGAGTAGTTGCGGCTTGAAGTTCAGGAACAGCAGGTGCTTCGAACTGAAATGAGTTCTGTAAAACGTGGCTATATTAGATTTCGGCCAGAAATGCTTCTCACATCTACTAATGCTTTTACTCACATCAATAGCCAACTTGCCATCACCCCACGAAAGAGATTGTGGTATGGGCCATAGGTATGTGTCAATGAGTGCCGAAGAAGGCAGTGTCAAGAAAGCGGCAGCAATCACCGATGATAGGCCAGCAAACTTCATTACAGTAATGAAATTTAAAAAAAGGGAGAGGGAATGAAGGGCGACCCCAGCTTTCTCTAATGGGAAATTTAAATAATTGTAAGGTCCACAAATAATTACACAAAAAAGTCCACGGTTTCACCTTATCCCTAATTTTTGGTTATTTCAGCGATCGCGAAAGCTAAATATTGTGATTCACGAATCGGGAACATTTTTGAGTTCATTTTATGTTCCTCAAGCCTATGAGCTAAATCAAAACGGCAAGTAAAAACGGGTTCAATATCCTGTCAGAGATGGTTACCTCGTACCACAAACATTATTATTGCATCCCACACTAGCTTCTGTTATCTGGACCCTTTTTTCGGGTACCATGATAGCAGGGTCCAGCCACATACATTTGCGTGACTAATTGCCCAGGGCTTCTCTTTTCATCTCCCTACACAGTCTGAATCACTCCGCAACAATCAGTGGGTCCCTATCACTTTAATGAATGGCTTCAGTATAGACATGGATTGAGCTATCAATGATTGAACATATGCTAACTGGCTACGTTTAAGCCAAAAGAACTCTAGGTTTAAAGTAATAGTTGTTCGCCAGAATCCTTTTTTACTGCATTAATGGGATCTTAGCAGATTTTGATATCATGCTGACAGATGCGTTGATATGTTTTTCTACTCATGTCAATGCCAAATTTGGCGCGGATCAAAACTGGTTTTCCAAAGCATATATATACGGAGCAAAATGGAAAAAATAAAGCTCAAGATATCAGATGCTGTAGGAAAAT
Source organism: Umbelopsis sp. M5902 (assembly GCA_037039815.1). Classification (NCBI taxonomy): domain Eukaryota; kingdom Fungi; phylum Mucoromycota; class Umbelopsidomycetes; order Umbelopsidales; family Umbelopsidaceae; genus Umbelopsis; species Umbelopsis sp. M5902. The sequence continues at coordinate 217,605 of JAXQGL010000046.1, forward strand.
TATTATCAAACAAGCTTCAAAAGTATAATTGATACATTTGTAATTCAATAGCAGGATATGTTGTAGGTTTAAATCAAAATGTAATGTAGCAAAGTTTGGCTAGCTCGACCATTTTCTAAGTTTATGCTGATCCAACTGTGATAAAAATTCGCTAGTATTTAAATACTTGGCTATCTCCACTGGTATGTTATCTGCTCTTCTTATGAAATTTATCACTGTGTTGGCCGCTGCCTCATTGTTGGTGGCTAGCATTGATGCTAAAACCTGGTTGTTGCCAGCCCCTCAATCGCTGGAATGGACTGGCTTCGAGTTACCACTGGATGAGAACTTCAACATCCACGTTCCAGATAATGCACAAGCGAAAGAAGCTGCAAATCGCTACAAAAAGTTGATTTTTAAAGAGAAGTGGGTTCCATACCAGAAAAATATCACAGAGATTACTCCGTTAAAGAAAGGAGGAGCATTAAAATCTTTGCAAATTGGAATTAAGGACCTGAGCGTAGCCCTTGATTTCGGCATTGACGAGTCGTACAACTTAACCATACCTGAAACTGGTGGCGACGCTACCCTTGACGCCAATACCTGGGTTGGAGCTTTGCGTGGTCTTGAAACATTCTCACAATTATTTGTTAAGACCGATGGACAATTGGTAGCACATTCTTCGGTGATTCAAGATTGGCCGACTTATCCTCATAGAGGTATCATGTTGGATACTGCTCGAAATTTTTATGAGGTGGAGAACATCCTGAGAACCATAGATGCCCTGGCATATAACAAAATGAATGTTTTACACTGGCATTTAACGGACTCTCAGTCTTGGCCTCTTGGTCTAAGCAAGCATCCTGAGCTTGCCGAGAAAGGAGCCTATTCTGCTGAACAAATATACTCGGTGAAGGATTTGAAAATGGTCGTCAGCTACGGCCAATCTCGTGGTGTTCGTGTCATTCCGGAAATAGATATGCCAGCCCATACAGCATCTATTGGAAAATCACATCCAGAGTTAGTTACCTGCACCGACACAGATTGGTTAGTTAATGCCGCTGAACCAGCACCCGGGGCTTTAGATCCGACCAACAATCAGACGTACTCGCTTATTGGAGATATCGTTGAGGAATTGTCCGGAATATTTCCTGACAGTTTCTATCATGCAGGAGGAGACGAGGTCAATTCCCATTGCTGGAAGAAAGATAAGAAAATATCAAAATATCTCAAGAAACATGATATGACCACGGATGAGTTATGGTCTCAATTCGAAGATAAAGTGGGAACCATTGTAAATGACAATAAAAAACGAATCATGATATGGGAAGATGCCATAGTTAAAGCCAAAGCAAATCTGAACAAAGGTAAGAAGCTGTTTGGCAAATCTGATATGACATCTAGTAGTAACGCAAGTTCGTTCAATTCACTAGATGTTGCCGTACAAATTTGGACCACCATTCCGGAGGAGGTCATTTCCCGCGGTTACGACATTATCCATAGCTCCAGCGACTACTTTTACTTAGATTGTGGAGGGTATGTGTAGCGCTTGCTGACATTCAAACAAATAATCACAAGCTAACTTGTAAATCATCAGTGGCGGTTGGGTGCAGAACGATACCAGCTATGTCACTCCTAACCAAAGCGCAACCGCAGGTGTCTCACAAAATTATGGTGGAGCTGGTGGATCATGGTGTGCACCATACAAAACCTGGCAGCGTATCTATTCGTTCGATATGACCTACAATATCACCAGCAACCCGGGTGATGGTCAAGTCCTCGGTGGTGAAGCTGCACTTTGGTCGGAACAATCTGACGACACCGATTTAGATGCGAAGCTTTGGCCGCGTGGTTCAGCAGCAGCAGAAATCTTTTGGTCAGGTAGTTACGATAAAGAAGGAAACCGTCGTAGCCTGGATGATATGTGGCCAAGAATAAATGATTGGCGATACCGTCTTGTTCGTCGTGGAATTGCTGCTAGTAAGTATTTCGCCGTCGTAAAATGGCTCTCTGTTTTGCAATACTAAGTAGTCATCTGCCACTCTTTCCAGTCGCTCTTGTTCCTCAATGGTGTCTATCAGCTGGAACAGGATGTCTTGTTAAGCAGTGAGAACATTAAGACTTTAGAAGAATATATCTGGTAACTTCTAGTTTGCTTTAAGTGGTGTTGAAAGTAACAGCTGGCTTTCGGCTTATCAATAAATATAGCTTGCGTTAATGTGCTGAGTGACTTTCAGAATAATATAATTTATGAGAACATGAAATATAACAGATCCATAAAGAATTTGATTGTCAGCTAAAATATTCTTAATGTTTTATCTCCATTGTAAAAGAGACAAATATCCATGTCAGACTGAGAACTGAGTTGGCAGGAACTGGAAGACAATCCGTGTGACTGCTATAAGTCATGCCAATTTTTTTTTTGACTGGGCCAAATCTCCTGTATAGCTCTCTATCGAACTAACATGGCTCAAGGTCAATTGAAGAAGACGAAAGCTCCTGCAAACAAAAATGTCAAAAACTTGAGCAAACCTAAGAAAGGAGGTTAGGTTCTATCACCTTTTAGTAATGGCCCCAAGTATTTTCTTTCCAGTATTAATCTCGACTTTGCATGCAGCCAAGGTCATCGCTCCCAAGCAAAAGGCTCTGGTTAAACAAAAGCAAATCGTGAAGGTAGATATAGCTGTTACCGATTCTTCAAGTTTCTTGTATTTGCTAAAACTGGATATCACATAGAAATTGTCTGCATCCATCAATCGCAATATTGAACGACAGATGGCTGTGAAAGCCGGAGCTGTTGGCAAGCTCACCATCATGAAGAAGCTTGCTGACGAAGGTGCAGAGGCTAGCAAAGATAAGAAATTGAATCCAAAAAAGGGCGGAAAGACAGGAAACTAGACGCATCACAGTCTGTCAGCATATAATCTTCGATATCGACGTCTTTCCAAGCCTCATGTCACTTTTCACATTTCCATCGCACATACAATTGTACTTTAAGCATTCACTATTTGTACTTCTTTCTTTCATGATTATATCCCAGAGACATCTATTATAAAAAGTCATGCATTGTTTATCATTTTATTGTGGATTTTGGACATTTTTTCTTTCATTTACAGGAACAACATTGCAAAGCCTAATAAAGATGTTGAGCTATGCGGGTAAAAAGAAATGATCTCAAACTGACATAAGATTCAAAAGGAAGGGACTGGTAACAACAAAGATAAAGAGAAGAAGTAGTCTACATCATGGCTGGTGCGTCGGTAATCAAGGGGAATTGATGAAAATACAAGTCATCTCTAATGTGAACTTCTCGCAGAGCATTGAGTCAATATCATGCACCGTCACTATTCATGAGAAGGTTTGAGATCTTCAATTTGTTTGAGGAGAAAGGCTTTTTCGTCGTTGAATTGTTCATCATCTAACATTTATATGTCAGCACAAAATTAAGCCCAATTGCAATCTTACGCCTTTGATTACCTTGTCTATCATTGTGGAAATTGTTCAAGAAAACCATGAGTCGCTCCTGATTTTTGGTCAATATGTCGAGGATTGGCTTATTCTTATTTGGATTTGCAACAAAGACCTGATAATGATATTTGCGTTAATATCATGACTGTATAGCTCATGTTCAATGTTTCTCAAATCTCACCTTAAAGACATGGAATGCCTCAAATTGGATGTTTCTGCTTTTGTCTCTTAACAAGTTCATCATGAGCTTCAAGTTCTCAGCACTGCTGATGTACCTGGTCATAACATTGAAGTTTGACCTATCTAATAATATCTCGCCAAGAAGCTGCCAAGGCACAAGTCAGAAAAAGATTGAGCTCCACTATCATTGTTCATCCTAAATTCCTTCTCCAACATACCTTCAAAGACTGCCGTTTTGTTACATAATTTGATGACATGAGTAGTTTGGTATAGTGCTCAAAGAACTGGATATGGTAAGGGGTGCGCCTTAGTTACTATATTCAGGGAAGTCGTTTTCAAGTAATACTATACCTTATCATAGTTTGCTTCCAAAAATTGTGCTACTAATTGCTTGTGTCTCGTTAAGAGTTCTTTGAAAGAAGCAAATGCATCCGAAGCGATATCAAAGGTGCTCATCTCCACATAATCAAAGAACAAATAGAAATCAGAGGAATAGAGGTAGATTTTCGCCAACGCCTCATGACGAAGACACTCCCTAAGGATCAGGCCACAATTGAGAGCAATTTCAGGGTGCTCATACCTACAAGCAAATCAGTAAATTTGTAACCAAAGCAACAAGCATGACTCAAAGCTTACCCTCTCAAAAGTGTAAACAACACCTCTTCGCGTGTACAAAGGTATTCTACTGTCGGCCATCGAGAGCCAATTTGTCTCCTCAAAAGGTTATTAAATATCTGCGAAACATCCTTCCGCGCCTGTACGACAAACAATTGAATAGGGCCATTAACATCACGATGCCACTAATACTTCCATACTTTGCATATTAGGTACTTGCCTCGAATTCAAAACGCTGCATATTGAAAACCAGAAGTTGCAATAGATCATTATTGTGAACTTCCTGAGACAGCTGGGCAACTTGTTCCGGAATGGGATCATTATCTATTTTGTGAATTAGCAAGGTTTAACATTTACTCTTGAACTGTCATGGTTGGCCACTGGCTTGTCCAGAGAATATCCCCAACCGCAATAAAGCAAGAAAAGTCTACAAACCGCCATCACCATAGAGGATCGTCTTCATTGCTAGTAGTGTTTTAGAAATATCCTCGGTGGCCTAAGATTGGATGGGATATATTAGGCACAGGAACGCGCTGGGCAATGCTGCAGCATGTACAAAAAGCTCAAACTAAATTCACCTTTCTCTTGTCCGATGTGTCGAGCCTATGTACAGCATCCTTTGCATTTCTCACCAACTCTGGTGGTGTTTTCTGCTTCGGCTTGAACAGATTGAAGTTCATTACAATGTACTGGGGGAAATGTCGCACTGCCGGAGTTACGAAATCAGGGCTGTTGACGGCGAGAATTTATTTGGCAATGCTTTGATTTGATTTGATACACCACACCACTCCACAATATATTGGAAAATTGATATTCTCTATTCATTTTTATAATATTTTTTACGAACTAGAAAATTGGATGGGTTTCTCTACAGTGAGTTCAAAGAATTAGGCTTTGACAAACTTCTTCTTCTTCGACACTACTTTAAATGCATTCGTATCATCATCACTCGTCATGACGTTGCTAATATCCAGTTTACCAGCAATGTCAGCCTTGCGTCGCTTCATGAACTCATCAGCAAATCGTCGGCCATCCAATGAGGTAGAATTGGCATAGATCATGTCCTGGATGATTTCCACCGAACTGTTGTCCAAAGGAAAAGCCACCAGCATTTGCATGAAATCTTCAGAGTCAACGTTGGAATCAAGTCCTCTCAATGCTTGACGGCACCATCGATAAAAATCTTCGCTTGGACCCTTTTTATCGCCAGTTGCAGGTTTCGTAATTGCAGCTGAACCGGCAGATGCATTGGTAACTACGCTTGCTGATTGCTTTGGCACACCAACTGTATCCCAAGGAGAGCGAGTGCTACTGGTGGCAGAAGAAGTTGGTGCCTTGGTTGCTCGACCACCAGTGACAGTAGTCCATGAGGATGTAGGAGTATGAGACTAAAATGAACGAAAATGGTTGTCAGCAAAATCCAGATAACGTAAAATCATAAATCGTATACATACTCTAATGCCAGTGTTTCCAACGATACCAGCGTATCCCTTAGTAGAGCCATTAGTGGCAGGGCTGTGTGAAATATTTGAGGCTTGAGAGACGGCAGATGCCAAGGATGCTGTTTGCTGCTGAGCAACTTTCGCCTTTCGTGCTTCTTCTTCTTCTTCCATTTGGATTTCACGCAACGTCTTCTTAGGTGCAGTGGTGGAAGCCCAAGGTGCAGCACTGGCAGCGCTTGATGGAGTAGCAGGTTTCTGTCTACCAGGTGCGACTACACCCCATGACATGGTCGAAGGTGTTGAGAATGGAGCCGAGCTTTGAGCTAACATATCTGCAGCTGATTGTTTTTCAAGGATCTTTCTTGCCTCAAATTCTTTGGCTTCCAACTCCTGGATTTCTCGTAGAGAGAGACCTTTTGGCATGTCATCGGTCAAGCTCCAAGGAGTGGACGCTCCCCAACCAGTGGGTTTCGAAGGCGCCTTAGCACTTTGTTGTTGTTGTTTGGCTGCTTCCTTTTGCTTCTTCAGCTCTTCTTCTTGGATCTCCCTCAATGAAATTGGCTTGACAGCTGGTGCAGTGATGACAGATGGTAATCTCGGTGGAGGCGAGGCTACCTCAGGTGCCGCCTTTTGACCAGTAATCTCATTTTCACTCTTTGACAAGGTGGATGCTAAATTAACATCAGCATCTTCAGTAAGCAATTCCTCAACATGGCGTCTCTGCTGATCCGCAGCATCTGTACTGGAGGTATCTAACGTCTTGCTTTGCTTGGGAGGGGAAATGGCAGGTGATTGTACAGTCGAACGTCTTTCAAAGGGATCATCCACTAGGGTTCGAGAAGGCGTCGAAACAAGTGGTTCCCATGAAGCACCACCGAACAATGGAGTTCCAGGTGCAGAGCCCCATCCGTTGAAGCCACTAGACTTTTTGGTTTGCTTTTCAGCGGCAGGAGCCACAGATGCTGCCATCACAGGTGTACTTTGGTTGGGTGCACTATCAATTTGATCTTGTTGTGTTGAACTTTGGGTTTGTTGTTGCTGCAGCTGCTGTTGTTGCTGTTGATGAAGATGGTGCATGGACGCATTCATGGCCTCGGCCTGTTGTTGTTGAAACATTTGCTTTTGTTGCAGCATTTGCATATATTGTTGATGCTGCATTTGCTGCTGCGACAAACTTCTCTGAGAATGATCCAAGAATCCAGCCTGTCCAGCGGGATCAGTAAAAAGTTGGTTATGCTGCTGTGTGGGTGTTTGTCGATGTGGTGATAAGAGTGGATTCAAATTATTGCCACCGAACAAATCGGCTCCTCCGATTGCACTTCCACGTGTAGAATTGACTTGCGGAGGAACTTCTCCCCAAGGAGATCCCATGCCAGACTCTCTCGGGCCGCTGAACAAATTGGATCCAAAGTTGCCATAGGAGCCTAGCAAACTGGAGGGAGATTGAGCAGAAGTGGGTCTCTGTTGAAAAAAGTTTCCACCAAGTCCGCCAAGTCCACCTAAATGCGATCCCGAAAGTTGTTGTTGAAGTAGCATGTCCGTTTGATGTGGCAAAGGCGGTTGTGAGCCAAACTGGCCACCAATACCGAAAGGACTACGCAAGAACGGATCTTCCAACATGCGGGACTGTTGCTGCATACCAAAGTCCAACGGTGTTCTTACACTCGCCTGACTTTGCGGAGAGTAAGGAACTAAGAAGGGTTTGTCTTCATCGCCAATTTTGCGAATGAATGCAGCTAAAGGTTCAAATGAAACCTCATCCTCTCTTCGAATTAACAATGTTTGGGAAAAGAAACCAGCCTTGTACCAATCATGCATATCCTGAGCTTCAAATGGACCTTGGACTAAACCAGTTGGATCTCTATAATACCATTGATATTGTTCCGGAGCCTTTCTCAAGTCACCCAATGGTGTAGATGAAGCAAAACTGTGTGGTGAGTCAACCTTGCCTCCCATGTCGACGCCAATGCTACCGCCGAACGAAGAGTTGCCCAAGCTCAAAGAATTGAGCCGATCATTCAAATTGCCTGCGCCCTTCAATGTCGAGCTCGGTGGATCAAACATACCATTTGAACTACCTTTCCCTTCATCAAGAACACTAAGCACGGAACTCTCGTCAAAGTGTGGATCGTGGCTAGATGAAAGCTGATTCCAATTTGTCGAGTTGGCATGGTCCTGGTACCGGTCGTCAGATTTATTTAACCCTTGGGCTGAAAGTGGACTACGCACAGATGCTGGATCTATTTGTTTTCCTGCCGTTAGCACGTTGGTTCAGAGTTGGACTTTTCAAAATTTTAGTTGAATTACCTATATCTTGTGGTTCGCCAGCCATACTTGCAGACGTTAAAATCTCGGATTGTCGACCTTTGTAATAAACTTGTCAGAAAAGATGATCAGGTTTGACCAACTGGGCAATATGCGACAATTCCATACCTTTCACGCGATTTAAACCAAAGCGAGTTGAGCCTGCATCTTTCTCAATCGTGGGGCTATTAGCAAATTCACCCTTGTTGCGCAATGATCTTCCGTCCGCACTGGTATCCGCAACAATGTCGGCTCGTTTACGTGAGAGGTTCGAATGCACTGGTCCAGACAATAACTAATGTAAAAATGAATGACCTTGCTTAGCATAAGTTTCGTAAGACTGCAGAAGCTAATGGAATAACAAAGTACCTTCTTTTCGTGTTCGGTCAGCTCCTCCTTTGCAAGTGGCTTTTGGCACTCTTCGACAACCACATATTCATGTCTCTCGATCTCCACAGGAAGAGCATACGGTTTGAAAAGGTTGAGCATGAATTCCTTTGAATATTTGTATGGGTTATCATGCTGATCGTCCTGCCCTATGTAACTGGATGACGGGCCTAGAACCGAGTTTTGATCCAGCACAGTCAAGCCATCGAGGATGGAATGCTGTCGTTGAATCGCTGGGTGGTGGGAGCTTGCAGATTTTGTTGCGCTTCCGCTGATAGGAGCTGTTGGAGAAATGGAGCGAGATGATTCCAGATTGTTGACTCGTTTTGGTAGGGTACCACGCATCCTGTCAAACAACACAAAGTTTTAGCATTCCTAATAATATGTATTCTGGGATAGACTTGAGATGTCATTTACCATTCCGGACCAAAGTTCATATTTGTCGACATCGTTATAAAGAGTAGTGCGCGTCTTAAATTGGTTATAAAATGAGTTTTTGCTGTATTCAAGAAGCTTGCAACAACAAGGGAACAGAAAATTTTGTCCTTGCAATTCAAATAATCTGAGCTGGGCTGGCTCGAAAGAACAAAACATTGACCAATCAAACACATTATCTGCCGACAACTTCCGGACTATGAAGCGGCTGATATCTCATAAAATGAACCTTCATTTCCATAAGTAGATGTAAAATAGCTTGTGTGCTTTGTTATTCTCCTCGCAAGCCTTTTGTAAAGCAACAAATTGTAATTACAATGTTTGTAAGTTTATTTGCTTGCCGAAAACAGAAATTTTTTGGAGTGTGTTGCATCACTACGCAGCGCCTATTTTCTTGAGCAAGAAATTATGAAGACGGCTCTCAATACAAGTGCCGCTGGCAATATGCTCAATATTTAGTAGCTACAGAATCTATAAAGGTGACTGCAATAACCAGTGAAAATTAAGCAACATCATTCTTTCCTCTCAAATGAATGATATAAAGAGTGAAATTGCGGGTTGTGGATTTTTACAGGATCGAAATTTACATGCTCGTTTTTAACTATTATACATATGTTATTATCCATACCATTGGCCACCAGTAATCTCGCTTCTCTGACGCGTGGGTATCATAGGCTCCCGTATATCAAAGGTTTCAATTATATCCTGCCAATCCATGTTAAGATGAATAATGAGAGCGGGTGTATTAAGTCAGTTCCTAAGCTTACCTTCCATAAGTCCATGCTGAGAGACATAATGATCTGTTTTTTGGGAAGACCGTCCCCTAATTCATCGGTGGTAGGAGGTTCGTGAGTACCTTTCGGACGAAAATACACTTAGTGAGCGATACATCCCTGGAAATAAACCAGAAAAAGATGACATACTAATGATAGGGACGCCAGAATTATCGTCAATTGAGGCTACAGCATTCCGTATGAGGAACGCTACGTAAAATATATTTTCAACAGTCTGAGAGAAAGAGCTTGGGTTCGTCACAAGCTTAAAATAATTTGTAGGCCCATTTTGATGCAAAATGCGGTAAATGGCATTGACGTTGTTGGCGGTGTCGTTTTCGGATGCCTTGATATCTCCTTCTTGCAACTATTAAAGATAGGGAAATATATACACGAAGTTACCATCTATATAAAACAACTAAAATGATTAAATGCTCTTACCTGTTGTGGTGTGACTAGGTCTTCCTTGTTCTTAACTATTCTTGCCTGCCGGTTAATAGTTCTTTGCTTTTTCTCTACAGCCAATGGTCCCTGCCTAAGTTATGCAATAACATATTTCAGAGTCAAAACCAATATCTAACCACAATATGTGGAGTAAATCCAGTGATGCAATGAATATAGGCACTCACATAAAATCCATAGTCACTGCTCGTTTGCCAAACCTAATAGCCTGCTTGCCAATATCTCGCCAATTGAGTTCCGCGCAAACATCATTTGAATCTGCCAGATGTCGGCCGCCTCCCAAACTGATGATTTTTGACACAAATTCATCTGTGTCGAACGAATTGAAATCCACCCTCATCTTTCTGGCCTTTTGAACACTTAAATCCGCCGAGAGAACCAGTAGACGAGAATCTAACGTAGCTTCCTGGGTATTTCTGACTAAGAAGTTGCAGTGTGAGTCAGTTTTGCATCAGAGTAAATTGTCGTTAAATAGTTAATAACAGGAACCTTGAAGATACAGCTCGTTAGCCTGTTGCATGGTTTCCTTCAACGCGTCTGCTTCGCCTACCGCCACCTGCCGCTTGATTTCTGTGTTATGTAGGTGGGTTTGCAAAAACTTAGTCAAGGTCATACATTCCACCAGCTCAGGGAATGACATACCTTCGGCAGATTGAATCAGTTCGCGATATCTTTGACGGATAGTTCGCCGTTCTGATTTATCCTGAGAAGGATCGTACTGACTTCTGTCAATCTCTTTGTTGAGCCGTTGTGTCAATGCCTGAAGCTCGTCTATCTCTTCGTCTTCTTCATCTTCCTCCTCCTCCTCCGCAGATACATTTTCTTCAAATTCTCTCTCCGGAGGGCCATTCCTAGAAAGAGCAGAATGCACAGCTTCTGTCATGTTGCTCTCTGCAGGACGATGAACAAATCTCGAGAACTTTTGACGCGGAGAAAGAGGTCTGCTGTGCCCCTTAAAGCAGTCCCATCACGGGACCACGCGTTCCTTCGAGATGTGATGATTTTTGAGAATCAGATGCTTATTGCTGAGACAGCTGCAAAGTAAAACATCTGAGTATGATATAGACTATAGAGTTAGATACTGTATAACATCTTTCATTTTGATCCCGTTACTGATGTACTTCAAGCTATTCTGGACTATATATACAATTAGGTCTTCTCTTAACCCAACAAGATAAAATGGCGCGCTTGCGTGCATGAAGGACTGGCAAGTCGGGGTTTAATAATTTGTTGAGCACCCATGCATTTCCGATCCGACACCACAAAATATTCAGTATAAAAAGCAATGCCAGCTGTATTTCTTTCTTTATACCCATTCTCACTCTATTATGTCGTTGTCAAACAAGCTCTCCATTCGTGACATCCAACTTAAGGATAAACGTGTTCTCATTCGGTAAGTAACGAACATAGGATTGACTCAGCACTTGGTACGCAGTACAACTTACTAAGTGGCACGTTTCGTCTATTGGTCTATAGCGTGGACTTCAACGTTCCTTTGAAAGATGGTAAGATCAGCAACAACAACCGTATTGTTCAAGCTTTGCCTACTATCAAGTATGCTTTGGACAACGGTGCTGCTGCTGTTATCTTGATGTCTCATCTTGGCCGTCCCGACGGTCAGCGTCAAGAGAAGTACTCCCTTGCCCCCGTTGCTGCTGAAGTTGAGAAGCTTCTCGGTAAGCCTGTTACCTTCCTTAAAGACTGCGTTGGTTCTGAGGTCGAGTCTGAGTGCAAAGCTGCTTCTGGTGGTAAGGTTATTCTTCTTGAAAATCTTCGTTTCCACATTGAAGAAGAAGGCTCTTCCAAGGATAAGGACGGTAACAAGACCAAGGCTGATCCTGAATCTGTCAAGAAGTTCCGTGCTAGCTTGACTAGCCTTGCTGATGTTTACGTCAACGACGCCTTTGGCACCGCCCATCGCGCCCACTCTTCCATGGTTGGCGTTGAGCTTCCCCAGCGCGCCGCGGGTTTCCTTATGCAAAAGGAACTTGAATACTTTGCCAAGGTTCTTGAGCACCCTGAGCGGCCTTTCCTTGCCATCCTCGGTGGGTAAGTACACGCAACATCTTTTTTCTGGATGAATCGATAAAAATTTCACAGTCACTAATGTGGGTTTATCTTTCATCGCATCAGCGCTAAGGTATCTGATAAGATCAAGCTGATCGAGAACATGCTCGACAAGGTCAACGCCTTGATTGTTTGCGGTGGTATGTCTTTCACTTTCAAGAAGACTTTGGAAGATGTGAAGGTAAAAATTTGATTCAGTCTTCTTATTATGGTCCCATTCTTTGTGAGAGCATTGTTGTCGTAAGACTACCTATGCTAACTCCGACCACTCTCGCAGATTGGAAAGTCTTTGTTCGATAAGGCTGGTGCTGAATTGGTGCAAGGCCTTATTGAGAAGGCTAAGGCAAAGAACGTCAAGATGATCTTCCCCGTCGACTACGTTACTGCTGACGACTTCAGCCCCAACGCTAACACTGGTTACGCCACTGATTCTGATGGCATTCCCGACGACCGACAAGGTCTTGATTGTGGAAAAGAGTCTAACAAAATCTTCCGTGATGAGATCCTCTCAGCCAAGACTATCCTTTGGAACGGACCTACTGGTGTGTTCGAGTTTGAAAAGTTCGCCGCGGGCACCAAGTCTGCTCTCGATGCTGTCATTGAGGCTACCAACAAGGGTGCTACTAGCATCATCGGTGGTGGTGATACTGCTACCGCTGCTTTGCAATGGGGTGCTGAGGGTAAGATCAGCCATATCTCCACTGGTGGCGGTGCCTCTTTGGAATTGCTTGAAGGCAAGGAACTTCCCGGTGTCTCTGCCCTCTCCACCAAATAAATCAGTTCGAAAATTCCCTTTGTTCCTATGTGTTTAAAATTTCAAATCCTTTGAGAGGACAGCTTTAGAGGAATTTTCTGTTCAAGTTCTCAAAGATAATAAAGACGTTGTTATATACTAAAGTATGAGATGCCACGTTCTATACAGGATTTCTTGATTTATGAACAACCAAAGTTGTGGGTGTGAACCGTGACTGCGACTTTGCTATGGACGATTTCGTACGGAAAGTTGCGTGCAGTACCAGCAGGAACACCAAACTATCAAGCATATGCCGTCTAGCCGTCTATCGTGGAATGCTGAGACCAAAAAGGCGTTGACGCTTTATGCTGTGGGATTTGCCTCTGTGCTCATGGTATATTCGATTCATACACATCTCAAAACTCTGCAGAATGCCGGTTCTGAACATGGACGTCGACGAAGAGACAAGTGGGATTCGAACAAAAAGAGGAAACTAGAAGATGGTATTTAAGTGCTTTACTGTTTGGGTAGCTACTGTAAGATATTGATTATCATGATGATGGCTGTTTTAGCGATAGACCTACGCACTTTAGCTCTTTTGACTCAGTCCGATAATGTGAACCTTCACAACAGGTAAACCTATTCACTACTTACCTAACTCTCTTTTGTAACCAGTATTCATGACAAAGTTCTAATCTGTGACAATAGCGCTGCAAAAATTGTGCTGGAAAGAGCAATGTTTGGTAAGGAAACTCAATAATTTTAGCATATTGAGTATGTCAGTTCTGATTGATTGTCTACTTCCAATAATATTAGAAGAGCATCTTTCTATTGTGATTCAGGCTTGCAGAGTGACTGAATCTGTCGATTCTCGGATAAAAGGCATATCTGCTTTGCAATTGTTGTCTCGTACAGGTAAAGATCACTACACATCGTTTTCATCTGTGAAGTATAAGAATAATGGGAAATCTATCTGACAGAGGCGAACAAGAAGAAATTGGTGGATGCCGGAGCATTGGATGTTCTGGTAGAGATGCTAAAGAGCGTAGATGAGGAAATACCAGAGACTACTCATAGATCTGCGGCGGTAGCTCTGTGTGATCTCATACAATCTCATGACGACCGAAAGATACATATCCTCGAGATTGGCGTGCTGGATCCTCTGAAACGCATTCTGACATCGGAGACGCTTCGCAATAACGAGCTCAAGTACTGGAGCTTGATGGTCCTTCATCAGGTGTCACTTTCAGGTAAAATTATCTATCTGCCCTGTGTGATGTAGCTTTATAACAAACCACCAACACGCCAAACTAGAACCTTTTCATCGACCATTAATCACCAACGGCTTCGTTGCCATATTGGCAAAAATGGCGCGAATGACGTTTGGTAATACGAATATGCCCAAATTTTGTATGCAAAGTCTAGTTCGTGTAATTGCAAGCGTGGATCCTGTAGGTCAGTACACCTTCTCTGCAAGAAAGCGCAATGTTTTGATACTTGGCTGATACTTTAGATATACAGAGGCAAGAGCCATTCTGACAGAATTGCTCGATTATAACATTGTCAGTCTTATATCTGTGTGCTTGAGAAGTGGTAATGAGACCGGATTGCAACGACACATTGTTATTGCGAAAAAACTAAAATTCCATATCTGTTAGATGATGTTGAACTTATATATTGGGCGGCGGGTCTTATGCATGAGTTTGTCTTGAAAGGTGAGTTCTAAACTTTTTTTCAGGTTGAATAAATTAGACCAATAGTCTCTTATAAGTATACCTTCAGATGTGGCAGCGGCAGAATTTCGACAGATCAAAGGTGTACAGTCCATTCTATTGGCGCTTCTATCTGCAGATGAAATGTACATTTCTCGAGTAGTTTTGCGAACGATTAAGTTCATGGCTCACGGACAAGGTACGCTCTAACCCAATCATGAATTTTCAACCCTTGTATCTAGCCATTAATTGCTCTACCTACACATAGATAAATTTCGACTGGAAATGGTACGAACGGGATTGATTACAAAAATTATGCATTGTTTGGTTTCGGAAGATGACGATGTGAAGTATTGGGCGGTTCTGTGTACACATGAGGCCGCCGGTCAAGGTAGGATTACGAGGCTAATCTTTCGATGTTAACAAAGCACTGATCCGCATCTGCTATTGATTAATGTTACAGTTGAAGCTCACAATGATATTATATCGGCAAATGAGTTTCCAACCTTGTTGGAGCTTGGGACTTCAAGCAAAATTCAGGCAACTGTCTTCGTGGCCGATATTTTGTCTTTGATTTGTTGTATCAGTAAGTTGATATGAAGATGTAACTTCATCTGCATTCCTCAGGAGTATAACCAAATTTGAACAGACAGCAACAATAGTAGCCTTGGTACTCATTCCGAGGAGATCGTGAATACTCTGAACAAACTGCTGGTATGGGAAGAGCCTGATGTTCAATATAATGCTGCCGGTGCTCTATTTAATATGATGGCAATGAGCGGCAAGTAGTAGCTCTGTACTTAATAATTTGATGGATTACCTCTAAGTCTTACGTATTCTAGATGATTTCACGTCACTTATCTGCGACAAGTGCTTGAATTCGTTCATCACTGTGATTCTTGAAACGAATCGTGAACGTGTACAGCTAACCTGTGCAAAGGCCCTTTTAATGCTTGGAATTAGAGGTATGCAAATGTCATTGGTATTTCACCAAAAAATTCACCCACTAATGATGAAAACGCTAGATCAAACACTTGTGACAAGAATCATTTTGCAGGTGATAGAGCCCTTGATGGCCAGATTTGTTGAACTTTGTTATCACGCCACCCCTGTATTTGTTGCCGGTTTGACGCTTGAGCGCAAATTCAATGCAACAAAATACATGGCTCCAACATTAGACGATACAGAGTCAGACTCCGGCAAAGAAGAATTGCCAGATTATATTTCGATTACTCCAGGAGGCTATATTTCCAATGCATCTCGTTTGGACCAACAGCTTCAAGCAGTAACACTTCCAAGGGATACGCAGATTGATAATTCGAGTCCTCTTGCGGCTACCATCAATCGTATACCCAATGTTGTTAACAACAGCTCCTCACACGAAGCGTTGCGGGCCGCTTATGATAGATATATGATGAGCAACAGCCCTGAAAATGCATCTAGTAGTCAACAATTAACCTGTCAGGCCAAAGCATCAAGTTTGCCCCAAGCTGAAATCACCACAGCTTACAAGGAGAAAATGCTAGGCACTTTAAACTCTCTTCGGGTTTTGATGGAAAACGAAACTATGTTTTCTCAATTGCTTAGTGGCAGCATATTTGAGGGAATGATCGTAGGCATGCAAGCCGTTGAACGAATGATGGATATTATTGCTGAGAGATACAGCGAAAGCGGGGAGGACGAGGATATTACTCTTGCCAAGCGTCAGAAACGAAAACAATCCTCAAACGTGACAGGGGATGCTTTTCGTGAGTTTGATACTGGAACTCCAAAGGGTTCTCGTAGAGATTCAGATTGCTTCAAACATACTGCTGTGCATACAACACTGTTACCTGACACTGTACAAAGCTTTGTTGATTCCCTAGTCCACCTGGCTGTGCTACCGGCTATCAACGTATGGGCTTTCAGGTATAACATGTGTAGCACATCCGCAAACATTGATTACGAGGCAGCGAAAGCAAAAATCAACATGTTGCTGGAGATCGTTGGTGGCTTGACTAATGTTGCTGGCAGCACTGCGACGACACTGCTATCGCCTGAACCAATGTACAGACATGGTAGTAGCGATGCTGATACAGATGACAACGATACCAGTAAAGAAAATGATCAAACGCAATCACAACCTAAGCTACAACACTTGACAGCATCCTTTCAGTTGCATCGAGAGTGTGGAAAAGATCCCGAGGTTTTGGCACCGTCCAGTAATTTCAAAGCTTCGGCAGGTATTCCTAAGCTTAGGAAATCCATTGTACCTTATGGAACGCGTGCCTTACTGGGTCTCAGGTCACTTGTCAGATACAGTAAGCATCTTAACATGACACTAGGTGTAATTTGAAGTAATCCTTGACCGTCTTTCAGAGCCTGTCAGGAATTATTTGGAACTGGAACTCGGATTCATTAGCATCATGATTAATTTATATCAAGAGTGCAGATCCATGTCTGAAAGCGTTGTTCTTTGCTTAGGTATCATGTTACTTTCAGGTAAGGTATTATTTGAACAAAGCCAATTCAACCTGCTCCTACAGCTAAAGACCTTTTGTATGATGCAGATCCAACCTATGCTATGGAATTCAAGAACCTTCAATTGATTGCCCCTGTCATCTGGAAGAATGTTTTTGTTTCGCTATCCCAATCTTACACGCACAGCTTTTATTCTCGATCAATATTGACTTATTGTCGCGAACTGTCATCATTTTATAGCCGACGCACATGGAACCGGGATGACAGAACATTTCTGATCGAAAATCACCAAAGCAAGACATATGTTCATCTAGAACGAGAAGAACATTCTAAGCTCTGCGTTATAGACATTGAAAACTGGCTTGAGGTTCGGAACGACTCTTGGACTTTCGAAACATTGCGCGCCACGCACGGTACTCCCGTTATCAGTGATGATGTGGTAGACAGATGTTTTGCTTACGAGCTGGAGCCTTGCACTGATGGTCTCATTCAAGTAGGCTGGGCAAGCCAAGATGCTCGGTTCGATCCTGAAGGTGGTATGGGCGTTGGTGATGACGATCATTCTTATGCGTTTGACGGGTGTCGTGCTCAAAAATGGCATGGCCGATGGAGTGATGAAAGAAGCTCTTACGGACAAGAGTGGAATGCTGGAGATGTCATTACTTGCTTGTTAGATTTACAATCCGGAAAGATGTCCTATTATCGTAATGGCGAAGACATGGGTGTTGCTTTCGAAGGAGTTCCTTGCGACAGATCCTGGTTTCCGGTAAGCAGTTACCCGCTGTGATGTTTAATATTTACAACCTACTTACATCTAGTTGCTTAGGCTGTGTCAGTGTCTACTGGTCAAGGCTGCAAACTTTACTTTGGAAGTAGCCATGATCCATTACGATATGCCCCCGATGGATACAAGGGCATGGCATCCTTAACAAATCCATCTGTAACCTTGGTCTTACCACCTCCGCACATTAAAATTCCAACAGCTATCGAAGCCGGAAGCAGAAGCTCAAGCAGAAATTCGTCCTGTGTTACATCAATTACGCAATCGTCGGTTACTGAAGCTGAAGCTGCCATAGATGAAGCCATTGCAATAGCATCACCGGACGAATGTACTGACAGGCTGAGGGATGATGATAACTCTTCAACAGGCTCGTCTGTAAATAATGAAGGAAATGTTGAGCCAAATCTAATTCCTATTGATAGAGTTCCACCCTGGGAGGAGACTCCTCCGAATACTAGAGAACACATCAATTCGCAATACAATAAGCCTGAACTGGATATCTTTTCAGAAATCAATGACGATATCATCCCTTCGTTATATTTTGAAGTGGAAATAGGTCTTCAACGGATCACCGAACTTGACTTCAATGACGGCGATACCAAATGGTAGTACCAGCATATAAAAAAATAACATGCAACAACACGCGGGTGTGCTTCTAACCAATATTGTTATCTATTTCCATGATAGGAGTATCCGAATAGGACTTATTGATTTGTCCATGCGAACTATCGCTTTTGAATATGACATGATCAAAAAATGCTGTTACTTTGTGTTTCAGTCCGCTGATCATCATTTTTCGAATTCTGTAAATACAGAGATCAACGACGGCGACATAATTGGCTTTTTGTATAATAGCAATACCCGAACCTGTGGCTTTACCATTAACGGCATTCCGCAATGTAAGCTCAATTTCATTACCGCTTCTGCATATAGAAATTCATGTTGTGCTCAGAAGTTTTTCCCTTCCCAGATTACACAACCATACCAGATTCACTGTTGTTGTATGCCCTGAGACCGTACGTTCCTCATGTGGAAGGCCCGTGTCGGTGGAGAATCAATTATGGGCATACCAATTTTCAATATTCCCTTGCAAATCATACCAATTGTATTAATAATATGATGAGTTATTTGGATAGCTTAGTCAATGCCCCGTACAAATAGCCTTCAGTATTTGCGGGCTATGTAAATACGCTGAAATAAATCCCGTTTTGAAAATGATATGTTATATGGTTTATTGACGTTTGTTGGTGCGGATATAGCTTGACTTGTGCCTAAAGTAAGTAACAAAGTTACCAATTGAGTATTATACAGGAGATATTGGCATGCTTTTGGAGATCAATGTGGGCGTTAAAGAATGTGCAAGGATGTGATCAAAGGAGTGAGTAAATGAAGGAATGAATGACTAATAGTGTGAAGTAAACCACAGATTAAATACACTTCTTGATGAAACTAGACTTGTATCGTGTAAACAACGTTAAACGTTGCGAAAGTTATTCGCTTCGAATGATGATCGGTGAAACGGCAGATCGCATGGCTGAATATTCGGCTTTATGCTTTCTATCTGCCAAGGTATCTGACAAAGTTGCAGGTGGTGTAGCCGGCTGAGAGCTAGACTCACTGCCATTGCCTGAATCTCGTTTCGACGTATCCAAATCCAGTGCTTCTTTGTCTTTCTCATTGCGAATAAATTTTGGTACTGAATCTTGAGCCATCAAACGATAAACATGATCGTCCACCTTATCCAGCATTCGAATCAACATGCGCAACGAATTAGCAGGGTTACTTGTTGTCAGTATCACCGTGCTAGTATCCGAGTTTTGGAAAGGTGCATTTACAAATGGAGAGGTCACCACTGTTGATATAGAGGAAATAAATTGATCCATTTCTTGTCTTAAGATGTGGTCAATGTTGACTTCCCTGCTGGATCCAGGGGCTACATAAGTTGAATATATTTGGTAGGCTTCGATCAATAGCTCCTTTTGCTGATCAAGTGATCGAGATGAGATCGAGCCCTTAATGCTTCTGCGCATGGTATGATAATCCATCCAGAAACAGATATTTTCTTCACAAAAGTTAGCCTTAAGATGCTCCCTAAAGAGCTGTCGCAAATGTGGGTCCTCTAAGATCTGGCCAAGCTTGGTATAATTAGAATCTTTTCCATCTATTGTGTGTGCATCCCCCTCATTAAGTGATGATATGCTGTTGGTAGAAGCTATTGAACGGGTGTCGATATTACTCGAGGATAATCGTCGTCCAGTTGACAAATCTATCGTACGTCCTCGGTCGCCTATACTACTATGTTTTTGCCTCAATGGAGCAGGAGGCGGTACGTTGCCGCGCTTCGAAGCCTGTTGAATTTCATTTGCAAAGTGTATGCTTGTCATGTCATTATTACCACTTGGTGAAGAGCCTCCTGAGCCAGACCTTGCCATCGACCGAGGATTATCCGAGAAATTCTTTTTCACTCTCTGCTTTTCAGCGATTATAGCCAATTTGTCATTTGCAAGCATTTCTTGTAATGTTGCTTCTCCTTCTTCTATCGAATCGAACGACATGTCAGAAGACGAAATTCTGTTTTTGTCTGTCCTCGCCGCCAATTTATCTCTAGCCATGATGGTGGCATTGGCAATCATATTTGACTTTATGTCGTTTAACTCACTTGAGCCTGTCAATAGGTTCTTCCCGGTCTTTGTTAAATGATATAAGGCATATTTGGTTGACTTGAAAATTGTGGTGTCTTCCAGTCTTCGGTCCACCTCATCAGCTATTTGCTCCATCCACCCATAAAGCATCAATTCGTTACCAACGGCTTCGGCTTCAGCTAGATCTACCACGGTGGTATAGTCACTTATCCAGTCCGCAAACTGTGATCCTGTGAAACTATGATCCGGAGTGATTTTTGTTTCGACTTCTACTTTGACACAACTTGTAAATAAAGATGAGGGTATCTTTAGTCGTGACAAATAAATAATTATTACCTTGTTTGCTTTTTCCGGATACACTTTGATTTGATAGACTGCTAGATGACGATTGCGGGGAGCCCTTTGGTAGAAAACCCATCATGGTTTTCAAAATGACTGTCAATATTGATCTTGTTAACACCAGAGCATCATCAGCATTGGCACGTTCAATGTCAATGACTTTGATAGGCCGCACATGAGCATATAACAGGTTTAAGTGTGATCCGTCTACGACACTCCTATCGACAAAACCTTCCAGTATGCAAAGCCCCTTTGGGGTTACTTGCCACACCCCCTTGTCCTTGAGGCTACGATTAGCGGAGTCGGATACATTGACAAATAGTCGGGCGTCAAGGAACTGAGTAAGTAAAGCTTTTGCCATATCCTTGGTCATACTAAAAGTAGTAGTTGTGGTGGTTACAGACGATTCCTTCACTCCTTTTCGGGACCGCAAAGTATGTGAAAATTTCAGGTTGCCAAGATTTGCCACTGCTTCGTCGGTTGTGAATGTGCACGGGTATGACCGAAACAGTACTCGGTGAGTATCCAAAGGCATTTGGATGATGAGTGCCGAGAATAGATCATGCAAATCCTAAAGACCATATCATAAATTAAAAGGTTAGTGTCAAGTAAATGATGAAGCCGTGGTTTACTTAAGAAGAAATTTTGATTTAGGTTAGGTGCATAAGTATCAGGTTGCACACAACCGGTTTTAAAGCATAGCTGGCAAAGTATGCCAATTGCAGGGAATTGCCTTGTGAGACACCCAGGGAAAAACAATAATAATGATAATAAAAGAAAAATTCGCAATCGGCTCTCATTACCCCTGCTTTCATACAATACCTTTGTGAACGGTCGCCCATCTCGAGTTATTTTCATTGTTGATTTGTGAGCTTCAGGCATTGTTGTGACGTCCTATCTAGGTACCGATAGAAGAGTATATTTGTCGATCAGAAAGTTCTCAAATGTGGTGGGATAGGATATTTCAAATTAAGGGGATATTGTGACAATGGTGATAAAAATCCAATATGCAGAGAGTTTTGGTGCCCTTTTTATACAGTGGTGTCGTTCAGCATAGATATCGGAATGACGTTTCTTTTTTCACAAAAATATCTCTAGGTTGGGCCCAAAATTGACTGCTGCTGTCGGCGATACAGGTGAAAGTGAGGTAAAGAAGGATAAGATTGAGGAAACAACGAAATGCAAAGCGGCCAAGGAAAACCCCAAAAATATATAAGAAAATAAATAATAATACTTAATAACCTAAAAAGCAAGTTTTCAAGGGGGGACACTAGAACAATGTGGTCAGTCATGGTTCAATGAAGGGGGACGTTACAAGGAAGTGTCTGAGGGTACGAAGTTTACCTCATGAGCATTGAGATGTAACCCATATTGCTTTACAGGTTTTGTTTTTGGGGGGGCCTTCACGCTTGTTTTTCTTACATGTTACATATTGGAGCACATACATGTAAAATTTAGAGTCTTGTGGATTTGGCGTTTCCTGTAAGCATTGATAGAAGTGGTGGCGAACAAAACAGTTCAGGTACCCGAATGGCCTGTGAAAATGTACAAGACTACAACGCCGCCGCGAGACATTCCCCTTTAGCTCTCCTTTACTATGATAGTAAAAAAAGTCTCCTTTGTCGCAAAACAGTTCATGGGTGAAACTTTACTGCTTGACCGGGCCTGCCTTGATTAGCTAGGAAAATCCATTAATGGTAGCAAGCATTGCTGATCCTCATGTGCAACCTCGGTGTTCCCCGCTGCCTACACGAAAAAAAAAAAGCACGGCTCCTGGTAGTCTCTGCTAACTCAAGCTTGCAATCTCCTCTGTTTTCGGTTTATTACTCTTTACATCTACTAGCCCAATCTGTAGAATGCACGCGTTTCGGAATTTTCCATATCCTGAAGTTAGACCAAAACTTCTGATTATTTACTTGGTCACAAACAATTGTTGATGTTATCATCCGTTTGCTGAACGAGCAAATCTTTTTTTATTTCGACGCACACGCTTATCTTTTTGTGCATCGTTTTCACTCACTGCTAATTAGGTTTAAAGCTTGCAGGTGCCTAGGCTTATAGCAGTCGCATGAACCCGTGGATACCCTCTCTCCTAGTACAACATGGTGCAATTTGCATACATAGAACACCGTTCTTGTATTCTCTTCTACCTTACTTCTTGCTAGTTGGATACCTAATCTGGCTTCCGCTTCGTTCCGCGTTTCATCTTTCTCATAACAATGAAAGAAAATGTAACCTGAACCGGACTTTCAAATTTGTGCAAGTCAAAGACGGGCAATCTCTTCATCCATTTGTCTTTCGAATTCGTCAATCACAGTATAATGTCAAATGCTAAAAATGCAGTGACGATGATCACTCCACCTGAACATTTCGGAATAATCGAAAGAGGCTTGTATCGATCAGAAATGTTCCAGCAACCTCATTTCCCGTACATCAAGCAACTCAATCTCAAAACTGTGGTGGTTCTCAGTCCTGAACAGCCCAATAGACATACGCTGAGTTTCCTGGAAGAGTGCGGCACGAAACTGGTATGTGTGAGAAAAGTATTCGCATATCTTAAGACGCGCGCCAGCCGTTACTAATGATGATTAAATCCCCGCGTGTTGTTTGTATCATTTAGGTGCATCTTGGTTTAGCAACTTGGAAGCCAACCCAGCCTTCCACATGGCGACCCGTGTCTGAAGAGCTTATTAAAGAAGGTCTGGAATTGATATTGAATGCGCAAGCGCAACCTTTGCTTATCATGTGCACGTAAGTTAATTAGTGCGCGCTTTTGTTTAAATGGTTTAAATGGGTGGTAAACTCGTATTAACCTGAATTTGCAGGTCAGGCATCCATGAGACTGGGATCATGATTGGATGCTTTCGGAAGCTTCAGAAATGGAATTTCAGCTCCATTGTCAACGAGGTAAGAACCAAACCTCAGTTAAAGCGTAATCTAGCCATATGCGACCCCATGGCATGCTGATCAATATACCCATGCGATTTAGTACCGATCATTTGCTGGCAGTAAATCCCGTCATGTGAACGAACAGTTTATAGAGCTGTTCGACTTGGATTTAGTCACACTGCCACCCAACCTTCCAGATTGGCTAATTGATCAACAGAAAATGCTGGTAAGATTAAACACTCCTGTCTATTCATTGTTGTTTAAAATGGGGAAGTGATAATCAATGACGATCAATAGGCAGAGGAACAAGCCCAACTTGACGAAGAAGCAAAGGCCTCATCTGAATAGTATCCTTGGACACTTTAGAAAATATAGATTATAGTAAGGGTTGCCCTGATTTGCCTCAATTTGTAAATAGCCATAGTTGCCCCATGTTTTCCCTTATTAAATGTAAAAAATATTAACACTTTATTGAACCAATGCTGCCTTATTGTCCACCCCTAAGCATCAATTTGCCCACAAGTTCTCTTTGAATATCGGCCTGTTCTTTTCCTTCTTTGAGAGAGCCTACACTTCGCAAGTCATTCACGATATCTTTAGTTTTACCAAAGTAAACCTCTTGAAGCGCGTTTCTCATCTTGATCTCCATATCTTCCACCATGCGGCCGATATTGACGATATGGGCAGATTGGTCATCAACAGGATAGTCTTGTTCAGCCTTGTTATAATATAATTTGTCAATGACCATCAATGGGACTTATATCACCTGTAGAGTTATGCGACATACCTGTCGTGTCAAGCTTCCACTCAAATTGAAATGGCCAAGCTCAGGCTTGTTGGTTATCATGTACAACATAACAGTGGAGGTGAGCTTATAATGTGCGTTTCTTCCTCTCTCTTGAACCTCGAAAACGTGAATGGAATCCCAGGCACCCTTCATTCGGCGAGCTCCTTCGCCAACTGTAACATCATCAGTCAGTAAATCATCATACACAATCTGGTTTCATGAACTAAGAAAACTAGCATACCTTTTTTGATAAGAACGACGACTGCAAATTTGTCTTCAATTTCAAAGGTATAAACTGATGAAACACCACCTTCATAGTACATTTCGCGATAAGTGTCGAAAGCTTCGTTGGCATGAACTTCAAGCTTTCTCAGGGTAGCATTAGGCGTTGCTCCATCAGGCAACTCGGGGTCGTATTCGTTACTCCATGGTGATCTATTGAAATACGCAAAAAGTAAGTTTCCAGTTGACAGCTTTATGCACTGCCAATTTACAAAACGTGCCTATACGAATCTCCATCTCTGTTATAGTCACAAGCTAGATAATCTTTCCCGGTCTGTTTGCATCGTCTCACTTTCAGTGGCTGATCGATAGCACTAAGAAGGTCGTCTCCAAGGTCAGCATCGACAATGTCCAAGAGTTTTGAGAGATTCTCTTCGACATTTTGTGGTGGGAGACGGCGCATGAGATCAAGCGCGCAATCGTACTTGTCCGACTATAATTGACGGTAACCGCGAGTCAATAAACGAATTCCAGCAACATCACCTTCACAGCATCAGCCAGCTGGTTTGCAAAGACTAGATGTTCTATCAGTATACATTACCATAATGTGATATGTGATAGATGAGGGGAACAGGTTCAAGCGCTTGCTCAGTTGCTAAGCGGATTTTGAAATATTATACGTTCAAACAAACTCGATAGGTACTAATGTCTAATTATCAATAAAATGAACAATTCAAAAGCTAATAAGAGTATATAAATTTTAATGTTTAAACTCTATGCTATACTCGAACATAATATCTCGCTCGATAATCATCGCTAAAGAAGTGTATTGAAAGCAAATGAGTAAAATGACGTAGCACAACGGATTTTCAAATCTTGGCCAAAAGGCTTACCTGCATGTTAAGTACGCATCGTCTATTGGTGAGGCCACTACGCATCTGACATTGTTGTTTTGGCCTGCAAGAAAGCATTAGTATAATTTCTTCGATTCAGTGTCGTTTTGGTTACATCACAACTTTTTTACTTACCAGGCAATCTCTTTAGCAGCGCTCCAGTTCTGGTATCCCAGCAAAGCACATCAGTTGAGCCTTCGTCTCCAATCATAACGTAATCCTCATTGTAGGTCATGGTGGGCTACAGCAAACATTAATGATTGTTTTTTAATCTACTCGAAGACATGATTCAGATACTTGCCTGTAGTAATAAATGCCGTTGCTGATGTCCTTTGTATTCCATCACCATTTTTCCGCTACTGATTTCCCACATCTTTAATGTTGCATCGCCACCAGCCGATAATAGGTATTTTTCATTTTTAGTGACTCGAACACTGGAAACTGGTGCTCCTCCGTGAGCTCTCTCGATTGCGCGAACACACTGACTGTTTACTCCGTC
Source organism: Umbelopsis sp. M5902 (assembly GCA_037039815.1). Taxonomy (NCBI): domain Eukaryota; kingdom Fungi; phylum Mucoromycota; class Umbelopsidomycetes; order Umbelopsidales; family Umbelopsidaceae; genus Umbelopsis; species Umbelopsis sp. M5902. The sequence goes on from JAXQGL010000046.1 coordinate 243,674, forward strand.
CCATATCCGGACAGAGCCATCCATTGACGACGTCGCAAACAATTTGCCTGTATTTGAATATCGAATTTGTGTTATACCGCCTCTGTGGACATTAGATGATTTGTTTGTATAACACTGGAAAGTCTTAACGTCGTAAATGCGAACATTGGCATCCGTTGTGCCTGAAAGAATAAAATCTCCAGATGGGTGAAAAGAAATGCTATTCACCGCTTGGGCATCCTGGAAGATAGTGTTAGCCAATGGCGTACGCTTTCATTTCTGAAATTTGCAAATTGCTAGTTACCTTTAAATAGCGGAATGCGCGCTTTACGCCATGGCGAGATAGATCAAACAATTTGATACTCTGATCTTCGGAGCAGCTAGCAAGTACGTTTCCATTGGGATGAAAGCTGATGTCGCTCACTGGAGCGACATGATCATACAATGTGCGAATAACCGGTTTATCACCCACATCTCCTGTTCTGTGCTTCATCTTATGCACATCGAGTACCTTGAGAGATGCATCGTGTGATCCAGTGGCTGCTAATTTTCCATCCGGGCTAAAGACTGCCGTCAGGCAAGGTCCTTTATGCTGTGTATAGTACATTTGAGTATATTCAGGTGTAGGTTTTGGAGTTGGAGAACTATCATCAAACGAAAGACCACTGGGATCTGATGTATCCTCTGTTTCCTGTTTGTCTTCCTTCATAGGCTCGTCGTCTGATTCCTTGTCCGAGAATTCCGAGTCGCTCCCTTCATTTTCAACTGATTAAACATATTAGCTCAGATAAAACTGTTTGGATGTGTGACATGTTTACCAAATTACCCTGCTCCTTTCCGTAAAATAGGTACTCTGACAGTTTAGTCGACGGTAGCATATTGGTCTCTGCACCTGTCGCGTCTGCGACTTGTTTCGCAACTGCCGAGTAGCCATAAGCAATCAACTGGCTATGCAAAATGTAAGTATTTTTGTTGTTGTCGAATATTAGCCGAATAGCACCATAGCTCATACCTCACGATCAGTGGCAGTACTTGACTTTCTGGCAAATAGTTCATGACAAAACTGGCAGACTTCTGCTTGCCCTAGCTCTCTTCCCCGACAGCTTTGGCAGGAGGCAGTCACAACTATCTTTTTTGTCTTCGGCTTATGCTTTAACGAATTATTTTTGTTTTTTTTTGTGAGCAGAGGATACAATGAATTAGTAAGAATGTTCCATTGAGATAATTAGGATATAGTTGCAAAGATATTGTATAAATCATCAAGTCATTATTAGCAACTGTGCGACATATCGTAATCTTTCTGGTTTTTTAAATATATATATATTTTTATAGTTTAATCAAAACGCTATACCGGCGATGCAACATGCAGCTTCAAGTGTCTCCTGTACACAAATTCGCCCTAGCCCCCACTTTGATTGGCTTATTGGATGCCTTCTACCCATGTACCACCCAAATTCACCCGGTATTTAAATCTCTGCCTTGCACAACTTTTCATAGCCACTAGTTTCTTCTCTTCCATCAATCTAGGCTATACTAACACGACCGATGACAAAGGGATTGCAGATTCGCCAGTGTACTCTGGAAGAAGCTAAGTCATGCTTCTATGAATGGGCCAGAGAAGAGCAGTGGAATCCAGGTCTGGACGGCGCTGAAATACAACAGGTGTTTTATCCATCAGACAGTCAAGGCTTTTTTGTGGGCTTAATTGAGGATCCTGACGTACCTGGTAAACAGAAAATTATCTCTGCCATTAGCAGTGTGCGATATGGATTGGAGAGTGGCTGGGTGGGATACTACCTAGTCCATCCCAAAGAGCGTGGCAAGGGATACGGGCATGCAATTTTTAAGCATGCGCTTCTGCATATGGGTGACAGACCATGTATTGGTTTAGACGCGGTCATCCAACAAGTGCCCAACTACGAAAAGTCGGGATTTACTGGAGTATGGGAAAATCAACGCCGAGCTGGCAGTATCGACAACGTGATATCTAAGCTATCAAGTTTAGAGAGCCTTGCAGATGTTTCTTTTTCGAACTTGTGCAACGTTCCAATAGATCAAATAAATGATCTTGAAATTCGATACAATGGATTTATCCGCCCAAAATTTATCCAGAACTGGGTTGAATTTCATTCGCAAAGTGAAAAATTTGGTCGATTTGGTTGTGCTATAATGAAGCACGGACGTCTCCTAGGATATGGATGCGCTAGGGCTGCAACAACGTCTTTCCGTGTAGGACCTATCTTTGCAGAGTCACTGGACATTGCTAAAGCACTTTTATACAAACTAGCAACATCTGTCAAAACAACCTTGGACGCAAACAATGATATACCATCGTCTATCATGCCCAATTTTGAGGTAGATATTTGCGCAGCTAACTCTCAAGCAGTCTTGTTCTTCGACAGTTTGGATATGCCAAACACATTTCCAAGCATACGAATGTGGAAAGGTCAACCACCAAAGGTGGATATAGACGGCATTTTCGCTCTTTCTACATTAGAATTGGGTTAAAGGATACGTAGTATAAGGTTGGCCTATGATTCATCTTCAAATTTGTCGAACGATATAAATGAACAGTTTCACTATGCCAATATCACTGTCAGTGAATAGAGTTTATACTTGTTATTGAATCTAATTCCTTCAACGGCCAAGTTCTTTTTAAAGTGCACGCTAGCACGAAGTCGGTGCTGCATAAGGCATCCATTATCGCTTTTCACAACCAGATAGGAAATTACGAAGCTTTATGGTCATCCCGATTGTTTATATCGAAACATAGCCGCCGCTTAAATATATTTAGTCTTCATGCAATATGCGAGTGGCTCATATACGTCAGATACGCGTACGTTGTTTCTGACACAGCAATCAAAGATGAGCCATTAGTGTGTATCAGCTGTGCTTAGTGTCAGCAGCTGAAGCAAAGAAAGGTTGTTCAGAAAGATGACACAATTGATTCAATGTCCGCCTAGCATAAAAGTAAGCCAGTGTCAAACCGTAAATGAATGACATGAAACCGGGCTTATTTTTCTTACTTCATCAAAGCTTAACCTTTTTCCCATCCCTCTAACCTCATATTTCTTTGACATTTTTGGTCACTTGGTGATTTATATGATATCGGCAGCTCATGCACCATCTATTTCTACTTCATCTACTTCTACTGCCAATAGTAGTAACAGCAGTTGCTCGTCACCTTATGGAGAAAACCGCCTTGTGCCACCAGAACTGTTAGATTCGTTGATAAACCACTCGCTATTCCAGCGCACGAATGATCAGTCTTTTATAATGAAGGTTGCTCACAAAATGTCGTTGCGAACCTATAAGCCAAAGGATGTCATAATAAGGTAAGGCTGAGCACTTCTTAACCTCCCTATCAATGGCCTCGGTGGTGACTTTATTTCGATGCTCATTCTATTTTTTCCGCTCACTTATCGATGATAGACAAGGAGACTCGGCCAAAGCTATGTTCTTTTTGTTACGTGGAGTTGTTCATGTCTGCTCTCGCGACAATGAGTGCATTTTTGCTACATTGCACCAAGGCTCTTTCTTCGGTGAAATCGGCATTCTCTTTTCCATTCCCCGCACAGCCACTATCATTGCAGACACGAAATGCTGTGTGGCATGCCTCACCGCCGAAACGCTCCAATCCATACTTCCACAATACCCACAGGTTGAGAAAGTCATCCGATTTGAAGCCGAGGAGCGTCTGTCGATGCTGCAGAAGAAACGTTTGCAATACGTATCAGCTCCCGGAGAAACGGGAAGACGTCGGAGTGAAGAGCTTGTTGACAAAGATTCTTTTGTAAAGTCGAGTATCTACGAAAACATATGCCACGTACGTATAGTTCGAGCTATGATACAATCCAGATTTTAAAATTAATTGTGCAATTTTCCTGATAGTTACAAATCTTTGCCGAATGCACTGATGAAGATTTACTACATATGATTGCTCTTAACCTGGATTCGAAACAATTTAAACCTCATACCAGAATATTTGAGCGCAATGAAGTCTCATCCGACATATATTTCATAATATCAGGCACTGTTGAGGTGATTGCGCCCGTGTGTACAGACGAAAAATGCTCATCCACAGAAAATGTGGTTGTTAGTAGGTTGGGACCAAGAAGCCATTTTGGTGAAATCGCCGCCATGCTCAACGTTCCACGACCGGCCGATGTTCGAACTATTACCGATGTGGATTGCTATGTCTTGACACAAGCGAAACTTCGGCAAGTCACTCAACATTTCCCTCGTTTTGCTTCCAGAATGAAAGAAATGGCAGAGGATAGACTTGAAAAGCTACATCACTTGCAGGTAACATATATGATCATGTTCAACCAGTCGCTTGAGTGTATGATGAGAAACTCATTTATCTCTCATCTATAGGCAACATATGACTACCCATCTCGTAACAAAGAGGAACAATCGGAAGTTCCAGACAATTCGAACAATGTGCCAGAAGTGCAAAGTATGCAATGTTTTATTTTTTCTTGATCATTGAATTGATACTGATGTCTTTTGTTAATACTAGATGACGACAGTCAGCTAGTTCCAGTGGTGAAACATCATTGTGTGGATAAAAGTACGATTTGTAGCACGTCCAGTGACCAGGATCCCACTTTATCAAGTCATGTCAGCAAAATCCGGGACATTGGAACCAGAAAGCGACGGGCTAGTGTGGCAGTATGGTCCGATCCGAACTTGTTGGCATTTGCCGAGCAAAAATCAGCCGAACCAACGATACACAGACGACCTCCATCATGGTTTACAGATACTACGGTTGATGAAAGTGAAAGTGTTAGCAGATCCTTGTCGGATGCCGCCAACGCAGCAACTTTGATGTCTATGAAGGACGAAGTTCTAGTTCGAATCTTGCAGTTTGTCGATTTCGCCACCAAACTAAAGTTTAGGGAGGTATGTCGACGAGCCGAGTCTTTGCTGACGAGTCAAGCATCGCGTCCTTTGTTCAAGGATGTCGATTTGTCACCTTGGAACAAGAAAATGACGGACACTTACTTTATCCCTATATCGATGTTTTTGGAATCACGAGTCAAAAATCTGAACCTAACGAACTGTTTCCATCTCACTCTCAAGTCGTTCAGTGCCATATCGGAGTACAACAGCCGCCTCATCAATTTGAACTTGCATTCATGCTGGGAATTGACCGACAACAGCCTTGCATCTTTAGCAACAGGTTGTCCTTACCTGACTGACATTGATTTGTCCAACTGTCGCAAGATAACTGACAGGGGCATCTATTCATTGTTTTCAACCGCTAAGCAAAACATATCTGGCGAGGAAGAGTTGGCTTCCAACCTAAGTGAGATGAGCGTTGACGGCCATTCAGCAGCATCCACTCCTCCAGCTACATCAGGCATTACACGCATAGCCTTATCTTACTGCAAGAATTTGTCCGATATGTCTATGAGATATATGGCAGAATTTGCTGCGGAAACGCTTGTATTTATCAATTTTCAGCGATGTACATCCATTACTGATGCGGGATTCGAAAGTTGGCAACCAGGATCCTTTAAACGTCTTGAATCAGTTATTCTTAACGATTGCACCTTCTTGACCGACAGGGCTATTTCAAGTTTGGTTAGTGCGGCGCCAAACATTCGATATATGTCCTTAAGCTTTTGCTGTGCACTGACTGATCACTCTATCGAAGTATTGGCCCGACATCTGAAGCAGCTCGAGCACATTGATGCGTCATTTTGTGGAGCTGCTGTCTCCGATGCATCTGTTCAAGCTCTTGTGCAAGAGGGCCTGCCCAATTTGAAAGAAATCATTGTTCGTGGCTGCGTCAGAGTCACTGATACCTCTGTGTACGCACTTCTTGCTATCGCCGGGCAACTACATCTACTCAATATAAGTCAGTGCCAAAGTGTCACAATGGAAACGAAGAGTATGTTACAGCGCTATCATAATGATGGGGAAGATTGTCCCCAGGTCGTAGTGTAAGAAGTACACTCATAGCGCACATTTTGTACAGTGTCAATTATTACTTTTGTATACAGCTTATTCATGTACATTTCTTTTCCTTTTTTTTTGTATACGTCTTTTTTTTTATTGGGATATAACGGTAAGACGTTGATTCCATACAAGTGAACAGCTTTCATATCTCAGCTTTGTACATCTTTGCCCTGTAAAAATGAATATTCTCAAATGAAACCTTCATTTGCTGAAGCTTACTGATACAAAGGACCATCTACTCGAGATTCCGAATGTGCACATGAGGTGGACCGTTCGGCCGAATCAATGTTGGGATATTAAATATTCCAACTTACAAGTTCATGTCTTACTTCTGACAACTTGATGAAATGATAAGATGGATTGAAATGAAATGAAATGATTGAAACAAGAAAAAAAAATGAATGATAATTAGTACAACGTGAGGTAGGAAGGAAAAGGTAAAGAAAGATTGAAGGAAGGCATGGAGGAGCAATAATAGCATTATGACACAAGAACATTAAATCAGTCTTTATCAAACGAGAGATCAAAGTCATAGTCATCACTAAGGAGCTTCGTTGGATGGGCTACTGGTAACAGAGTGTGGTGTAGCTGCTCCATCCACTATGAGCCAGTCTTGATCATCTTGTGGCGGGGAAGACAAAGGGTCGTCCTCAACATGTGCTTGCGCAGATGATAAAGTACGCTGTTTCGCTACATCGAGATCCCTATATATACATTGGATAGCGGTATTGACACCATTTTCCTGCAATTATACATCATTCAGTAATTTTCAATGATTCGCATTGTCAAAAGTAGTGGTATGACACTTACGGCTCTGATTTTCTCGCCAACCAGTCGACTTGTCTTCTTCATGCTTTCGTCGCTGGTGATCAACTTGATAGCATTTGCCAGATCATCAACGGTTAAGTTCTTAATACATAATCCTATACCCATTTCTTCAAGGCGTTCTCCCCAAAAAAATTGGTCACCAAAGAAAGGCTTAACAATGGTCGGTACGCCAGCTCTTAAACCAGCTGCTGTAGTACCAGCTCCTCCATGATGAACAACTCCTGACATTCTCGGGAAAAGCCAATCGTGGGGTACGGATTTAACCCAAAAGATGGATTCAGGATGATCATTTTGAACTTGCAGGGACTCTTCTTGGGTTTTCCGATTTTGAATCGATGCTTCGTTGGTTTCCAACCCATGTGCCTTGTCCTGCATTCGAGAAGACCATCCCTTGGATATAATGGCTCTTACACCTGCCTTTAGCACAGATTCGGATATCACTTTAGTTATTTCATCGGGATCAGGAACGATGATCGACCCGAATCCAACATAAATTATTGGTCGTTGATCATTATCATTATTCAAGAATGCTAACAGTTTTTCATCAGGCTGCCAATTTGTCTATCATATACAATCGTCAGTCAAATGGTTATTTAAAAAATAACAGGCGTCGAACAGTCTTACCTGAGGGTTGTCAAGGAACCAATAACCTGTGCAATGGACCCAGTCCATCCAATCCAGAGGACTTGGGACAATGCTAGGACTAAAGCAGTACAAAAACGGTACCCTCCACATCTGCAACTTTTCGAATGTTGTAGCTGGTAACTGAAGTACTTGTCTTCTAAAATTGTTGATTTGAGTTGAAGTGCCTCGCCACATAATATGGTCAATCAACACATATGTCATATCATTATATATCCGGCCCTTTGGTGTATTTGGCGTGGCAAAAGGGTGAGGAAACGATCTGGTTCTCGTCCATGGCATAGGGAAGGCTCGAAAATATGGAATCTCTGCATTTGTCAATTAGTTAAATTATTAGCCATCGCAGCGTGTGTGGTCTATGTCTTACCGAGTTTTTCAGCCATATGGACTCCAATCATAGCACTTGGGCTCTCAATTAAAACATCAGTTCCTTGACAAGCGACCCATGATGCTTGCAAAAGATTATCGAACCAAGTACTGAACTGTGAAAATGAAGCGGGTTTTAATATCATGATTTCAATCCTGCTGAAAATGAGTTACACAAGTACATACCAGCTTTAAACCTTCTCGTATGAAATTCATTGTGAAAAATCCATTTTCTACACATATTCGCTGATGCAATTTCAATTAGTATCACTACATTAGCTCCCTGATGTAAGGATAAAGTGAAACCCAAAATACCATAAGCTCTCCTGGATCACCACCAACAGAGCAAAATTCGATTTGGTGCTCTTCAATCCATTCTTTGTACTCATCATGGGTGGCGATTCGACAACGGTGGCCCTTGGCCATCAATCCTTTGCACAGAGCAATATACGGTTGTACATCACCACGCGTCCCGATAGTCAAACAAGTAAAATGCAATGGAGTTTCTGGTACTTCAAAGGTTTGATCATGAATGCTGCCCTGAAGAAAAGGGAGGCCGCCCATTAGTTGGTGTGGAAGTGACACATGTTTAGCTTGTTGACTTCTGTCCTCCTCAGTAAACTTCGCCTCCCAGCTTTTGGATTTTTCTAACAATAATTCGGGCTCCTCTTCTGCGGAAGTGGTGTTTCGATTGAGCATGAAAAGCCTGGCGAAACAACTGTTGCGTTTCGTCATGGAGGCAAATTCCAAAAACAACTGGCGAATGCAATGAATGCTTACTCTTTCAGAGTCCTACAGTGTATCCTTTAAGATGTTCGACCTACCTCTTTTTTGTTATGAGTGAGAATGCTTAATCCATAGAAGATGTAGCCTTTGCTCCTCAGTTTCTGCACGGTAGCGACATCAGATACAGGCACAATGAACTAAGTATACATGTGTTAGTGTCTTGTTTAAATTTATATCACGTAAGTTATCAAAGATATAAACCTTGGCGCGTGTTGCTAGTGCCCTCGAGTTAAAACATATGTAATTTGGTGATATGTATAATTTGCCATAACACGGCAGAGTTTTCATGAACGAACAACGATATACTGTAAAATGCATATGTTAGTGCAACGAGATTTCTCATAGAGGTATATTTTTCAAATGTTACCTGCTAGCAGTTCCTCAGTTTCAGGAAGTACAAAGTACTTTCGAAAATTCTCTCTAGCTCGGGCATCTACACCATCATCGTCTTGAGATAAAATAGATGATGGATAGTGTCCTTTGTGACTAGTATCGCTACTTGGTGAGCGTCCAGGGTCGTAACCAGCCGTTTCGTTCATATTAGAATTAGAGCCTCCCAAAAGGCCATAAACTAGTTTGAGGCCAGATCTACGCTTATCATTTAGCCAATCTATCATCGCTGCATCCTCTTCCTCCGAACTGGATCCTTCGCTCAAAGCAAGCTGGTCCAAATCCTTGACATTGTCAGCTTCTGCCACTTGTTTTCCGGAGGTCCCTTGTGAGCTATCTGTTCGATCCAAAGTTTGTGTGCTTGTCGACATAGATTTTCCTCCTAAAAATCCCTTGATTGCTGAGGGAATAGCAAATGCATTGGCAACCGCTGAGGTGACTGCTGAGGTGGATGAGGTTGCGGCGTTCATCAAGTTGGACGCTGAAGTGGACCGCGATGAAGATGCTCGTGCGCGCTCATCGATATCATACAAGTCAGAAATAGATAATGCGGGAGATACATCGGATGACTCTTCTGAAGCATTCTGAGAGTCCGAAGGCGTAAGTTGTATTTCCTGTTGTTTAGAATCACTAAGCGAATTATCCTTGCTCGCTATGGCTTGTTGGCTTATGGACCATGTACTTTTTATCTTCTCATATGTCGCATTTATGTCGGAGAAGTATGCAAAGTAAAACTGTTGGTTTGAGCGACGAGCTTGGTTAATCATTTTGCATTGTTTGATCCACGTGCATACTTGATATTTAACTCACCTCATCCATGGTGAAATTATCGTCAATACCAACAGCTCTTACTTTGATGAACTGTTGAAATCCGAATGCATCTGTCTTCTCGACATCAAATATCTTATCGAAAGGGAGCATGGTTTTCAAACTGGGGCCGCTATTCTTGGCCTTGAAGATGCCTCTTTGCAGCATATTTATCCATTCAATCATGCTTGCTTTCGTATCAGCTTGCAGTTGCCAAGTCTTATTCATGGTTATAATGCGAAATCCATGCTCTCGCCTTTTTGAATGCTTGATATCCAGTGCATATTTCAGATCTACTTTGCCCAGAGGGCAATATGTGTCTGCAGCATTTTCATACCATGACAGTACGTCATTCTTTAATTCAAAATAGCATCTGCTGAAAGTTTTGGCTCTGTTGGCTGCCTTGACTTGTAAAAATCCTGATTTCTGAATCTTTTGCTGAATTGTAGTCAATAAATCAATATCTTGCATACAACTAGGCTTTTAGAAATATTGTAAATTTTACCTGATTGTTCGGCAGTGAAGCATAGAAGCACAAATGCCCTTCGGTCAGATATAGAAATCCGGCTACAATAACCGAACGGACAATATAACATGGCCATTCTGATATGTAATATAAAACAAATAGGGCCGAGCATAGCGATATGTAAATATTAGCAATAAATTAGAGATATCACGGGATAAATCACACCATGGTGTGGCTCCTACCTCCTAGTAGTTCTTCTGGCTTGGGTAATTTGAATATCACTTGCATTTTCTCTGGTATACTCAACTCTTTAAATTGCTGTGACGAGCTTTGAGAGTCTCTATGATCTGAAATTCTCGGTCGATCATCGTTCATTTCATATCTGCTAGTTTGAACATCGATATTTCCTTCTGCTGCTTCTGCCAGCAGTTCTTTCAAAGTCACGTTTGATTTGGCATTGCTATGGGATTTGACCAGCGCTAACTCTCCTTCATTCTCCGACGACTGTGAGAGAACAACATCGGGGTAGATAGCATAGATAGATTGTCCCAAATCCGTTATTGGAGGAGGAGTATCTGTGACATATATGGGATGTTAGTGACCTCTCATCTCTCTTATTGTAGCTGCGACCTTTGCAATACCTGTGATGGATTCGGTATCTATACCAGAGGCAAATTTGGCAGTTACCAGAGCAATTAGTTGTCTGTATCAATTATGCTCGATCAAGTTGTGTTCATTACCTTCTTTGAGGCCCTCCTCTTCTTCTGGGTTATCTACCTGTATACAGTTAAAAGTACATTGGTTAAATCGGTGCTATCATTCAGAATTGCTTTAAGCAAGCGAGCTCCGCTCCTAGCCAAAAGCAACGCAAAGTAGTTAACAAACTATAGTAAACTGACCATTTGTGCAGCCGCTGTGATGAATTGCAGCACAGCATGATGCCCTCCATCCATTTTACCGAAAGAGTGAAAAGTGAAAGATCTAGGTTATCAGTCAGGTTCACCACCAAAGATCGCTTGATATACCAGCAGTCACCACGGATAGGGCAGATGACTGATTTTCCCTTACTGCTGCGTCGGAATCCAACCAAACACTCACGACCAAATATATCACAATCTATTATGCTTAAAGAAAGCCTATGTACATGTAACTTTTATTATTCCATAGTAAGCTTTTGTGATGCCTCAGATGTGATTGCCTCCACAATTTCTTTTTGCAATAAATCCTTGACTGAATACTTGAGTGATGCTAATAAATTAAACAGGTTGGTTAAGAACTGACAGGTCATGTTCCAGGTCACAATGGCATTTTATCTGATCAGTTTTTTCTTACCTTCGTATGTATAAATAATGATGGTGTCGTTGATATGCATGAATTTTCGAGCCAATGCCTTTATGCAATTACACACTCGCGCTATGCTTTCACGCTCAGAGTCTTCGATTAGCTGCAAGAAATATCGTTGGTTACATTTGCTTCCTATGTAGCTGATTTGAATAAGCTAGAGTTCGTTACTCACGTCATTCTTGTTAGAGTATGTACGTTCAATATCCGCTTCATCGGTGGATTCAGGATTGCCAGGCACAGGCTTGCTAACCCATATATATCCATTCAAGCCTAGAACGAGGTGCACTCCGCAAGGAAGTAGATGGAAGTGTGATTTACATCGTTGTACCAGTACCGATGGTACTGTAACTAAGGAACCATTACGAAGTTTACTGAACTGATGGCCACGAGTATGTAAACCAATAGCTCCGTCAACAAAGAATGCCTGAACCTCAGCCTAAAAGAACAGTAACAAAACAATAGCGTTTAGAACCATCATTTTAAGTCGCTTCGATCAATTGTGAGAGAGATAAGTTACCGCGACCATATCGCCTTCAGCAAAGAATTTTCGCATTTGAAGCTCATCTTCTTCATTTTTTCGTCGCTGAATTATGACGAACCATGCGAAAAGATCAGAAACAGGATAGATCCATACACAATGCAATAACTAACAACATACCTGAATTCCACCGGGTAAAGAAATGGAACTCAACATGAGTATCGCGTCTTGACGGCCATTTACATCGACTTTCCATCGTTTCGGAGCAACCTTCGCAATATGTTTTAATATGAACATCAAGAAAACATGGTAAGATCTATCGCTTGCTTCATACCTCGGTGATTCGGCCGACAACGATGTCACCAATTTCTCCTGTATATCTGGCCTTCAACGCTCTAACCGAGACTAACTTGTTGACACGCTCAACAACGCCGGCAACTGACGAAATTACTGTGCTCTCATTGTCCAAATATGTTCCATGACCTCTGTTATTGATCTTTAGTATAAAGCAACGGTAGTGCATTTGGTTTCATAAAATTTACCTCATATACTGCAGGTCGCTCGTGATTGTCTCGCCGGGCATTACAAGCTGTACGTCACCACCGTCGACATCCATAGCGTCTTCATTTTTGCTCTTAACTATCTTTGATGGAGCTTCTGGTGATAATATGAGCAGTTCCATTGCGTATAGGAATCCTTGTGATCAGATTACCAGGTTCAATTTTTTTTGGCACACTTCGAGTTTGTGCAAACTGTCAGAAAATTGTGACTGCTCCTCAAACACGAGAACATACATATCTGCAAGTATCTTTCAGTCAATATAATAAAGCTGTTTCAAGTTATGCTACAAATGTGTAACATGTTATTTGTAATAAAATGTTTGTTATTGAATAAACATTTACGAAGGTGTGGATTTACTAGAGTACACAGGGATGTTATGATCAAATTCAGAACCGTCCATAGGCAGTCCTTTTTCTAGATGCTTCAATAATTGGCGGACATGACCTCGGCGTGGTGTAGCTGCGGGATCTTCATACCAATGTACTTTCACTCTAGATAATGAACCAGTACTTGTTTCGCTTAGATTCGGTTCTTCTTCCTCTTCTTTTATTTTTCGATCCACATTATGCACTGTTCTGTTGTCCGAGAAGTGGTTTTTGCGGTTGGGAGTAGTAATTAAATTCGTTGCTCTTTGTGAATTGCTTGGATATGGGTATCTTCTGACATCATCTACATGCTTCAGTAAACTTTTGTCCAGGTAGGACTGAGGCTCTGGTATCTCATTATATTTACTGTCGTAGCTAGGTGGAGTAAGCTCACGTTCAGGAGTTATTTCTTTCAATTCAGCTTGTCGTCTCTGTCGATCACTATCATTGCTATCGATCTTTGTGGTTGCAAGGGGTTTGTTTGAAGTCATCTTTTGCCAGTCTGGTTGTACTTGTCGTCGCATGTACGATGGTCGTAATGGCAATTGCTGCTGACCGTTGAGATATGACTTGTCATCATTCCACAAGCGATTGAAGGAAGAGTTTATAGAAGTGGTGGATGATTTCTCATCTATAGAAATGTTGGATGGTTCTCTTGACAACATCTATATGACGATTTTAATGTCGCGGTTCACGAAAGTCATCTATGAACTGACTGACTTACCCGTTGACGTTTTGGCAGAAAGGTGCTGGTTATCTTGTTTATGGCCAAGCTCGCTACAGATACCAATCTACTTGTTGTTGAGGATTGAGAATTTGTTGACGACACACTACCTCTCCTTTTCCGTTTTCTCGGAGAGATGCCGTTATTATACCGAATGTTGGTATCTAAGCATTGGCATCTTCGCCTTATATCCTCCCTATCGTCAATTGATCATCCATTTAGTATAGGATTCCAATTAGGAGGCTGTTACAAATGATACATACATTGTCCATTTATGTTTTGTCGTTGATCTGGTCTCACTGATGTCCAGCTGTTTAATTGACGACTCATGCTCATAGAAAGATCTAGTGGCAGCCTCAACATCGTTGTCGTGAAACTCATACCAGTATTCCAGTAGATGCCAATGCCTTAATTCCCATTTATTAGAAATGCCTGCAGTCTCATCTTGTGCTTCTGTCTGCCACTTTCTTATCCGATCACATGGACTAGCATCTATTGCGGACTCCAACTCAGCAACTTCACCTCTAGTTGGCGTAGGCATATCCAAAAGTGGAGTATGAAAGCGTCTCACAGGCATCTCGTTTTCACTAAGATTTCGAGTTTGATGGTGCCTTGGTGAACTAATCTTATTTCTGTGTAGTTTCATGTTTGAAAATTGATGAAATTTGGTATCCAGAGTGTCTGCAGAGAGCTGGGGAAGATTATTGTTCGAACTACTAGACTGGTAACTGGTGTTTCTCCATTCTGCTTTCAATTCTTTCTTTTTTTTGTCTAAGTTTCTCAGATAGCTTTCCATTCCGTGGGTAATGGGGTTCGGTACCTGCCCAGTACCACTCCGTCGGTCACTAGCTAGGACCGATGTTGAAGGGATTGGTTGAATCCCTCGGTGGGTTATAGGACGCTCCGATTTGACCGCTTCACCAAACAGCGGTGAAAGTCTATCCATCTATAATACAAGTTGGAAGTTCAGAAAGACCCGATTTACGCGTTGCATGACTTATTTGCGAAGATTACCGATTTTTTGGTTTGGGTCAGCCAAGACGATCACGCCAATACAAAAATTTCTTTTTCAGACGTCGATATCGAATCTGACATGGATAAAGAGTTTTTTTGTATGGCTATATATGGCTTATAGTCGCGCAACTCATCAAACGACTTGTTACTTGCACAAAGCGTGTGTGTTGTACATAATCGCTATACATAGTAAATGCTTTGATCAAATGCTATGGGCAGTGTAATCGTTCCAAAATGGTTGAAGACTTTAGAAATTCAATTCGTCTGTAACTTGTTGCCTTAAATGCTAGTGATAGTTTTCAAACATATATATAATGATATTCCAATAAATGATGTGAATTGATTGACCACAGTAATATAGTATCGAAGGCAGTATCACAATCATTCGATTTTTTTCAAGACGTAATCATAGCAAGTTGTTGAATCTTGCACGCACCTGATTGGCCCATTTGTCAACCACTGGAGCATACCCATTATCCCCGCCGCTGATATTTTTCTTGATCTCCTCCCGCCCACCTCATCTGGCATTCGTACTGATGGAAGTCAATAAAGAGGAAGCAATCCGGTGCCTCTCGATTGCTAAAAATCACTTTGGAAATGGGAACTATACCTCTGCTGTGAAATTAACGAAGAAGTCGATCTCACTTTATCCCACCGATGAGGCTAAAGCATTTTTAATCAAGGCTGAAGACAGAGCTAAAAATGGAGGATCCACAGCAACAGCCACTGGATCAAGTGCCAGCGCCTCATCGTCGACAGAAAGTGCTAAACGTAGAGAGCATAAAGCTCAAACGAGGGAATATACACAGGAACAAATAGAGGCTGTAAAGCGTATACGAGCCTGTGGCACCGATTACTATAAAGTTCTCGGTTTGGAAAAGACATGTACAGAAACAGAGATAAAAAAATCATATCGAAAGGTACGCTGTCAATCATTCAAACACTTCGAGTGAGCAATGGCACTGAACAAATTCTGTGATTCTATAGCTTGCGCTGCAATTTCATCCAGACAAGAACGGCGCTCCTGGAGCTGATGAAGCCTTTAAAAGTAAGTATGGAGTACAAATGACAAGTTGGAAAGTGACTTGTGCTAATACTTGCCTTTTGCAAAGTGATATCAAAGGCATTTACAGTGCTCTCAGACTCACAAAAACGGGCTGTTTTCGACGCTGGCGGCGGCGACCCGGAGCAACGAGGAGGTGGTGGCGGTGCGTCCATGTTCAACCAATTTCACCAACAGCGATATGCATCATCATTTGGTGATGAGCTTAGTCCAGAGGATCTTTTCAATGCGTTTTTCGGAGGGGGAGGATTTGATGGACCCGGTTTCGGTCCTGGATTCCGTAGCGCAACTTTTGTCGGCCCTGGTTTCCGTACACGCACTTTCAATACCGGTGGTGCACGACGGGGCCAGGGGCAGAGACAACAGCCCACTTCAACTTGGATGACCTTGGCACAATTATTACCACTGTTGCTTTTGTTCGGTGTATCCATTTTGTCAAGCCTGTTTTCAGAAAGCACGCCGCAATTCTCCTTCGATCGCACGTCTCTTTATTCGCAAGCTCGCTCAACACGACAACATCATGTCGATTATTATGTCAATCCATCGTCTTTTCAAAGCTATGAGAAGAACGTAAGAAAATTGCGAGAGTTTGAACAAAATGTTGAGCTCAGTTGGATTAGAGGTTTACAAGCCGGGTGTCAGAATGAAAAACAAGTCCGAAATGCACGCTTAAATCAAGCTCGTGGCGGACTATTTGGCTTTGGCTATGATGAGGAACGATACCAACAGGCAGTAAAAATGCCTATGAAATCATGCGAACAGTTACGTTCGTTTGGATATAATCCTGATTATTACTAGGCAATCATATACAAAAATTAGTCTCCTTCGCTCTTACCTCTTAATCACATTTGGATTCCCGTTAACATATGGAAGCATACGAGATTCTATCATCTTATTCGTTGAACGACAATGAGCCTTTTTTATTATTTTTAATGGTCTAGAGAGGCCCTTTCGATAGGTATCAAATGCATCTTGAACAAAAGTTCAAATGCGCTGCATCCGTGGAGTTACAAAGCATGGAGGTACTTTGTTAATAAAAATAACATCACCACATAGAAACGCTCAAGTCCATCACTTTTAATTTTTGCAGACACTTTTTCTCTCTACTTTCGTAATAAATATACAGCTTTTTGGACTTGATATTTTGTTCTTGTCAATGGTGGTAATAACTTGGAAAAATGCTGCAGCCGGCAATCTGCAAAATTCTAGAAAGGCAATATTGGTCCTCCTCATC
Source organism: Umbelopsis sp. M5902 (assembly GCA_037039815.1). Classification (NCBI taxonomy): domain Eukaryota; kingdom Fungi; phylum Mucoromycota; class Umbelopsidomycetes; order Umbelopsidales; family Umbelopsidaceae; genus Umbelopsis; species Umbelopsis sp. M5902. The sequence goes on from JAXQGL010000046.1 coordinate 260,688, forward strand.
CCCAAAAGCATCATGAAGGCGCCGATTATTCTTCTTACAAACAGCAAAGTAGGACCATTATGCGGTTATTAAAAAAGATCATATTGATTGCAACGTCATTCTTATTATTTCTAGTGTTATGTCTACCTAATCACCTTTTGATCTTCAGTTTAACTCACGAATTTGATCAACCCAGCGCGTGATGGGGGTAGAGTTCGAGACAGACGTTTTGCGTTGTAAACAAAGCGCATCATTATGGAATTACTGTCTTTCTAACATCATAGTCAAAAGCTTGAAATTGACGGTATGCTATTAGAACTAGCTAATAACCGAGAAACCCAATCGATTGAGGGCGCATCCTTGCTTTATGCTTTTACAGTGATCGATGGCGCCTGAAGATCAGCTCAAAGCTTATTTCTTTTCCTTATAAATACTCTGAATTATTTCAAAAGATTGTTCCACTTCTCTACCAACGGCAAAAACTTTTTTTGGTCAATTCTACCCGTCATATTGGCCCTTGCTGACAAGGAAGACTTTCCCTTCCACCGCCAAAAAAAATTACTCCGTAGTTCTCAGTATGGTGCTGCTAGATAATGGATTGTATATCATTGTCCTGGAGATCAGCTAATGCTTTGCTGATTGCCAAGCATTTTCTATACGATACCATATTCAATCTTTCGATAGGCCAGACTGGAACAATTATGAAACAATCTCCTGGCTAATAATGGCGCTGTGGAGACACCGATGGTGTCATCAGCAGGCGTCAATGCAATGAGATATAAAATGTAAGATGACATAAAACTGGATTGACTTTAATCCATCACGGAAACTTATAGAACGGAAAAGAAGAAACGAGATGAAAAAAAAATTTTTTTTCTCTCACACTTTGGTACTCGCTTACTGACTTGGCCTCAAGTTGATGGTCATAGAAAGCGAGTATGAACGTGGTGGCAAGTGTCTACAACTGGCTGCGATTTATGAAGACACAAGGACCATTTAGAAGCTTTGCCTGATTCTGCCTACTTGTTCTCGTCGCTTCGTCCAACTTTTATTGACGAGTTCGAATAGGCAAATTCCAAATGCTATGCAATAATGCATCATATGAAGTTTGGTCAAGAGGTCCATTACAATAATCTAAATAATAAAAAATAAATTGTGCTTTGACTGCTACATGATAATATGCTCCACTTGTTCGTATTAAATAGAACATTGACAAATATTCGAGAAAATGAACTTTTTCAAGCACTCGAGGTAGGTGGGAGAACCCAAACATTTGTAAAATGGGAATAATATATTTTGTTTTAATGCCATATGTCTTACATCTCCATTGGGAGCATAAGCGCGGGAATATTACTGCGCCTCGCTGGCGTTTTGTAGTAATTGTTCTGCTCTCTCAATAACCTTGAGGAGAACAATTTAGTATTCTTCGTGAATAAAAATGAAAAAAAAAATTGATAATATGAAAACCAAAAAAAAATTACCTGATGTATATCTGGTCTTTCAATCGGGTTGATGGTCAGCATCCATGATATAAAATCACGCAACCCTTGACCATATAACCGCTCTAACTCTGGATCAGTTGGGAATTTGAACTGGCCATTCAAAACGGCAAGAGCCATCGAGCCACCTTGCTCATTCATATTCGCTTCGAATGGGCTCTGACCGTAAGCCATCGCATACAATGTACATCCTAATGACCATATATCGACTTTTTCATCCAACACGCTGTCGGTCTTAACATCAAACAGCTCTGGAGCGCGGTATGGCATAGAGCATTGCTGAGCAGCTAAATCTTGTTGGGCTATCGCTTGCTGTCGACTGGTAATGTTTACTCTTGCTCTAGCTACGGATCCAAAATCCATGAGTATAGGTGTTTTACCGTCATCGGCAATCAATACATTTCCAGGCTTTATATCTCGATGAGCTTAACGATGGTGTGTCAGTACGGATAATGAATACTTATGCCTCTTTCCCGTGTTCGCATTTACCATATGGGACCATTTCTCCAACATTTTCGGTTTCAACATTCGAGACAGGCACAGTAGCAGGCTCTTCCGCTGACTCTTCATGTGTGAGAAGAGCTTGACTCGACCGCTCTTGACCCATATCCAATTGATCTGCCGCGTCCTCATCCTCGGTGATGGTCGCAGGATTATTTTCAGTCACTTTGTAGGTGTGCATATACTTGATCGCCTTACAGACATCTTTAAAAATACGCAACATCTCTTTTTCAGAATAGTGAGTCTTGTTTAGATTATGGTTATTGATTGCGTCTTGTAAGTTTCCTTTCTAAGAGTTCAAAAGAAAAATGGTGTCAAAATTTAGCTGCAAGACATGCTCAAAGTGATAGCTTATACATACTCTGTAAAACGGAAGAAAAATATAGACCGCCTTTGTTTGATCTGTTTCAGTAGTCGTGCAAGTATCCTTCATTTCAGGTTGTTTCAGCAAATCAAGGTTTACTGGCTGAGCTCTCAAAGATGGTTTACAAAAACTTGGTCTTACCAATACTTTAATGATATTCTTGTGAGGAAACTTCCTGTACATTTCAACTTCTTTCAAAGCTTCCTCTACCGTTTCTGTACCAAAGGTACATCGTATTTTTTTCATCGCAAATAGCCGACCACTTTGATCTTCAGCAAGGTAGACGAAAGAGAAGCCTCTGTTGAGAATTACAAGGTAGTTTAGACATCGCGACTAATTCACAGACTTAACAGAAATTAGCTTTGTCCATACCCTTCACCAAGTAATTTAATAATCCTGTATGATCTTCCATTTACTTTAATGGCCGGGTGTGCTGGAAAGCAGCATCCTGAGAGCGCATATACTGCCTCTCGAATATCGGCGAGTAGAGACATAGGGCTGAACGACACTGCCCCATCTGCGTTCGGACTTTTGAAGATTGATAAAATTGGCAAAACGAATTTGGCCTGCCTGAGGCTTACCAGTGCATCAGTGCAACTCATAGCTTATAGCTCTCACATTAAGGAGCGTTCGAGTACAATAATACCACTGCAATGTCATTTATTTTTGCTTTGGTGCCGATGATACACCAGCAATATTGGCTTGAACTCTATATGTTGCACAACACTTTGCTATGGCTTTTGCTTGGCACTGATCAATTTAAAGTGTATTTTTGGTAACAGCGACAGTCAGTCTATCTGACTTGTTAACAAATAAACTTGCTTTAACACAAAGGTTTGAAGTTGATGAACTCGTAAAAGCAGTAAATTTCATTCGCATGACAGTTATTTTGAAGTCTCTTCTCTATGGTCATACTCTTTGCATTATGATACCGAGAGTAAGCTCATGCTTTGTTAAGACAAATAGCTTTTCGGATTCCTACATTTCAAGGGTTCCCCATCATATAACGGCGTTACAGGAGACATTGATTATGTGGCGTGCTAAAATGATTTACCAGCCAAGAGAAATAGGCATCTCAGTTGTATATAACAGTTATACCAGATAAAGCTGGGTCTTTCGATAGATGTTGGAATCATTGCAATTTATTCTAAATTTATAAGAAGTAGAAAGGAGCTAGGGCAATGAGCTCAGCTAAAGACATGTTAAATTGAAAGGTTTCAAGATAAAGTTGTCGACATCATCAATGTGATTTTTGAAGGCACATCAACAGAACTGTCGTTTCTAACAAGATGCTCAATGAAGTTCCCATCAATTTGACACCAAACGTGTCTGACATTCTATGCAGATACTTTGATAATCACGAGAGCGGAGTATGGGACATGTGGTTCGTAAGCAAAAATGTTGCAAGACGTGAGAAGAAAAGCTTGGCATTAACTGAGATTTAGAATATCAAAGATGTAGAGGAAAGATATCAAATTGCTTTACTACTAGTATAAACAAATTTTATGACTTTATTAGCTTTGAAAGAATTTGGGTTAAAAAGTTTCAATGTGGCCGGAACAACAGAGCGCGCGACTGGCCAATTTTTGGTTTCGGGTCGATGAAATCCCGAAAGACCTGAAAATAAAACTTTTCTAATATTTAGTACAAGACCTTTTTTGTTCATTATCTTTCTTACTTTATTACTTTTACTTAATACTAATATATCATGGCTACAATAGAACTTAATAAGATACCGAATGAGCCAAATAATATGATAGTAGATGTAGACTCGGCCTGCTCAGTCGATATGTATGCTTCGAAACCTGTGGCTCCATCACCTACAGACTTATATGAACTGCCTGAAGACAGCGAAATGAACGAGTGTATTTACGGACAACCTACAGTCGTCAAACCTGGCAAGACATTGAAGAACATTGCCATCAGAATGTGTTTATTTACATTGATAGCAGTTGTTTCACTGATCTTCAGTCTGCTTCTGGCCCATCAGACATTGGGCTTGGAAATACCACACACTCTAAGCGAGATGAAAGAATTTGCTATTCAACTCGAAGCTATATCTCAAGAAACATGGACTGGATATCTACACGTTATTTTTGTTTTTGCTGTGTTGTATCTTTGGCAACAAGCTTTCTCCATTCCTGGCTCGGTGTTGTTAAATTTGCTTGGAGGTTATCTTTATGGCTCATTTGCTGGAAGTCTTTGGACCAGTCTTCTAACCGCAGGAGGCGCAACCTTGGCATATCTTCTAGCTTTGTTAGTATCTGAACCTTTCCTGGACCTTGACTGGGTGGCCACTCGCATAGAAGTCATTCGTACTCAAGTCAACGATAACAAAAAAGCTGGAGGTTTATTTTGGTGGCTACTCTTTGCCCGCCTATTTCCATTCACCCCTTATTGGTAAGGCTCTATTTCATTATGTAATATTGTGATATAATTTAATCATAGGCTAACCGCTTGTACCTAGGTTCATGAACATGTCGGCGCCATTATTGGATATACCCATTTTGCCATTTTTCATGTCTACTTTCCTCGGATCGCTACCTTACAACTTCATCTGCTGTCAAGCTGGAGAAGTCATTGGGCAGATCACATCAACAGCTGACATCGTGTCAATGTCCATGATCTTGAAGATGGCTTTTATATCACTCATTTCGTTGATACCGGTTGTGTTTGGCACTCAAATCAAACGGTACGTGAGCCGTCGACTGGCCATCAAAAGCGGTAATATAGATTTAGAATATCAGCAATTACCCCAGAGATCGGCATAAACAAATCTGATATCGTCATTTTGCTGATAACCACGTAATTCACGGGAGAGACCTGATCTTACTTTTAAAAGCTTTTACTAATTACTCCTAATCATTGTATATAAGTCACATAACCCAATCACTTCCTCCTTTCAACACCTTTCGTTATGTTTTTGCTGATGTATTTCATAATTAATATCTTGTATATTGTCTTTCAGTGATCTCCTTCTTTTTCTTTTTTTTTTATATAAAACTTGTAGACTTGAAGGTGATCAGGCTGGATCAGTCAAATATGAACTCTGCCTAAATAATACCATTGGTTATATTTTTGTTGTTTGTGTGGGATTGAGGATACAAACACGGGGTCAACGTCAGCAGGTCTTATTTAAAAACTACCGTTTACCACACCCATGACATCCCTTTTTTTTCTCCCATCCCAAAAACAAAACGGCCAACACTTTGCTTTGGCTATTGAGCAATTTGATACTGCGTAGCTAGCTCTACTGTATATATGAGTTTCGCCATATGACCAACATCCTGAATTTGCCAGATGAAATACTGCAAATAATCATTGATTTTGCAGCTATATCAGTAGCTGATGATCGTTGTCAATTCCTGGGCTGGCAATATCCCAAACATAACTATTACGAGTTGAAGTGCGTAGCACAAGCGTGTAGAAGGCTTTACATTATTACGGCACCATCCCTATGGAGAGACAAAGACTTTGTTCTACCGTGTGAGGATGACACCATAGGTAGAGAGTCAGCTGTTGGTATGGCCACCGATGTTCTAGGACGCAAAACAACATTCCACTATCCACAGTGCGTTGGCTATTATGTTCAAAGCTTGAGCCGCGATCTTACAAGCGGTAATCAGAACGATATGAACAATTCTGCATTAATGTCTCAACTTGTTCCAAATTTGAGATCTTTGAGAATGGATTTTAGTCCTGCTGAAAGAAACGAAAGATATGGGCTGGATCTATTCGTCAAAAACTGCCCCTATTTGGATGAAATCTATCTAGAGAATTGTCGCGATACCTTTGACGATTTTAAAAGCTTACTCGATTACAAGCGACCATTGAAGCGTATAACTTTGCTTTGTTGTACCATAAAAGAAACCACTCTCGCCAACTTAATGAAAATGAGTGAAAAAACGCTTCAGGATCTACTTTTTCAAAGGGTTTTGATTGAGCCGCCATCGTCGTCTGAAGATCGCCAGCGACTGTTTGGTCGTGGACGGCCCGCGGCCATAGCGCAGCCTATTTTTAACCGCATCATATCCTTTCATAGTTTGACACAGTTGGCATTGTCAGACAGCTTATCTCATTCAACGGTACAAACAATTGTTACAGGATCTCAGAATTTAGAGAAGCTCGCTATTATATTAGGCGAGATGGACACTGCTCTAACCAACCATTGCATAACACTTTTAGCGTCATTACATCAATTGACGATACTGTCACTGGCATTTCGAAACGTTGATCCTTACTCGGGCACCTATGAAAGACTTCCGTGCTTAGCTTCGCCAGCTGCATGGTCATATTTTGCCGCGCGTCTACCTCATATATCACTCATTCATATCTCAGCAACTGAGCTTCGTCTAAGCGCAGAGTTTTTTGTCCGGCTCTTTACTTATCATACCAGCCTGCCCAATGTCATGCTACATCATATACGTTGGACATACGAAGATGCAAACGATGATATTATCAGGGAATGGTTAGGATGGAAAGATATTCAAGAGCATTTTATGACCCAGGAAGAGGCTCAAAGAAGAGGATTCACCTGTTTTGATATGAATGATAGAGTCTGTTTCGTGAGAGGTTTTGAGGAATGGACTAAATAAGGAAAGATATAGGAAAAAAAAGGCATCTGCAGTGTGTAATTAACAAAACCTGAGAGACTATCTCATTAAAATTAATCATTTATCCTGTATTTTCAGACATATTCTAGAAGAAACGTATTATCCACATTTAGTTATGTTAGGAAACTACAGACATGGAGACGCTTACATTGATACATCAAATAAAGATATCATGAGTTGATCGAGTGAAGCACCACATTGTTACACTTCCTCCTTTCTGGGCATTGCTAACTTCCTCTCCCTAGCATGGGGAGGTATATAATTGATTTTAGTTTATGTGAGTCAAAGCCTAATATAGGCTTGCGCACCTTTACCTTAGCGCTAAGGGATGTGAGGAGAGCAGAAAACGCGACACCATGTCGCGAGCAGGTCACACGTGATAAGGTTTGCGTGACGTCGGTTTTCTCCAAGTTAAAAAAGTATAAAAATCCGACTGAAATGGGGCTTTTTTGGTTCGATACTACACTTTCTTCCTATCCATTTCAAATACTGCAAGATACTACAGCCGGCTAACCCTTGAATGACGGATAAAACCAGCGTTGAAGGCATAGCTATCTGGCTGAAGCAGGTTTTCGGCTCTAATTCTTGGATGGCTGGTCGCGTCGCGCAGGAGCTGAATGATGACATACTAGAAGTCGTGCAAACACAATATCCAACATATCACGCCAATATCCGAATCGGTATTCTCTTTGCCCTATTATGTATACGGAAAGGTCAGCAGCAAAGTCTGTTAGAAAATATTAACAAGGTGAGTCAGATTTTTCAGACTTTGTAATGGCAGGGCTGTGTGAACAGTTAGAGCGATTCGCAAGGCAGAGTGTCACTGTGACATTCTGATCTTGGAGTATGCAGACTTTACGTTTCTCTGATCGATAGTTGAACTGGAAATCAGTCATAACTTCGACTTTCTTGTGCAATAAAGCTTTGAACTTGTATAAAGTCAGCAAGCGCGAAAGAGATGTGAATCGCTAGCATTACACCTTGATGTCAGACAATCGCTGCTCTAAGTTATTTAGAGCCGTCGTCAGCTGAGGGTTGTAGAGTCATGTCTTTGCGAATGCATACTTTGAGTTCAGCAGCACTTTGGGTGAAATTTGAATGCTGAAACTTTCTTAATCTCAATGCAGACATTGGAGCGAGCGAGTAAAGATACTGAAGAATGGGTAGTTGTTACTGCTCATGCTCTCAAAGGCTTCCCTAGTAGAGGTGGATTGAACTTTGATTTGGAAAGTACTACGGACAAGTTTGCAGACGCCTTAAACCATATTGGTAGAGCCAGTACGTATCACCATTGTGTCTTTTCAATGTATCACCATTTCTAATATCGGATATATTATCGCGTCTAGTGTCAGAACATGGGATATCATTTCACCCAAAGGAGTTTGCCTACATGGATAAAAAACGCCTACCAGCTTGCTCTTCGGCTTCAAAGGATTTTCAAAAATTGGTACCAAGCGTTAAGCAGCATTTCAAATTGTCAAAGAATAGCTCGAGCACTATATCTCGTGAGGATAGGCTTTCGCAATTGCGCGCGATAGCAAAAGAGGCATCATTCTCGCCGCAACAATCTGCAGCTTCCATTGTCACTCAACCAACAGCTGCTGGCTCTGCTGCTGGATCGGAGAATATTGCTGCCAAGCCGGGAGCAGGTCGCGGACAGCCAGGTTCAAGTTTGTTTATTCAAAGACCAGGCAATCGTGCGCCTCTTAGGAAGCCATCGACTGGCAGTAAGCCAAGCTTTTTACGAGCCGGTAATGCCAGCCGACCAACTCCTGTCAGCACTCAACCAAGAGGTAAGTACATGCTGACTTAATTTTATGGCCAGAATTAACCGGCCGCTGATTGACACATCTGAATTACTCTCAGCTTCTATACAGTCTATACTTTCTGGAGGAGCCAATGCTCCAGGCAGTGCCGAGGACTTGAGCACCCCGAAAGGATTCATCAAACCCAGTAAAATTCAGATGATCGACATCAATGAATCTGCGGCTATTCAGGAAAACATTGATAAGGCCAATGCCGAGGTTCAAGCACAGAATGAGTTGAAGAAACAACAAGCGAAACAGGCGGCTGAAGAGAAAAAGCGAGCTGCTGAAGAACGTAAGCAGGAGATGCTAAAAGAGCGTGAGGAAAAGAAGGAGAGAAGGAAGCAAGAAGCGGAAGATAAGAAGAGAAAAAAGGAACAAGAGAAACAAGAATTGGCAATGCAAGCTGCTGCTGCTAAAGAGGAGGCTAAGTCGGCAGCTCAGGAAGCTCAAGACGACAGTCCACCAAGGGCCAAGCGTGTACGGCGCAGCAGTGATGCTTTTGGTGAGGATATGACACGAGAGCAGAGAAGGTCGGATGCTGGTAGTCCATCCTATGAAAGCAGTAAGTTCTTTGAATTTTGCATTATGTCTTACTTTACCGGTGTTGACATATAGTGCTAGTGCCCTCTTCCATTCGTCCTCCTATCCCCTCAATGCAAACGATGCAGTCTATATTACCTCCCTCGCAACCACCAATAATGCCCTTACCGTCCGCTTCGTCCTCTCATCAAACACACCACGCATTTTATTATTCACCACCTGGACCTCATTCTACTCAGCTGCCTGCACCGGATCATATGCTTCACAATGCACAGCCGAATCTACCACCGCTTTATGGCTATTCACAACCACCGATGTCATTCACGGATCCAAATCATGAGCAATATCACCAGCCTTATCAACAAAACAGACAATATCACGAATCTGATCCAAGGGGGCACGATTATTATAGCAATCAGCGGCGTTCTTCCTAAAACATGGTGGCAAATAGTCATTCAAAATCTTATATTTGTACAGTAGTGCATTATTGTTCGTTACAGTAAACTTAGAAATTAATGTGTATTTTCAAAATTTGTTACTCTCGATTGGCTTGGAAGTTCCAGAATGATTGCCAAAATCTTGAGTGCAGTAAAAGTCACGTGCATGTCTGCGTCACTGGAAATTGCGTACGAGCTACACGCGTGCGGTGAAAAGCTGTGGACAACCAAAAGTGACGGGCTGTTCGTTCCACCTTAAGACTACCTTTGCACCTCTATATATATGATTCTCACTCGCTCAGAATACGATCGTGGCGTCAACACCTTTTCTCCCGAGGGGCGATTGTTTCAAGTCGAATATGCAATTGAAGCTATCAAGGTACGACTATTACATCTTTGCCCTGAGCTTCTCAAACATGCCACAATGCTTCTGAAATCAGTTCAATACCCTTTGAGAATATGTTTTGAAAATGTCATATTAACTGTGCATTATTATCTCTTTGACTTGACTTCGCGTCGACTCGCCCGTCTTTCAACGAAATTAGCTTGGTACAACTGCAATTGGTATTCAAACTTCAGAAGGTGTCATTCTTGCCGTTGAGAAGCGTGTCTCTTCTCCACTTATGGAACCTGGCTCCATTGAAAAGGTCCTGGAAATTGATGAACATATTGGATGCGCTATGAGCGGTATGACTGCTGATGCAAGGACTATGATCGATCACGCACGAGTGGTCGCTCAGGTAAGGAGAATACAAGCAGATGCTATTACTTTTAACTCGAGACTAACTTTTCGTGCTTAGAACCACACATTCACATATGATGAAAAGATTAAAGTTGAAAGCATTACGCAAGGAGTCTGCGATTTGGCGTTACGGTTCAGCGAAAGTGCATCTGGCGAAAAAGCAAGCATGGTAAGCTAATACGAGATAGACTGAGTAAGTAATTTGTACCAAGTTACTTATTTATGTTATAGGGTCGACCATTCGGTGTGGCGTTATTGATTGCTGGTGTGGACGAAAACGGCCCTCAATTGTAAGTACTTTACTACATACCATTTATGAAGTTGATTTTCCTTTGACATCAGTCTTGCACTAGGTTCCACGCAGATCCTTCCGGTACATTCATGAGCTATCACGCAAAGGCTATCGGATCTGGATCCGAAGGTGCTCAAACGGAACTTCAAGATAATTATCACAAGGTGAGTGTTTGGCAAGATGGTTTAGAGAGATGATTGGGAGAGAGAAATTTAGACAACGACTGACGAATACATAATAGTCGATGAAGCTGCAAGAGGCAGAGGAATTGTCACTCAAGGTTTTAAAATCCGTTATGGAGGAAAAGCTCAACAAGTCAAACGTTCAACTTGCAGCTGTGACTACGAGCGATCGATTCAGAATCTATAGCGAATCAGAACTCCAAGCAGTAATTGACAGATTGTAGAGATATAGTTAAAACCAGTTGAATAAAAACTCAATTCCCATATTCCAATGTAATGGATAATTGAAAGTTTTGTGATGGCAAAGGAAGCTGATACCTCTATCGAATGGGGCGATGGAGATGCATACTGGAATATTTCGGTCAACGCTTTATTACAATGATTTGAGGAATCTATACAAATTAATCTCTGTGTCTGAACATCGTCCATAACAAGGACAGGGCTACTATCCACATCCAAATTGATCCCAGCGCCAAATACTGAGATGTCGCACTTGATTCAAATACTCCAATTTGTCCTATAGCTCCTAAATCTTCACCGGTAGTCTTACCGGAGCTGCCAGATTTTTCTTGACCTCCTGAGGATGGGCCAGCATAGTCACCGATGCCAGGTCCACCTCTATTACCGCCCGGGGTGCCTCCTCCTGGTGGAGAGTTTGGCTTTGATGGTGAAGAACCAGGCGATGGGCCACCTCCCGGGCCATTTGGAGCGTGTTCTTTGCCTGCGGGCGGACTACCACCGCTTTTAGGTTCTTGTGGAGGGTTTCCTGTGGCTGGTGAATTTGAGGGCTTGGCAGCATCTTTGCTTGTTGAAGGGCTAACACTGGGTTTGCCGGCAGGGGGAGCGCTTGCCTTTGCATCCTTAGGGTCTGCTGACTTGTCTGGAGCAGGCACTGGGTTTGCTTGACCTGCCACTTTTCTATCATCAGTATTGCCTGGAAACGGAGGTATAATACGAATGGATGGTTGTGGTGAAGTCCTGGCTTGGTCAGCAGGCTTTTGCACGTTGCCATCCGGAATATGGAGTTTGATGGAAGGCTGAGGTACTTGCGTCTCCTCCGCGCGAATGGATGTTGAACTGGAAAACGCATTCATGGCTATAGGTGCCTCTTGAGGCTCATTATATATAACCGTGGAGGACGTGCTTTCGCTCTCTAGATAATCTATAATATTCGATGCAGCAGGCATCGACGGCGTCTCATAAGCGACATTGGCGGGTTCGGTGTAAGCAGCTTCACTGATACTATCAGTTGTGGAATATGAAGGTGAATTGCTGCCTATCTCCTCAAAAAAAGTTGAACTCGTAGGCATTTCAGTTTCAACGGCAGGAGAAGATGACAAGAAAGAAGAGTTAGCGTCTGAAGTCTCCTCATTTATAATTCCGGGTGTAGTTCTCAATATCCCCGTCATCTGTTGGTCCTGATATTCGACGTCAGATGAGGTGGTTGGAGTAGGCTTATCGTCGATATTGGAAATTTCTATACTTTGAAATGTGTCTCCCCAATTGGACGTTGGGCCTGCTTCGGCTTCACTGGATGTTGTGCTTGGCTCCATCCCGCTCAATGCTGTTGCTGGTTCCATCTCGCTGGAGGTTGCGGTTGACTCCCAGGCATCTGATGTTGTAGTTGATTGGATATCTTTGTTCATATCAGGAGCCACTTCCACAGCTTTGATTTCTATAGTTGCAGGCTAGTATATTCTGTTAAATATTGTGCGCTGTCAGTCTGTTGAATAGTTTACTTGTTTACCAACCTCATACGCATTTTCTGTCATATCTTGCATTTTCCAATTGAGGTCATCTTTATCAATGAGTACTGCCATATTGTTACCGATTAACAGCAGAAACTATCAAACCATTTGAATGCTCTCCTGAAAATTTGTTGCATTTATACAAGTTGTATTTTTCCGGCCCATTCGTATTTGCTTATATTTCTTGCCAATTCCCGTAGTCTAATTGACTTGCTATTTCCTCCGCTTAGTTTTGCCCGGAGTTTTTGCACTATGACAAAACCTGTTGTTCGGATTTCAATTATGACTACCCGTTGATAAACAATGTTTGCAAGAATGAATAGAACCAATTGCTTTCAATAATGGGAAGCTTGTAAATCAGACCGGTGTGATTATTTTACCCGACGGTGTCACTTTAATCAAGTAAATTCATATGGATTGTGCCAGGGCTAGTCAGCCAAATCACGTATGAAGGGCAATTCAGGCTCTTTGCGCTATAGTAAAGCGATACACTTGATATAAAGAAAGTACAAAAAAAAAAAATCTAGTTTATGTTTAAAGACTTCGTTGAATCTTGGAATTGAGTAATTTACGGGGTGCATCTACCAGTAAATCTAGGGTACAATGAGCAATCGCGCACGGTGAAGCGGTTCAACAACCAGGCCAAGAATCGCTCAACACCAAGTCCATAACCTCCGTGAGGAGTGGTACCATATTTGCGTTGCTCAGTGTACCAGTAGTATGGAGCAGAGTCAATACCTGCCTTCTTGTAAGCCTCCAACAATTCTTCCATATCGTCCATTCTCATTGATCCACCAACAATTTCACCAACACCAGGCATCAAAACGTCAACACTTTCAGTTACTCGTCGGTCATCGGCACATTTTTGCATGTAGAAAGCCTTGATCTCTGCTGGGAAGCGAGTAAGGAAGATGGGTTTACCAATTTGATCGGTCATGACTCTCTCAGGTGCTTCAGGAATGTCTTCACCAAATTGATAGTATGATCCATCCTCCTTCTTGATGTCGTGCTCTTTGAGATAGGTAATGGCATCGGCATAGGTCATGCGAAGGAATGGTCTTTCGGGCTTCTTAAAGTCGGGGTTCAACTGCTCGATCAAAGCCTTAGTTGGAGCATGAGCCAGTACACGGTCGAGGGTGTCGCAAATCTACAAGAAAGTCTAAGTATGCTAACATTACAATATACGTCTAATTTAATAACAACAACTTACCAAATCTTCTAAGCCTTGGAGAAGGTCCTCGAAAGTAATAAATGCTAATTCAGCTTCCAAGTGTGTGTATTCTGAAAGATGTCTGCGAGTGTGGGACTTCTCAGCACGATATGATTCAGCAAGACAGAAAACGTCACCAAGAGCAGGGAGACACGTCTCAAGGTAAAGTTGTGATGACTGGGTCAAGTAAGCTTGTTGACCATAGTAATCAAATGCGAACAAAGTAGATCCACCTTCAACTTGAGTTTGAACCATGCAAGGAGGGGTGACTTCAGTGTAACCCTTGGCGTCAAAGTGTTCACGAAACGCCTTGATAACCTGAGCTCTGGCCTTCATAACAGCTGACGATGTCTCACCGCGAAGAGCAAGATGGCGTTGATCCAAAAGGTACGAAGGATCAGCATCTTGGGAAATCTTGTTGGTGAAAGCATCATCGCCACCAGGAGCCTTTCCGACCATCACCCAGTAGTCAGCGACAAGTTCATGACCATCAGGAGCCTATATATAACTAGTAAGTATAGTAATTATCCATATTACTAGTTAAGCATGATACTTACAGTCTTTCCTTCGGGCAATTCGTTGATGACACCATATATGGTGATGGTTGACTCAAGGGTCATGGTGATAGCATCAAAAGTCTTGCACTAATGCATAAAGTAGTGTTAGTGTTGAGTTGTGACCAATAACACTTGATCTTTATACATACCAGGTCGCCAGTGAGAACACATTGCAAGTAACCAGTACCATCACGAAGGACAATGAACATCATATCCTTGCCCTGAACACGAAGTCTATGCACCCAACCGGATACCTTGACACGCTTACCACGAGAAGCCTTAGCATCCCGGATTTTGATCTATTGAAGAATGAGTGTGAGTGTGAAAACCTCAATCATAGTATGCAGGTCTGATTGACGAAATGATCACATACTGAGCTAGCCTTGGGAAGGCTCTGGTCTTCGCTCAAAGTAACACCTTTAGCAGCCTCTAGAGCCTTTGCGTCGCCTTCAGCTTTCTTTTGCTTATCTTGTTCTTGCTTGAGTCGTTGTTCCTCTTGCTTCTTTGCTTTGCGTTGCTGTTCAACAAGAGTCTTTTTAGCTTTCTTTAAAGCTGAAGCTGAGATCTCCTTGTATCCTTCTTCGTCCTTCTTAACTTGAATTTTTGCTTCTTCTCCAGCAAAGTCTAAACACTTGACAGCAGTCTTAAACGGGGCTTCCTGAGTACCTTGACCGGTCTCATCAGAACCCTTAACCTCATCTATATATACGGTTTCTGAAAAAGGAATGAGTCAATTTGGACGTAAAATCGTTTATATACGCGTTTGCTTTCTTACTTCCAGCTGCTCCACCAAGGGAGAGCTTTTCTGCAGCAGTTGCAAGTAGCTGTGACATTTTATTATAAGGTCAGATTTGTTCGTCGACAGCTTGATAGCCCTTTAAAACTAATATTTTGGGTGGCTTAGATTTTGGTTTATCGAAAGACAATGAGTCACCTCAACTGCAACAGTAACCATGACTGTGAGCAACTTTTGTGTAGCCTCGCACAATGCTCGGCCTTTGAGCAAAATAGATATGCTCACTATTTAATCGCCAATGTATGAGAACGATACATATCTTACTCATGCTGCCCTCATACAGCTTTGGTGTTGTTTCGATGAGTCACTATGATAGTAAATTTGAGCAAGTCGCGAATCTAACTATGTTTCGCTATGTTTACTTCCTGCACATTATGGTAGCAAGAATTCAAGTGAAGTTACCGATCTTCGGCTGTAGCTCAGTCATGTATATGTGTATCTAATAACTTTCGATTTGGATCATAAACTTTTAAAATGTATCGATCTACCTGTCTCCGAAAGAGATATAAGGCAGATCAGTCATCATGTTGAGTATAGACATCACGAGCTCTGTTTTTTACAATATTATCTGCAATCATCTGAGGCTTTCACATATCATGGCACAAGCCTACCTACGATTCCCAGAACGCTCCGCAATTCTGAACGTAATTGCAACCCACATCCAGTTGCCCAAATGGGTAATCATAGCTTGTGATTGGCCAAATTTGCGGGCAGCGGGGTTCGGAGAACGACAGCTCGTGGATGGACCGAACACACGCTGAGGCAGGGCCATCTTTCCTCAGTCATCATTTGATTAACTTGTAGCAAAGAGGAAGAAAGTCTAAGCAATTAGCAGTAGGAAGCTTGTTCATTTCACATTCATTCATTTTACCCGCAAGCTTTCTTTGTCTTCCTTTCTGTTTTACAACTCTCTCCGTTGTCATCTGTCATAGTAAAGCTTTACCAATAAGTAAGTTGTCCTCTCTTCCTGTCATCACTGCAACCCACCTTTGCATCTATCTTGCTATAGAATTTTAAGCTCTATCGAGATCCGACAACAACCGACAGCGAAAAGGACTTTGTGGAAGAGATTCCTGCTCTGGCTGGAATCAACGTTTTCACCCTGTACCTGCACTCAATTCGCACCCACCATCCCGGCAATCGGCATATTTGTCACTAGATCTATAAAAAAATACAACAAAAATACTAACCATATTATCATTCGTTAGCTGTTTAGAGCATTTTCTGGTTATCATCGATTTCAGAAATACTTTATTACTTTGGCGACTTTTCCGGCGACAACGAGCTATCCAACTAATTTCATCTTTCCTACTCTCCTTTAACTACAGACTAGTTCAATCCATGTAAGTCCTCCTACTACAAAACAGGAATATCTGATATAATAACAAAGGTGTCATGGTTTTTTTACTCACTATCAGATAAGTCTTTGTCATTAGCCAGTTCACATATGGCGGACAGCACTCATCCCGTCTTGGCGGCTTCTCAAGCTTCCATTATCAAGCATGGGGAGAAACCTCGCTTTGGACAAATCTCGTAAGTAGAATAACGCTTCTTTCTACGGCATGTGCGGAAACTCCATGGTTAACATCGATCTATAATGTATTCAGTGACGGATATGGTCAATACCAAACTCCATCGGCAGTTGCTGTACCAGGGGCAGCAATGATTGGCAATCATTATGCACAAGGTAACGGCGTACCTACTTCCTTTCAGCAGCCAACCGGATCACCTTTCAACTCGTATACAAGTGGCAACTTATCACCTTCATACGGCAATGTCAATCAATACCACGCTATGACCGGCACCCAGGGACTACTCACCTCCAACGGCCAGCTACAATATGCTAATCCACCTTTAGCTACTTCACCTTCTGCTTCATCACTGGCATCTCCGTACTCCACTCCTCAATTTTCCAATTCTTCACCGTACTCCCATCATGTCGGTCAGCCAAGCGGCGCTCAGCTTCCTTCTGTGCCCAATCAATCTGCCCGAACTATCTATATTGGAAACATCCCGCCAGAAACCAATATCAGTGAGATTTTGGATTTGATCAAATCTGGCATCATTGAGGCCGTAAGAACTTTCCCCGAGAAAAGCTGTGCTTTTATCACTTTCGTAGACGGAGGATCTGCAGCTCATCTTTATCATGAGGCCAACACGAAGAGGCTTGTCATCAATGGCAATGAACTCAAGGTTGGCTGGGGCAAACCAAATGGAGGTTCACCGAGCTTGCATGTAGCACTTCAAAGTGGTGCAACACGTAATGTCTATTTAGGAGACTTGGGCGACAATGTTACAGAGCAGATATTGAGAGAGCAGCTCTCCAAGTTTGGACACATTGAGCATATCAAGATTTTACGAGAGAGGAACATTGCTTTTGTTCACTTTTTGAGCATTGCTAGTGCTATTCGTTGCGTTAACAATTTGCCAAATGATCCAAAATGGGCATCCCGTCGCGTCAATTATGGAAAAGATAGATGCGCTTATAGGCTCAAGATGAATCAAGTATCTGTTCATCACTCGGAGCAATATTCCTCAAGCTCATCTGGCAACTACCAAGTTCCATTTGGTTCTATAAGCTATGACCCATTCACTGGTACCACGATAGATTCGTTTGGTAACCACACTACATCAATGTATCATAACAATGGTTCTATCTCTGCTATTGCCAATCGTACCATATACCTAGGAAATATTCATCCAGACACCACTACTGAAGAAATCTGTAATGTTGTCCGTGGCGGTATTCTCAACCATATTAGATACATGCCTGACAAACATATCGCCTTCATTGCCTTTGTAGACCCCACATTGGCACTCAATTTCTATAATCAAGCGAGCTATCACGGTGTTGTTATCAAAAACCGACGTTTGAAGGTAGGATGGGGCAAACCATCTGCATTATCTGCATCTGTCATAGCGGCCGTTCAAAATGGTGGTTCTCGTAATGTCTACCTAGGCAACATCGATGAAACCATCACTGAAGATAAGCTTCGACAAGATTTTGGAGAGTACGGCGATATAGAATTGGTTAATACGCTAAAGGAAAAGAACTGTGCGTTTGTCAACTTTACTAGCATCGCCTCAGCTGTTCGCGCCATTGACGGCATTCGCTCCAAGGACGAATATAAGAAATTTAGAATCAACTATGGTAAGGATCGATGTGGCAACCCTCCTAGAATGCATAAGTCATCTGCATCCACTATTGATTCAGCCTCCACTGGGTTACTTCCTGTGATCAATGGTAATGGTGAATCTGACCTCTCGGTAGATGCTGATATACCCATTTCTATGGACGAGCATCCCGATACTATCAATGATGTCCTTGGATCAGTTCTAGTATAAGCAGGTGAGTTTGCAATACACTAGGCGCTTGTTTCATTATGGTCATTCCCTAACACGTGTTTAGCAAAATGACAAAAGCAATGAACACTCTCCATCTTCCTTAGTTGGATTTTGGACACTGTACGTTAAAAGAGCAACATATATTATTTCGAAAAAAATACTTCATTAAATATTCTAGACTTTTCTTTTCCTTCTTATCTTTTTTTACTTTTGTTCTTACAACCATTTTTTACGTTTCTATCGGTTTCCTGCTTTTCTTGTTTTCATAGCGTTGCGGTTTGTATTGCACTCGATAGATTTTTATTTTCCTTCTACGATTCTACTCTTGCGTTCATAATTACGTTTGGACTTAGCCACCTTCTGAAGATTCCTTGAACCATTCTGATAATTTTATTGGGACTTTACCACTCTTTGGTAAAAAGTGGAAAAGCATAATATTATGAAGCAATTAAATTGATTACTCTATGCATAAATAATCATTCACCGTTTATATACAAGTTCTATATAACCGCCTTTCATACAACCGACGATGAGCTTACATATAACCTATTGCGATTGCGCTTCTGTACAACAATAAATGGTGAATATAATGAGTATCTAGCTGAATGCCCCAGTTCAGCAAAAATTCGATTGACTGGAAACAATTAAAGCTAAGCAAGTCTATAATTGCGCTATACGCTGTCATGGAGGTTTAGCGGCGACTTGTGCTATCTGATCAAGTCCAGCCAGTAGAATATCCCGTCCATCTTTCACAATGGCGGGTTTGCAAAGTTTCATCCAATAGATGGCTATCCATCTCGCGCAATTCATGAATCAGATTTTATTCAACTCCGCAGGTTGGCGATCTCAAGCTATCTGGTAGCAGTAACTTGAAGTCATAGATTGAAATAAGACATGTATAGTTTGAGGAAGGAACAGTCTGATAAAATTGGAGAGGGAAGAGAAAACGATATAGCAAAACCGATTTGGTGATACGTACAAGTCTTGTTACATATTGTCGTGGGATAGTAAATATACAAATTGTTGGCACGCCATTTTTGCAGCAATGATACCAGTAATCTATGAATCTTGCTTGCATTGAAAATTTTTGATGCCTTCTTTTGGTAACTCTGATAGGACTTAGGTCTCGAAAAAAACTTTTTGCCTTTCAAACATCATTTGTCTTTAAACTTTCACTCTTCTTCCCTCTTTGCTACCACTTTTCACTTGGAAAACTACACCATCCGGGTCTCTGGCCACAATTTCATCAAACTCATTTAAATCAAATTCATCACCAGCCGTTATGGATTCGGAAAAGTATCAACAAGAAGACGGCGTCAGCACTGTGCAACATGCCGAGAGTATTTCGGATGAACCACTCTCTGTCAACCAGCCTCATTTAAGACGTGGCCTTAAAGCTCGTCATATTCAGGTAAGGCTTTATGATAGGATAATAGCATAACATTCGGCTCTGATCTGTTATGCTAATCAATCAATTTTGATAGATGATTGCCTTGGGTGGCACCATCGGAACAGGTCTATTCGTCGCATCAGGAAAAGCCATTGCCACTGGTGGTCCAGCCGGTTCTTTGTTAGCTTATATGACTGTTGGTGTGCTTGTCTTTTGCGTCATGATGTCATTAGGTGAAATGGCTGCTTATATTCCTATTGCTGGAAGTTTTGGGCATTTTGCTACTCGTTATGTCGACAGTTCGACCGGATTCTGTGTAGGATGGGTATGTATTATCAACGTACAGTAAACCAAATGTTGATCCGTAATTAACAATCAAATCTTTCCAACCTGATTATAGGTCTATTGGGCTAACTGGGCTGTTGGCGTTGCTGTTGAATTGACTGGTGTTGCCATTATCATGGAATATTGGGTTTCAAGCATCAACAGTGTTGTATGGAGTATTATTGCTCTAGTCATTGTAGCTTCTTTCAACATTTTCTCCGTTAAGGGATACGGCGAAGTAGAATATTGGTTTTCCTTCATCAAGGTCATTACCGTTGTCATCTTCGTCATCGTCGGTCTCTGCGTAGACACTGGTTCTGTCGGCGGCGTCAACCACGGTGCATCAAACTGGCATATTCCCGGGGCTCCTTTTGTTGATGGTTTTTTGGGCTACTTTAACTGCCTTATTGCTGCCGCTTTCTCTTTCAACGGTGTTGAGATTGTTGGCATCACTGCTGGAGAATCTGCCAACCCCCACAAGACCGTTCCATCAGCTGTCAAGCAAGTGTTTGTCAGAATTGTTCTCTTCTACGTACTGACAATATTAGTCATTGGTTTGAATATCCCTTACACCGATCCTCGCCTTTTGAGTGCATCTGGTACCAATGTCGCCGTCTCTCCTTTCACTCTTGTGTTCCAAATGGCTGGTGCTGCATGGGCTGCTGATTTGATGAACGCCATTCTTCTTATTACCATGCTTTCTGCTGCTAACAGCGGCGTATACTCATCCAGTCGAACTCTCTTGGCTTTGGCTGAAGATGGAAAAGCTCCTCGTTTTTTGACTTTCATTAATCGTTTTGGAATTCCCTTATGGACAATTCTGGTCAGTTGTTTGATCGGATGCCTCGCCTTCTTAACTTCTCTTTTTGGATCTGGCGTTGTATTCAACTGGTTGACCAATTTGACTAGTGTTGCTGGTTTAATTACATGGGTCATCATTTCCATCACTCATATCCGATTTAGACAAGGTTTTGTCGCTCAAGGTCACTCGCTCAAGAGTTTACCTTATGTCGCCCCATTCTTCCCTTATTGCGATATTTTCAGCATCGTCATTGGAACCATTGTTATTTTTGGACAAGGTTACAAAACTTTCACCACCGACCCCATCGATGCCAGCGGTGTCATTGCTGCTTATATCGGTCTGATCTTTGGTATTGTGTTGTATGTTGGCCATAAGATCATTCGTCGACCATCGTTCGTCAAGACAAGTGAAATGGATTTTGAAACTGGTCGTCTGCAAAAGTCCATTGAAGATGATACCGAGAATGATGACTTGTACGATCACAATGGTAACGCTCTTCCCAAATGGAAACGTTACTGGCGCAAGGCTATCAATATCATTGCTTAAGCGCTCCCGCTCCTTTCCCCCCTTCGTCAATGCATTTTTCAACAAAATAACATTGTATATATTATTATTTTTTTTTTTACCTATATCTCATTGTACACATATATCTTCTTAAGGCTATATCTTTGTATAACTTTATAAACAATCTCAACATTAACAATTTCAACATTAATACTCAAGTTTGCTTTTGCTTATACTTGATGCTGCAGCACCACTTGAAATGTTAAATTTGCATTCTGGTGTAAGGTTTTAGGGAGAAAATTTCTAGAATCTATTTGCAATTGGGTTTGATTGAGAAGATACAAATATACATGGTGTTTTGTAAAAAGCAATGCTGTATCATCGGAAGAGATTGATTAAATTTAAGAAGAAAAACAGAGGTGAGGTTTAGATTGAATTTCAAGCTATGATAATAGTTGGATTTACCAGGTCTTTTTGCCACTACCCAATCCATATTTTTCAAGGATCTTGCGAGGGTCATTGATACCACGGACTTCACCTTGAGCCACGATGGTTGCATCACCGCTTCCTCCACTAGTGACAGATACTGCTCCGCGAACAATACGGCTGGCTACCTGTGCGAGTTTTTCCAAATCAACAGCATCGATTTTTGCGAGCATTTCGTCAATGCCTGTCTTGGATCCTTGAACTTGGACCTGACGACCAAGATCCTCAAGTTGAACCATGCGGCTCTCAAGGTTCATCAAGAGTGAGCTCTTGAGCTGATTCTTGGCACGACTGAGTTCCACCTTGTTGACGCCAAGATGGCCAACATCCTGTCGCGCAACGAGGTCTAGTTCTCGGCATATAACTTCCAATAAAACATTGGCATACTCTGGTCGACATGATGCAGCAATGCCGAAAAGTCCAGAGTCAGTATAGCAGTGATTGAAAGCTGTGCATGACTCAACCCAATAATGCTGGTTCAACACATTAGTGAATAAGCGAGAGTACATTCCTTTGCCAGGGCCACCAGCAGAGAACGATCCGCCTCCTCCCAGCAGAATTTGCAAGGTAGCTAAAGCATAAATATCATCATCATGGATTGGAAGACCTTCAAATGCTACCTGAACGTGAGTAAACATTTGTTCTGGTGCATCGACCAATTCTATGCCTCCAGTATAATGTGCTGGCTGCGTGGCAAGGCTCTCAGCAGAGTTGGATTTAGAAGAGCTGAACAGAGATTGAACAAAAGATGCAGATTTGATTTGTCGTTCTTGTATGATACGATGGGTCTTGACGGAATCAAGGGGAGTTTCAGAAGCAGGGATGTTGCCGAAATACTTTTCGGCCAGTTGAACAGCCAAATCATGGTCAGTGCCACAAACTGCAACAACCATTCGTTCTGGTCGGTACCATGTTTCCATGTATGATTTTATGAGCTCAGGTGTCATGGACGCCAGATTTTCGGGAGGACATAGTAACGGGTTGCCAAGGGTATTTCCTTTAAATGCAACAGTATGTAGGATCTCAGGTAATATCATCTCAGGTTTTGACCATATATCTTGAATTTCATACAATGCTGTCTGCCGTTGCTCCTCAACTTCCTCTGGGGCAATCAGTGGGTTGCAAATAACATCAGCGAAAATGGACATGACTTGCTGTACATCCTGATTGAAAACTGCCGACTGATACATTATAGATTCGCGAGATGAAGAGCACATAATGTTACCGCCCAATGATTCCAATTTGGACAGCATTTCATCAGCACTTGAGGTTTTCGTACTCTATCATTTTAGGAAGATTCATCAACTGTCATATGTAATACCCGTAATCTGAAACCAAATATTACCTTGAAGGCAAGCCTATCCAAAATATGACTGACTCCTTGGTTAGCTGGTGATTCGTAACGGCTACCGGCATCTACATAGACGCCAACAGCTGAAAAGTGGCCGGGAGTGTTCTCGGAAGCGACACGCACACCGTTGGGCAACGTCGTCACTTTGCTCAGACCAGTGCTTGACTTGGAGAACTCTTGTACTTTGGTTGGGTATTTGGCAGCGTCAAATGCTTTGGGCTAGAAGGAATAAAGATCGAGAAAATCAGAATGAGAAAGGTTAAGCATTCTTCATTGAAAGAAGTATGACATACCTTGATTTCCTCTGGTTGCTGCAAAGTGGTACGATTTCTGGAAAGGAGTGAAGCAGTACTTGCTTTCCAGCCAGTAGGTGATTGCTTGAGTAGAGATTTGCCGGATCGCGCGGCCGCTTGCCAAAGCTGATTGGACATTTGCGTATTTGAAAGACTGGCTCTCAGGGCCACATTGCGTCCACAAAAGTGGTCGCCGTAAAATGGGCAGTCACAATCGGCTGAATGCGCAAAATCTGGATGACTCAAAATGTTAATAAAAAAAATATTAGTTACCAAGCGGTGTGTACTTATATAACTACGGGGCTTTCATCTTATACATAATTATGGAGTACTTTAAGGGGATGGTAGCGAACGAATCGTATGAAATTGTGAAAAAGAGTGTCATCTCAAAGAGTTTGTCGAATGTTTGCTATATAGAGTGGTTCAGAAAGTTTGGAAAGATTTTTTTTTGACGGATAGTAATACAACGGTGCAGAAACAGACCAATTTCCAACCGCAAAAATTTGTTAGTGCCATCAATATACACAGGAAGTCAAGGATTGAGAGGTGCAATGCTTGATGGCACCATTGATAAATTAATACACCTTTATCGGTTGGGCAGATCAGCCACACAAGTAAGTACGTTATTTCTTAGATCACAACAATGGAACAGTCAAAGATATTCATTATTCAAGAGTTGGAACTCAAAAGCTGATGCCTTTTATTATATGTTGAGCTTCAATCTGGTCATAGCAAAGGATGCGAGATGAATCTACTTTCTTTGCTTTTGAGCCAAGAAGTCAGTGAACTCATGGTAGGGAGCCTTGGTGAAGGTAGTCTCGGTCCAGAGTTCAGGGGAAAGGAAACCATAGGTGTTACCAATGGCAGCGAAGGTAGCCTTGACGAAGTTACCAAGAGTGCGGGTAGCACCACGGGAGGTGGTGTAGCAATCGGTGATACCAGCGAGGGTAAGGACCTTCTTGGGAGTGGGAGCAGCGACAATACCAGTACCACGGGGAGCAGGGACCAAGCGAGAGATGGAAGAACCGCACTTGCCAGTAACCTTACAAGGGACGGTGTGAGGCTCACCAAGGGAAGATCCCCAGTAACCACGACGAACGGGGATGACAGAGAGCTTGGCAAGGATGATGGCACCACGGATAGCGGTGGCGACTTCCTTGGAGCACTTGACACCAAGACCGACATGGCCATTGCTGTCACCAATGACAACGAAAGCCTTGAAACGGGTACGTTGACCAGCACGAGTTTGCTTTTGGACGGGGGTGATCTTCATAACCTCATCCTTGAGCTTGGGAAGGAAGTAGTCAACAACTTGGTATTCCTTGATGGGAAGAGAGAAGAGATAGATCTCCTCAATAGTCTTGATCTTTCCGTCCTTGACGAGACGACCGAGCTTAGTAACGGGAACCCTGAATATCAAAAAAATGACTGGTTAGGCAAATGTCGATGAATTATCCTTTACGGGATAATGATATTATTGAATGGGGGGCATACGTACCACTCGTTCTTCTCATCGTTGCGACCACGACCGCGGCCACCACGGCCACGACCACCACGTCCACCACGTCCGCGTCCAAATCCACCACGTCCTAATAAGAAAGAAACAAAAGTCGGTCAACAAAGTAATTTGTGATTTAAGGGATATACGTTTACATCGACATTGGAATCATAATGTTCCCAATTAACAGTAGTGAAGGCGAATTCTTCAACTGAATTTGTCTAATCACTACTGTTAACAGGTACTTTGGAGGTGACTTTATAAGAGGGTATCGAGAATCAAAGTAATTACTTACTTTCGGCCGGTGCAGAGTCAGCCATGCTATGATGGGGAAGGAGGTGGGAAGGTGAGTCACATGTATCCATCAAATCAAAACATTAAGTATCTCTCATGGATCTAATCGCGACACATCCATCACGCTGTGCAATCATCCATCCATTCAAATACTATCTGTCAATCCCAAGCTACTTACATTATATTTCCAAAAGTATGAAAAGAAGGAAGAATCTTCGGCTCCATCCGTATCAGTCCATATACGCTGTTGCTCACAGGATTCCGAAGCGGCACGTGATTAAATTTCATTTAAATCTTTCATAAAAATGTGTATACCTGCACTTACAAGACGCTTGCTCATTCCACTGGCAGAATCCAGCTAACATGAGTACAGATGATGCTGAACTTAACACTCCAGGAGACCCACAGATTGAGAATGATGAAGAGAGAATAGAGAATTTAGATAGTCAGTCAGACTCTAAAACTTCGACACTACAGCTACTTGCGCAACTGCTAGGTGGCAATGGTGAAGACGAGGTATGTACCAAGAGCAACCGAGTAGAGCCCAAAAATGCGACGTTTCTCGCAGATATTTCGATGTAGTTACGGGCTGACTGATCTATCCCTGCTGGTATAGAAGGTGGATGAAAACGAGCATTTCGTTAGACCAGAGTCTGATTTTGAGGACGGGCTCGACTTTTATCAAATCAGCTTTGACGAGGTAGATGGTACGGAGCAAGGACACATATTTAGATAAAGACTATAACTTTGATTTCTGATGTGCATTGATCTGAAACAGATCGTATCTCGGCTTTCCAAGAAGATGAATTTGTCAAAGATGCCTTAGAGAAAGGTATGGATCTTCGACAATATGCACGACAGGTTGAGAGCGAGATGCATGAAATGCAACATGAACACGAGAATGACTGTAAGTTTAATTTCTATCCTTCTTTAAGCATTCTGTGGTATGTGATGATTCATCTATCAAAGACGCGAGAAATGTACAATCATTTGTCGATTTGCATGGTCAATTCGAGGTAGGCATAGGTACGAGGGTGTAGAGAGGCAAAACAAAAGACTTATAGGTTGTGTTTAGGCGTCTGACGAGATTCTGGGGAACATGGAAGATATGCTCAATGTGTTTCAAACGGACTTGGGAGATATCAGTCGCGAAATCAAAAGCCTTCAGGAACGTTCATCTGATATTAACATCAAGCTGAAAAACCGCAAGGTGAGTATAGTCTCTTAGGAATGGATTTGGGCGTAAACCTTGCTGATTTTTCTTTCACTGTTTAGTTGGTTGAAGGTAGACTGGGAAATATACTGGATAATTTGGTTGTCGCACCTCACGTCATAAAGTAAGGCACTTTATTTCGTAAATCAGATAATTTCGGATCTAACTGTGCTGGCATATAGAAAAATTACTGAAAGTGATGTGGATGATGTTTGGCTTCAATATCTGCTGGAATTAAACAAGAAGATGCAATTTGTCAAGGCTAATCAAAGTAAACCTATTCGTGCCTTGCAGGACATCGGGCCGGAACTCGAAAAGCTGCGACTCAAAGCGATATCTACAATTCGCGATTTCTTTGTTAGCAAAATCGTTACACTACGGATACCTAATACCAATATCCAAATTTTGCAGCAGTCTGTGTTTCTCAAGTACAAAGCACTTTACCACTTTGTTACTGCACGTCACCATGAAGCTGCCGCAGAAATTCGCCAGACATACATTAATACTATGCGATGGTATTTTTATAACCATTTCGATCGTTACCACAAGGGATTGGTAAAACTGCAATCTGTAATTGCAGATAAGTCAGATTTAATTGGAGCAGAAGAAAACGTCAAAAAGGGCGGCTTGTTCGGCAGTGGCAAGTTCTCTATCAACAAGACCAATGTGTTTGCATTAGGCAATAGAATTGAAACACTACGAGCGCATGACGCTGGCGTCATTTTGGTGCATATCGCAGAAGATGAAGGAGTGGTAAGCAAAAAGTCAGAGTATCACGCCCTATGCAGTTTCATGAAGCTAATTCAATTGCTTGTTGCAGAAATACCCGTTTGAGCAATTGTTCAGAAGCTTTAACTTGACGCTTATAGACAATGCCAGCTCCGAATACCTTTTTATCAGCGAGTTTTTTGCGAATAACCAAGCGAATAACGATGCTTCGAAGTTCATCTTCCAGCATATTTTTACATTGACAGAGGATGTTGGTTTGGTATGCGAAAATTTTACTGGCTATCTTTAGTAAATGTTAATGAATTAACATCTTTCTGAATCAGACGTTTACAAAGAACTATATTGAACAATCTTATGATGCAGTGGGCATTCTTCTTTGCATTCGCATCAACACGCAACTCATGATGGAACTACAGCGACGCAGAGTGCCGACTATGGATAATTACCTAAATGCTACGAACATGCTACTCTGGCCACGATACCAGCACATCATGGACATGCATGTAGATAGTATCAAGAAGATGGCCAACACGAAATCCATTCTAAGTGCCGTGAAAGACATACACCCACACTATGTTACTAGACGATATGCCGAATTTGCAACCTCTATATTAATTCTCAACGATGGCTACGACGATTCAAATGTTACTGGCAGTCTCCAACGATTACGGAATGAGTTTGAAGGACTGTTGGCGAGGATGTCCAACGAGCTGCCAGATACTATCAAGCGAATAGCTTTTCTTATCAACAATTATGATGTAATTGTATCTGTAATGCAAGAGTCACCTAATCGAGCTGTCAACGCCGAGTTGGAGCATGTCGAACAGATATTATCATTGCAAAAGGCGGCGTTCGTGGAGGAGCAGCTCAAACCTTTTTTTGGTGATATCATAGACTGCGTGAAGAGTGTCGAGCAGAACAAAATCAAACTTATGGAGTTCAGTTCAACACAGCTGGAGAAAATATCAACCCACTTTACCCAGACATGGCGTCAATCTCTCAATGCTATCAACACATCTATCATTCAATACTTTTCTAATTTTAAAAATGGTACTACCATCCTACATGCTACACTCGGCCAAGTGATAGTGTATTATACCAAGTTTATTGACTTACTAGAGAAGCGATATACAGATCGGAGGCAAGGTGCAGGAACGGCCGACGGTTCCTTGGGCATTGCTGGCTGGAAAGTCCAACCTGTTGGCGTCCAAACCGTGATGGTAGCTGTTAAAAGTTTTAGATCTACCTTCTAGATACCAATGAAATCATCGTTTGCATGATAAGCTATATAAAAAAGGGGTCAAAGTGATGGTAAAAGACAAACGTGACTGAAATTTGTCCCAAACTGTTACTCGATGACCACATCATTCCACTTGGAAAAGGGAACTCTTTCGAATGTTTTTTAAAGTTTTTTATACCGTCCTCTTTACCAAAACACACGTGTTTCCCAAGCTAAAAGAGTAATTTCGTAGCATAAACCCCATTGTACAGTAGATAATCTTGATCCACCCCCAACGATCACTTGCAACAATGACAGATTGAAAATTTATCTATAAAACGATGCTTTTAATGTTTAATATATGATCAGCAAATAGACTACCAAAGTTTCATGGTTTTAAAGAATCATCAAATACAGTATTTCAATACAAATAAAATAGCACAAAGGAAATTAGAACAGGAAACAGAAGGGTATAAACAAAAAAAAAATGTGCGCCAGGCTCATTTACGTAAAAATTCGGGAATGAAAAAAAATTAGTGGGGATATTGTACAGGCTAATGACGCCCACGATGATTATCAAAGCAAAAACGACTAAGAGCAATTATCAATCTCAAATCGCAACTTGCTGGTTTGTGCATATTGAAAATGGTCCGTACGCTTATGCAGATAAGTACGTGGTCGTAATGGACAGATTATTTTTCGAGACCTCATCATATTCATCTCCGCGACTATCATACGGAGATGATCAGGATTAGTTCGTATATCGCGCATGTATCGTTGAGGAACTGGATCGCTATTGACTTCCTTGATAGATAATTTTTCTTCGTCGCCTTGTGACCAATATGCAGAGTCAGTATCGTTATCAGCTGTAGTTGGCTGCAGGAGTGCTGTAGTATCACTTGTGTTATCTTTCATGGTTTCAGCCGTCGTGGGAGATAAATAGGTGCCAGTCGAAAATAATTTTAGTGGAGCGCGTAGCAAACTGGCGGCATCGCGCAAGGCACTGGTGAAGTCACTCCCACTACCAGCTGATTGATTCAAAGTTTTAGCATGATGATCTTGTAATAATTGTGACAAGAGCGTGATAGAGGTGGTTTGTGGAGCAACGACTGGCGCAATGGCATCCAGATGAGATATCAACGCATTTGTAGATTGTGGAGGTGAAACCAAAGGTAGAGTCAACTTCGCTGGGTTGGTTTGCTCTGGTTCTGGGGAGGTGGGTGATAAAAAAGACGTAACTGCTAAAGGTGGTGATATGGAAAATTTTGAAAATAATGACATTGATGGTGGTGTGGTGGATAATACTGTTATCTCATCGGTTGAGAGCGTTGAATCAGCATAAATATCCTGATTGTCAGTGGAAACGGTAGTAAGCTGTAATGACAGAGAAAAGAAGGAAAACACGAAGAAGAAACCAAATTAATTAAAACGGAGAAAGTTAGTCAGCGCGCACTTTAAAGAATACCAATGAGACTCAGTTTGCCAACTACCACCAATGAAGCTTGATCGCAATTGATTGCAATTGAATTCAGCTTGTGTTTCATGGTAGTTGGTTCAACTATTGATGAAAGAAATTTTACAAGCAATTACCTTGCGCAGTGTTTTGGTCGATGATCTCCTTCTTCGTGGTATCATGCTGTAAGGGGTTTGCGTATTACTGCTGATTGTTTTCATCGAGTGCATATATGATTCATTTGAGTGCATTTGGGGCTCGAGTGCACAAGTCGATAAGCAGGAAAGTGTAGCTGGCATGAAAGAAAAGAAGAAAGACGGAAGAAAAGGCTATTCAACGGAAGGTAAGAAGATAACGGGATTGCTGCAATGAGGGCTAGTGAATCATATGGACAGAAATACCGTATTAGGCAATTCAAGTCTCCCCCGTTCAATTACTGAGCAAGCCTTAAACTTCACCAATCACGCTCCGTCAAATATCTAAATGCAAGCTCCGCTCAGGGTTCCTGTGAGAGCATCGCGGCTGAAAGTGGCAACAAACAACTGGCAATGAGGGGGATGATTGCCTTATTCGCATATCATGGACATGGGGTTGGTTGTAAATGACCAT
This sequence comes from Umbelopsis sp. M5902, assembly GCA_037039815.1. Classification (NCBI taxonomy): domain Eukaryota; kingdom Fungi; phylum Mucoromycota; class Umbelopsidomycetes; order Umbelopsidales; family Umbelopsidaceae; genus Umbelopsis; species Umbelopsis sp. M5902. The sequence continues at coordinate 291,466 of JAXQGL010000046.1, forward strand.
GACGTTTACTTCCGAATGGGTTGATATTAACAAGAATGAAGATAAGCATTGCTTTGCTATCAGAAACCTACCAAATACCTAAAATACTAATGTACTTCCGTAACAAGAAATTTTTACGCAAAAGGTACACACGGCTTGCGAGTCCAGGTGTTACAGGTAATATATAACATTGTGGAATCCCCAATATCATACAATTTACCTTTTTTAAATTATGCTATTAGTGCAACTTTGCGATTTTGTACACCAGATAAGAAGCAGCTAAATTATTTCCGTATGTCGGTGATAGGATTTCTAGTCCTCTATGCACTTATAATACTTCATATATGAGCCATTCTGCTACCTTTCACAAAAATTTATGCAAGATAATTGACCATTTTACTTGATAGCTGTGCAAGTATTGCCCCTTTATCTGCAATATCCCTTCCCCGATGTAGAAGATGAGTGCCTCATATACAGATTCCACACCTACACATCCCGTGACCTCAGGCACCTCTCAACGTGACGAAAAAGCTTAATGAGTTTAAGGCTTATGACTGGCGTTCAAGTATTGGCTGATTTCTGGTGGTATCGTAAGCAAATGACAACCACCGGATAAGAAAACTTAAAACCAAAGCACATTTTTTAACCCCTTGCTAATCCCACATGATATAACTTTACCATTTTTTTATTATTCACAGATATATTGTCTACTTTTCTCTTTTTCGCAAAGTAATGTCGATAACCCTTTAGTTTCGTTCAGTCGGTAATCGAACCATTCGATTACTTTGCCATTCTCTATACAAATCATCGGCTTGCTCTGTGCGATTGCGTTTGACATGAACCTTGATCAGAGCATTATACATGGATTGAAGTGGTTGTAGATTGTAAATTTTTTGCATAAGATCCATAATCTTGTACGCCCCTCCAGCTCGACCTTGTTTCAGCGCTTCGTGCTTAACCAAATAGTTGAATGTTACCACATTTGGTTTGACACCGGCTCTCTCCATATCGAAGAATATTTTCTTTGCTGTCGCCACTTGCTCATGCTGACAGCACCATCTAATCAGTCTATTGTATGTTTGAACGTCGCACCGAACATTGAATGATGGCATCATGTTCTGATAGATATGTAAGATGCCCTCTATATTTCCGGCTGAACCATGTGCATCAATGAGTGTATTGAACGTTGAGGTTGCTGGTATCGGATTGGGTGAGATGTGGATTCTGGAAAGATATGATTTGGTAGCTTGCGCCTTAGGCTTTACGAACAACTCGGTAAACGCCTTATCCATTTTCGCCAAATCGCCGGCGGCTGCGTGTGCTTTGAGAAGGGTATCATAGGTAAACCGGTTAGGTGTTATATTCTTTTCTCGCATCTTTGTCAGAATTTCGAATGCTTTGGAGGCTTGGCCACCTTTGACTGCTGCAAACATGTAAAGGTTGTAGGAATATAAATTAGGTGTTGAGTTCCTTTCCAAATCTTGCCATATACGAGAACAGGTAACGAAATCTTTGGAGCGCCCGAAAACGTTGAGCATATGGTTGTAATCACGTACATCCATCGGGATATTCTTGGCCGTCATTCTATCGTACATATGGAACAGCCGGTCTTGAACTACTTCAAGTTCCTCTTCGTTGTAAGCTTTTGGGTTCTTTGGCTTGATTGACCGAAAGGTCATAGAGTGCATGCCTTTGGTGAGACTCCCCAATTCATCGGAATTATCTATGTCCTTATACTTCTTCCAAACTGTATTAGGGTTTCTAGTGCGAACAGCATTTAACATACTCTCATGCGATGGCTCCGCCGATGTCGCCCGGGGTAACGCATATTTGTCGACTGTTGCAGAATAGTACCTCGGAAACTTTGTGAATATAGGCTTCCTAGCTGGAATTGCTCGCCCTACTAACGTAGTTCGCTGTAGCATTGCGTTGGAGGCCATTGTGTATAAGTATTAAAAAAAAAAAAAATAGCCTTGGTTAAATGGTTTAGTCTCTTTTGAATTGCTGACGTCACAACTCTTGTAGGTGGCTTATCTAGGTGTTAGACGGTGGCCAAAAGGAGTAAGAAGTCTTTTGGCAGCTTACATGTCAAGGCTTCCATGTTTTAAGCTTTTGTCGAGAGCGTTGTTAAATGCTCCTCGATACCACTCATATAGCAACCGAAGCGTGGAGAAAACATTTAAAAGACCACTATCAACTTTAGTAGCTCCCTTGAAGCATTCTACAGCCTTACGGCCACTCCGCATTCAACCCCTGGTCAACCTCACTCTCAAAAAACACTTTGCACAGCAAGTACAAACCATTGAAGAGAAGAAGGACAATGAAAAGGTTCCATTGAATAGCTATCATAGTTGGCTCGATCGATTGCCACCAAAATTGGCACCTTATGTTTTTTTGACGCGCATGGATAAGCCTATTGGCACATGGTTGCTTTATTGGCCATGCGGTAAGTTAATTACTACTTTCGATGCTCTCTTGGACTCCTGATTCTTACTTCATGCTTAGCATGGAGTATTACCATGGCTACATATAGTGAGAGTTTGCCAGCATCTCAGACTGCCTACATGCTAGGCTTATTCGGAGCTGGAGCCATAATTATGCGCGGGGCGGGATGCACAATCAATGACCTTTGGGATAGGGATATTGACGACAAGGTACTTACTAAAGTTTTGCTTATCGCTAATTCTTTCACTTCTAAATTGTTTCATCCTGCAGGTGGAGAGAACAAAAGTTAGACCAATAGCTTCAGGGGCGATCACTCCGAAGCAAGGCATCGCCTTCCTGGGACTGCAACTTTCTGCTGGCCTAGCCATTTTGACTCAACTGAATACCTACAGGTATGTAAAAAACTAGCCGAACAATACATAACGTCTGAACAGCTGAATTGATAGCGTTGATAGTATTTTGCTGGGTGCATCTTCATTGTCTCTTGTAGTGACATACCCACTGATGAAGCGGATCACATATTGGCCCCAAGTAGTTCTAGGACTAGCATTCAACTGGGGAGCATTGCTTGGATGGTCTGCTATGACAGGTTCATGTGACCTCTCAGTGGTAGGACCACTCTATGCAGGAGGAGTAGCATGGACTTTGGTGTATGATACTATCTACGCTCATCAGGACAAGAAAGACGACATAAAGATTGGAGTCAAATCAACTGCACTCCGGTTCGGTGAAAATACAAACAAGTGGCTGGGAGCATTTTCAGGCACTTTTGTCTCCATGACTGCTCTTGCCGGCTATATGAATGGGCAGGGTTTACCATTTTATACTTTGAGTGTACTTGGTACGGCAGCACATCTTGCGTGGCAGTTGAAGACTGTTAACTACAATGACCCAGCTGACTGTTGGAATAAATTCAAGAGCAACACGTGGGTAGGAGGGCTTGTGTGGTCTGGAATAGCTGCAGACATACTGTGGAATTCTCTTCAGAATGGTGTTATGTAAAATTGTAATATTAAAAAGGCATGTAGAAATTTAAACTGGTCATAATGATGGTCTTCTTGCTGGTATTTGCATCATTGTCCCAAAAAATACAAATTCGCTGTATAACAACAGTCACGTAAATAAGCTGGGGCTCATCCTGGCAGCCCGTGGCCAATATTGCAAACTCGTGCCCAACATGTTTTCGTCTGCAATGCTCCTCCCCCGTAGCGTGGGCGCTTTGTGGAAAGGAGGCGTACAAGGTCGAAATGTGATTGCCTCGACCCAGCCACTTATACGACATTATGTAGGTTTGGCCCCACAGACCCCTGCCGGCGACAATGTTAGATATAACATGGCCGATCCTGTTGATACTAGTGCACGTAACACTATTAACAGTGTGACCACATGCAAGTGTCATAGCTTATGTTGGAGTGGTCTGATGACTCTTATTAATCTCATTGTTGACGTTTGCAGCAATTACCAGCCCTGGCAAATCAGAACCTGAATTTAATATTGTGTCCACTGGCGTCGGTAAGTGCAGACTATATATGACATACCTGGACTGTGCCTGTGTGATAGTTAACGATTACTTTTCAGGTTCGCTACTGATGGTTAAGGTATGTATATAGTCAGAACGTACCTGCGTTTGAGTTTCGCCGGCTCACTAGCAACTCGCGTATACTCATCCTCATAGTTACCTCCACATACCGATATCGTTGCTGCTACAGGAACAGCAGTTGGATCTTCCAACAAGGTTTGTGATGGCTTTATTGTCGATTATCTATATTCATATCCTAACAAAACTTCCACAAATTTTAGGTTATTGCTAAGCTAACATTGGATGGAGGAAGTATTTCTGCCAGCGCTAGGAGAGTGCTGGGAGATTCCATGTTTCGTCAAAAGGTAAAATTATTGATAGAATTGTGGTGAGATTATATACAAGATGACAGCAATCTAAGAAGTTATTCTGCTGTACAGTTCGAAACTCACGACGAATATGGAGATGTACTATTGTCACCGGCTTCCATCGGTGAAATTGCTATCATCAAGATCAATGGGAGTACTGAATATGCATTTCGACGTGATACATTCCTTGCCAAAACTTCACGTGTATCAGTAGATCTTGGCTTCGGCGGAATCAAGGGTAAAGAGACTGTAAGTGTCATGTGCATTTCCAGTATCATGGTTTATCGTGCATGAAATTGATGAAATCATCAGGGATTTGTCCAGAGAATTGCACACAAGGTCAGGGGCCCTGGAACAATCGCCATTTCGCATTATGGAGGTTTATACCGAGTTGTTTTGGACGACGGTGAGGAATACCTAGCTAACCCAAGGTAAATTGGTCTACCTTCACATCACATTTTTAACACTGCTCCAAGGCATGCTTACCATCGAGACTCCTAATAATATAGCCATCTTGTGGCCTGGGATACACGAACTGAGCCTACAAAACTATATACTGAAAAGAGGACCATTCCGTCCCCAAGATCTCGACTTCGCCGATACCATGTTTTCCGCAACATTGTAGATAGCCCTTCAATGCAAAATTCTCTGCAATTTTGGAATAGCGTTTTTAAGCACACACGTAACTGGATCCTTGGAGCGCCTGTGAGTAGAGCTATGATCATTTAATCCCAAAAGCTAAAGTTGTGTTTGACGATTGTTTCGGCACTTGTAGGATTTTGTGCGTTTGAAAGGTCCGGGCGACTTTTACCTATCTTCCAGAGTTGAGCCGCGTTATGTGAGATCAAAATTGTAAGGCTATTCTTTCAGATTCTTTCGTTTGGTTCTCTTTTAAATTAATCATATCTACCAATGACACTCAAATTAGGTTGAATGCGATCACTCAAGCTGACGATTCTGTGGATCAGGCCATGACGAAAGCATCCATCTTCCCCACTGCTCCTGCTCCAGCAAAGGAACCGACAAAGCCTCGCTTTGGTTATGCCACCGAGAAGTCGAAGGATGGAGCCATCACTTACTATGCCAGCATCGATAATAAAGGACAAGTATTATTCGTTCCCGCAAGACAAATCAAATTAAACTCGGCAGAAGAGAACGCTACATCCTAAAGTCATCTGCATAACATGTACAATAGATAGCGGACTTTGAAGTCATGAAATAAATACATCTACCTTACGGTCATATTCAAGGCTGTCACTTCCTTCGCTCTTACAAAATGACATTTTTGATAGAGACTATCCGATATGCACCCCAAACAACGGCTATCTTTTCTTCCAATGATAGTTTTCTTGCGCAATTGCTTAGAGTATTTTGGACTTTGTTGGCTGGCTACTTAGTCGTTACTGTAAGTATATCACCAATCATGATCAACGATCAAAGATACTAGTTGATCTGAACAATTGATTTTAGAGGATTTACGATGGCTTTTTTGGTCCTCTTTCTCATATACCAGGACCTTTCACAGCAAAATTTCTATATTGGAATGACGGTCATTATGACCTTCCTATCGGGAAAAGGTAACATGCAATCTAATTTCAAATGACTGGGTATTCCAAAATTCAACGCTGTCCCTATCAGATTTCGGAACCATATGAACCTGCATAAAAAGTACGGCCATGTTGTTCGCATTTCTCCAAAAAAGCTTTTAATTAGCGACAAAGGTAATAAGCTCTCAGCCTAAATTATCGTAAACTGTATAGATCTAACGTATAATCATTTTAGATATGATCACACAGATCTTGGCCAAGGATGATATGCCGAAGGCCGATCTTTATTTGAATTTTCAAAGTGAGTTATCCAATTCGGTCTGCCATTGTGTAAAACACAGTCAACCAATACATCCCTTTTTGCAGTGGACAACAACCCGACTATGCACGATACTATCGACAAAGGTTTTCATAAAACAAGACGAAGAGTCGTGTCTCCAGCATTTTCTATTCGTTATCTCGCAACTATGGAGCCGCTGATGCATGAAAAGATACAGATCATGGTAGACAGTGTTACAAAGACGGTGGAACTGGCAAATGCAAATGGGTCCAAATGTGCAGAGATGGATTTATGGAAGCTATTACAGCACCTTACTTTGGTAAGTATCCCGAGATCACGTTGGATGTACTTCCGAGTTGCTATTTACCAAAAATTTCGGCATTGTGATCTCTATAGGACATAATTGGCTCCACGGCATTTGGAACGGATTTCAACATGATCAAAACCGGGTCCCACCCTTTGCCTGATAGAATCAATAGTAGATTGAAGTATTCTTCCTTCGTAAGTATAGGCAGAGCGGCACCATTTATAATCTATGTGAGCTAATGCCGGCCAATCTTAACTAGCTCATCATGTTTCCTATGATTTCTCGACATATTCCCAAGCATATGGACCCATATTTGACTTCCTTCATGACCAAAGTTATTGAGGAACGAATTTCCTCGGGTAAACGGCGACAAGACATACTTCAGATTTTGATCGATACTCAAAAAGCCGAATCTGTTGAAGACAGACTAGCAATCGCCGAAATGATTAATGAAGTTACTCTATATCTTGTGGCAGGAAGTGAGACATCTTCAAATACAATTGGATTCACTATTGTTGAATTACTCAAGCACCCCGAGGCCATGGCCAAATTGCAACAAGAGATTGACGAGTTGGAATTTGAAGACGAAAAAACTTTATTCCAGCATCGTCAGCTAAAAGCATTGCCATACTTGAACGCGGTCATTAGTGAGACCATGCGTCTGTACCCCGTTGCGACAGCAGGGCTGCAGAGAAAAACAAATACAGACGTCGTGCTTGCGGGCAGACTGGCAGTTCCTAAAAATGTGAGTATATTGATGTTTATGCCTGTATCTTGTAAATAATAATTTTCTAATGATTTATTAATATTTGTAGACGACCTTTGTATGCAATATGTTTGCATCCCAAACTCATCCTGATTACTGGCATGATGCTGACAAGTTCCTTCCCGAAAGATGGTTGGACTCTGCCTATCCTGAACCTACTCTAGATGCCTATTATCCATTCTCAGCAGGGTATATATTAGAACATAAAATTGATTTTATGTGTGTAAATGCATAATCGTGAATAATACTAACATGCTTATTCTCTTTCGTTGACTACACAGATCTCGAGGTTGTATTGGAAAGAACTTTGCTTACCAAGAGATGCGCCTTTGCATCGCAACTATCTTCAAATTCTTTGATATCTCGCCAATCTCACTTTCTATGGAGAAAGTAAAGGATACTCGCCAATATGTGACTTTGACTATACGAGGAAACTCTTTCAATATTCTCATTTCGAAACGTGAAACGAAGCATTAAATAATGTATATCTAATTACTATTTTATACCACAAGGTTTCATTCTAAAGTTTATCTTCCAAACCCTCTCTTCCAATTTTTGTAGTAGTCCAGTAAATTTTTCAATCATAATATGCATCTTATCTAAAAACTAGAGCTTCTTTGCAGCTGATTTAACAATGAGAGAAATTTTCAGATTCCGAAAGAGATTCATTATTACCGCGAGTTGCCAAATCAAGCGATGGGAAAGGCGGAAGTTGAGTCCCGACAGATTTTTTGGGTTTTTCATATTCGATTGAGGGTTGCAAAACTTCACTCTGTTTCCTTTTCATAAATGTATGACGCGTCCTTGAACCAACAAGGATTTTTTTTATCTTACTTTTAATCCTCAGAGAATTGTTTCGTCCAGCTTCCTTATTTCTCACACTCGTGTCTTCATTTTGAATAGCTCCCTCCATGTCCTCGATCATTTATCAGCAAGTGAAGGACACCATCCAGAGTGCAGATGCAGCAACCTCTGTAGCTAGACTTTCTGCTGTTCTTGCTGGATGGTGGGCAGTTGTAAGTCGAAGGCGATACTTTTGCTTCCTTTCTATTTGTGTTGTGTGGTTAATAAGGGCATAATACACAGCAACGCTTATACGAAGCTGCCACGGGTCCTTTGACAGCAGTTCCGGGACCACTTTACTCACGCTTAATCGACCTTCCATACGCACTTTACGATGTACCCTATGGCCACAGGTAATTATGAGTATTCATTGTGACCAACAAAGTCAGCTTAAGCCCTGACGACAATTTGTAGGTTCTTGAACATGCGAGCTATGCACGACAAGTACGGTCCTGTCATTCGCCTCTCACGTACAGTCTTGTCAGTGGCCGACAAGGACATGCTAAAGCAAATATTGGTAACGCTTGATTTGAGAAAAGGAACAGTTTATGATAATACACAATGTAAGTATAATCGAGCTCAACACAAAAGCGGTGACACCGGAATTCTAATTATTGGTGATACCAAAAACCATTAGTTGGTAGAGCAAATATGTTCAATATGACAGATCGAACAGAACATCGCCATACACGACGTATCATTTCGCCTGCTTTTTCCATTCGCTATCTTGCTGGTCTTGAACCTCTGCTTGAGTCAGTCATCGATGATATGGCAGCGAAGGTGGAAGGAGACATTAGCGCAGCCGAAGCTAAAGGCGAAGATAAAGCTATTATCGACCTATGGCATCTCACCCAAGCGGTAGCGCTCGATGCTATGGGAGAATGTGCTTTTGGTGACACATTTGGAATGATAAAGAATGGTTCCCATCCTCTTCCAAAATTGCTGACGGACGGAGTGCGCCGAGGATCAATTTTTTTCACCAACGGATTTTTAGGCAAGCTGGTAAAGATGTCAGGAATCAAAGTCCAAGACGAGTATATTCTTTCTGTAAGTACAAGCAAGCTTTCGATATACTTTTTCGAACAACATTGATGATTTGAATCAGCCGATGAATTGACATGTGCTTTAGTTTATGCAAAATGTTATCCGGAAACGACTGAATGCCAGTGGCTCGCGAAAAGATATCCTGCAGATTCTGTTAGATGCCCACAAGAGCGAAAAGGAATCAGAACGTCTCGACGAGGGTAGCATTATCGGCGAAACAATGCTTTTCCTGTTTGCTGGTGCAGAAACGACATCCAACAGTGCTGCGTTTGCTTTGATAGCATTATTGACGTGCCCAGAGAAGTTTGATCGTCTTCGTGAAGAGGTTGATACCCTCGAGTACAATGACAATGGCCACTTTTCCTATGAATCTTTGAAGTCGGCTGCGTACCTGAACGCCGTCATCAATGAAACCTTAAGACTTCGACCTGTGACAGCTGCCGGAGTAGAGCGAATTGCCGAAGAAGACTTCCTTCTTGGTGGCAAATATCACATTCCCAAAGGAGTAGGTTAACCCCAATTGATGTTGTAGAACTAGGTTAGGCGTTTGTTAATCTTGATACAATTTAGACAACGATTTTAGCAAATATGTACGTTGCGCATATGGACCCGGAATACTTTGATGAACCTGAAGTTTTCAAACCGGAAAGATGGTTGGAAGGTTACGAGCCTGCACCAGCTTTAGATGCATTCTACCCATTCTCTGCTGGGTAATTATTAAAGCACGCATGAATGCTATTTAGCCTTGATGTTTCTAACTATTCTCGGTTTCAACAGGTCACGTAACTGCATTGGAAAGAATTTTGCTCTACAGGAAATTCGCTTGGAACTAGCAACGCTGGTGAAAAAGTTTGACTTTGAGGCCATTCCAGAAAGTATGAAAGATGCGGAAGACATTCGTCACTTCATTACTCTTACTATCTGGAAAGATTCATTCAAGGCCAAAGTGTCCAGAAGAAAGTAAAATTTGCGAGTAATATATATAAAGTAACCATAAATATTATTAATTTTGGTATATAACATTTAAACATGACTTATGTTTTATTTAAGATTTGTGAATTAAGTTTCATATTTCGATATCAATATGATTAGCATTGTCTTCCCTTTGCGGCTTTATCATGACCCTTTGTGTCAAGCTTGTGAGCGTCGCGAACAGAATCATGTTTTTTGGTCAGTGCGCTAACGTCAAATCCGCTTTCGTTTTGTGCAAGAGTTTCAGCGGCCCAGATAATATCGGAGACGACCAAGTCAACGAGATCTTGACTGAAAGATTCTCTAACTACGATTCTAAGAATTTCAACATCTTCCTCACCAGGGGGGAGGGCATAGTTTGGAACGATCCAACCGCGTGTACGCAACAAGGTGGAAACAGCGGCTTGCTTGATGTGGGGGTTTTCGCGCTTGAAATCTTCGGTGAGTTTGAAGGCAACAACGGGCAGAGCAGGGTTATATTCAGTGATACCCTTCACAGTCTCCTTGACGCTATCTAAAGTGTTCTTGCGTTCGTATCCAAAGACACCCTTGGCACGATGCATATCAGAAACAACATCAAAGTAACCACTGTTCTCTAATGCGGTAGAGAGCAATCTGGCATTTTCCAAATCGTTCTCGATAATGGAAGTATAACCAGCCCTGCCAAGTCGAACAAAGTTGTAGTATTGAGCGATCATGAAGCAGGCAGGTCGGGAGAAGTTTAGCGTGTAAGTTTGCTCCTCAGCTCCCAAGTAAGTAAGGGTGAAAACTAGTTCCTTGGGTAGATACTCTTCACTTCGCCACAAGACCCAGCCGACACCAGCATATGCCAAACCAAATTTGTGGCCAGAGGTGTTGATAGATTTGACTCTGTCCAACTCAAAGCTCCACTTAAGGTCAGGGAAAGCAAAGGGAGCAACAAAGCCACCGCTGGCGGCATCAACGTGAATAGGGATGTCCCAACCCTTCTCTTCTTGAACCTTGTCCAGCAACTTGGACATGCCTTCAACATCTTCAAAGTGGCCAGTATAAGTGCTGCCAAGGATGACGTAGACACCAATGGTGTTTTCATCAATCATCTCAATAGCCTTCTTGGTATCCAGGCAATGATGACTTTCGGCAGAGACAGGGACAAGACGACACTCGACATCGAAATAGCGAGCAAACTTTTCCAACGCAACTTGAGCATTGTTGCCCATGATGATATTTGGTCTTGAGGTGTCTTTGCCTTCAGCCTTGCGCTTGGCTTGCCATCGCTTCTTCATGGCTAAACCACCAAGTTGGACAGCTTCAGAAGATCCGATTGTGGCAGTTCCGACAGCACCCTTGCTCTTCCACATATCTCCGATGATGGAGATGCAACGAGCATGAATCTTCATGGTTGCAGGGTATTCATCCTGCAAACGAACAAAGGTGTAAGCAAGTAGTCACTCATTTTTACCATTTTCTTGGTTAAAAATCCTACCTGATCTGAAAGGTTCTTGCTAATATTTTCCATGATGAGCTTGTCCGCTTCGGGTTCCATCCAAGTGTGCACTATTTGCGATAACAATGATGTCAGTGAAACAGGTTTCAAAGTCGAACATTGGCATGGTCTTTTCACACATACCAAATGATGCCAAATTCATGTTGGGTCTGCCATCAAGTTCGAGCTCATCGTGGATGAGCTGGTAGGCAGTTTGTGCTTCAGTAGTCTTGTCGGGAAGCCTAAATTTTGGGATTTCTTGTGTTGCATAGCGTGAGCCATATGCCAAGTTGTTAAGGTTTCTTGCGTGAGTATGACGCGCTGTGTGTTCCTTGGCGCGCTTGACAATATCTTCAGAGTCTACGTGTTTGTGAAGCATTTTTTGATTTTACTTGGCTTTGACTTTAGTACCAGGAGAGGTGAAGACAAATAATGGGCTGGGAACGGTAGCCCATGTTATATACTTTTAGCGCTTCGAAATTTTTTCCTAAATGGGTAATAAATTTGGTATCCAGCATGATGTCAGTTATGCCGAGAAATAGGTCGTGGTTTTTCTCCTCCTCGCACTAGATCATACAAAGCATCAATATAAGATATGGATAAGATATAACCCGTCAAAATTGGAGGGAATTTTTCGAAAAAGTGCCAACTATACCGATTGCCAAGCTGCATTTTAGGCAGACTTTTACTACTACCTAGTTTAGATGATATAAAACCACACTCCTCGTCAACAAGGCGCTTTGTTCCTGAAAGGTGAGCCGGAAGGGATACTTAATAAAGAAGTGGAGCACATTATTGTTTATAGGCCCCGTCTTACCGTCATTTCTTCTCACAATCTTACTCTTGGTCTTAACTAGACCAAGGTTTCCTTTTATTGACTGACATTTTTTGGGTCACCGTTAGTGAGCCGAGTAATAAGAAGGTTCAGAGGAGAGGTATTAGTTCAGGATGATGTTTGTTCTATTTCTAGACATAAAGTGGAAATGAATCTAGAATAAACGTTGATGATGCAAAGTTTGGATAGGCGCAAAACCTCAGTCATTACGCCGACGCCAAAAGTCCCACATAAGCAACGCACGAGGACTTGACATGGCCGGAGGACTGGTGTAGCCACGATATTGGAAATTATTTTGACGATATCATTTGATAATCCATATCAGTGCATATCGCTTTGCGACAACATGCTCTATAAGTAGAAATGGGATAACTTTTGGTTCCAAAAGCGCACCCAGAAATAATTTTACTGCGATAAAACTAATGCACACCTTATGTCAAGTCAAATGAATCAACGGATCAATGTAGAAGCGATAGCAGCTGAATGGAGCATTATGAAATAATCTCACTTCAGACAACATGTTTCGAAGGTCAGCTTCGAGCCTTAAATGACGTAGGGTCTTTACTCTCGGTGAGCTTGGCTACATTAAGTGCTGCTAAAATATCAATATTAAGTTCAGGATAGCAATACTTACAGTAATTTTATAAGGCTTCTAACGTTTACCCATTGCTTTGCTACAGACGGTCTCCTGTACAATGTATAGCGTTACAATCGCGTGTCCGAAGGACGCCGCTAAATTTCCCCGACAAACCCAGTGAAACGCGTTCTCTCCCCGGCGTTCAGTTATCTATATTACGAAAGACAGTAGTATTACCTCCAATGCTTTATAGATAATAGTTGTATTTGCTTAAAATGAACGATCGGCATAGCCGGTGAGTTGTATCACGACAAGTTCCCCAAACTAGCCTATCACGTGAGTTTCCAAAGACTGTCCCCCAGGGAGCACAAGTGGTTCTCAAGGTGTGGTACTGTTACAGACATATAATTGTTTAATCACATTACTTTAGGCATCTATAAATCTACTACTTGGTGATTTCAGTATTCCACCATGTTGGAAGCAAAGCAACATAGCTTCCAGGAGAAGAGCTTTCAAAGTTTACAATACTGCGATTATTGTACAAAGTTGCTGTGGGGATTTGCCCGCCAAGGGTATCAGTGCTCAGGTACGAGATTTTGCTTTGCCGAGAGCTAGCTATTGAGTTTCGTGCGCAAATATGAGATTCAGTCTGACACATTTTACCGTTCTTGTTTCTTCTCCCTCAGAGTGCGGATATACGTGTCATCACTTATGTAGTCGATTTTCACTCCACTGTCATCAGCTAGATCGCAATCTTATGGGTGATGAACGGTCGTCAATATTCACAGATTCCGATCGTGAGAGTTTATCCAGATTCTCTACCCGCTCGGAGGTGTCTGGAATGACGAGTTCTCGTCAAGATAGGCGTAAAAAGTCCGGTGGGTTCGATTCGGATACCAACGCTTCACCATTACGTGCCGTAGAAGATTTATCGTTATCCAAGCCGCCAACTCCCACCACCGGCAAATCACATAGAAAAGTTATACAGCAACAGTTCCAGGATTCAATGGCTCAAGCAACGTTGAATGGTGTTTGGAATCATAACATTCAAGTTTTGTCACCGCGAGCCACAGGAAAGGTTTTCTCGAAGTTCGTTTCTCGAGCAACCCCAATTACCCATGCCTTTTCCTACTTCCATAGTGTATATCAATGGCATCAGCCTGTCGTTTCTTTTTCTTATCTAATGCTATGGACTTTACTATGTAAGCGAATAGCTCAATCTTGACTCAGCAGTGAATATTCTTCCAATCCTTAATTTTTTTTTCTGGGTTCCTTCTAGGCCTATACCCATCGCTGACACTCCTCATATCACCGTTGATTATTCTTTTAATATTTCCACAACTGAAAACAGAAAAGTCGCTCCCCAATGCCTTGTTACCGACGTGCACAGATGAGACTTCACAGCAATACTTTCAGAACATGAAAACGACGCAAGATATCTTAACATGTGCAGTCGTCCTACATGATAAGTTATCGAAATGGCTTTCACGCATAGATCACTACAATAGCAAAGTGTCGCTGATAGCATTTACCACATCATGTTTGATATCGTCGTTAATATGGATGTTCGGTAGAGAGTTACTAATTCTTGCTGGCCTGCTTGTCCTTATTCGGCATACAAGAGTTTGGATCATTGGACAGAAGCTGCTTGGGATCGTGTTGGAAGCTATTCAAACTTTTATCGACATTGCTAGTCATTTTGGGCTAGTCAAGACGAATCCCGCAAGAGCTGCAGATCCAAATACTATCGAAATATCAGTATTCGAAAATCAAAGGTGGTGGGCAGGAAATGGATTCACCGGTCAGGTATAGTCCCTTGGAACTGGTCCGCGTTCAATTTTACGCGTCGTTGATAAATTTATATTAACTCGCTTTTGTATGGACAGCTACTGCGGGCAGAGCGTAAGCCATGGACGAACCTTACAGGCGCAGAACCATTAGTGGCGAAAGAAGATCTCCCACCGCCAAAGGGTTATCGATGGGCGGATTCTGAGTGGAAGTTGGACCTAACTGGTCCATGGATGGACTCCATATTATCAATTGGTAAGCAGTTATAAAGAGTTTACAGGAGCGATATACGTTACTGACTAAAATTATATCGTAACTTCCCATGGATTCCTCTGATCATCAAGTGGTAAGACTTTTTACTCGTTTTATCTTAATCGACTGCAACCTGTACTCAATCTCTTTTACTAGCGCATGGTTGAACCTGACGATGAAGGGTGGGTTTACACAGACCACAAATGGGAGAATGAACGACGCCCAGGAGACTCGCCAGAGCCACCTATGAACAGTTCGGCGTCTGTCCATAGCCAGAAAGAAGGTCGCTCCCGGAGTCTTACTAGACGTCGACGGTGGTATCGAACCGCAACAAAAATAAATAAAGGCTTTTAACGAGCATGACAATGCTCTCTAAATCATTAAGCAGTATTCTATACAATCATATCCAAATGCAAGTCATTAGAAACAGTAAGCAGTAGTTTAACAAAGATTGTGCTGAAGGAGAACAGCAACAATTTTTTAATGAAAGGCGAATTTGATGATGAAATATACAATGAATGGAGAGGGAAGCAGTTTTACAGCTATATATAGCTTCAATACACGCAAGTCAGGAAACCATTTGATTTGCTCATTGCTTCAAGCGTGGAGCGTGGTAACACCAGTGCAGTACACACGCCTGGGATGACACAATTAGTCAATACAAATTTGGTGATAAGTCCGTGCGAGCATACTGAAATGCAAAAACGAAAATTGAATTTGGCGAAATCCATTTGCATGGGTGATATGTAAGGGAAGAAATGTGCTGGAGTGAAGCAAGCTTTGGGGGTTGCGAAGGAATCGGCAACCAATGGCTGTTGAATGAGTGGTATTGATGTATGGTAACGTGTGGTAAGCTAAAATGACGGATTTGTTTACAACGAAGGTGCTTTCGCTCAACAAGCCAGTTGCTGAACTTTCGATACTGAGTGTATTTTCTTTAGAGAGAAAAAATGTAAGCTTGATTTTTGATTTTTTGAAGATTTTTGGTTTTTGATTGTTGTAGGTTGGAAATGGAATAGAGGATATGATCACTCTAGGTCCCAAATATCTTGAGTAATGGAGGCTATCAAATCGTTGATTTGAGCGTCGAACTCTGCCCATATATCTTGTCGGACAACGTCCAAGTGCGAGGTAAGGAAGCGTTGAGTTACACTTGCTTGCTCAGATTCGCGTTTGGGAAATGCATGAGAAGCAGTGATATTCTCCGGGAACAACCAGGACTTTAACTTGGAGATCAAAGAGTCGGTTTTGATTGGCTCCGGTACATGAGAATTACATTGGTTCATATCGACAGAAATGCGGGTGAAGATATCATATTGATCGATTTGCTCGCCAAGGTAATGACCCATAGCTTGATTCAAGGAATAAACAATTGAGACCAGCTCTTCGTTGGCAAACGATCCTCCGTCGGTCTTAACGGCGGTCATATCACGGTCAATCTCCTCAGCGTTAATTACAATTTTGGGGTAAAGTTCTTGGAGGCTGGGTTCTACGGCATCGAGAAGGTAGCCATGCAGCTGATTGATATGGCTTTGTACCAAATCGGGGAGTTTGACGAGACACGAAGCTGTGAATTATATTAATTTAAATAAATGAGACTGGCAAACAAGTACATCACGGTTGAATAATACATACAATGTACGTCACGAACTCCAAAAGCACCGGCTTCTTTCTGCAACGTCTCGAAAACACCTCCACGGCTATCAGGACGCATACGTCCCATGGAAAGAAGGAAATCTTTTCCTCGGGAACTGAGAACTTCATCCAAGACATTTTCGTAATATTCTTGAAGATTTGTTCGAATGATGTGAGTGGTGACCTTTGGTTGATATACTGCCGCCAGGGTAAGAGTATTCAACAAGAGGAAGGTAAAAACGTAAAGCAATGTTTTGATCATTTTGTTTGGTTGCTAGAATGGATTTGATAGAGAGAGGAAAGGAAGCAATTGCCGGCAATGTGCTGTTGAGCGATGAAAATAGAGCAAGTTGAACGTTGTCTTATAGCTACCACCAGGGTTGACCAAAGAGAAAATTTGAAATTATGAGATAGCTTTGGCTTTATAAGACTACCGAGCTAGGAGCTGAGACGCAATATGTCACAGGATAAGCTTTTTTTTTTCGGAAAGAGGGCTTGCCTGGAAGGACAGGAATTTGCTCCACCCAAACAATTACAAAATTGACTCCGGCTAATTGGCTTAGAACGGTAATATCCAAGAAAAAGAAATGATCATCTCGACCTCGCGGTGATTTTGGCTTGTCATGAAGAACCGGGCTCGGCAGTCATATATATCTTTGCCTTTAATTATTATCAACTTCTAAATACCTGTAGTAAAAGACTGAGTTATCTTGTTCAAACTTGCAAAGTATTGGCGGAGTGTAAGCAATTTTTAGGTTGCACCAACAAGAGAATTTTATAGGTGCAATTTCCTTATCCATTTTCTCCAAATAGCCCAGGGTACCAACATAACTGCATCCTATGCTGCATGGAAGTGCCTCGATCGTACAGGCCCCGAGCCTCGTTTTACTTATATTTGTGAAAATAAACTAGGCGTCTCAAAGAACCCAACATCTTTTCATGATCCCATACTTCTAACACAGCTCAACGTAATGTCATTAATGCTATGTTTCTAACGAAACTATGAACAAAGTAGCAGAGTTTATCTGCGTGCGTGCGGATACCGGTAGAAATATTTAGAAGCTTTTAGAAAAGATTATCATTTTATTTGTTTTTTTCCTGATAGTTTGCCAAGACGTACATTGTTTGTTCAAAATGATGAGCAGTACCAACATCGCCCGAGAGAAACCGACTCAAGCGAGATTTAGGTCGCGATCATCAGGCTGTAAATACCAGAAAAGTAAGAAGGCACTTTCGCGGTTGAAATGCGTAGCCAACCTTGAATCACGAACTACCCGTCACCTATTACGGCGGTGTCATAAATGGTGTGCCTGACAGCAATGACAAATGAATTGGTTACAGCCACCATATTTCGAGATTGGCTGCGATAAATTAAAGTGCTAGCATTACTATCGAATTAATGTTGAACTACTGTTTACCTTTAAAAAGTCTTCTGCTCTCTATCTGGCTATCTTTAATTGCAATCCAGTTTGAAGTACATCCACTTTCCTTTGTTTGTTTGGATGATAGTCGCCATGCGACGCTTGGAAGCGAGATTTCTTTGACCGCTAATCTTTGTCTCTCATTAACTCGGCATAAATACAGTGTGAAGTCACATGTATTCTACACCCCTGATATCGTATAGCATATAATTGATATCAAAGTCTGAGTTATGCACTCGAATCTTTTCAGCAGTAGGAGCATACTAGAAAAGCAACCTCGGTAGGTACCTTAAGAAGCACCTCTCGGAAAATACGTTAGGAAGCACTTAAAGGGGGCATCTTTAAAATCGGCTAACAGCAGAAATGAATTCAAATATATGTGTAAGGGTTCATTGATAGCATAAAGCAAGTTGCTTGTAACACTTCATGCTTATTGCGTTTTGGCCAGGTCAAAGTCACATGATTTGTGCGTTGTGACAGATTTTGTGAAACATTTCAACATTTCTTGAAGTAGTGACGTCTGTAGATTTAATGAGTTTTCGCCGTCCCAGCCTAGCTGAACCTTACCTTTTTTTTTCTTCTTCTATTGGTCTTGTGAACATGCCGGATCACCATAATTATTCGCAAGAGCAGTCAAATATACTAGACTCTTATGAATCCACCGAAAATGCTCTTATGGATTCCTTCAAAGCTGCAGCTTTGAAAGTCACAACGTTATACAAAGATTCATTAGTACAGAACCGAAAAGCGTTTGCCGCTGGATATCAGCAGGCGCTTCAAGATCTGTATGGTTTTATTTCGTCCCACCCGGGAGTTAGTGTTCGTAATCATCAGCATGAACAAATGTGTGCTCCCACTGAGCAAGGACTTGTGCCCGTTGAGGATTTACTCAATTTTGCGAGAAGTAAGAATGCTCAATTAACATATGAGGTTCGAGGGTCTTCTCCTCTCGTCGAAGAGCAAATGCAACAAGAATCTGCTTCGGCAGCAAATCAAAACAATGCATCAAATTTATCTCAGCAACGATTTGAATCTGCAAGAGCTCCTGCGCAACCAACTACAAATCATCAGCCAGCGCAGTTCTTTACTCCTGGAAGTGAACAACCGCAGCCAGCGGAACCTGCACAACCACCAACTGCTTCAGCCGCTGTGAAGAATGCATTTCACCCGTTTCAGATAGATCCCAATACTCAATTTACCTTTTCTGTACCATCTGATGCTGGCAACATGCGACCCCCTTATGCTGACTCCCTCAATATGTCTGTGGATAACACTCAAGATGTTGTCATGGATGGCCTGAAACGTCGTATCGCTACTCCCGAATTCACATTCATGGGCCGACCTTTCAATATAAATATAGACAACTCTCATGAACCACCATTCAAAAGAGTTCGCCCGCGACGAGACGATTAATCAGATTTGTAATCTACGACGGAATTTATCCTCTTTTGCTATTTGTTACTAGAATTTGCCAATTTCCCTGGCATATCACATGAACCCCCCTTTATTCACGACATATTACCTCCCACTGCACCGGTCGTGCAAGACACCATTCTCATCATGACAATGGATACCATGATGCTGTTTAATTCTTCATTCCCCTTGTTTTTACTGACACATGTAAACAATCATTCAACTTGTTCTTTTCCTTGTATATCCTTTTGGGTGTGGATTATAATTGTAGATGATCCCTCTGTGAAAATAAACCCTTTGCTACGCATTCAATTCATATTTTTTCTACTTGTCATCATCAAATGTAACGTTATAGCGGATATAGACTTCAGCTATAGGAAGTCGCTCCAAGTTTGCCATCTAGCAACCATTTATGAGCCATTTGCTAACTTAGCTACCTTGAAGTATTTACTGACCTTGCCAAGTAGAAGTATAGCCGCGTCCTTGATGTCATTGTAATCATGAAGCAATTTCTGATATGCTGATACGTACTTTTTGACAGCGTCCATGTCATCCATACTGCGTGTAAGCACGTATTAGTTTGCGATCTCTCCCATTATTTTAGTATATTTGATGACATTACTGTAAGAGACTGAGATACTTTTCGTTATCTAACGTCAACTGTTCAAGGTACGAGTCAACCGTGTTGTAGGGCTGTACAACCTGCTAAATTGTTAAATAAAGCCACGATTAGCTCTATCATTCATTAAAATATGATGATTCCTTCCATATATTCTCAAAAACCTTTTCTGAAGAGTCTTTATCCTTTTTATGATTATCCATGGCTACAGACGATCAATTATCGAGACAGAGGAGTGTATGCGCATACCACCCAATAATTTCGCAAAGCAATTTTCTGCAGTTGAAATACTCTGCTTTGGGACGTCTCGTATTTGAACTCTTACATGACAGGTAGGCACAATGGTTCCAACTCATCGACGCTTCCTATTGTTACAAGCTAACCTAGTAGAAATTTAGAGACGAGGAAAAGACTTATAATCGCGTCATTTTGGGTAGTAGTACTGCTGGGATTGCCCCTTTGGTGGAAGACGACAGCTGTATATCGCGCTAAGTTACCCTTTTCACAAATAGATTCCTGGGTCGACCGCAAAGTACGTTGTTTATGAAAACTATTGTTCGATATTTTTGTATTTCATCCACGGTACTTACTTTTCTTCCTTATGGTAGGCTTGCCAACTGACATTCCCTTCGACTTTCGTTGTTCATTTGGCTACCATTGCTGATGCAGACCCCAAGGCACACAATCACCCGCTAGACTACCCAACTATACAGAATGCAATTGCGGCTAGTGTGGATCAGCAGCTTTACCAAGCTAACACTCAGCAATGTGTTGATTTTCCAATACATATAGAAATGAAGGAATGGCGCATCACATCGGATATAATTGGTAATTCATTATTGTTTGTCATGACTATCGTCTATATACATCAAACTGATTGCTTCAGCAGATTTGTTGAAGCATACATCGGAACAGCGTGAAAAATCTACCATTGGCCGATATGATATATTCTTGGCACCACAGCTGCCTGCTCCAACATCCACAAAGCGCGCTCATATCCAACTTGACAATGATCGCAGTATGATTATCACTTTACGAGAATGGACTACATGTAAGGATAAATCAAAACTACATGTTTACAACCTTCTCGAAGCTAACTTACCAATAGCTGATATTGAAGAATCTACGGCCGCCGCAATTGCAACACTCTTACAAGAGGAGAGAGGAAGGGTCCAGGGCATCGCATGTGATAATGAACTTAGAGAGAAAGTATGTTGATAACGACATGCGCAATGTGGGGAATAACTAAACTGATTTCATATGCGATTAGTCGAATCTGGATGGTCTTCGAACAATGAAGTTCTCTCCGATGTACCAAATGACCTTCAGTCTAATGAACGAAGATCCAAGTGGATTACAGGTTGACTGGGACATCGAGGATGCTGTAAACAGTAAGCTATTAATATGTGTGTGTGTTCATGTAGGGTATGTAAAATAGATTGCTAACATTGTGATGACAGCGTATCTAAAACCGTTCATGTCGGAAGTGTCAGTAATTTCCAATTTCTCTGTGGACTCACAGATCCAACATTTTGCTCAGCTTGGAGTTACTCCACAATATATGGAGCGTCAAAAGTTACCGTCCTATTATTATTTGACTCCCGAGACTCTCCCCCATTTCATCAACTCTGCAGAATGGAATTTAGGTACGTGTCAGCAATCTACCTTAGTGATACGAGGGACATGAATATGTGGCCATTTCTGACCACTCGCCATCAGCATCGGCAATTTCAACCCACCCCACCATCAATTTCATACTCTATATACCAGCACAAAACAAATCGCCATTGCGTATTCATAATTCTAAAGGTATGTGATTACCTATAAGCATAGTAGTTGAGCTTATAGATTATTCATGTGATTTGCCATTTTGTAGGCCAACCGGTTCGAAGCAATGCATTTTTAATCCCGCGCTGGGGAGGCATTGTTATCAAAAATCAACCAAAAGCGTCGATCGCCAGTGGCGCTCTCGCCTTTGGCAAAGAGGATCTGAAACCGTTTATGGAGATTTTTGTAGCACAGCTTCGTACGCTAATAGGTATCCATGATCTGAAGAAAATCATGAGTCCATTGGTGGGTTCCATTGCGATTATTATGAGTGTATCAATCCAGACTTTTAAACAATCTATATAGGAGTTATCACACGAAATCTCGTACGAATCAGCGCCTCAAACTGCGGTTACCGTCACGGAACTGGACGCAGTTATTAAACAACGCATCGCCGAGAACATCGTAAACAGCATTGCTACTTTAAAGTCTCTAGCGCAGCTAGTTATGGATATTCCTAACATGGTTGTTCTCGATCATATAAGAACTGAGGTAGGCGAATATGTTTTGCTAGATAACTTTGGCGTATCTGTCATCTAACAACTTGGCGACTCCAGGTGGAAATCTCATTGGATTCATTGGAACAAGCTTGCCAAGCATTGCAGCAACAAGACTACATGAAAGCGTTAACACATTCGATCAGCGCCATTGAACGGTCAGAAAAAGCCTTTTTCGATCCTACCATGGTGTCTATGTTATATTTCCCTGATGAGCACAAGTATGCCATCTACATGCCGTTGTTTGTTCCGGTCTCTGTGCCTATGATTATGGCCGTTGTCAAAGAGTTCAAGGAGGCGAGGCGGAAAAGAAAAGAAGCTAAATCTAAAACTGATTAAATACCACTTCATATACATAAAATTACTTCGAAATCAGCAGATATTGAGCTTGTCTGCCACTGGGCATTTACGACATTATATTTGCTGGGCATCGACTAATTATGACTTTGTTCCTTTTTGGGTTCCGTCTCCTTCATATCCAATTCCGGCAGCCGTCAGCGATGAATCATTGTC
Organism: Umbelopsis sp. M5902; assembly: GCA_037039815.1. Lineage (NCBI taxonomy): Eukaryota > Fungi > Mucoromycota > Umbelopsidomycetes > Umbelopsidales > Umbelopsidaceae > Umbelopsis > Umbelopsis sp. M5902. Next base: position 314,378 of record JAXQGL010000046.1, read on the forward strand.
ACCCGCAAAATCAATTGCCGACATCTGAGACTGATGTTTACTGCCGATTGACCGGTAATTTTCATTAGGTAGTTGTACTTGATGGCAAGCAGCTGCTAATGCGGGTAATTGAAATGACCATAACGGTTTGAAATCTGTCAAGTACTTTCTTTGAGCAAGTTGTATGAATACATCGGCATATTGTGAAAAGAGGTTACCTTCAAGATTTGTGGAGGTCGCCTACCCAATATGGCTTTGTGACTGCTATATTCATGTCGTCATAGGGGACTCTCAACAACATAACAAGACATTTCAGAAACTTTTACCTTATTCTCATTCAATACTTGTACATTGTTTGAATTGTATATTTATCATAATGTCAGAAGAACAGAAGCAGTCTGAAAACGAAATCCAACGCTTGGACCAGTTCGTTCAACAATCACCCGCTGCTTATTACAACATTGACCAAGACAAACAAAGAATTTGCCGTCAACTTCCTAATGGACAAGAGAAGTGCGTGGAACTCAATCTTGAAGGTATGTAGCCGATTGGCATATGGATACCTTTTACTGTATTTGGTATGGTGTTCAGGAAGCGGCTGGTACAATATAGTGGCGTTTTTTGATCTGGAAGGTGACAAGAGAGTTCGGCCGATGACGGGGACAATCAGTATCGGCAGTGCTTCGAATTTGAGCAGTGTGCTCGGACAAAAGGCTGTGTATGTGCTTGGATAACAAGTAACTAACTATATTCATTGTTTGACTATTTCAGCCACTCAAATGTTCTCACAAATGCAAAAGCTGGGCTTTTTCTGCGCATTGCCAATGGACCCAACAAAGACTCATATGGAGTGCAAGCATGTATCTATAGTTTGAATCTGTAATATCGGGCTCACATACCCGTCCAGCTTTTTTCGCCCACTAGGGTTTAGAGAATTTTTTATTTAGTACCAAAATGATTACAAAAGTATGATAGACCTACCTTTGAGTACCAAATATATAGCCTCGCGCTAGACAATTTCATTTTAAATTGATCAGCTTACGGGAATTATAGTAGCAAGCGCGTGTCTTTAGAAAGTTACGACTAGCGCGTAGCATAGCAGTTAACTTGCAGCTATGGCTGCCATATTGAGCCATTTTCTCTTTACAAATTATATAGTAGGCTCAATTCAACGAGCGTTTTCGTGTATATTGAAACCCCGTTCTATGCAAAATCATATTCAAGACTACAAAGTGAATGAAACCACTCTTGTGAGGCTAATTGTAGAATATCAAAAGTTTTCATAGGGTGAATGTTGAGCAAACTCATGGAGAAAGTGAGCCGACGAGACAACCGAAATTTCTCTAAGATATTAAAGCTGGGGCAGGGCAAACAAATTAGTAAGGTGAATTTGAAAACACGGGGTAAAGCGGAACTTTGAGCCATTTCGAGGCCATCAAATAACTTCACCTGTGAGAATATAGCAGCTCTATCTTTACAGCATTCTCGAAATGCCTAATGTACCTTCGCGCGCGACTGTCTCGCGCTTAATGACCTTACTGCAGTCATCTGCTAAGGCTTGCCCCTGTCATTCCCACGCTCACTCACACCACCACCATCCCAGTGCTACTACAGCCAGCTTCAACAACCTGCTGCGTTACGGTAGACAATATGCTAGTGCTCAAGACCCTTCGCAACAAAAGGAATATGCATTCGAGATGGCTGCTAGCAATATTCGATTTGGTGAAGGTGTTACAAGGTAACTTTTGAAACGAGTAAAACCTGGTATTGGAAAAGAAGGAAAAACTGATGACCATCTTAAAGCGAAATAGGTCAAGATCTAAACAACTTGAAAGCCAAGAAAGTCATGGTTCTCACGGATCCCAAGGTAAGCATTCTTGTTATCAATCGAGCGAGCCGCAAAAGCAAATATACAGTTCACATAATTCGATTGTGTCATTTATTTGGTTTATCTCACATGTCCCTGGGTTTTCTTTGTGTTCCTACTAACGAAATGCTTTATGTAGATCGCTAAGCTGCACCCCTTGAAGGCAGTCGTGGAATCTCTCGAGCGTAACAAGGTCAACTTCGTTGTATATGAGAATGTTAGAGTAGAACCTACGGATGTGAGGTGAGCGGAGATCGTGGGAAAATTGCATGTGGGCCTCAATTCATGCTAAACGTTTACAATTAGCTTCAAACAAGCAATTGATTTTGCAAAGAAGCATAATCCAGATGCTTTTGTGGCTGTTGGTGGTGGCTCCGTCATTGATACAACCAAGGCTGCTAACCTCTACTCCGCATACCCGGAAGCCGACTTTTTGGACTTTGTCAATGCCCCTATTGGCAAAGGTAGACCTGTCGATAAGCCCTTGAAGCCATTAATTGCTGGTAAAGTTTCTACTTTTGGCGATGTTTTGACTTGTGATTTTTCTTAACCTTATTCTTTACGATCGCGTTAGTCCCTACAACAGCAGGTACAGGTTCAGAGACGACCGGAACAGCTATTTTCGATTATGTTCCATTGCATTTCAAGACTGGTATTGCTCACCGAGCCTTGAAACCCTTGTTGGGTATTGTTGATCCTTTAAACACCCGCTCTATGCCAACTCAGGTTCATACAGCTAGTGGTTTGGATGTCTTGTGGTAAGTCAAAGGCAATATTATTAGGCTAATTTTGGCTACATGTAAAATGACGACAACCCTTCAAACTTGTTAGCCATGCTTTGGAATCTTACACTGCGTTGCCTTACCACGAAAGAACTCCAAGACCGGCAAATCCACTTCAAAGACCTGCATATCAAGGTTCAAACCCAATTAGCGACGTTTGGTCCCTCCATGCTTTGAAGATGGTTGTTGAGTATTTGCCCCGCGCCGTCAAGAACCCCGATGATCATGAGGCGCAAAGGAACATGTTGTTGGCTGCAACTTTCGCAGGTAAGAAAAAAAAAACAAGATTTTCAAAGTCAAAGCTAGCTATTTCAAATGTTAGCATGATCAAATTTGATAAGCTACGATTAGTTGCTTTAAACCTTATCAGCCACAATAGAAATTCTTACTCTAACGTAAATGATTTTCTAACTATTATTTTTTTTCTATTGTATGCAGGTATTGGATTTGGAAATGCGGGCGTTCATCTTTGTCATGGTTTGAGTTACCCCATCAGTGGTCTCAACAAATCTTACAAGCATCCTGAATATGATGTCGATTATCCCATCGTGGTAAAAGATAGTTTATCTTTGGCTTGTATCACTCTAATACAAACAAACTCTAATGACATTATATTGCATTTTTTTTTTTTTTTGCAGCCTCATGGTATTTCTGTTGCGCTGACTGCACCATCTGTGTTCAGATTCACTGGTGAGCTATGTCCTGACCGCCACATCGATGCAGCTGTTGCATTTGGCGCCGATCGAGCTACCATCAAGCAATCAACTGCTGGTCACGTTTTGTCGGAGCATTTGACAAGGTTCTTAGAAGATTTAAACGTACCCAATGGTTTGTCCGCACTAGGATTTTCATCTTCAGATATTGGTGAACTTGTGAAAGGTACACTTCCACAAGAACGTGTTACCAAACTTGCTCCAGGAGGGGCTCCTGGTGAAGAAGAATTGGCCACTATCTTTGAGGCTTCCATGAAAAATTACTAAGCCAGTGCTAGCTACTATAAAAAAATTTTTATGTTGAAATTTTTCGCAAGGTGTACACCAGATCAGCCTTCAATAAACAAACTGACCAAGATCACACTTGTTTATGTTAATCATCATATTATAGCGTAATTTGCTGCTGCATTTTCCTTTGCCCATACCAGGTGCATGACGTGCAAGGGTAATTAGATCACGGGTCACCTGTGCCCAATTAGCTGCTCATGTGCGATAAATTAACCAAAGTCCTCATTTGCCTTATCAGGCAGTTGCCTCATTTATTTTTAAGTGACAAGCTTTTTTGCGAAACCACACTGTCAAACCTTTTCTTCTCTATCTCCAACCACCCCCGTTATCACAAGTATACTTGGCACACTCAATGTCGACCATATACATTGATAAGCCATCTCCTCCTACCCGCCAGCGTATCAAAACTGCTGTCAAAGGCACCCCACATGCCGTGAAGAGCTATCTTACACAATTGTTGCCCATTGTACATTGGCTGCCAAAGTACAATTTGCATTGGTTTTTTGGAGACCTGGTATGTGGCATCACAGTAGGTGCCGTCATAGTTCCCCAATCCATGGCATATGGTACGTTATCATACTACAATTTTCAAATAGTGTAATATCCCATGTAGTCCCATGATTATAGTTGGGAGTACTACATTTCCCTGGTTATGTACTTACGCCACCTTTTATGTTACGTCCGCGCCTCATAGCCAAAATTGCTAGTCTGCCTCCTCAATACGGATTGTATTCCAGCTTTGTTGGTGTTTTGATATACTGTCTCTTTGCAACTTCAAAGGACATTTCAATTGGTAGGTTTAATGTCTGACCGTGACCGCCACCAAAAATTTAGACAAAGCCTCCTTATTAACGCATATGACCTATCTGCAATTATGTAGGAACCACGGCTATTATGTCCCTGCTTGTCAGCCAAATTATTGCTACAGTCACAGCTTCCACAAACGAGTTCACTGCCGAGCAAATTGCTATTCCTTTGGCTTTATTTGCAGGTATCATCGTGTTCTTCATTGGTATCGTACGCCTGGGTTTTCTTGTGGACTTCATTTGTCAGCCAACCATCACAGGATTCATGGCTGGTAGTGCATTGACGATCATCATCAACCAATCAAATCAGATTTTTGGTATCAGCGGCATCGATACGCATCAAGCGCCATACTTGGTTTTCGGTAAAACATTGGCTGGTCTGGGTCGAACACAAATAGACGCTGTTTTCGGCCTGGTATCTCTGGTATTTCTCTATACGCTCAAATTCCTCTGCGCGCATTTCAGCAAAAAATACCCCAAGCATGCCCGAATCTTCTTTTATCTCAATGTTTCACGAAATGCTGTTTTGGTGATATTTACAACATTGTTGTCTTATTTGGTTACCATGCATAAAACTACGAGCCCTTTCAAGGTTCTGGGCTCCGTCCCTGCTGGCTTTCAAGGAATGGGCGTGCCAGCTGTCAACGTAGATTTGTTTCCTTATGTTGCCAGCAAGTTGCCAAGCGTTGTAGTGCTGTTGATTATGGAGCATGTTGCTATCGCCAAGAGTCTAGGAAAGATGACTGATTATACAAGTAAGTGGTCGCATTTAAACATACCCTTTTTAATACATTTTGTGCATTGTGCATTAATTAACTCAACTACTTACTCTCCTCACCAGTCAATGTAAATCAAGAAATTATCTCCATAGGACTAACAAATATCATTGCGTCGTTTTTCTCGGCTTATCCGTCGACTGGATCCTTCTCCAGATCAGCTGTGATGTCCAAGTCAGGAGCTCGAACGCCACTTGTTGGTTTATTCGTGGCTATTATTGTGATTTTGGCTCTCTATGCTTTGACTCCTGCTTTCTATTACATTCCGTCTGCAGCTTTGGCTGCAGTTATCATCCACGCCGTTTCCGACTTGATTGCTGGACCATCTGTCTGGAAGCGACTCTGGGCTGTTCATCCAACAGAATTTCTCATTTTTTTCACAGCCTTGATCATCACTCTTTTTACCTCGGTTGATTTGGGAATCTATGTTCCTGTTGGTTTGTCATTGGTGATCCAACTTTATCGCACTGCCCGTCCCAATTATTCTGTATTGGGAAAGCTTGTGCTTCATGACGGTGGCAATGATGCTGCCGATGAAAACACAAAGGAGCAGGCAGTTTATTACCCTTTTGAACATCCTTGTTTCAAAGACAGTCTCACAGAGATCGCTCCTGGTATAATTGCATTTCGACCGGAAGAGAACATTATTTTTCAGAACGCAGCCTGGGTCTTTGACAAGGTCACTGACCAGATCAAAAGCAAGACGAGGCGTGGAGATCCTCTACCAGATTCATATGGTAGCAGAGGTTGGAACGAAGTTGGAAATGCCCATGCTGAAGACCAGTCCAATCTATCTATCCTGCGTGCAGTGGTATTTGATATGTCTGGTGTTCATCAAATGGATTCCACTGGTATTGATGCTTTGATCGAAACCGCCCGCCAAGCTGAACGTTATTCTGGCCAAGCTTGCCGATGGCATTTTGTTGGTGTCGAAGCTTACACTGTTCGACGTGCACTATTAGTGAGTGGTTTTGGTCTGCAACGACGCGGCACTTCGACTTTCTTTATATCCGACTATGTAAATATGGAAGATCAAGGTCATAAACAGAACAGCCCTGGTTGTCGCAACCGAAATGCTGCCGATGCTAACAAAGAGAAGTGGGAGGCTGAGAAAACTGTTTCTGAGGCTGTCACCACCGTAGAAGATATCGAAAATAGTCCCTCTGAAGAAAAGTTTGCTCAGCAATCCAATGGCGCGGGTTCGTCAAACACTGCTTATGCCGTCAGCTCAGACGATGCAAGTGAATACTGTCGTTGCAACCAAGATGGCAATTTGGAACTTGGAGAAAATATTGGACAAGTTCGCGATAAGTGGCCCTACTTCCATCAAACCATTGAAGAAGCTGTTGGTGCAGCTGTTCTTGGTTTCTAAACTGCACAAAAAAGTTTGGAAATTAATTTGAACACCATTATACCCCCTATTTCGACCTTATTCTTTTATTTCTATTCCAACTTTTATCAATGATTATTTCCTTTGCTTTCATCTTAGTGTATCTCTGTATATGATTACGTAGTTCGTATCGTAAACAAATTGTAAATATACCAAAACTGATCAAGCTGCTACCATATAAGCTGACAGTTTAAAAGAATCATCCACACTTGCACATTGACAACTAAGGAAAGTATGGGGATCTGATTACACTTATGTCCCGGCTTGCCAAGAACAGTAAACAATACTCATAGTCTTGAAAAATTATGTAAATAAATATAAGAATACAACGTTCTTATATTTCTTCAATCACTTTTGCGTGTAAGTTCCAAGTCTGAAGCTGACCTATTTTAATACTAGTCATGTGACCTTTATTCACGTGACCGTTTGCTGTTGTACATGCTTGCTATGCTCAAATTGAAAGAACTATTTCAAGTATACACCCTATACAATCGCAGCCAATGTCTGAGCAGCCGACACCAGCAGCCACTGTCACAGCTACAAAAGAGACAGCGGCGGATACTTGTCGTAAAATTGTGTCAGCAATTGCTCGCGACGCTGGATTTACTTCAACATATCAATCATCGCTATACGCACTTTCAGATGTCCTCGCTCTATGTTAGTTGCTTTCTGTTCCTTGAACAGTTTAAAATAACATCAGAATACTAACTGCTGCTGTTGTACAGATATGGAGAAATTGTTCACTCTTACTCATACATATGCAGAACTAGGCAACCGAACGAAGCCAAATTTCAATGACATAGCTCGCGGTTTGGAGGAAGCAGGTCTTCGTCTGCCGGAATTTGAGAGTTATTTAAACTCACTAAAGTCACAAGGAATCCTCTGTATGTTAAAGTGTTGGCAATGAGTTGTCGATGTGAATATATAGGAAAACTAATTTGTTATTTCTAGCAAATATTTCTGGGGAGGAAATGGAGCCCGTATCTGCTGACGAAACAACAGTAGAAGCAGTGCCTGACTTTTTACCGTCTGACAACGAAGACGACGACGAAGACCGTCCAGACGAGACAGATGATAGCACTGCTCCATACGTACCTCCACATATGCCAAAATTTCCTAGTCGACATTCGTTTAAGCAAACGCCAGTACGTGCAAACTGTCATTACAATTTGAACCTTCTGTCGCTTTCACTTCTGACTCCATTTGCTTCATAGGTTTACGTAGGCAGACCAGAAGATCAGCAAACAGTTCGCGAGCTCACATCGCAGCAATCGCGTTTAGTTGAAGATAACTTGAAGAAATTCAACACGGCCATGGAGGCACATCTACTCCAACGAACGAGTCCTCCATCTGAAAAAGAAGCTAGCCATAAAAACGCGATAAGCCCAATCGTTAGTTATCATACAGCGAAACAGCGACGTAGGCGGTTAACAGAATTAGGCGTGTCAGGATTGACTAAAATCGATGCCGCAGCTGCCACCATTGGATCAATAAGCAATTCTGATGATTTTGCAAAACGAAGGAAGGTTAGCGATGTTGGAGTTTGATATCATTGATACATAGCTTTCACCTCCTTTCCTCAAATCCCTCTTGTACAAATAGTGTGATATCCGTTTGGCGTCCCAAACACATTATAGATAAAACGAAGTTTCCAAAATGCGCTTGCATACTCCATGCTGTCCAAAAAACCTCCAATTGTTTTGCAGATAGTGGTTTAATGATTTGCTATTTATTTAAAGACTACGCAAATGCTATTTGACATTCCTAGCAACAATAGGTCTTATTTACAGGTTTTGAGAACTTAGCTAAAATCTACACTCTTGGCCTTGTTCGATTCGTCAACTCGAACGTTTAGACGTTCTGGTCTATAATCCATAGTCATCATACTATCTGGGCCAAGAACACGGTGCAACTTGGGTAAATCCTTGCGGCGAAATACCTATAGAACACCCAAATGAGTTTCAAATGAATTATAAGCGTAATCGCCATCGGTAAACTTAACACTTACTTGGTCTTCGGAGAGGTTGTGTTCAGCTCCGTCGTCAACAAAAGTCTTGCCTACAAGCTTTTTGCTCCACGCAATGGTGTTTTCATCCTTATTTTTCAGGCTATCTTCTTGAAGCTTTTGCAATGGGTTCATTTGTGTGAAACTTCTGGATCGTGAAGGGTAAAAGATTCGTAAACGAGTCAAAGCGGGAACTCTTGGCGGAACCATTGCATTTCAACAGAAAGCACTTTCTCCTACCATGCCTTATACGTAAAACAGTCATGGTCACGTGTGTGAGCGTTTGAGCCAAAATGACATTAGCTCGAACCTGCTATTTATTGAAATTCAATATTGCTTCCATATTGGACATGAAAGCCTGAAGTATGAATAAACAATAACGCTTCCATATAACTGCTGTTAAATGCTAAGATTTTTGAGCATATTAATTTCTCTCGGCCCTATCCTCTATACTTGAATTCTGCTGATAGCTGAGGACCTATCATACTGGCTGATACATGAAAAGAGATTGAGCGATTGATCACGGTATACAGTTTTATTATGTGCGGTCGTCTATAGCCTTCGGAACGGAGAGTATGAACAAAATGAGTTGCAATGGAGAAGTGCTGAAGAACAAGGATGGAAAATTATTTAGATGAATCAGTCTGAAGAGCTGGCAGCTTTGGCAGCCTCTTTAGCTCTAAGCTTTTTCTCTCGCTTTTGCTGCTTCTGCTCTTCTTTCTCCTGCTCCATCTTCTGTTTTCGCTCTTCGATTTCATTCAAAAGTTGTTCTTTGAAGGGCCAGTTGTTGGGAATTCCAGGATCTTTCTTGGATCCTAATGAAAAGGTCAGTATCATAGTGCAATGGAAGGTCAACAATATCCTAATCAACACTTACTTCCGTGCTTTGGATTCTTTTTAGCTTCCTTTTTCAGCTTTCGGCGATGTTCCTTTGCTCTTTTCTCATTCTTGTATCGCTTGGCGCATGACATGCGTTTACTTGTTACCTCTATTGGTAGATAAAGAGAGATCAATACATTACGTTCCTTAAGTGGGATGGAAGTCCAGTTGCAAAAATATTAGTGTCTAGTTGCTTACTTCTTCGAGGCATTGTATAGTGTCTGATGTGTCAAAGAACAGGCTTGGTTTTTGGATAGAAAAAAAAAAAAAAAAAGGAAAAAAAGTATTGGAGCGAAATGGTACTGCGTTTCTGTATATGGAAATTTTCAAAATCGCTCCTACTTTGTATCGTGAACGGCGCGACTGGTCATGCTAGACCCTGGCAATCCTAAGGTAAGTTCTTCAAACTCCATTACCAATGTTAAATTAACCAACAGATGATATTGATCATATCGTTCAGCAGATAAATGTTCTTTATTTCGCTGCTGCCAAGGATATAACCGGCCTATCCTCTGAACAGTTGGACTTACCACCCACGCTAAATCACTTGACCGAGATTCTGACTTGCAAGTACGGCGAAGAGTTACGAAAGGTCATGGATCACTCCCTTTACGCCATAAATATGGAATATATTGAAAAGAAAGATGAAGCAAAAACAGAATTGAAAGATAAAGACGAAGTTGCTTTGATACCTCCCGTAAGTGGAGGCTAAAATATTCATCGGTTGATGAGTACATCTGTAAAATGAAATATATTGTGCAAGATGAAAAGAAGTACATAAAGGACAAAAAGATTCTAATCTATGGCGGGAGATTGGTAATGAGAGGGATGTGCGTTATCTATATACGAGAAATTTGGAATTAAATTTGTAAGATTCTAATGAAAGCAACATTATTTAGTTCCCTGTTGCTGTTTCTTTTTGTACTCAGTGATGAGCTCCTCTTGAACGTATGGCATAACAGGCTGATGATCCTTGTATTCCATTGAGAATTCACCCTTGCCTTGAGTAGCAGAGCGCAATTCTGTGGAATAACCAAACATGTTGTTCAATGCGACGTCTGCGGTAACGTTGAAGTAATCCTCTTGGATTTCAGTGTCGACAACGGTACCCTTGCGCTTGTTCAACCCACCAATGACGGTTCCCTGGAACTCAATGGGAGCAGTGATTGCGACGTTCATGACGGGTTCCAAGATAACTGGTCTAGCCTTGGCAAAAGCATCGTTAAAGGCAGCTCGGGTTGCGATTCGGAAAGCCAATTCACTGGAATCGACAGAGTGAGCAGCACCATCTTCAAGCACCATGCGTACTCCGTTGACAGGGTGTCCAATAAGAGGACCCTTGTCCAAAGCATCACGGAAGCCTTTTTCACAAGCAGGAATGAAGTTGGTAGGAATGTTACCGCCAACAACACGATTGTCAAATTCAGTGTCCTTGCCACCTTCTTCTTCAGCAGTCATTGGCTCAATGAAACCCATAACACGACCGAACTGACCAGCACCTCCAGACTGTTTCTTATGGGTGTAGTTAAACTTGGATGATTCCTGAATAGTTTCGCGGAATGCAACTTGAGGTTTACCAGTAACGCAGTCGACGTTGTACTCGCGCTTCATACGCTCAACATAGATATCAAGATGCAATTCACCCATACCGGAAATAATGGTCTCCTTACTTTCCTTATCGACGTGGACGCGGAAAGTGGGATCTTCTTTCTGGAAACGATTGAGAGCCTTGGAGAAGTTGGGTGTCTCTTTACCCTTAGGAGCCAAAGACAAGGAGATGACAGGTTCAGGAACAAACATGGAGGTCATAGAGTACTTGAGAGTACCATCAGTGAAGGTGTCTCCACTAGCACAATCAACACCGAAGATGGCACCGATCTCACCAGCGCCAAGCTCATCAACGTCTTCCATTTCCTCGGAATGCATACGCACTAATCTTGGAACCTTAATCTTCTTTCCAGTCTTAATGTTTGTAACAAAAGAGCCCTTCTTCAAAGTGCCTTGGTAGATACGCATGTAAGTAAGTTGGCCATAGCGACCTTCTTCAAGTTTGAAAGCAAGACCAACGAAGGGATGGTTCGAGAACGGGGCAAGGTCGACAGGTTTTTCTTCATTGGCAGCATCCAGAGCAGTATTGGTCACTTCAGTTGGGTCAGGCAAATAGTTGATAACAGCATCCAAGAGAGGTTGTACGCCATGATTTTTGAAAGCCGAACCCATCAGGACGGGAGAGAACTTGAGAGCAATGGTAGAACGACGAATAGCGGTCATGAATTGCTCGGCAGTAGGTATTTCCTCTAGCAAGTAAATATCGGCGATTTCATCATCAACATTTGCGAGCTGTTCAATTAGTTCATGACGTTTTTCAGTGGCAAGTTCCAGCAATTCTTCCGGGATATCCTTGATGACGAGAGTTTCTCTGAAAATAAAGGTCAATAAAGTCTGCAATAGATCCACCGTTTCATTTCTATACATACCCTCTTTCGCCTTCATTGTAATAAGCTTTCCATTTAACCAAATCAACAACACCTTGGAACTGATCCTCAGCACCGATAGGAATTTGAAGAGCAGCAGCTGAGAGTTTAAGCTTCTGTCTAATTTGATCAATAATTCTAAAGGGATTGGCACCAGCACGATCCATTTTGTTGATGAACGAAATACGTGGAACATTGTAACGACGCATTTGGCGATCGACAGTAATAGTTTGAGATTGAACACCAGAAACAGCACATAAGATCATAACAGCTCCATCCAACACACGCAGCGCACGTTCAACCTCAATGGTAAAGTCGACGTGACCTAATACATAGCATTGTTAGAAACATAAAAATCTACTTTACATATGATAAACAACCACGTACCAGGAGTATCGATGATGTTGATGTTATAGTCACCCCATTTAGCAAAAGTTGCAGCCGATTGAATAGTAATACCCTTTTCACGTTCCAATTCCATAGAGTCCATTTTGGCACCAACACCATCACGGCCACGAACATCGTGAATCTCTTTGATTCTTCCAGTGTAATACAAGATACGTTCGGTACAGGTTGTTTTACCAGAGTCAATATGAGCAGAAATACCAATGTTTCGCAGCTTGCGCAGGCGAGCCTGCAAAGTAACAAGTCAAGCTATTAGCAAACTTTGAAATAACAAAATCAACTCGGCATCAGCATTTAAACATACAATATCGTCGGCATTAGCGTCTTCACCAGTAGTAGCGGTCAAAGCCGGGTCGAATTCGTAAGTGGACTGGAAGCGCTGTTGCAAAACGGAGGGGAACATATTGAGTGGTCTCTTTGGAGCTGCTGAAGCCAATTTGACTGCAGTAGCACCATAGGAAGTAGCCTTTTGAGGCAGTGCTCCCCATAAGTTGCGTACGAACGACATTGCAATGGTGGAAACCTACTGTCTGCAATTCAATTACAACCAAAACACATTTTTTATTTTTTTGCAAGGCACCATTCCAAAAATTGTGACTGTCTTTTAATAAATGGCTCGATGGTCTGCAAAAACTCGCTTTGCAACTTGTTGACAGCTACAGAATGAATACCGTGGCACATCAAAGCTTCAAACGACTAGCTTTCAGCGTGAGTAACACAAGCGGAAGAGTTATACACTACGTGATGCTAATTTTTATTTCACAGTATAGAACTACCATAGGTGCTCGCCTGGCACCAAAACCTAGAAGTCTGCCTAAAAGCTTACCAAGCTTAGCAATCGCGCCTCGACGTCCTTTCAGTTCAGGAATTAAAGACACCAACAAAATCAGAGAAAGAGCAGCTATAGGAGTAAGTTGTTTATCGAAATAATTAGATTAAGATATGCAGCCTCATAATAACGATGGTTATTAGCCATTCACATGGAAGGCTGCAGCATTGTTTCTCGGGACCGGAGCGGGATTGCTGCTATACTTCAAGCACGAGAAGCAAAGGGTGATTCAACTTCGTGAGTAACCTACGGGCTTCTTTTCAAATACCATAGCTGGCATTTGTTACTGATGCTGTTTTACTAACTTTATAGGAGAGGAGCAAGAGAAACAAACCGCTAAATCTGTTGGCAAACCAAAAATTGGTGGACCCTTTACCTTGACAAACTGTTCAACAAAGGAAAAGCTCAGCAATACTGACTTTGCTGGCCGCTATTATATGGTATACTTTGGTTTTACCAATTGTCCAGACATCTGTCCAGATGAACTCGACAAGATGGCCGATGTCATTGATAAAGTTGGTACGTAGGATTAGTAATAAGAGCACAATGTCTGTCGTTTATGAGATATTGACAACCCACGACTTTTAAAAGCCACCGATCCTGAACTTGGAAACATTTTGACTCCTGTGTTTATTACCTGTGATCCAAAGAGAGATACACCTGAAATCGTACATGAGTACATTCAAGACTTCCACCCAGAAATGATTGGTTTGACTGGTACTCAAGAAGAAATTACAAAGGTCGCCAAGAGTTTCCGAGTCTACGTTTCTTCCCCACCGAATGTGAAAGAGGGAGAAGATTACTTAGTTGACCATTCAATCTTCTTCTACTTGATGGATCCTGAGGGTAAATTTGTGGATTGCTATGCCAAGGATGCCACAGCCGACGAAGTCGCCTCCAGCTTCAAAAAGTACGCACTAGAATACAAGAAGGAGGGCGGAAAGGTGGTACCAGTACCAAGGAAGAAGAGTCAGGAAACTTTGTAAATCGTTTATAGCATAGAATTTTTTTTTAGTGTCAGCATCTCTTTTCAAATATACAATTTATTGAAGCTGATTAGAAAAGGTGATTGGCGTGGAATACGAAATCTACAAAATGATACATTTTCCGGAACTAGATTTGCCTTCAGATTTCTCTTGCTTAGCTTTACGATCTCGAATTTGTCGCATCAGCTCAGTATACACTTCATCTACGTTTTGTCGTGTTTTCGCCGACGTTTCAATGTATTTGCAATTCCACTCGTCAGCTAATGCGGCAGCTTCGTTTTGAGGTACTTTGCGCAAGTGCTCCAAATCCACCTTGTTTCCAACCAAAATAAACGGCACCTTGTTTGATTATGTCAGTATGTCTTGGCACTCAAAACTCGCAAGATCTTTAAACTTTTAGTATTACCGTTTCATCATCCAGCACTCGTGCAATCTGATCCCGGAATTCCTGAGTATGTTCCAATGACTCCTTTTCGCACACTGAGAAGATGCACAAAAAGCCTTCTCCAGATCGATAATAATTATCCCGAATCTATTCAATAAGAGCATAATCAGTGGTATGTCGGAAGTTTTAATGAAACAGCTCTGAGCAATAATTATTTCTGTAGTCCACAGTACAGCATCAAGCGGTACTGATAAGCTCTGAAGGAGATGGAACTTAATGCTTACGGCTGCATATTCTTCTTGTCCAGCTGTATCGAGGATGTCAATTTGGCATTCTTGGCCATCAAGCACTGTCTTCTTGCGGTAAGCTATTACAACATCGGTGCATTAGTAAGCTAAAGATGTTCATCAATTGATTTGCTATTCACGCCTCTCGCTAACTTCCACTGGGCAGTTGTCATGTAGTGTGAAAGTGATCTTACAATCTGCTTTGGTGGGATCGTACTCTTCTACGAAATCTCCGTACATATACTGTAAAGTGAGGGCTGACTTTCCCACACCTCCAGACCCGACCATAATTATTTTGTGAAGTGGTAATGATTGCTTGGATTTCTTTCCCATTGTGGATGCTTGATGGGGATATATGAATTACGTTGAGCTTTAAATTGCTTTTGTTCGCTGGCCAAAAAAGCGAAATTGTGACAGAACCACGTGGTCCAAGCTGTTCCAGAAATGAACGAGTGCTTTGTTGAAGTTGGAATGAGCCAATCATATCTCCGCATTTCAGAGCACGATCGAGAGGGCGATCACTGCTGTAAGAACTCGTATATGCCACAGTAATGTTTTTTGATGCGTTATGTTATTTTCATTCAAATAATCAAATTCCGAAAGCAAATCCATTTGATTTTTTGATTGTTTTCGACGTAATGGTATAAGGAACAAGCGTTAAAGCAGATGTTTGCCAAGCGTATCAAGTGCCTTTATTGTAAAATGCAATCCTCTGAGCGATGCCCATTTTTACCCGCCAAGTCATATTCTTCATTTACTTCGCCTTCAACATCTGAAGGCTTGTAGGCGGCTTTCGACGAACTGAACGCCCTCCCGAGCTTGCGCAAATTGTTAGAGACACTTTTATGATCTGAGCTACGGATAGAATTGGTTGGAGTATTGGATATCGTCCCGGCTCTTGGTGGCTCTGACATTCGACGGTCTTTTTTACGGCGAACTTCGCTGGTAACGTGGTTGTATACTTTAGCTGACAAGGCCCACTGTGTTGTAAACAAGTTTGGTGAATGTTAGACATTTTGAATCTTGGCAAAACTAATTCTTTTGCAATACCTACATCATAAGATGGCTGTTGCTTGTTGATTTTTGGTGGACAAGATAGTGCATTAGGACGGCAATGCTGGTGACATATTAGCGAACATACTAGTAAATGCAGTCAATATAAAATAGTGCTTGATCGTTTTTGTATGCTATCAATTTACCTTCACAAAAGAGGGCCTGTCGGTTCATGACCTCTCCGCACACTTTGCAATCCATTTCTATTGTAATTAAAAATATTTATATCAAAGCACAGGTCGAGAGAGGTTGAGTTTGTAATAGATACTTACGCTTACTAAAATCTGATTTAACGAAACAGTGCGATATATACTCGTCTTCGGTATTCAGAGTATCAACTGTTTGTGCATAGCCGCCGTAAGCTTCAAAGTAGGGTATATCGCTGATGGACTTATAGCGAGCAGGCGTCGAGGTGCACTTGGTATAATGCTTATCATCGTCTTTTTGCAATTCAGATTCACCATGGTCAGTATCGTGCAAGTTGAAGATATTATGCAGCAATTGTAGGCTTCTTGTGTGCATACGTGCTGGCCGATGCATTTTGATCATATTATACGTTTGATTAGCTTGCAGCCAGGCATGATGACGAAGCTCTGCTGCGGTAGGTCGATTTTCCGGATTCTTTTGAAAACAGCACAAGAGGAATTGACGCATTTCCTACAATCAAATGTTGAGAATCAAGCACAAATTTACGAGAGCAAGCAAGTCAGAACATACTTCTGAAATTTTGTTGGGCAAAGGAGGATAAGCATCTTCTACAATGCGGAATAATGCTGACATTGCAATCAAATCAGCATAAGGGGGTTTGCCGGTCAGTAGCTCAATCAAAGTGCAGCCCAAAGACCTATGCCAAAAATCAATATATGAAAAAATTAATATCACAGTGAGATCTTGCTTACCATATATCAGACTTGACGGACGCTCCACGTAGCTCTATCACTTCTGGTGCCACTGGAGGAATCTCGGTTAGAAAACATAGCTGACAGAAACAGAAGTTCATACTGAAAGCATACTCCAATTAGGTGTTCCAGCAACTCGACCAGTATCAGACTCCTTGATCTTCAGGTTCAATGAGACGCCGAAGTCAGTGAGCTTGACATCACCAGTCTTGGTGGTAAGAATATTCGCAGCTTTTAAATCACAATGCACAACCTAGGAAAAGTTTACAGTCAATATACAACTGCGATCTTGTAATATCTCCTTCACTAATTCTGCTTACCTGGTTTGCATGCAAGTATTCCAAACCGCTCAAAATCTTGATACCAAACGAAGCTACTAGCTTTTCTGGGAAAGCACCAAATGCTTTCAGCGTGGACAGTAAGGAACCGTTCTCCACATATCTATATAAGTAAGCAATTAACCAAGCAATACCGTGACATACAAATACGTGAATGCATACTCTAGGACAATGTTCATATAACCGCTTTTCTGAATGAATCCATGATATTTAACAACATTGGGATGGGCCACAGCCTTCAGCATTACGACTTCGCGCTAAGGGGTGTCAATCAGAATGAAGAAAGATAAATACAAAATTTGTTGCAATCTCTTACCATAATATCAGCTAATATATTTTCATCATCAATTTTGATTCTCTTTACAGCAACAACTTCTCCGTTTTTTAGATTTAATGCCCTATACAATAGGGGGTTAACATATTGCATATAGTCGGTATCGATCATATCCTTTTCTTATACCTATATACCGAGCCAAATTGACCTCGACCAATACAGTTACCAAGTTGCTATTACGGTGGTGCAACATTTGTTAATTATGCGGTCCACTCTGTTTTATATATCGCTGATTTACTTACGTATTGGGCTAGTATTTGGTTATTTTTTGATCTCAAAGACAATTTCTCTTTGATACCATCGTCCTTCAAGGCTTGTATAAGTTGTAATTTCTCCTGCTCAAGCTTACGATTGTTTCTATAGTCTTTAATATATGAGGGGCTTTCCTTTGCTGCTGTGGGAGTCGATTTGGATGGCGTGAGATGTTGCTCATCAAATGAGCTTCGTATGTTGCTGTGTCCTTTTATTGGACGTATGTTATCTAATGATTTTCTCGTTTCGACGACTTGATGAAAAGAAATTGGCTCATCTGGAGAATGATAGGGATTCAGTGGTCTCCTTCTAATTGAAGTACCATAACCACTATCTAAGGACACCTTATGCGTGTTTCTGGGTGATCTTGATCTCCTATACTCGAAACTGGCGGAAGAAACTGAATTATTCTTTCTTACTGATGGAGATGTTGGCCGTAAGGGAGATCTCGGTGGTCTGACGCCGCTCTCGTACACATCTCCATCCAATGCTGACAACGATTGTCGACGGCGAACTTTGATTTCCAACGAACTTGATCTTTTACTTATGGAATGCGTAGATGGTGGGTATGCAAATATATCACGAACGTCGGGATAGTGAGATTGCGCTTCTGCAAATCTATCTCCTTGCTTTAGTTTTGCATGATATTTTCTGTGCATTCTGTCATCTCTTTGATCCTTCGTTTCAAACTGTGAAGCTGAGCTCCCATCCTGAGGTTCATTGGCATCCTCGTCCAAAGGGTGTCGATAACTCATAACTTCTGGAGTCTTCAACTCATGTTCATTTTTCAGCTCTGTTAGAGAACTCACAAAATCCGCCGCTGTTGAAGGATTCTCCTGAATATCAAGATTCTCTACCTCCTCGTCAGGTGCCTCCTTGCGTTCGGTAGACAATCCCTCATTACTCCTATCGATATGCTCCTGAGTTTTAGTATACAACTCTTCTGTACGAGATAGATCTTGGCATAGGCTGGTCTTGTATTTAATAATTGGTTCTGAAAATTTTCTCTTTGTATGTATTTTCTCGATAGTGAGTATGGTGTTGATGACCTATGTGACGCACAATGGCACACAAGATAGTTTTGCCAAACAATGATTTAAGAATCGTACTTTCTGATTGAAAATAAAACATAGATACTAAGTGTCCTTACAGCAGTCATATCTTTGGCTTCGAAGAGGTCAATTGTTTCGAACAATTGCGCGGTATTCAAACCAAGCTGCAGGTAATACCATTTTAGTTCAATTACAGGATCACCTCACCCTGACTGTCATGATTGCGCATACCTGTCGAGCTCCTTGTAAAAATCGAGTGATATTATCCATCTGTTTGTTGAAATTTTAGACTGCTGAGCTTGGTTATATCATATTTAGAACCTCATCTACCTTGACGAAAGGCAAATCTTTGGCTCCGACTTGTTTGATTGTGTCAGGACGTAATTTATTCACCAAGCTATGAATTATTACAATCGAAATTCCCTTCAAAAGAGGCTACAATCATCCAGAAATTGACTTACTTGCAAAGTAACACTCCATCTTTAAGCTCAGTATGTAAGTTATCGATGGAAATTGAACATCCCAAGATATTCTCTAAAAATTGAACAGCTGCTAGCTGATCATTTTTTTGTTGCTCGAATCTCATTTTGTCGAACAAAATGTCTGCACCACTTTTGGTGCGACTCATATTTTGTGAATACATTTACCAAACTGCTTCACTCTTTGTATGTTGTCACCTATAAGGAAGTTGAATTATAACGTAATATAATGTCAAAGGACTGATGGAAAGTTATTGAGGGCTCGCGACTATCTTGTGAATGAATGTATAAATTAATATGATAGCCAACAATGAATGAGATACGAGAAAATGTAGTAAGTAAAAGGAAAGAGATGATGAAAGCGGTTGCAGGGTTTCAGCGTCTTAGGAGAATGCAGATCCCTATCGTTTTTGGTATTGTGACTTTTCAAGGAGATCAGCGTGCTAAGTCAAGCAAAGGGGCTTTCGGGCTGGTTTTAAGAGAAGCTTTATACTGTTGATTTTGGTAAATTTTGCAGAAATTTCATCCATATCTACGTCAGGCAGGGCCTAAATTTGCATGCAATCATAATCAATTTTTGCGCTTACTTACCAATATTGCAAGAAGCAATATGCCCACTCCCGACGTAGTTAAGGGGGCAGGTGATGCAAATAAGCGTCAATTTCTATGAAAACGTGAAAAGTCGCCACCGGTGGCAAGTTGAACTCTATGGAAGCCGCATTATCAGTATGACACAAGATCATGTTTTCACCTTCAACATAAGAATTGTTATTTTTTTTCCATGCTGGTGGCTCACTACATAAGTGTTTGTCTGCAGAAAATTCAATTTGCGATACGTTAAATATCCCTTAACTTTGGAGCATACTTATTTGTGCGTCAGCCTAAAAAGCATCACACAGAACAGCAAAAATATAGGAGAACGACAGTAATTAACAAAAACAGTGAATGTCCATCACCACCAGCAAGTGGTATCGGTGTACAGGATTCTATTTTTTTTTTACTATTTTTCTTAATTCTGAGATGTTAGCTGCAGCAAGTGATAGGCTCTTAAACTAATAAAAACACCTTAATCTTATTCATACTGTTAAATATTTAACAAAGTTATGTCTATCAAATAGAGATAATGATATGAGCTAGCCATATTCACGTACAAGTGTGAATGTAGAACTGTGATTTCCAGCTTTAATACGCATTGCACATTTTTCAAAATTGTATAAATAGCCCTGCTGTATTTCTCGGCAAATATGATGTGAAACTCGATCCTAGATGATAGTGCGATAGCAAACTACTAGACATCAATTATAAGCCCAAGTTTAGGAAGCAGCAAAGGCACAAGCTTCTATTCACCAAATTTGTTCGACGGCTGAGATTCAGATGAAACTTTGGCCCCTCTCTGTGCTTATTTTCATTAATTATCTGAAGAACTTAAGAATAATTACATGTTTTACACAAGGAGATGTTCATAAAATATATGTATATATCACTTGCCATCAAAAGTAGCTAGCAAGCGTACTTGCCAGTAGCATCAAGAAGCCAAAGATAGTTGAAGCTTATGCGCACGAACCAGGTCTAACATCCACCAGTCACGTGACTTATTGCAGCGCGTACTGAATGCGATGCTTGCGCTGCCATATCAGCTTGATATCGATATTTAAGCTTCAACCACTTTTCATCAGAGATGCAATACGGTGGAAGCGGCAACGCGAATGCTCTTAAGAGGGCAGAAGGTATGATGGATTACAAGGATGAATAAATGAATGGATGGATGGATGCTTTTTTTACTACCTGATGGTTTCTAACAGGATAAATTCCAATTCAATTATGCAGAGCTCATCGCAGTTGGCCAAAGCTTGGCTGCGCTACAAGCGCTTCATGAGGTTGTAATGTCGAAAAGATCGCGCAACACTCCACTCGTGTCCATGGAGCCTATAATGTTGAAGTATGTCGAATTGTGTGTCGATTTACGAAAAGGAAAGATGGTCAAAGAGGGCCTGCATCAGTACAAGAACATTGCTCAAAACACTAGCGTCAACACAATTGAGGTAATCAATCGCGCTGTTCATCTTCAACATGATTGAACGGTTGCTTACTTTGTCCATTTAGCTTGTCATCAACCGTTTCTTGGAACTTGCCGAAGCTAAGGTCACCGAAGCTCAAGCTAAGGCTGACAAGATCACCTTGGATGCTATTGACGATTTGGAAGCTTCCGAAACCCCTGAATCTATCATGCTTAGCACTGTTAGTGGCGAACAAAGCAAAGATCGCACTGATCGATCTGTTGTTACACCTTGGTTGAAGTTCTTGTGGGAAGCATATCGCACTGTCCTTGATACTCTTAGAAACAACGTTCGTTTGGAAGTGCTTTATCAATCTGTTTCCAACCAAGCTTTCCAGTTTTGTTTGACCTATGGTCGTAAGACCGAATTCAGACGCCTTTGCGACATCCTCCGCAATCATTTGCAAAACATCGCCAAATATGCTCACCAAGCTCATTCTATCAACTTGAATGACCCTGACACACTTCAGCGACATTTGGATGCTCGTTTCAACCAGTTGAATGCTGCCGTTGAGTTGGAACTTTGGCAAGAGGCCTTCAAGTCTGTTGAAGACATCCACACTTTACTCTCCATGTCCAAGCGTCCCCCCAAGCCCGTCATGATGGCCAACTATTATGATAAGCTCACCAAGATTTTCATGGTCAGCGAAAATTACCTGTTCCATGCTGCTTCTTGGAACAGATACTCCAACATCGTCCGTGCTATCAACAAGAACTTGACTGACGATGAGCAAATTGCTATGGCCAACACTGTTTTGTTGTCAGCTTTGGCCATTCCAGTTATCACTACCTCAAGAACCAGACCTGGTTATGTTGAAGCCGATGAGCAAAGAATTCAGAAGCTCAACCGCCTTTCATCTTTGCTTGGACTTCCTCAACATCCCAGCCGTTCAGCTCTTTTGAAAGAAGCTCTGAACAAGAACATCTTGCGTCGTGTTCGTCCTGAAATTCGTGACCTGTATAATATCCTTGAAGTTCAATTCCATCCCTTGTCCATCTGCAAGAAGATCAACCCAATCATGTCACAATTGGCCGAAGATCCTGAGCTTGCTAAATATGTTCGTCCTCTTCATCAAGTTATTCTTACTCGTCTATTGCAACAGGTATGGTTTTGTTAGTCTATATGCCAATATATAAAACATATCTAATGTTTTATCCAATTATAGCTCTCACAAGTGTACACTACCATCAAACTTGACTTTGTTCTCGAGCTGGCTTCATTCCCTGAACCCTACAAGTATGACGCCTCCACTATTGAGAAGTTCATCATGAACGGTTGTAAGAAGGGTGAACTCAGCATTCGTATTGATCATGCCACTCAAAGCATGACTTTCGAAACCGATCTGTTCGCACCACCAAAGGACACCATCGCTGAAGGACCCAAGCTTCAGTCTTCCCCCGCTGACCTTATGCGCACTCAACTCTCTCGTCTCGGCAAGTGTTTGCACACTACTGTCCAGATGATTGACCCCTCTGTACAACAAGCTGCTGTTCGTGCTAAGGAAGAAGCATTTGCTCGTGCCTTGGCTGGTGCCGAGGAGGAGCACAAGAACACTCTTGCACGAAAACAAATCATTGAGCAACGCAAGGAACATATTGAGACTGAGTTGGCTCGTGCCGAACGCGAGGCTGCACAAGAGCGTGCTCTCATTGCTCAACAGAAGGCTGCTGCTGAACAAAAGAGACGTGAAGAAGAACAAAAGCGCCGTGAAGCTGACCGTCTTCGCAAGATTCAAGAAGAAATTCAGCGCGATCAAGCTCAAAAGATTGCTGACGAGATTGCTGCCAAGACCGGTATGCAGCTCAAGCCAGAGGAGATTGAGAATGCTGATGTTGAGACTTTGCTCAACCTTAAGGTCAGCCGCCTTCAAAGCGAACAAAAGGAGCTCAATGAACGTCTCAAAAACATTGCCAAGCGATTGGATCATACTGAACGTGCTTACCGCAAGGAAGAAATTCCTCTTCTTGAGAAGGATTATGAGATACAGCAGAAGAACGATCTTGCTTACTATGAGGCTGCTCGTAAGGCTCAATTGAAGGCTGCTGCTGCCAAGCATCAGGAAGATATCAAGATCAAATCTCGTGTGGGCCGTATCTTCGATGACTACAATGCATTCAAGAAGAATATTGAGAGCCAAAGACAAGAGGTATACCGTGCCAAACAACAGGCAATTGAGGAAAAGATTGCACAAGAGAAGCAAAAGAGAATTGAGCAGTACAGAGCTCAAAGAGAGGAGATGATTAGACAACGCGAGGAAGAAGAGGCTAGACAGAAGGCCGAGAAAGAGCGAGAAGAACGTGAACGTGAAGGTACTTGTAACTACAAATTGATTGATATAAAGCCAGCCATCATATTAACAAATGATTTTGCAGAACGTGAAGCCCGTGAAGCTGAAAAGGCAGCTGAAGCTGAGAAGCGAAAGGCAGAAGAGGAGGAGAGACAAAAGAGGCTGGATGAGATTGCAAGACGCCAGAGAGAGAGGGAGGCCGAAATCGAAGCCAAACTCAAGGAGAAGTCTTCACCTCGCGCTGCACCAACAGATAGATGGGTCCCACCAAATCGACGCGATCCTGCTCGCGAACCTGCTCGCGATCCTGCCCGTGATCCTGCTCGGGAGCAAGAAGCACCCAGCAACGATAGATTTGGTCGCAGTGAAGGTGGCTGGCGTCGCGCCGGACCGCCATCTGATGACAGATTTGCTAGACGAAGTGGACCCTCTGATAGCCCACCATCTAGCGCGAGCGGCCCACCACGTTTTGTTGCTCGTCCCGGTGCTTCTACTGGTGGAGGTTGGAGAGAAAGGGAAGCTGCAAAGAGAGCTGCTGCTGGCCAAAATCAACCAGAAGGCGAAAAGAAAGATCAAGATGGGTTTGTCCCAGTGAAACGTGGTGGCAGATGGTAACTTGGTTCATCATCTGCATGTAACTCTGCATGGTCAACGTGACTGCTTTTCATACATTCTACCTACAAATAAAAAGATACTCTGAATTTCCAAATATTCAAAGCTTGATAACTTTTGCTGAACAGGGGTTTAACAACTTTTAGCTATGGCATCAAATTCAGGATTTTACGGCTCTAACACCGGAGTATGTACACAACATAAGAACAATCCCAGACATTTTGCATCTCTTAACCGCTCATGATTCCATTCACAGAAAGACACTACATTTCGTAGGACTTGGGATAAGGACGAATATGCTGCAAAAGCAAAGGAGCGAGAGGAAGCTGACAAATTAGCAGAAGAGAATGAAGAACGCAAAGCAAAAGGATTAAAACCAAAGCATCGACCGTCTGCTTCTCAACCACAGCGTGAACTGCTCAAGGCTCGTGAAGAAAAGGTTGTATTAGATGCCAACCTTAATAAAACCCAAGTTGTTGCAGTTGGAGCTGCTGGTCCAGCATCAAAACAACCGGGATTTTACTGTAAAGTGTGCGACGTCGTGATTAAGGACAGTGCGAACTATCTTGATCACATCAATGGAAAAAAGCGTAAATGTCATACAACCATTAAATTTCATGTCCTTGTTCCCGTCTCACATCTTTCTCTGCAGATCAAAGAGCCCTTGGCATGTCGATGAAAGTAGAGCGTGCTTCACTCGATAGTGTTAAAGAAAGATTGGCTGCACTGAAGCGTAAGAAGGAACAGCCCCAAGAAGAATATGGTTAGTCAAAGTATTCCTTTCAACTTTCTGTAGCAAGCAATGGAGATAGTAATTTGCCTGATTTTTAGATTTGGATGCGCGAATCGAAGCAAGGCAACGTGCGGAAGACGAGGCCAAACGAAGGAAAAAGGAGAGAAAGAAGGCTAAGAAGGATTCAAGTACTGCAGATTCTGCAGAAAAGGCGCCAGAAACGAACGAAGCTGCGGCAGCAGGGGAAGAGGATGAGATGGCCAAAATGATGGGATTTGCAGGATTTGGAAGCAGCAAAGCATAAAGTAAATGATATCCCAGCATCATAGAAAGTACCAGATACTTGTATCATTATTCAATTTTATTTGATTTCTTTTTGGGAGTCACTACTGTAGGCTTTCAAATTAACCTCATTCCGTGGGTCCAAGTGCTTGAAGTTGGCTCAGGAACTCAGTTGGTGACAATATGTCAGTTGAGCCATAGGTGATTTTCTTTTGTAAATTATTGCGCTGTCCAGTGAAGTACTGTTAGTAAAATCTGTTTTAAAAGTAATTGAAAAAACAACAACAACATACCGAAGCAACTTCTTGCAAATTTTGATATTCAATGTAGTTGCCACCACCAATGACAAAAACAATTGCTTCTTGATAAGCAACCTTGTGACGTGACGGTTTGGCATTCTTGCTCAACTTGGGGTCGAACTGTAAATAGTCGTCTACTTCTGATATTTCATTTATGGGGGAGATAATGTTTGACACTATTTTGCTGACGATAAGTTCCTTTCTTGAAGGCAAAAGGTTCTTAACGCCAGACAAAAGGTTTTCAAAACCACCACCTAAACCTCCTTCTTTGAGTCTATCCGTTAACTGAAAGACACGTATGTTAGCGTTGATCAAAGGGCTATCTCTAACGTTTCGAGAGTAATACCTTGTTGCCAATACTGCTGAAACCACGCAAAAGCTCGTTTTGATAGCCTGTTTGAGGTGCCGTTGAGGCTGCGACAGAAGTCATTCGCATGAACGCACGAACCCTATATGCAAAATTTAGCTCTCGTTTCTCTCATGGTGTTTGCCGCCTGATAACCTACTTTTTGATGTAATTCAAAGCCTGAAGTTCGCAGCCGGCAGCTGACAAAGCTCTTTCATATTCTGCCATATCGTCCTTTGGTATTTCTTCGGTAATAGTCAAGTAGTAAATTAGGAAAAGTCGAAGCTTGTCAGAGGGTTCTTTCTTCTGTGGATCATTTATCATTTCTAACAACATGCTCTTGTTCTATAAAGATATATGAGTACCAAGCCAGGTGCCGATAGAAAGAAACTGCAACTACGCTTACCTGTCTGGCAATCACTTCTTCAATTTGGAAAAAGGAATCCAATTGTCGGTCTTTGATACCGTTAAGTAAGAATGTAGCAATATTCATGTGCATATCTAATGTAGCCTTTCGAGCAGTGAGCTCAGGGAGCGCCGTTATCGCCGACTTGAGGTATTTTGCATTCGAGGAGAAGTCACTGCAAGTAAAATCATCATCAAACTAAGCCCAATATCATAGCCAATGCCAGACCTTATATACTCACGCTTGATCCACGTCATCCAAGGAGCTCACGCCACTCATACGTGTGATTTCAGCAGCATCCTTCTTGTACTTGTTCAGTTCGATATCAATGTCCTCTGCCATGTTTTGTTAACCTACTGTCATGTCATGTCATGTCACATCGGCATTAGCCCAACTTTACCTGCAACTTGCGGAAATGGATTTGATGCATTCTTGTTCCAAAAGAAATCCTTAGCCTCGATATCATAAGTTTTTCTCTTTTTCGGGTTGTTGTCTTCCGACTATCATATTTCGCATATTAGCTCTTTTCATCAACAATGAGAAATGGTCATGTCAGTAACAACATACCTCTACGACTATGCGGTTGAGTTTCAATTCAAGTATATCATGAATCAAAGCTTGATATGTCCAAGAGTGACTGAGCATGGGCACAAGATCAAGACTTCTGTCCAATAGGATTAAGACTATAATGATTTTAGTGAAGTTTCCACACCAATCTTGAAGGTGTTTTTGACTTACCTGGTCGTTGTACACTTGCTGAGTTGCTCTCAGAGAAAAGGTTATTTCGAGAGTTCATGACATGATCGCGAAGCTTGGTATCTAGTTTCCGCGCCACCATCTCAGCTGCATTGCCTCTGGGGCATTTGATAATAGGTACGACTCCTACAAATCTGGTCAATCGAGATAAGCTGATACCCTATCAGTGACTGATCTTATACTCACCCATTGTTACCAGCACAGAGAAGAGCGAATTTGCAATGGAGTCTATTGTGCTTTCAATAGTAGTTTCGGCAACCGTATGATCATTTAAAGTCACAAAAGCACGGGGTTGATTTAGTGAAAATACGTTTGCGTCTGTGCAAACAAAATTCAAATATTGATCGTAGACTTGTGCCACGGAGCTGGCTGTGTTGGTGGCAATAGTTGTTGCGGCGAACTCTTCCAAAATGTGACGAGGTACACTGGAAGCAAAGTTGATATAATACGAATCGTACAAATCCTTCTTCATATCCTAAAAAACACATCGAAAGTTAGTTTCATCATTCCGCTCTAAAGACAGGATCCCAGATAATTACTTCGCAAATTCGTTTGACATTGTCCGAAGTAGGTTCGACGAAATAAACCGCTGGTACATCTGGAAGAGCAGATCTATCTTTCTTCAATTGCCTATTGATGATAGCACAATTGTAAGATACACTATAAGAAATGTTTATATGTACGTTCGCTCTGACTTACATATGCACCGTAACGCCGTTGTCACGCAAGTCGTTTACACGCATGACTGAGGATATGATATCTTGACCAAACTGATCAAATATCAATACCTTCCATATAATTTCGTCATTACCGTCCGCATTGGGCTTTGATGCTGATACTGTGTACTGGTCACTGCTCTTGTTTAAGTTGAGCATTGCAACAATCGCAGCTATTTTCGACGAAATCTTAGTAACGGTCTAAAAACCTTGCCCACGTTGACAAACAGACGTACCAAACTGAGCATCACGTAGACTAGGTGTCTCTTGGACACTTATTAGAGAAGCCATCTGCAGTGAATCGTAACTTTTAACCACGCGATGACTCTAAGTAGAATTTAAAGCTTGCTACCAGAATGGGCCGCAAGTTTTAAGCGGAATCGAAATTAGAAGTGGAAGATAGCACGTGATATGATACTTGTTCACTTCTGACAAGTCAGAAATATAACCACAGACAAAAGCAGAAAACAAGCATGATATTACTATGGTTTATGGATGGTTTAAGGATGATGATGAATTCATAACTTTGATATATGTGGCAGACGAGAATATGCCTGAATTGCACTTGATTGGGTATAAAACAGGTTCCAGCCTCTGCAAGAAGTTCCTGTTGCATTTTGGTATGACAAGTCTATGCTGTGAAATGTTTAGATAATAATAAGCTTGTTTTTCAAGCCCCTTGGATGATGGAAGATATGTAATCAGAATTAAATGACTTTTGCTTGATTAAACGGCTTCTGCTCATTTGGTGACAGGTGTCAGAAGCCAAAGGGTCCATTATGTTTAACACAATTGAAGACCCTTTTCGCATACATTTTTCCATTCCAAAGCCTCGACCTCGTTTGTTACGTTGTATGAGGACATTAGCGACTGTGATCGGATCAGAGCCATTGAATCTTCGTATTGTATGTACTGGAGATGATGATGTCAACATACTAATGTGATGGGCTAATGCATTTACGATATAACTTACATTATGAGTAGGATAGCTGTCATCTATGAACTCGTTTGATGCTAGATCACCTTCTATAAAAGGTAGAGGGCAAGAGTACCTTCGAAGCATAGACACCTCTGGCTGACTATACAGATAGGACTCGTCCTGTGGCACCCCCAAACACTGTGGTGACGCCAATGGTGTAGAGTCTTGTATACATAGAGTTGCGCCTTCTTTAAAATGTAATTGCTTAGAATTGCCATATTGTAGCTGATCTTGAACTTGTTGCAAGGTGGAAAAGTAATTGTCCATCATGATAATTGGACTGGATGGTAAAGAATAGTTGTCAGAGCACCTTGTCAATGGTGTATCTGTAGTTGCTGGTATAGTATCCTCAATGCTGCTCTTCATGATAAGTTCAACTATGTCTGTTGTATCGTATCCAGATTGGTCAAAATGACCAGTGGGTGTTGAAATTTGAGAAGTATTTATTGACTCGCTACCAGGACCATGGTTGATGCCGTTAATATAACCAGCCATATGATGCAGTTTCGCTGGAGTGTGATACTGATCATCTCCGCCATGCTCTTGTTCATCCAAGGATGTGGACCATGATGACACTGAGGATACGGAACTGGCTCTTCTAGACATGTCTAGGCTGGGACGCTTCAGCTGTGATTTATTGTTTGCCTGGCGCTTCATGAGTTTGCTTTTGGCCCTTCGATTTTGAAACCAAACTTGAACACCTCTGGTAGTCATTTCCAGCTGCATTGCAAGTTTTCTACGTGTACTTGAGTTAGGCTTTGGGTTCTCCAGATAAGTGGCTTCCAGGATCTTGTATTGTGCCTTGGTGGTACGCCGCCTGTGTTTCACTTCAAAAGGATTGTAAAATGTAGGGCTAAATTCTCCATAAGGGAGTTGATGAAAAATATCATAGGTTGGTGTGTTGCACTTTGCGCCATTAGCGCTTATTTCATTGATATCTTCAGGCTGTTTACGTTCTTTCTTGAATGCATCTAGACCCTTAAATTGCTGCTTCGAGAAGTAACACAATGGTAAAGTATCTTCGTTTGCAGGTTGCTGAAAGTAAGACTGCATTGTCTCTGGATTTGATATAATTGGATCTTGCATGGTTATGTGTGTGAAGAAAAGGAATCTCAACAATGAGAGGTATAAAAGAATAGAAAAGTTCTGTATAACAGTTATATGATAAAGGGCAGAGTTACAATCTTCGAAATTTTGAAGAGTCATGGCCCATATATACGGTTTCTTTATCACACCCCCTGGCGATACTTTTATAGAAAGACGATCTAACAAAAACGACCTCGATATTCGGTATGTGTAAGCCAATGCTTTATGAGATGCACTACCGCTCGATTGTACCTTAACCCCTCGCTAATTCAGTGGAAAGAGGGGTAACGGAGTCGTAACGGTTAGCATATAGTTTTTCGCTTGGCTTCCTCAAAGCCAAAATGAATGGGTAGAGTAACGATTAGGAGGAGGTCTCCTGAGTTTTATGATGACATGTTCGCATCATTTAATCGAGACAATGTGTAGACGAGACGCAGGGATTGCAATTTGTGGAGGCAACTAACGTACTTTTGTTAGTAGCGACAACGGACGGGATGAGAAGTAAAAGTCGGATTTGTCAATATTAAGAAAGTGCTTCCGTGCTCTCTATCAATCGTACGATTGAGGCTTTTAGCTATGTTCGTGAGCCAAGAGGGTATGGGCATATGATCAAATGGTCAAGCAACCGACAATCATTTCAACTTCTACATTGAATATCAAAAGAAGTAAAACATACAATCTCTCATGGCCACGCAAGTCTTGCACCAAAAGCTCGCCTTTTTAATCAAAATAATTGCTTTTTGGCGTCAACTACCAAAATTTGAGCTTGTGTACAAGGATGCGGAAATCTAGACTCATGATGCAATTTCAGTCTCCTTGCCTCCTATTCAACATGCGGATTTACGAAAGTACGACTAAATAGCGCAATGCATCCTACAGAAAACGATCGGCAATGTTGTGAAATCTTCGATTTTTGTGAAAATAAACCCCCTTGACGTGTGAATTTGCCATTATAACTCCCGTATCAAAAAAATCGATAATTGCGATCCCTATTGTAAAAGTTCCATGTTCAAAATTCTAGGAATTTTTGCCGCTGGGCATCCGTGCTCCTGCATATCCTCCTCTCGAGGTCATCTTACATCATACAACACTTAAAGAATAATAATAATGTTATGTCCAAGATTTTCACATACTTGGATATCGGATATGAAAATTAAGCTCGAAGTGGACTGGTCAAACGTGATTATCTGGGCCAGGTCACTTATAGAAATAGAAGTACAAAAGCTGCCCAGCCTGCTTGAGCACCAAATGCAATTCAAGCCTAACATGAGAAAAATGACGTACAAGGGGGGCAACAGTGCAAAGGGACCACTTTTCTCGGGGAGTCAGGCCATCAAATTTGGCTTTTTCCAGTGGACATCAATAAGAATTCCACGCGCATTAGCTCAAAGTACAACTTAGTCCTTGTGTGCCCTGGATGTTGCGTAGGTGGATTAGCTATTCCTTTCTATGTTATTTGGCGTTTCATTATTGACAACAAAGCTGTGGTACTACCCGTGTACATCAGCAGCGAACGGAAGATTGAGAAACAGCGTCAGGCATTGTCGTCAGAAGTCGTCAGTGACATTATATGAAGCCCATTTAATGGTCGCATATATGCTAACAATGTCTATTGTAATTAATCAAAATCGATCGATAAGCAAATTGAATAGTACAAGTCAATTATTTATGCAGTTGGCCGAAAAGAATACTAGCACGCATTAGCTTCGTATCTAGCAAGCCAAAAGTACAAAGTAGCTTATTCATGGGCTTAGCCTACCCTTAAGTGGCTACATCCACAAAGTCAGTGTACGCAGCAATTTCAAGTAAATGATCATCGAAAAAATAACAGAACGAACGATCGAAAATGTGTAAAAGCCGATCGCTCGATCTGATATGAATCGTAAGTTTGCATGTTGCGTGAACCTTGTGAATGATAGTCACTGCGTGAAGAAGCTATCGGATTCTGCCTGCAATATGTCGAAACCGTATTTACCGGTGTTTTCGAACTATGTTTATATGAGAGAGTCGTACAAAAAAACGCGTGCTTGATGCAGATCTTGACAACTTTTAGTACATCGGAATGAATCTCTAGAGCCATTTTCGCAATCGCCAGACGAACAACCTCCCTCGAATTTCTAAAGTATCGGGCTCAGTCATGCATCTCGCGATTTTTGCATATGTTATATTAAAATCTTTATACAAGCAATATTTACACTAACAGTAATAGTAGGTACGTGTATAGCCACCATCAAAGTGATATCAAAAGAAGAGGTCGGGTGGATCTAGTGAATTTTCTGAATGGCTATGATAGTAGCCTCTATATATAGCCGGTGGAAAGCTACCGGTATTGTGCTGTGCTACAACCGTAGTCTGACTTACGTCCACAAATAATGGTGGCTGCTTCACGATCGATTGACTTGCAGACCATATATTATCCATTGCATTTCGACACATCGTTTTATCGTCTAGTCTGAATTCTGCAGCCTTGTCTTGTACTTCCGCTTGTCTAAGCTGCCTTTTGTTTGGTTTGTTAAGGATAGAATCCTTTTTCGCGTGCTTTCTGCCCTTTGCCTTTCAAAATCGCAACGAGATGAGTATGGCTATAAATATAATAAATAGCTGAATGCGACATACCACAGTTTTCAGTCTTTTTTTTTCATGCTGCTCTAACGTCTTCCGCTCAGAGTCTTCCAGCTCTTTAGCAAACGCACCAAATACCAAATTTTCTGTGTCAAGAAAGACGACAAATTATTAGCATCATACGACAAACTAACAAGCAGCATTATAGTATCATACCTGGCAAGATGTCAACATTTATGCCATGCTCCTTCAGTGTCTTAAGGAAACCTTCATCGTGTGAGCTTGTCACGTTGATAGCTATGCCAGAGGTTCCTAGCTTTTAATGTTAGATGTGAGCTTGACGCACTTTTATACATATATACAGTGCATACCGTAACGTCCTGTTCGACCCACTCGGTGGAGATAGGTTTCAACATCCTTTGGGAAGTCCAAGTTGATGACCAAATTTACTCGGTCGATATCAATACCCCTAGCTATCTACATATCGAAGGATTTATCAACAAGTTGTGAGATGGTTGATGCACAAAGTTATGAAAGTTACCAGGTCACTGCAAATTAAAACTCTTATCCTGAATTTTCTTGCCTTCTGCATGACTTCCAGACGCTGCTGCTGACTGATACCGGCGGATATGTGACAAGTCTCCCAACCGCTCCTGTTCAGCCATTGAGTTAGATCGACTGCTCTACCTCGATGATTTAGGAAGACAATACATTGATAAAATGGAACTTTTTCCAAAATATCAACGACACATTTAAATTTTTGTTCATATTCATGAATTTGAATTAGTGATGTATCGACAGCTTCTGTCGTTATCTTTACATAGTATTGTTGTACCCCTAATATCACAATTGTTCAAAATATAAATCTTATAGGCTGGCACCAGAATATCCATCTAATTACCTTCAAGTACTGGAGCATCAGTAGTCAAAACAACCTTTTGGGGATTTTTCATGAAATGTTGGAAGTTATCGTACAGGGATTGATCGAATGTCGCTGAAAATGCTATAACTTGCTTATGAATTGGTAGTTTTTCCAATATATACCTATATACGAGGATGAGAATTTCGTTCGTGGCAAATTAACTACGTATGCTGACCTACTTGGTTTGGGCTTTGAAATCAGCTCCCATCAATTTATCAGCTTCGTCAAGTACAGCGAGCTTTATATTGGTCACCTTCAACTTGTTTTGCTGCAAAAGCGCCATAAGTCTTCCTAAAGGAAAGATAATAATGGTGTAATATAATGTGAGTGTCTGATGAAAAATAACATGCGCAATTCTATGTTCTTACCAGGAGTGCCAACAACTACTTGGCATTGCCTCATTTTTCGGGTATCTCCACCAACAGCCAGCCCACCAATAAAGGTTTCGCACGTCAGGTTTTGCATATAGGTTCCTAGAACCCGTAGAACCTCGGTTATTTGGACTGCAATCTCTCTCGTCGGAGCGACAATCAAAATCTATCATAAATTCGTAAGACTATAGCCCATAACATAGCATAGTGACAAATGGCTCAACATACTTGAGGCTCAAATAACGACAATTCCACACATTCCAAAGCTATGGTTCCAAAGACTACCGTCTTTCCTGTCCCTGATTTAGCCTGTGCGATTAAGTCAACTCCAAGACGACCCAGCGGAATAGCTTTGAGTTGAATAGGTGAAGGTTTTTCGTATCCCGAGGCTTTTATGCCCTTTAACAAGTCTTTATTTTTGATCAAGGCATCAAACTGTACGTCTTCCTCGATCTGTACGTCGCGGGATCGTTTCATTGCCTTGCGAGACTTGAATTGATTCGAGCAACAGCTTCAAGTGTGGTCAAATTCGGTAAAACTCGGCCAATGTGATTGGCTAATGACTTTCGCAGTCCAGCAGCACTGCAACTTTTTTTTTTTTTTGGTCGGTCCTACAGATCAGAATTCTCTTGCGTTCAGTAACAGTTAAATGGGAAGGTAAGTAACGACTAATCAAAGTCAAGGTCATATAGACTGAAAACTAACTCAAATTAATCATATAGACTACGTCGCTCGAGAACTCACCACGGAATCAGAGATAATTCTCGAAAATTCCGAACTAGGGCATATACCAAGGATTTAGATCAAATTCACGACGATCTGAAAGGAGAGAACTTTGCAAAGCTTAAGAACCAACCCATCGATGCCGATAAAACTGGTCTTGGTCAACATTACTGTGTTCACTGCGCGTACGTGTTTATTTGTTACCGCCATCAATGGTTCTGTCATTGTACTTAATCTTATTTATAGTCGCTACTTTCCCAACGACGACCAGTTGCAGAAACATGAAAAGTCAAAGGTTCACAAGAGACGGGTGAAGAAGACTTTAGAAGAGCCATATACACAAAAAGAGGTATGGAATCGCTATATCTGCCCAAATTTCATTGACACCTTACTCACAGTAGACTTCTTAGGCTGATGCTGCAGCTGGAATGGGTGCTACAGACAACGGCAAGCGAGGAGGATAATCTAATCAGAGCCTCAACGCAGAGGATGTGAAAATGCAATAGATCTCTAACTTCGTTTCAATTTAATCATGTCAATTTCATCATGTACTATATATCAATTCATAAAATGGGCAATGTTATGTTTTTCAATGGAGGCGATCTATTCTTTCAGATGTTGAGGTTTTGTCCTAGATACTGTCGTCCTCAACTTTACTTTTAGAGAGGCAGAACAATAAGTATAACAATGATGCCCTGTTTTGGTGCGGTTGTGACTCGCAATTATCATCTGTGGTGTCCGAAGAACCAGCACTCGGAATGGCATTTGACTCAGTTTTTTTTGGCTGAACAAGCTTTAAAACTGGTGCTCCGCAAAGTCCAGCTTCACAAATCTTTTTTATTCCTTTCCTTTCCAATCGCAATGCCTCGTCAACAAGTACGTCTACTTCAAGCGTCATTGAGTGTTTCATAACGAATTGAGTCAAGCAATTTTTTACTAATCACTTAACCTTGTAGAGACGCTCCGCCCCACGTGCGCCTGCCCAGCAAACTCGTCAAGCTCACACAGCACCTAGTAGACAGGCACCTCCCCCGCCTCAGCAAAGAGGCCCTCCTCCTCAACAACATCAACAGCAGCGTGCCATGACCCAGCCTCCTCCAGCTGCTGTCGGACAGCCAGCTCCAGCTTCACAAGGTCCTGGACTGTTTGGACAAAGTTAGTACACACTGAAAGCTAGCTTATTTGCACACAGAGTTACTAATTACATGTTTATAGTGGCAAGTACAGCTGCTGGTGTAGCTGTAGGTCATTCAATTGGCCATGCTATGGTAAGTTTTCGGTAACTCCTTTCACTGAAGCAGTGGTTCATATCCCTCATTCGATTTTTTTGTCCATATTAGACTTCTGGAGCCTCAGCCCTGTTTGGCGGCGGTAGTTCAGAACAGCCTGCAGAACAACCACAGGCTGCTCCTCAGCAACAATATTCAGACTACCAGCAATATCAGCAGCCAAGTTACCAACAACAATCTGTTGGCGCTGCAAGCTGTGAAGGTGATGCCAAGGCTTTCACTAAATGCTTGGAAGTGAATAACAATGATGTTGCACAATGTCAGTGGTACCTTGAGAACCTGAAAGCATGCCAACAAATGAGTGCACAATACTAGACCTGTAAAACTTGAATATTTTAAAAGCTTTCTTTCCCAAGACGACAACCGATATTTTATGCCTTGTTCCTTTTCAATACCGTAGAACGGTGCCTTAGTTTGTAAATGGTAGACTTACCGGCCATTCAAAGTATGATCAGATTCAAAGAGTCCTAATCCTATTTTGCAAATTTGCTAAAGGCAGACATTATTGCCGCGCAAGTAATAAAGTAATGGATTGTTAGATCTATCGATAGCAGCGCCTATCTACTGAGTAGCTACTATACGTGAGTGGGTGTATTTGCACGTTGTAGCTTGATGGCCACACCAGCCATACGCATATGTGAACAAGTCCCTTTGTTCATTGTTATTGTTTTATTCGGATTATCCGGAAAATGGGGTTTTGGACTCAGGCATTTCAAAGCAGGCATACGCCAAAGACAATCAAACTCCACGTGTTCGTTTTGCAGCCTTGCTCTCTGTCCTTTTCGTTATGGCTTCCGACCTAACGAAATGTACGCATTTGAAAATGTAAGAATACCTTGGTGTTTTCTATCTTGCTATACAGATATTCTATCCTGGCCTCAAGTCGTTTAATTTTATACTCCATAAAAGGCACATTTCTCGTCAAGAGATCCGGCTCGCCCAAGTGTACTCAAAGCCAACTCCGTCGTCATTGACTTTGGTAATTTACCGGCCTTCGCAAGAGGACTCCAACTCGCGAGAAATTCCCCTATCGTTACTTCAAGTTGAAGGTACAGTCATCGAGAATATAGATGAAAATAAGGTGGGCTGTCTCTTGATTAATATACTACCACAGAAAGGGCCGGGCCACCACCAAACGTTGTGGAAAGCAGGGATGTGTACGGTATCATAGGCTTCATTACGCTTCAAAGCAGTAAGTCATTTTCTTAAAACTTTTCATGTATGCTTGATTGTTTCTGGACAAAATTTAACATATCTCACCTTTGCAGACGAATACGTGATTGTTATCACCGATCGAGAAGTTGTAGGCAACATTATAAATGCGGAAGTCTGTCGTATCAAGTCTGTTTCAATCGAATCAATCACACAACAAAACATGACTCGCCAACAGCAAAAAACAGAACAACTCTTTCTTCAAAGAATCAAAGATCACTTTGAAAGTAATAATCTGTATTATTCGTACGATTATGACATAACACAATCATTGCAGAGACAAGTTAATGTCCTTGAGGGCCCACGATGGAAGAAGGTAAGCTTTAATATTGAGCTTCGATGTTTAGCTCTACATTATTTGTAATCATCCTTTATAATCTTTAGGCGGATGACCGATTCTTTTGGAACCGCTACCTCGCTAGCAAAATGATCAACACCGCAAAACAACCAGCTAATCAGCATGTAAGTGTATATTCTGCCAAAGATCTTTGACATTCAAATGACTAACCAAGTACTATCAAGATCAACGAATTTATTTTACCCATTATCCAAGGATGTGAGTGGCCGCACCTTCATATATTTAGTTCAACACTCGCTCATTCGTTCTGCTTTTTTGTTATAGTTGTGTCTATCAACACTGCACAAATTCAAGCGCAGTCTTTTGCATTTGCTCTAATCTCGAGGAGAAATCGTTATCGAGCAGGAACAAGATATTTTTCACGAGGAATAGACAAGGACGGGAACGTATCAAATTTTGTAGAAACCGAGCAACTGATAGTGTACGACGAGCATGCGACTGGAGGTTACCAATTCATGGGACAGCATCAATTATCCTTTGTTCAAACGCGTGGTTCCATACCACTGTTTTGGGCGCAAGTGATTAATATGCGATACACCCCTCGATTATGGATGGATGACGGCAACAACAGTGTAGGGATTCTTTGTCTTATACCATCACTCTCTATGAAAATGACTAAATTTGGTGTTTTCAGTTAACAGCAATGAAGTCTCATTTTAAAGAACAGACGAACATTTATGGACCGCAGATCATAATCAATCTTGTCAACAAAAAGGGCTATGAATATCCACTGGCGCACGCCTATGCTGACGGGATTAAAGACATCAATGATCCAAACTTGACCTATATCCATTTTGACTTTCATCATGAATGCCGAAAAATGAGATGGGATCGTATAAATCTTTTAATAGATCAGATAGAGGAGCAGTTATCACAGCAAGGGTGAGTACTCGAGTAATCATCGAAACCCGACAATGTGTAAAATTCTTATTATCATCGTCGACCATTAGATATTGTCATTATAATGCAGCCAATACCCAAGCTCCGTATATACAAAAATCGCAGACTTCAGTAGTTCGTTCTAACTGCATGGACTGCTTGGACAGAACAAATGTGGTTCAAAGCACTATTGCCAAGTGGGTTTTGACAAATCAGCTGCAAGAACTGAAAATTTTGTCATCCGCAGAGAAGATTGATGAACATGAACGCTTTATGCAGCTTTATCGGCAAGGTAGATTGTAGATACAGCTTGACCGTTTCTTAAAATCGTTACTAATTCGAAGTTTATCAAGTATGGTCAGACAACGCCGATGTCATCAGTTTAGGCTATTCGGGAACTGGTGCCTTGAAAACAGATTATACTCGGTATGCTTTAAATTTCATTGTTATAGATGATCACTGTTGTCTTGTACTCACACTCCACACAGCACTGGCAAAAGGACAAAAGCGGGTGCTTTTGAAGATCTGATGAAATCTTTAGCTCGATATGTCAAAAACAATTATATGGATGGTAGCAGACAGGACGGTTTTGATCTTGTCTTAGGAGTTTACGAGATTCCCACATCTTCAAGAGGAGATAATCCTTTTGAAATTGAGAAGCCTCTAGTCATTCGTTTGGTGAGTGTCTCAAAGCAATTTGCTACCATGGACTAATAACTTACCAAAGAAAAACTAGATGCCTCTAATTCTATTATTGTCATTGACAATGTGTATATATGGCGTTATGCTGCTTGGTTATTCCGGTATCACCTATACGACCCTATTATGCCTCTTCATCGCATTCTGGTTCTCAGCACTAGTTACAGCAGTTCATTTCATGTTACAAAATAGTCAGTATTTCGTTGACTGGCCAAAATTAGTTCCTTTGCCTGGTTATATAGATTCCACAGTTTTAGATGCTCCAGGCACGACAAGCAAAAACGGGTTCCTGCCTTCAAAGTTGGCTAACCAGCTCCAGCGCCGTGGTAGCAAGGAGTTGAGCGAGCTGGAGCAAGGCGACAAAATACCTCTTAAAAAGATAGCTTGATGTACTCATATAAAGATTGATAAGATTAAATTTGCATTTTCATGAGACTCTTACATGTTCCAGACCAGTAACGAAAAGAAGAAGGAGTTCTTGGAGAAGGCAAAGGCAGACCGCTTGCGTCGAGAGCTAGATAAGAAGCAAAAAGAAGATGAAGAAGCCTTAACGCGCTCAGCTTTGCGTCTGCAAGTATGGTGGAGGTCATGCAAAGCTGCTGAGCATTGGAAACGAGTTGGAAGATGGCAAGTTTGGAATGAGCATGCCGTTGTGGTCAATGAGAAAGCTCCAATACCCGGCCAAGTATGGAAATGTGTTGCGTTGTTCTGGCTGCTAAATGGCACGGACAAGTTGTCTGAGCCGACAGTTCAAGACTGCTTCCAAAAGGTCTGCAAACTTATGCTAACGAAGATGAAAAGACCTGGAAGCTCAGCTAACGAAGCTGGAACTATCCCGTTCCACGCGTTCTTAGCAGACTCCGTACACTCTGTTAAAGCGAGATATATTCTCAAGCAAACCCTGAGAGGATGTTGGGAGAGAGTTACTGATGTTGACCATGGCCAATATCTGTCCGGGCCTGAACTTCGTATACTTCTAATGTACATGTCTCCTAAAACCTACAAGCTCAGCTCAGCCGAACAAATTTTGGATGGCTACTGGGTGATGCAAGGTTATAATCAAAACTTGCGAGAAATAGCAAACTCGATATTGGCCGATATCAGTCCCTATCATCTAATTAATGAAGGTGCTCAGCAAAGATGTGCTAATATCATAAAGCTACAGGATCGAGCCACGAGACATTCCAGAGGTGTCATTTCTGAAGCAGATAAACGGGTCATAAGCAGCACAATACTTTGGCTTACGGCGGTGATACGGTGTTCGCTTTTTATCTTGGAAAATAAGTTGTCAAATAGCAACAGCAGTGAAATGGCGATGGATGAGTTTGCCGTTCAGGTTTTGGCTATTCCTTGCTTGACAGCCGTTGTTAACGAACCATGCATGAACTTGATTGCCAGCTGTGATATCCTGCCAAAAATCACTGCTGGTAGATTCACTCGAAAAAAGGCAGAGCAATTAAGTTCCAGCCTTGAGGCC
This sequence comes from Umbelopsis sp. M5902, assembly GCA_037039815.1. Taxonomy (NCBI): domain Eukaryota; kingdom Fungi; phylum Mucoromycota; class Umbelopsidomycetes; order Umbelopsidales; family Umbelopsidaceae; genus Umbelopsis; species Umbelopsis sp. M5902. The sequence goes on from JAXQGL010000046.1 coordinate 354,687, forward strand.
GACGGATGCTTGTTTTTTGTGGCAAATATGGTGAGCCTGTACCAGTATAGTCTGAAAGAGCATAAGAATGACGGCAATTTGCCGCAGGCTTGTGATCTGGTACAAATGGCAGCGGCTATGCTACAGTGTATTCAGCCCTATGTATCGGCAACGCAGCGCAATGGTTTCTCTAAATATCACTTGCTTTTTGGTTGGTACTCAACAAGAGCTAATCGGAAGACAGCCTTTCCTAACTATGTATATACTAAGGCCATGGGCCAGCTCGAGCATTTGTGGAGCCGACCCTTCATGAACACTTTATTCATGGATGTATGTTTCTTCTGTGATATAGCTCAATCCAACGCCGAATCTCGTTCGTCAGGCTTCAAATCCAAATTCAATGCATCACAATTACGAAAAAAATCCAAAATTCCAGATGATAGACAAAAAATGGCGGATACCACTTATGACGATAGAAAACCACTTGCCGAGCTTTCTATGGATGTAGAAAATGCATTTAGATTATACTACACCTGCACAGAATATTTTCGGGACTCAACAAGGGAGATATGGACAAATGTGGCATTCACGAAGAATCTGGTACCTCAGTTGTGGAAATTATTGAATTCCTTCAGACCAAGCGGTACGGGATTGTCCCTTTATTTGGATGATGCAAAGCAAAGCATGGACTGCATAGAAGGCGAGGTCTTGCTCGATATCCTGAAAGGATTCTGTGAAAGTGCTATTATTGTGTTCAAGTAAGTAATATTACTTTTGACAAGGTTTTATTCTTTGTCTCTATGATGAGCTAATTAAGGACACCACTCTCAGGACGCTAGATAATTCTGATCTTTTTGAGAAGCAACAGCCTTTCACTGTGACAGACTTGAACAATATGGCAAACTTTTTGAACGAGTTTTATTTTGCACTAGTACAGATATGTCCGGTAGATGAAGATTCTCCAAGCACTCTCCCTCCTCGACTAAGACAATTCCAGTGCATTAGAAAGCTGTTAATGCAGTTGTATGATATAGACGGACGCAGACAGTATCGATCTCCTGAGAGTTGGATTCATATTCACGATGCATCCCGACCATTCGCTTCTTTGCCACAATTGATAACTTTTAAGTTCAAACCATCGCAACCATCGCAATTCATGACTAAAGTCAGAAACAATGATCTTGTTGCAAAGAGAATTTTATATTTAATGCCACATACGATACCTTTTCCTACTAGACTGGAAATCTTTAGGGACATGGCTGTTCACCAGCGGGAGCTCACCATGGGTCGCAGACAAGCTCTACTAATTAAAGTGCGGAGGCAGTATTTAATGGAAGATGGATTTGCAGCATTGGCCGACCAAGGTCGTTCAACTTGGTTAGGTGACATTAGGGTATCTTTTGTTAACGAACTAGGTGGGTGTTGTCCAGGCATTGATTCATTCAGACTACCACAGCTCTAATATAACAATATGATAGGCGCTGAAGAAGCAGGCATAGACCAAGGAGGACCTTTCAAAGGTATTTTCCAACCAGCTTTACATAGGTCGATTTACTTTGTAGCTAAAATCATTGAATGTAGAGTTTATATCACAGCTGTCTGCTTTAGCATTTTCTCCTGCTTTTGGACTTTTTTCCTCCACGTCTGTAGACCATTTCTTGTTCCCATCCCCATCTTCGTATGTACATGGTATAGATCATATCGCTCTGTTTCGGTTCATGGGAAAGGTCTTGGCAAAAGCTGTCTATGAAGGCATTTTAGTAGATGCCCAATTCGCGAGCTTTTTGCTAGCCAAGCTACTCGGACGAAATGTCTTTATCGAACAGCTTCAAGAGCTTGATGCCGACATGTTTCGTAATCTCATGTTTCTGAAGCGATATGAAGGTAATGTTGGAGATCTATGCTTAACATTTTCGGCAGACATGGATTTTTTTAACGAGGCAAAGACTGTGGACTTGAAATATGTATGTTCATCTGGCTATCATACCGATATCGTGCTACACTCATCACATTGATTGATACAGAATGGACGTAATATTTCGGTCACCAATGATAACCGGATTGAATACATATATGTAATGGGAGACTATATGCTTAATCAAAGAATCAAGGAACAGACCAAAGCATTCATTGAAGGGTATCTATCGGCTTTTTATACAAACAAAGTTAAATTAATGGCCTAAAATTGAAGTTGAATGAATTTTTCCAGTTTCAAGAGTATTATATCAGACAATTGGATAAGAGTCTTTTCTCCAGCTGAACTCCAACGGTACGTGATCGCTGTGAATGATATCAGATTGTCATTTGCCTCTAGCTAGAATTTTCATTTGTTCGCTTCTGCGTAGAGTTATCTCCGGCGAAAATGTGGACTTTGGTAATTATTCAAAGAGCAGCCAATACAGCAGTAACAGGATTTTGTTACTAACATGCAGCAGACGTATCCGATCTGAGAAGCCATACAGAATATCAGAATAGTGCTTTTGATCAACATCCTGTAATCAAAATGCTGTGGCAGACATTACAAGAGTTCGACTCAAAGGACAAACGTGCGTTCCTGAAGTTTGTCACCAGTTCGCCAAAGGTTCGTCAAATTTTTTAAGCATCTTGTTAAAGTTCATATGAAGTCAGAGTAAATAGAATTTTCTCGCGTCATTAGCCACCACTAGGAGGCTTCGAATATTTGCGACCGCCCTTTACGATCCGACTGATTTCTTTATCTGGTGAGAGCAGCTTCGCAGGTATAACGTATGTGAAGAACATCTTTACGCCTAACGGGAAAGACGGGAGATTACCGAGTAGTTCAACGTGGTAAGTGCATCTATTTTAGTGGATTGTAGTATATTACTACCATACTAAGCTATGGGCCATGATTGGTATCTGCAGCTTCAACCTGTTGAAATTGCCAGGTATGTTAATGATCAGCTACGCTCCCTACTGAAAGTAACGCAATTCATTTTCCTAATACATCATATCTGTCAAAATAGCCTATGCAAAGAAATCAGTCATGAGGGAAAAACTCCAAATTGGTAAAGAAACATAATTTTCCCAATGACTGTAGTACAGAAGATGGGCTGGACGAAACTGATGTGCTAATTCAAAATTTATTTCTCATAGCAATTCATTCGAACACAGGCTTTGAATTGAGCTAAAGGGGAATCTTCTTGTAAATATATATAACAGAACAGCGCGCAGCGTTGTCAGGTTGCATGCCGTGTCTGTGGCTTCTTAAATTTTGCTTGTTTGCCTACTTTTTGCATTGATCGACGTTGTTCGTGAATAAACGGACTAGCCGCTAAATCACTGTCTAGTACAGGCAAAGCCGAAGTCATACTGACGATTACTGCAAGTAATATTGATAGAAGAATATATGTTTGCATAGCGGCAGATTATCAATGAGTGTAAGGATGTGGGACAAGTGAGGGTATGCTTGCGAGTAGAAGGAGTGGAAGAGAGATGAATTGTCCTGCCTGAATTCATTACATGCGCCCAGCTTTATTTTATATAAGCCCGGTTTGTGCAACAACGACCTTATGATTACGAAAAGAGTGCAAGCCATCGTTAACAATTAGTTTATGTAGCCACAGATTATTTTGATTCTTTGTCACACAGTTCTCAAGTACATAACGCACTTTATTGAGCGAGATGTGGTACAAATAGGCTTATGACTTGTGTATGACTGGACGGCCATTAGCGTACAGTTCACTAAAATATGTAATAAATTTAGATATGTTCTAATGTATTCTTACCTCATCGACTGAAATCGTGGGCTCCTGCTTGTACGCTAAATTTTAGAGAAAGATTTAGGAAACGGTCCCTGGCTGAATTACATTCGAATCCGAATTTCGTTTTGGGGGGGGGAACATTTTTTTATTTTTGCAAGTCAGTCTTTGCGTAGAAGCAATTCACTACTGTGATCCGTCATGTCAACCTTTGGTGACAGCGCATATAAGCTTGCCAAGGAAGCAAAAAGAACTATTGAAATTCTGGCTCCCTATAATGAGGATCTGGTTCGAAGCATCTGCCGAGAGATTCGCTTTTTGTGCTCGGTGATTGACAAGATTAAAGCAGAAATGCAAACGGAATTACAAAACAACGCGTCCACTGTCACAAGCATCCTTGTTCACCACTTGACGGTTAAACGCAATAAGCGTGTCCTTATGGCCTATCATCGACAACGTGCTAATCGCGTCAAGCAGATTACATGGGATCAAGGCAACGCGTTAAGCAACGAAAATCGCGTCTGCTTGAGTGGACCTGAAATCGATTTCGCCAAAGACTACGCTGACCTAATTACGTCTTACAAACAAAACTACATGGAAATCGACTTGGGTGGAAATGGTGGGATTGGGCTGGATCCTCCCGTAGATCTTTTCATCGAAGTGCGAGTACTTAAAGATGCCGGAGAAGTTCAAACTGAATATGGCGTTTTGAATTTAAAGCGTGGCAGTCAGTTCTATGTTAGGCGAACCGATGTTGAATCATTGATTCGCTCGGGTTATCTGAAACACGTTTGATCGATAGCAATTTGTAGCATCATTTGTAATATATAGGTAATCAAATCATTTTTTGTACATAGAACATCAATGCCAACAATAAACTGTGCAACTACATCTATACACTTAATATCGTCTTCGCTTAATAGTCGGTCTCCAATCTAATGGATATGATTCTTCCGTCTAAATGTGGGAAAAGACCTGTTAATATACAATAGAATTTCAAAGATAACAATGGTTGTTTGTAAACTTACAGCGTCTTCATCTTCTTTCCAAATTTTGATGGTTTTATCCGCTTCACAAGTAATCAAACGCGATCCAGTTTGATCGAAAGTACTGGCAAAAATACCAGCTTCTGCATCAAGTGAACCAGGTTGCACTGTTGTCTCAACCGATTGGAATCGGTGACCAGACCTCCAGTCATGAAATGCCATAGAACCATTATCACCTCCGGAGAAGACTACACCATCGGCATTGATAGATAAGGTATTGATTATAGAGTTATTTCCTTCGTAGTTTTGCATAAAAGTGCCTTCTGGACATTTCCACCCCTTGATATTGTCGGCACTTCCACTGGCAAATCCAAATTCTGTGGGATGCAGTGCAAGAGCTCGTACACTCTTCTTGTGATGTGTCAAAGTCGACATAGTTTTACCAGCAGCCAAATCCCATAATCTTATTGTGCTATCCATTGAGCCAGTGATGACTTGTGGATCTGCTTCTTGGCATTTCACATCTGATACGGTAGATGTATGCCCCGTCAAAACGTGAATACCATGCTTTGTTCGCATGTCCCAGACCTAACGGACATAAGTTAATATATGTGAGTGCTTATGCCTTCTTATCGTTCATAAAACGGCAAAAAAACTTACTCTGGCTGTAGCATCTCGACCAGCAGTAACGAGGAGATCTAACGTTGGGTGCAAACTAAGCGAATACACGCCGGACAAATGTCCATGATAGTGGCGAATGACCTTGTTCTGTTCTAAATCCCAACATTTGACCATTTTGTCCTCTCCGCAAGAAAACAAATACGGATGACGGTTAGACACTGCAATTCCACGGACTGTACTGATATGTCCTGTAAGTGAAAGCTTCAGAGTACCAGAAGCCAAGTCCCAAATCTAAATACTTTTGTCAATATAAAAAGCACTTGTGGGTACTCACTGAGCAAATTGAAGATTTACCTTGATTGTGCGATCGCCAGCACCTGTCGCGAACCATTTATTGCCAGGTTCAACGGTAACAGATCGAACCCAGCCTAAATGGCCACTGATAACACGCATAAGTTTCCAAGGTGCGTGCCAGACAGGTTTGATTGCTTTTGCTTGCGCTCGTCGTACAAGTGAACCACCACTACTATCTGGAAGATCAGGGAATGGGTTCTTCGATCTTAGCGCCACTGTTCCTGCTTGTGCTGAGGCTCTAATAAATCAATCAAGAGGGATTAGCATGTCAATTAGAAAGAAGTAGTTTAAATGAATCATTGCAGCATACCCAATGGATTTTTCAGGAATGCTGTCAATGAGTTGCTGAACAGAGCTGTTGGATTCTTCGGCATCAGCTTCATCACCAGCTTCTTCAAGTGTCGTTTTCTTTGCTAATGCAGCTTGATCTGCCGTTCGCTTTTGTGCATTCTTCTTTGCTTCGTTTTGCTGCTTAATCAGTGCTTCAGGCAATTTTCGAACGCCATCATATTCGTCGTGAATCTTGGTGGTAAGTTTTATACGTTGGCTATCAAATGAGCATAGGCATGAGAAGTGAAATAATAAAGATCAGTACTACTTAGTAACTACAACAAACCTTGCTTGTTCATCCATAATGGCTTGACTGTATGCTGTGGAGAAAAGCTCTCTAGTCTGCTTTGCCGACTGTGACAAAAGCTTTTCAAACTCTTCCAGCTCTGCTGATTTAGAGGTACCTTTTGCATGCCTGGCTGCATTCTGCTTTTTTGTGGCCGCTGCGGCTGGCGACATAATGTGAAATGAACTCAATCAATAGACGTTGTGAAAGCGAAGGTCAATATGAGAAAATTTTGACAGTCACACATATTCAAATAACAAGCAGAAAATCAAATATCTATTATGTTTTCTGATCAAATCTAGGAGAACTGCGTTGCGCATGCTTTAAAAGTACAAATACAGCAGCTGGTGTCATTCCTTCAATCCTCTTGGCTGCTCCAAGAGTCTCGGGTCTGACAATAGCAAGTTTTTGACGGATTTCGTTGGAGAGATTGTTCAAACTGAAGTATATCAGATTAATAACAGACGTTCAGTAACAATACGGCCAATTTCAACACTCTCTTACCTATTGTAATCCATGTTGACATCAAGGAAAATATCTTCATCTCGTCGTAGTGCTGCAACTTCAAGTGCTTGTCTCTTGATGAATGGCTTGTAAAGTCCTACATGTAAAACGTTGGTGAGTGCTTGCTGAAGGTATACAAGTGTGAGTTATCGAAGACTGAATGATATACCTTCTATTTCAACTCTTCTACGTATTTCGGGTGATATATGTCTTATTTCTGGTATAATTTCTTGAAAGCTTTCGACGCTTATGTTGGGCCATCGTAACAAGTCCAGCGCGCTTCGCATGACTCCGTCACTATTGACCGAGACACCAAACTTTTGCCATTTTTCAGGCGAAAGACTTGTATTTTCCATTGCCATCAATGTATCTTCAAGTTCCTTATCAGAATTGCTGAATCGTTCCCATCTTTCCTTACTCACGATTCCGCAATTATGTGCTGATAACATGCAACAGGTCAATGTCATTCAGTCAATTGCACACTTGTCAGTCTGTTTTTCATACCTTTTTTAGTCAAACGTGTATCTGCGTTATCTGCTCGAAGCAACAGCCGGTATTCTGCTCTTGCTGTAAATACTCTATAGGGTTCTTCTACTCCTTTCGTGATAAGGTCATCTATCAAGACTCCTATGTAGCCGTCTGCTCTATCCAGTATCAATGGCTCCTTCTTCTGAGTTGCCAATCCTGCATTAACGCCTGCGATAATGCCTTGAGCAGCAGCTTCCTCGTAACCTGTAGTGCCATTAATTTGACCCGCGAGATATAACCCTTTTATGCGTTTTGTTTCCAATGTCGATCTCAGTTCTCGTGGGTCAACGTAATCATACTCTACTCCATATGCTGTAAAGCAAAGAGTCAGAGAAAGAGGACAACATGAGACTGTAAAGGTATTAAAGTTTACCTGGGCGGACCATGTCCACATTTTCCAAACCCTTGATAGTTCGTAAAAACTGTAACTGAATGTCTTCCGGCATGGTGTTTGATATTCCATTAGGGTAGACCAAATTGGTGTCGAAACCTTCGGGCTCTAGCCAGATAATGTGAGACTCTTTTTGAGTAAAGCGTTGAATCTTGGATTCTATTGAGGGGCAATATCTAGGTCCCTTGACAGTTTCTCGTATATGAATGGACTGGTGAAAGTTGTCGGAGATAACCTTATGGGTAGCCAAATTAGTTCTCGTTTGATGACACTGCACTTGCTGATCAGCAAATGGAACAGTATCATGAAGATATGAAAATGGGACCGGTGGGTTGTCACCGTTTTGTACAAGTAAGTCAGTGTAGTTGATGGTCTTTCCATCAAGTCTTGGTGGTGTTCCTGAGTGGATTACATGAGCCTATTATAAATATACATACGAAATAGATCATGAAAAGTATTTACCCGTCTTTAGTCGCGCCAGCTGAAATCCCGCAGTCTTTAAAGAATTGGAAAGTCCAAGTGAAGGGTTTTCATCAATACGGCCAGCAGGCCAAACCTTCAGACCTACGAATTGACACGTTAAAACTTCGGATAATGTGCAGACCGAACTTGAGGTTTACATACCTAAATGTATCTCTCCTCCAAGAAAAGTGCCTGTGGTAATCACCACCTTCGATGCTGTGATTTTACTTCCATCCTCTGAATTCAAATAGCTCGTTAAACTAAGGCTCCTTCTTATATTCTGTATAATAATACTTACCTAGCGTCACTCCGCCGACTTCTGCGCCAATATCTCCACTAGTAATGTCAACGTTCAGGCTTCCATGTTTTATAATTAAATCATGGACACTTCCAGACATTATTGTCAAATTTGAGTAGTTTTGCAACATATCTTGCATGTGTCTTTTGTATATCTTGCGATCGATTTGTGCTCGTGGTCCCTATAAAATCTTCAATACTCTGCTGAAGATGATGAAAGCTATAGGAAATCACTTACATGCACGGCTGGACCACGAGACTTGTTCAAAATATTGAACTGGATACCAGAGAGATCTTCGGAAACAATGATATTAAATTCGGGAACTAGAGACTTAATTTCATATTCAATTGATAGCTTACCCGATACCCTAGCACATAGACCGTCCATAGCATCGATTTCCCTCATGAGTATACCTTTGCCAATGCCACCAAAAGAGGGGTTGCAAGACATCTCTCCTGAAAACATAAATCCAAAAATTCAGTACTGTATCGTAATTGCTTTCTGTGACTACATATTCGCCGATAGCTCACGCACCTATTGTATTAGGGTTTTGTGTTATCAAGAGTGTTCGCGCGCCTGCTCTAGCGGCTCCTGCACATGCCTCGGCACCGGCATGACCACCACCAATGACCACAACGTCGAAATCAGTTTTAGCCGGGGTGATATCGGTTGCAGTAGAAAGAAGGCGGAATCCCAATACAGCCGATTGCCGTGTGGGTAGTTTGGCCGAGATTGTAGCCGACTTGGTAAGCGTTCTTAGCATTAAACAATAACTTAGAACCTTTACAGCTTGGTTTGTCCGAAGAGGAAAAAAAAAAAGAGGAGCGGATGCGGCGTTTGAATTAAAGAAGGGATTCCGCCAGTCACTCATTTTGACAGCTTTTGTTTAAAAAAGACATACAATTAAAATCTAAGCGAACAAGCATTATATTGCACTTTCATTGCTGAACAAGTTCACTCTGAATCAATGCTAAATGTATCATGCTCCCCCTGGCATTGTTCTCTAACTCTGGTCTGAACATAGATGAGAGAGATGTATTAACAGTGGTAATACATTTGACAAGGGGAGCTTCTTTGCTCAAAAGAACGCTGGCCGCCATTGGTGAATCCAGCATATGCACCAGGCCATTCATACAGTCACCATGACCTCATACCAATTTTAAAGCTACCGGCAGTGCGTTCTTGGATTTGCGGCTGGACCGCACACGCTTGCCGACTTCCCACCAAAATGACGGCGATTGATTCTTTGAGCTTTTCGCCAATCTCAGCGTCGCGGTCTACAGCACGAAGGCATGGTACTTTCTGACAAATAATGGATAGCATACCGCCCAGCTGGCCATTGACACCAAGGGCTTCAAACCTCAAAGTAGAAAGCAAGTTGGGTAAAAAAGATCGATATCGAGAGAAATATGCGTGTCGATGACTGCGGTCTCGGAATGCAGTCCTTGATTGAATTGAATTTGAAAATTTAAAAGGAGTACCTGAGAGCTTTGACAACGCTTTTGATAATACTATCGATGCCATTACCTCCATTAACATCTCCCGTTCCACAACCCGAAGTCATCAAGACTATTTGTGTGTTTTGTGGAGCCAGCGAGCCGTCTGACTCTCTATATTTGGAAGAGGCAAAGGGTTTGTACATTCAATGAACAAATGGAGAGTCGACATACAAATGCTACAGTGACTTAATAGCAAGCCCTTTTAGCTCTTGGAGAAATGATGGCTGCAAAGGGATACAACCTGGTATATGGTAAGCATTCTTTGAAATGCTGATATTCACTTTTAATCACAATGTTAATTTTTATATGTTCAATTGTCCAGGGGGCGGCCGTGTCGGTGTCATGGGCGCGGTTGCTAAAGCTGTAATAGGCGCTGGTGGCCAGGCTAAAGGCATAGTTCCTGTTCCACTTTACAGATCAGGAAGCACTCAACCAGAAGAAACTGAGACAGTAATAGTTCCTGATATGCATTCTAGAAAGAAAATGATGAGCGAAGAGGTAAGTACGAGCCCTGTCCTGAATGTAAAAGACTCGGATTTCTGACAGCTTGATTAGAGCGACGCCTTCATCGCTCTGCCTGGGGGCTACGGAACCATGGAGGAGCTTTTGGAAGTTATTACCTGGTCTCAGCTGAATATACACTCCAAGCCAATTATATTGTTGAATACGAAGGGATACTACGATTTGTTCAAACAATGGATTGATCGCTGTACAAAAGGTATTAGATATTTATTGTACAGTGGCAAATTGCTACTACCCGTTAGTCACTTCTAATTGTTTTTTTTCCAGAAAAATTCATCAGCGGTGATAATAAGGACATCTTTGTGATGTGCGACACAGTTGACAAAGTTGAAGACGCGATTAAGAACTATAAACCACCCAAAAGTCGTTATGGTTTAGACTGGACAGATACTAGCACCGAGCGTTCTAATTTGATCTAACATAATGTTATCTATAACATAACATGACATGACATAAGATTATATACGTAGACAATGTATGTTGAAAAGAAATGCAGCTTGAAAAATTAAGTGCTTCACGTGTGCAGTCACAAACAAAGGTATCTTTTTAAAAATTGCCTTTGCAAGTACCGACTAAAAAATTAAAGGCAAAATGGTACATGATCAGGCTCCAGCAGCCAAGCGAATAAAATTAGAAGGTACTCAAACTTTTGGACAAAACAGGGTTGGCGATTGTTATATAGACGCGCTGTTGGCTGTCACCGGAGACCAGCAAGACAAACGCCGAATGTGTACTCGAGATAAGCCTTATAACTAATTGCGGGAATCCTTGTAGGAGAGATACAGAAGCGGACACCTCAGCAGCCGGCTACGATACCAACAGATATATATGTCTCCAACAAAAGTGCGTTCTCAGCACAGCTCGCCAGAGCAAAAAAACTGCTATTACTGCAAGAGTATGTTGTTCATTAAAGATGTCGAAACCAGCAGGCAGCGACCAATACTAACCACTCGTCCATACAGATGTCGAAGCATAACGATACACGCTTTGGGCGCCAGCATAGAGAAGGCGCTTCAGCTTTCACTGAAAATACAATCCGAGTTGCAATTCCAAGTTGATCTCAGATGCACCACAGATACAGTTGAGTTGATAGACGATATCATTCCTGATGACACGGTAAGATGACGACGGGCTGGAGTGAACTATCATTAGTATCTATTGCTGATCATGATCTCTAGGAGCAAGATCTTCAAACGCAAACTCGAAACAATTCAGCAGTCCATATTATTATCACAGCTAAACCAACTATCACTGATATACGAGCACGTAGCAGAAACGCACCCCGTTACAAGAAACATCAAGGCACTGGCGATCGGCAGGGCCGTGGACCATAAACAGGCCATTCATGATAAATATACCAATCAAATTTCAGTTTCATCGATTGTGTTGATTCTTCATGTACTTTAATCGCTCTAGCTGTGTAAACTCAAATAGAACAATGGCAAAAAGTGTTTACAAACTACCTTTCTAAATTTTTTTTAACCATTGCGGAATTTGAGCAATGGGGATAAGCTGGATGGGGGACATGCTTTCTTTAGGAATTGATGCTAGAGCATTGCGTTAGACAAGTGGACGACTTCAGAACGAATGGATCAAATGCATATCATACCTCGACCAACTCAGCAGCGCTAGCTCTGCTCTTCACGTCGACACAAAGACATACCGCCAAGAAGCCCTTCAATTCATTCGAAAGGACCTCTGGTGCCTTTAGAACTGGCGTACCGTTTGTTGCAATGAGATAGAGTGCCTTTAATGGCTCCTCATCCAGATAAGGAGGCTCATTTTCGATCATTTCAATTGCCATAATGCCCAAGGACCATATGTCGACTTTGGCACCATATTCCTTTTGTTTGACCACCTCAGGAGCCATCTACAGCGGCATCAATAAGACAAGTCGCAAAAGACATCCATAATATGAAATTTAAAGTGCTACTCACCCAGTAAGGTGTTCCAACCATGGTAGCCCGCTTATTCATTTGATCTGTCAACTTTGCACAATACCCAAAATCACCTGCAAAGATTGCATTAGCACATATACCAGTCGTTTCCTTATTCTAGTTACTATGTTACTCACTAATTTTGACCTGTCCATAGAAGTTTAGCAAAATATTATCAGATTTGATATCACGATGGATGATATTATGTTCGTGTAAATGGTTCAAGCCCTTGGCCGTCTGTAAGCGCAATATGTCAGTCACCTTGGTAAAGCACATCCTTACACAGGTTCCGCAACTTACTTCTAAACAGACAGATGCAATCTGAGGCTCGGTCATTTCATTATTGTCAATGACATCTGTCAATGCTCCTCCTTCCATATATTCCATGATTACCCACAAGTCACCACCGAGCAGAAATGAATCCAAAAAGTTTACAACATTGGCGTGGTGGGACTCTTTCATTATCATGATTTCGTTCATGATAAGATCCTTACGAGCCTGATGCGCAAGGTCCATTTGTTTAATTGCTACTCGCAAACTGGTGGATAGCTGTGTAGCAAGGTATACTGAACCAGAAGCACTAGATGGATATATTTTTTAAAACATGCTCCAGATCGAACTATTGCTAAATTTGCAAATAACTTACCCTTGTCCTACACGTTTACTCTTCTTATAAAGCAAATTAGGGTCACCAGGGGATACAACTTTTTCTGCATTGCATTGAATTGTGAATCGTCAAACAGTGAGTTGAAGAAGTTCGTTATCAAGTAGACCAAAGTTACTTACGAAGCTTTTCCATTATTTCTGCCTCATTCATCTGCTGTGCCTTTTGACGTCGTCCGACAGCCTTTGCCGGCGCATCGCCAGGGGTATGCTGTGGTGCACGACCAGAGTCCTTTTCTCGCTCTCTTTCACGCTCTCGCTCTCGTTCGCGTTCTCGTTCTCGTTCACGTTCCTTTTGACGTTCTTTTTGTTGCTTACGCTCCATTTCTCTTGCACGATGCTCAGCCTCGCGCTCTTTGTGTCTCCTCATCTGGCGCTCATTCTCTCTTTCAATCAACTCACGCTCTCTGTCCCGTTCACGTCGATCAGAAGAGGAGGACGATCCTGGAGATATGCCGCGTTGACTATTGGATCTCGCCATAGCGTTTTGGATGACTTGAGCACCTTGTGTATACGATGAACTGCTGGATCCAGATCGGGCTAGATCTTTAGGATATAATGGTGGACGAGGTCGTGACGAGGAGTTACCGGATGTAACAGGACTGTGTGAGCCAGGAGATCTGGATTTAGAGGATGGCAATCCCTGGAAATCTCCCTTGTCTTTGCTACTAGGTTCAGATCGTGATGATGAAGGATTATGGTATCGGGCATGGCTACCTCGAGGGTCGATCGACATATCAGCCATTCTTCCTTCTAAACCGCCGTCATTGGATTCTTGAGACCGCATTGGCCTGGGTGGTGGAGGTCTTCTAGATGAATTATCAGACCTTGATGATGGTGGTGAAGGTGCAGCTCGAGTAGCTTTGAACGAAGGAGATGGTGATCTTTTATCATGTGGCTGCTTTCGAATATCAGGCGACCGAGGACCAGGGCTGCTGGGTGAGTTGGTGGGTTCAATTTCATATTCATTATCACGTTTTGATTGTTCCGTATAAAACTCAAGAGCTTCAAGCACAGCTTGTGGATTCTTGGCAGCATCTTCAGCAGTAATCTTGGACCCTTTGAGCAATGCATTCCATTGAGCAGGCAATCCCTGGAAGAAATCACGCCGTGAGTACGCCACATTCACGCCTTACGCCTTTATATCCGCCCCTTATATCTTACCGTGAAAGCTCCTGTAATAGGATCGAAACCAACATGAACTCTGTGTACAAAGTTTGTAGGGCCAGATGCTCCAAGTGGTGAGCGCTATCATGACAAAACAGAACGAATTAATGAACCGCCTTAAGGCATTATAGGGGTGAAAAAATGTACGTACGTTATATATTTCGTCCATCCAAGAGTATAATTCTTCATCGCTCTTGCAAGCTATAGAATAGGTCTTGTCTTTGGTGACGAGATCGAATGAGTAAGTTTTGGTCTCACTACGATCAACTGATTTCACATCCTTAAGAAAAATGAGAGCGATGCATTGTCCAGATTGCTAAGAATACAATAAGCATTAGTTAACTGTACATCACCGCTTCATTTAAAGCACATTCGAGTATGTACCTCATTCCTATGAAGGGTGAGGGTTTGGTCTCTTAAAATCCCGTATCTTTTAGACCACATCCATGCCCTCAGGCCATCTTCCTTGACAGAGAAATAACCTTCTTTCTTGATGTCTCCCATTGCAACTTTATAACAATTAACAGTTGTAGTAGGCTATTGCAGTGTGGACTATTAGTAAGATAGCGACTTGAGAGCAGTTAATCAAGTTACTTTAGAACTGTAAGTCGTCGATCAATTCGAGAATATGCAGTTGCTGATGGATTCGTACCAAAGTCGTTAATAAACCGAGGGTGGGAAGAAAGACAGTTGCTTCGAAAGATAGACAATGCCCAAATTAGAGATTATGGAGTGTGTAGACACTACAAAAAGTGTTTATGATGGGAAAGTAGAAATGGGCTAGAGCAGAAAGCAATCTCGAGAATATCTCCAGAGCGGACGATGTGAATGAATGGCTGGCGCACAATTTGGCCCTGATCCTGAGATATTAGCAGTCACATTTCAATCAATATGGAATCTTTTTTTATATGTATGATATTATTCTATCAAAGATGTGATGGTCAAGGGTATGCCCTTGTTGCTAGTTTCACTTGAATCTCTAACCAAGGAATCAAAGAAAAAAAAATCAGATTATGAAAATGCAAACAGATTTTTTCCAGAAGTACACATTTTTTTAGCCCTATCGGTGCCAACAATTCTTTCGAGCTTCAGCATGTCGTACTTGGAAAATAAGGCGCTGCAAGAAAAGGTAGCTTCTTCGGCACTACTTGCGTCTCCTTTAAGGGCAAGATAATTGACAATTTCGGTATAAAAGTTTGGATGGTCGGGCAGTCCATAAAATAGGACGTGATAGGCACCTCTGATATTGTACCTGCTCAATGCAAGTTAGAATCCTCATGTGAATATAGTCAATTACATAAAAGCAAGTTACCTTCGGAAAAAGTGAAAACGCTCAGTGTATAGAACGAAGCTAACGCGGCCATGGAAAAAATCAGATCGCGCCTTGGAGACCTGCGGAGTAGGCGTGTATCTAACAAAGGTGAAGATTGCACGGGACCCATGTGAGTTTTGGGGCTAAGGCCCTCATCATTGTTACTCAAGAAGTGAAAAATTGGATTATTATGTCACTTACTCGCAAATATGTGCGTAGGAATACTTGTTATCCTCCAAATAGTTGCGAAGTCGCACAAAATCAAAATATGATGGCACAAATATCAAAGTATGGGACTGAGTGATAGAAGACCTTTGTAGCGTTGGCAGGGTCTGGGAATGACGGAAAAAAATTTTAAAGCTCGTTTAACGAGTCTTGTTGGCATTCAGCAGATTCTCGAGTTACACATACCTTTTCTATAAAATATCTAAAGCGAAGGTCGTCCACAGTTGCCAGTGACTGGGCTTCCAGCCGAATGAAGGTCTAGATAATTCAACGTAATATGTGTTACATTAGTTAGGTAATAGCGATGAGAATTTCCAAAAATGTCCTACCTGTTGCACATTGGCAATCACGTCCACCATTGATCCATCATAGGATTGCTTGATCTTAAGCTTTCCAGCAACATTCTTCATATATTTGTTGAATAGGGCATTGATTTCAGGAGTCAAGAAATCAGCGAAAATAAGCGTTTGTCGCAAATACTTTGCTCTTCCATCCAGGTACCAGCTCTTGACTCGAGAAAAGTCACAGCCATGTGCATCTTTGGGTATCAAATTTATATGTTCCATTATGTGCTACGAAAATCATAACATAATTTAGTCGTTTTCTTAATACTCGATCATTCACTCTCCGTGTACTCACCTCAATGTGATCCCAATTTTGCATTAGGAATTGTTGAGTTTGATCCATAATGATAACTTCTAGGGACGATAGAAAATCAAAGTCCCGCTTTTTGTCGCCTTCCGCTCCAATGACTGTTCGAAGACCGAGCGGAGAAGCTATAATGATATCCGCACTATAAAAGTCAGAGTACAATTTCATTGTTTTGCGGGTAAACTTGATGCCCAGACGAAAATGATCATCAATGTTCCCCTTGAAAGTTTCCTGGAAATCCAGCGGTTTATCAGATTTCTCTTCCTCTTCTTCCATCAAATTAAACTCATCGAAGAAACGCTTCTTGTGCTCTTGTTGTTCACTTCCAGATAATTCAATGAGAGAATTGACAACATCTACAGCAACATTCCGGAATGGTAGTATAATCAGAACTTTGGGCCGAGTAAACCCTTGATCTCTGATCTCTTCAATATCTCGATTTGCTTTCTGAGCCTTCGAAATACGCTCGTTGTTCTTCATGACTCTATCACGGTTCTTCAAAACGTGGTTAAGGGCATGCAGTGCGTACGCTCTTCTAATTTCCTTGGCATTATCTATATCTCGGTTGCAGAATGCAACGTCCTGATATTGGTTGAAGGCATAAAAAAGAGATTTTTGAAGCGGCGTCATTATTGACTTATGGTCTTGAAGGCATTCTTCATTAATCTTGAGCCATTGATTTTGGATCCTTTGTTTCACATTGAAATCCTGAAGGGTATTGCAATTTGTTGGAGCAGTCAAACTAGCTGACGGTTTGTCAGAGACACTAAACGAAGTGACAGACTTCAAAACGGCATCTTCAAAGATGTTTTGACTCCATGCTTTAGCTTCCACTTTCGACACCATTCCAGCTATTTTTTGTGACTGTTCGTCACCGAAATGTGTCTTTGAAGCTTCGTCATCTTCATTGTCACTGTCTGCAGCATTCTCGATAGCTTCTTCATACTCTTCATCGTCTGAGGAAACGCCATCGTCTTCTTCCTCTTCGATATCCTGATTTTCATCCTCGCTGCCATTGTCGGATTGATGCTCGCCGTTTTCTTCTTCATCAAGAGCTTCGAGATAGTCATCACCATATTTTTCTCTAAGTTCTTTTTCCTCTTCCGCAGTGAGTTCCAACACTGAATACACGAAAGGATCAGATACAGAAACTAACGTTTGCAACGCATTTCTTTGAAAACATACCTTGCTCTTCAGGCTCCTCATCATCCTCATCCTCATCCTCATCAGTGATCATACCATTCTCTTGATCTTCTAAGCCTTCTTCCTCAAGCTTCATTCTCTTGTAGAAGTCTTGATGTTTAGAAGTCTTTTGTAGCATCCCAATTAGTCTATTATAAGCTGACGGCTTTTGCCAGTCATCTTCTTCATCTTCTTCCTCATCATCCAAGGCAGCTGCACTTTCAAATTTGCGTTTTCGGATATCTTCATCCAGATCTTCTTCATTAACCACTTTTCGTAAGCGCCTGACAAGAGAACGATGAATACGAAAATCGCATAGTTTTTCAGTAGTCTGTGTAATACACTCACTGTCCAGCAAGTTCCTCGTCTTCTTCTTCTTCGTCAAGATCTCTTGGTGTTAATTCACCATATTCTTCGAGATTTGTCTTCTCCTTTCTGCTTAATTGTCCATATTTCACAGTTTCTCTAGATTTTTTGCTTCTGGCTTTGTTGGAAGATAAACCGCTTGGTCGCGACTTGGCTTGAGGTTTCGGCTTTGAGCTTTTACCAACAGCTGAGGAGCGATTCTTAGCCATGAAACTGAATGAGATCTGGTAAAGTGCTGGAGTCACTGCCAAAAAAAAAAAAAAGTTACAGCAGGCAGTGAAAAGCGCAGTCCCGGCTCGAGCGTTTAATTTAAATTCCGCCGTACTCACTGCACAATCAGGTAAAAGTACGAATTACCAAAAATATATGAGCCATCACTACTACACTTAGTATTATACATAATATAGATTACTGATTATAATTTGACGTATTAACTTTGCAAGTATGGCCACAAGATCATCCCAGACCGGGAGATAATCAAGAGAGAAAGTGGTTAAAAAATCAGGGCTAGAGACAAAAGCTGCGCACCGCACACTGAACATGTGCTATGACTTTTAATCAGAAGCACACAAAACTTCATCATTGATATCAAACAGCTTTCGAATCTTATCTTGTCTTTCAATATGATGAAATTAAATAGACGTCGCCGAAGACAAAGTAGCAAAATGCGGGAGGAGCTCTTTCCTAATATGGTAATTGGTTCGACCGATGAAAACCGCCTTGCATCGGTGGTATCATGAAGCCTTCTCTTATCCTCAATGTACGTACAGTCTATATCAATAATGAGCAGTATCATGAGCATTGCATCAGACAGATGGATGGATGAATGTATGAAATGATATATAGCGTTTTGACTTTAAATGTCCATTATGTCCATCAATGTGAAATTTCGACATCTGCCATTTAAGATTCAACGCTAAACACATTACTAACTGACTTCCTTAATTTTTCTTGCTCTTCAACACCAATTCTTATTCGCCTATTATTGACGACTACAGCTTGTATAAATGGGTCGCGTTATCCGTGCTCAGAGGAAATCTGGTGGAATCTTCAAGTCCATAACCACCCACCGCAAGGGTGCTGCTAAGTTGAGATCCCTCGACTATGCCGAACGTAACGGCTATGTCCGTGGTATCGTCAAGGAAATTATCCATGACCCCGGTCGTGGTGCTCCCCTTGCCAAGGTCAGTATTTTTGCAACTCGGCATTGATAGGCTTGATAGTAGTTCGACATAGTCTGCGAACCTGATGTGGATATTATTGTTGGAAGCGACTAGCCTTAGCCTATCAACCAGCAAAATTCTTCATATATGTACGCTAACCGATCTATTTGCTTCAACAGGTCGTCTTCCGCGACCAATACAAGTACCGTCTCCGTACTCAAACCTTCATTGCTACTGAAGGCATGTACACCGGTCAATTCATCTACTGCGGAAAGAAGGCCTCTCTCTCTGTTGGCAATGTCCTTCCCCTCTCTTCTATGCCCGAAGGTACCATTGTCTGCAATGTTGAGGAGAACAGCGGTGACCGTGGTGCTCTTGCCCGTACCTCCGGCAACTACGCTACTGTCATTGGCCACGGTGATGATGGTAAGACCCGCATCAAGCTTCCCTCCGGTGCCAAGAAGGTTGTCCCCTCTGGCTCCCGCGCTGCCATCGGTATCGTTGCTGGTGGTGGTCGTATCGATAAGCCTTTGCTCAAGGCTGGTCGTGCTTTCCACAAGTACAAGGCCAAGCGCAACAGCTGGCCCAGAACTCGTGGTGTTGCCATGAACCCCGTAGACCATCCTCACGGTGGTGGTAACCATCAACATATTGGTAAGGCTTCCACCATTGCTCGTGACGCTTCCGCCGGTCAAAAGGTTGGTTTGATCGCCGCTCGCAGGTCAGTATCTTTCCTTTCAATTTTCAAATGTTATGTCCCCTCCGAAATTAAACTTGCTATTTTGATAGAACTGGTTTGTTGCGTGGTAGCAAGAAGCTCAAGGAATAGATTGAGTAAAAAGATTGATTTCCATATTGCCACCAATAAAGTCTCCATATACAAACACGCTTCCCAATATAAACAAAGAGTCTGCTCTGTCTACAACATTGTTGCTTAGTTATTGTATTTAAACACCAAGACTCGTCGAAATACCGTTACTTTGTTACCGCTCAGTACCAACATAAGTTGTGAGAGCCTATTTTTGTTGGGTACTCATCATGCCCTCGGAATGGCAATTTTCTGAAACTTATGTATTTTGATAAGATATTTAAGCACGCTCACGACGCCAACATACGTGAAAGCATTGTGAAGTTTAAGAAGCTGAAATGTGTAGATATTGATTGTGCCAAACAAAAAAAAAAAGGCAATTCATTCATAATATAAATATTGAGCATGGCTAATTAAGTAAGTTCCGTATGTTCATTGATTCACGTCGTGGACCAGCACTGTATTCACTATCTGAGGCAAGACGCCCCAATTGACCATTTGAGGCGTTGTTCGGTGACAAAGAGTAGTCACTTATGGAACCGTTGGGAGAAGAAGATTGCGAGTGAGCAGTATAGGAAGCATCTGATCCGGAGGAAGCTTCATAACCTTGCATTTCCTTCAAGAGTGACGGCTGTCCCGGAGCTCGAGTCGTATACGACAGCATTTTTTCTTTATCCGGAGTCAAGACCATGCCAGATTTTTGGCGAAAGGACTCATAGTCAAAATATTGAAAATCAATAGTCCAGAAGCCGCCTTTGCCTGGTAGCCCGGATTCTCGGCGTGGAATTTTCTTGAATGTACGATTTAAAGATAAGTTATGTCGAATTGTATTCTATAGAAAACTGTTTAGTATGCTTTTGTCACTCTGACCACTAATTTTCAGAATCAATATTACCTGCCATCCAGTCTCGTTTGATGCATATAAATTTGGATACCTGGATGAGATCCACAAATAGATGTCCTTCAAAGTCATCCTCTGATTGACTGACGACAGAATTGCTTGTGTTATCATAACAGAATAAGAAAAAGGTGGTGAGCGGCGTTTACGCTTCAGCTTTTTCGAGCTTTCATTATGGGATTGCAGGGCTCGAGACCAGGCAGATATACCCAATGGTGCAGTATTTGTCGCTGATGTAAAATTTGACGGTTTTGGTGGAGTTCCTGGTGGCGATGGCGAGGAACGAATGTTCGACTGGTCGATATTCGGCCACTTGTTGTTTGGTAGAGGTAGAATGGGTCGAAGGGTCGGTAATCGAGATTCTGGCGTACGCATACGTATACCTTGGTAGTGGAGAGGAGCCAAAGATTCCATGTTTTTGATTGGTAAGGCAATGCTTTCAATCAAGTGACAATGTGGAAGAAATCCCCTGATTTTTGTCAAAAAGAACTCTTTTGTATTTATGTAACAGCTTAAATGTTAACATGTTCAGGAACGGAAATTATAATTAATGCGCACAGAGGGCGAGGAGAGACAGTGGCAGGTACATTTTCTTCGGTCCAGATTGGAACGTCCCCATAGACATACACAACAAAGTTCTCCAGCGAACAAAATTTTAACACTGTACGAGGAGCAAAACGTCTGATATACAAATCTGCCTATATTGCGATTGGCAGATTGTTAATGTATTTGAATATATCAAGTATGTGCAGACCTTTACTCTGTACAAATCAAAGGTAACTATTGCAGCTTGAAAAATTTCTACGTCAAAAATCTCGTCATAGGCAAGCACCATCAACTCCCCGATACCCGCACAATTGACAGCTGTATATGGAAATATTTTGCCTACCAACATTATTGTTCGGTGAATACCATAGTCACTATTTGTTGCTCCTTTCTGTGTCAATGTGTCAGAGCAAAACACGGAAATAACAAGGTACCATTCAAATTCTTGTAAAGCAAGTTCGCTAAGTAACATTGTTAAAAACATTGGTAGTATCAGTTTTCGGTTGCTTACACTAAAGATGATGGTATAAAGTGAATTTCAAGCACATATAACAGGTTTTATAATGTTTGACACTGATTGTTATTTCCTTCAACCTGGTTTATTGCGATTAAAGTGTGTCATTCAAAGAATAAGAATTTCTAGCTACCGAGGCTAATGTTAAGGGGTATGGGGTACGTGTGCTTGTTGGTATTGGTGTCACTAAAGGCAGTGACTAATATTCCGAGTATGGAAGCGTCAGCCTACCAACAGCAATCCATTAGTGGAGCCAGCATCCGCTAGCGTCAGGAAGGTCACCCAGGGCAATAAGTGCAATATCAATCTATACAGTAAAAGCAGGATTAGCAAGTCTGATATGAAAGATGGGGTGGAAATCACAATTGAAGACTTACCACCCAAAGAATACCAAATAGACCACCAGTAACAAACTTGATCCTGTAGTAGAGAGTTAGCTTTTTTTCAGATTCAACAAACTTGAACGCGTAGTAAACATATGCTTACAAGCCGACAAAAACGTATCCGAGATACAAGCGATCAATCTACGTTCGAAAGCAAAAGACAAATTAGAACACAGCTTGTTTATGTACCACTATATGTCAGTTGCTGCTTACGCCAAGAGGTCCCAAGAAAATGGATAGCATCAGGGCAATGAAGGCGCTTCTGTCCGAGCGGCAGGTAGCAAGTACATCATCATGAGGATTGGCGTTGATAGGCAACAAACTGTAATGGATACTAATAACAAGAGTCACAGCAATACCCAAAACTACCAACCAGGCAGCGATAGCTGCTTTGCGGTGACGAGGATGCAAAATACGGTCCTTAAGGTTAACAAACCAAGAACTGGCTTGTTGGCTGGTGCTTTGTTGTTGACCTTGTTCAGGATCTTGAGTGGGAACGGCACCGTATTCTGGCATAGCTAGTTAGTAAGAAAAGGAAGCGAAGAGAACTTTTTGCCGAAGGATGTTACGCTGAGAAAAAAAAATTACCTTTCAGGTACTGCATGATATGGCTGACCAGGTCACACAAATCAAGCTTTGTGCTGCAATGACTGCATCCACAATTTCAACTTCATACTCCTTACAAGCCATTGAAAAAGCCAGATTGAATACATGCGCCTAAGTCTCGGGCATTAAGACTTCATTTACTCAGAGCTTTGTTTGAAAGAGCTGTTCAACCCGAAACATAATGACAAATACAATACGGGGAAAAATAATATTTATCAAGCCCCGGTATGAAGCAAACTAGGAGACATTGTACTGATGCCCTCCACTCAGTCTCGCTGCTGTCATGGGTATGGCAAGCGCTGTTTCAGGAACAGATATGCAAATAAAATATGTGCTTACGATTGAAAAACTCGAGCCTTTTTTTTTTTTCACATGGATAGAGTGGTCGTTCGGTGTTACTAGCGCCTCAGTTTGGCTAAAGCATAGGTATATTATGGTGGCCCCAAAATCCCACCTTGTTTCTTGGTATCTTTCACTATTTTTCACATCAATCAAATGGAGTCTGTAGAGGTTACTGAAAACTGGTATACTACCAAAGATGATCAACAATTGTTTACCCGAACTTGGAAAGCTGTCGGCCAAGTTAAAGCAAACTTGGTGTAAGTTAGAGAGCGATTGCTGTAATCTGGTACATTCTGTTTGCTAATGTTTCAGCAATCCCCGCTTCTAGAATGGTTCACGGTTTTGGGGAGCACAGTGGAAGATACATGGACTTGTTTAAACAATTTGCTGCCCGAGGCATTGAGTGCTATTGTTGGGACCAAAGAGGATTTGGTGAAACAGCCAAGAAATCAAAGGGTCAGGGCAACAATCAAGGGTATGCGGTTTAATCATATGTTTTAATGCATTTGCCAAGAAGACCATAAGATTTACGGTTGAGAAACGATTTTTTCTAGTTGGGACAAGGTCCTTGGCGACGTCGATGATGCTGTCCTTCGCCATAAGCAGGACAATATTTCGTTGATCCTTATGGGCCATAGCATGGTAATAATAATTATATTTTGTAAAACAGATTTCACCCAATAGCTGTAATCCGCAATCTCTTACTCTTATCTCAAAAATTGAAAGGGCGGTGAAATCGTGCTCTCATACTTGGGCAACGGCCATACATACAAAGGCGTTGCCAAGGTGACTGCGGCCATTTCGTCTGCACCACTTGTACGTGTGGTTCACGCTCCACCTGCACCTATCTATTTCGCGCTGAAAAACTTGGCAGCGCCTTTGATACCGTGGTTTCATTATACAGTCGGACTTGACCCTAAAGGCATATCGCGAGATCCGCAAGAAGTCAAACGATATAAGGAAGATCCTCTGGTCAATGACACTGCCACCTTAGCAACGCGTAAGTCATTTATGCAAAGCAAACAATGCATAATAATTAATATTTAACTCTATAATCTTTTTGTAAATACTCATCATCAACAAAAAGTGAAAAGCATGCTTACAAACGGAGAGTTGGTGTTGAATAGTTTGGCTGCCAAGATTACCACACCTATTTTGGTGGTACATGGCACAGCTGATATGTTTAATAGTTACGATGCTGCGAAACAAGCTTATGAACGCATCAGCTCAACCGACAAGGCTTTCCATAGTTATGAAGGTTGTTATCATGAATGTGAGTTGGTTTGCTAGAGGAATTTTGCTTAACATTTATGGAGCGAAAATCGCAAATAAGACTAACCCAATAATAATCAAAATTTTTGATAGTGCACTATGAACTACCTGAAGATAAACAGAGGGTCACTGAGGATTATCTTCAGTGGATTGAATCTCATGAATAGCCATCCATAATAAAGATGAAGACATAGTTACATATTAAGGAACACTGGCGATGAAGTCAGCCGCTGTATGACGTGACGTGAGTGAAAGCCAAGCGGGAAAATCGTAAATGCAAAGCCCTATTGTAAAACGTAGACGATTCCAACACCGCGCGACCTGTTTTCTATTTTCTGCTTTTAAACCGCATACTCCCCCCGTTCTTCATCTCTTCATCTCTTTTCTCATCTCTCATCTATAATGGAAGACGAAGTCGCTGCTGTAAGTCTGACATCCTCACACTTGCGTAAAGTGCCTGTTCCATACTCCAAATAGCATCACTAACCTAGCCTCGCTTCCTTTCCAACCTGCCTATAGCTTGTTATTGATAATGGTTCCGGTATGTGCAAGGCCGGTTTCGCTGGTGATGACGCTCCTCGTGCCGTAAGTATTCTAGTCGAGTTAAGAAGTAGCAAACCATATTCCTCCCCATACTGACTCGATTTGAAATAGGTCTTCCCATCCATTGTTGGTCGTCCTCGCCACCAAGGTGTAATGGTCGGTATGGGACAAAAGGACTCATATGTTGGTGATGAAGCTCAGTCAAAGCGTGGTATTCTCACTTTGCGTTACCCCATCGAGCACGGTATCGTCACCAACTGGGATGATATGGAGAAGATCTGGCATCACACTTTCTATAACGAACTTCGTGTTGCTCCTGAGGAACACCCAGTCTTGCTCACTGAGGCACCTCTTAACCCCAAGTCCAACCGTGAAAAGATGACTCAAATCATGTTTGAGACTTTCAACTCTCCTGCCTTCTACGTGTCCATCCAGGCTGTCTTGTCCTTGTATGCCTCTGGCCGTACCACCGGTATTGTCTTGGATTCCGGTGATGGTGTCTCTCACACTGTCCCTATCTACGAAGGTTACTCTCTTCCCCACGCTATCCTTCGTCTCGATCTTGCTGGTCGTGATTTGACTGACTACCTCATGCGTATCCTCGCTGAGCGTGGACACGCTTTCACCACCACTGCCGAACGTGAAATCGTTCGTGATATCAAGGAGAAGCTCTGCTATGTTGCTCTCGACTTTGAGCAAGAAATGCAAACCGCTGCTCAATCTTCT
The DNA here is from genome assembly GCA_037039815.1 of Umbelopsis sp. M5902. NCBI lineage: Eukaryota > Fungi > Mucoromycota > Umbelopsidomycetes > Umbelopsidales > Umbelopsidaceae > Umbelopsis > Umbelopsis sp. M5902. The sequence goes on from JAXQGL010000046.1 coordinate 380,470, forward strand.
GCCTTGGAGAAGTCTTATGAACTTCCTGACGGTCAAGTTATCACCGTTGGCAACGAGAGGTAAACCATCTATTTCTGTGACCCCATGCGGACTGTGAAAAAATTGAACCAGAATCAGGATTGAATAACCGATTTTTGATTAAATAGATTCCGCGCCCCCGAAGCCTTGTTCCAACCTTCTCTCATTGGTCTTGAATCCACTGGTATCCATGAGACCACCTACAACTCCATCATGAAGTGCGATGTTGATATCCGTAAGGACTTGTACGCCAATGTCGTCATGTCTGGTGGTACCACCATGTACCCCGGTATCGCTGACCGTATGCAAAAGGAACTTACCGCCTTGGCACCAAGCTCCATGAAGATTAAGATTGTTGCTCCTCCGGAGCGCAAGTACTCTGTCTGGATTGGTGGTTCTATTCTTGCATCTCTCTCCACTTTCCAACAGATGTGGGTCAGCAAGCAGGTTTGTATTCTTCATAAATTTGTTCTTTGATTTGATCTCATAAACTGACTGATTGCTTTGAAATTCAGGAATACGATGAATCTGGTCCTTCCATTGTTCACCGCAAGTGCTTCTAAACACATAAACCTTCTTTCAAAATGTAACATGATTTGTAGTTTTCTATCCCTTTTGTCTATTGCGTTTTAATCTCGTGTTGGGTTTTGGTGAAATCACATGCGAGTGAAAGCATTTAAAGGATAGACAAAGTACACAGAAAAAAAAAAAAAAGTAGGAATTGGTGATGGCTGGAACTTGTTCCTTTAGGAGCAAGCTTCATCACTATTGTTATATATAATATATATTTCTTTTCAAATCATATGGCTACTTTGAAACGGGTTGAGTGAGGACGTACAGGGCTTAACCACTTGCGCGGAGCGTTTTCTTATATAAAGCAGATACACACAACTCATTAATAATTTTGTGAAATAGCCATGAAGTAACAGCCTTAAAAGGCAATTATCGCACACACAAGTAGTTCAAGAAGGCAATACTCAGGCGTGTCTCTGAACTCTCTGCAACTGTGCTAATGCAAGTGCATGTTTTTATTTTATATTGGGGTTCTGTAAGATAAATAAGCAAAAGATAAACGGCATAGCAACACTGTGCCATGGTTCAATATACAATTGGAATGATTCCAAACAATTTTCGGACAGGCGGGGGCTGCTCTGATCGCATGGTCGCTCTCGTTGAGGTTGATTGAGCGTCGTCGTCATCGGCTGCACCTGTACCCATTGAACGATTACCGCTCACTGACTGTGCGGTGGTAGGGTGGGTATGAGATTGGGAGTGATTACCACTTAAAAGTGACTGAGCTACTGACCGGCTGGCTGCGGCGGCGGAAGCAGCTGCTGTGTGATGACTTCCAGACTGATGGCTGGCAGTCTGATGAGTTCCAGTATGACGGCTTCCGGAGTGATGGCTTCCAGAGTGATGACTAGGGGAGTGGTGACTTGCAGAGTGATGGCTCCCAGGAGGTATGGATTTAGTACCGGTGTGCACAGACCCTACCGGCACAATAGTTTCCCCAAGGAGACTGCCTAGGATGGATGGTACAGGAAGGGATCTTCCGCGAGCCGACCGGGTGCCAGTGGGAGCAGCACTGTACCTAGATCCAGGAGCAGCACTGTGGCCACCTGTTACCACCGTCGCAGAATGACGACTTGCTGGCACTGCAGAGGCCGGAAGGCTCTTTCTTGAAGGAGAGATCACGGTGTGGTGGCTAGATGGTGCAACTGACTCGACGACAGAACGGGGGCCTGAAACCAGGGCAGCAGTATGGTGGCTTGCGCTCTTACTCAGCGGACCTGTTCCGGATGCAATGGCACTCGCATTCTCTCGGATAACAGATAGAGGAACAGAATGATGGCTGTGAGCACTATGGACTGGAGAAAGTATCACCTCAGAATGATGTGAAGTCAATGGTTTCTCGGAAATTACGGTCAACGGCTTCTCGGAAACTACAGGCACTACCTCAGAGTGATGGGATGTCCCCGGTTTTTCTGAGATAGCCACCACTGTAGCGCCTGCAGAAGGTGAATGAGCGCTCTCAGCGACAATGACGGTTTCTGGTTTGACAGCTACCACATTGACACCGAAGCATCTGTTCATTATCATGACGTTCCAATAGTATTGCCAGCAGAATGCTAGAAGAGTCAAGACAATGACCATAGCAAGCATCACGTAAACGCCGGTGGTCATTCGATAAGTAATACTGTGACATCCATTGTGATCCAAAATGCTTCGAGGCGCATTAATAAACCCGGTGTGTATGAAAAGATCCAGACCCAAAATAAACATATAGGCGCCGGAAAACGAGAGAGAAAATAGGATTACATAGCGCTCTGCCATATATATTGATCCTGCAAACAAGAAAACCAATCCTATAATGAAGCAGATGCGAGCAATGTTCTGTGTAGATGAATCATGGTTTAGCTATGACTGCATAACACCAATGCAATGAGATTATAAAGCATGGCAATAAGTCTCACATTGGTTATCAAAAGGTCTTGTTTCCATGATAGCACAAAGATCGCAAAGAGAAAGCCCATTAAGCCTAAACATTGTGGTCGATACAAAGGTTAGTGGAGCTAGACAAAAGAAAGGATTGTCTATTTATGACAAGCCGTCTTTCAAAAACAGCAACTTGCAGTCAAATACGTACCGCCAATCATGTATATGCTAAAGCACCAGAAATACATAAAGACGATGGCTCCGAGCAGACCCAGGCCAATAATGACGGTCACATATATGATATCTCGATGTGGATATCCGCCGGCAGGTTCGCCATTGGTGAGACCGATCCAGGTAATGATACCTGATAAGATTTGTTAGAAAAACTTAATCAGGTACACAAGAATAGAATGGCATAAATAAATATTCACCAAATACCGCGAACCCAACAAGAGCGAGAGTTCCTCGGAATACCCGAAAGCCAAATGTCATGAAATGTAAGCCGATCAACATCAGCATACCGCCCATCACACCGAGGGCAGGAGTAACACCGTATCCATAGGTATCTGTCGATAAGGTCGAAGCTTAGTGGGAATGATGTTGATGGAAAACAATAAAAAATTTAATCCTTACGATAGAGATAATCACTCCATGACCAGCTGCTAGTATTTTCGGATGAACATTGAGCTGGAGGAGTTGTAGGTGTAGGCGTTGGACAGCTATCTTGGGTGGCCGTAGCAGTGGTAGTAGTAGTCGTAGATGTGGTCTGCGTTGGCGTCGACGTTGTGGTTGAGGTAGCCCAGTTGCCTACAAGTGGCTGTAGCGAAGCTCCCGGACTGATTACGATGCCTCTCTTATTATTATTATTACTATTGTCGTTGCAAGGATTCGGTGTCCAGTTGTTCACATCAGCTTGCGGAGATGCTCTGCTCAAGCTTATTTGAAGTGCGAACGTTGACAGCAATATTAAAAACCATGAGTATCTCATGATATGTAAAGAAAAAGCCCTATTGAGCCTGCTAATGCAACAAACAGATGAAGAAAGGGAAAGAGTTTCAAAATACGTATCGATATTGAATAAATATAATCTTTGCTGAACTCGAGCCTATTCTGATCCATTGTTTTGATATCTTCCCAAAAATAGAAAATCACAGTTCCTTCTGTCTTGGCTACGCACAAAAATGCCTTTCGGTAAAAAACAAAAATAAAATAATAGACTGATTACGGAAGCAAAGTAATTCATCTTATGCTTTAATAAGTCCAGAATTCTATGATATGGATACAGGATTATTGATTTTTTGCCTTATAATTGTTTATAGTCGTACAGAAGGCTGAATATATTGACCCATTTTTTTGTGTTTTGGCTGACACAAAAGGTAGACCAGTCGCCAATGGTTGCTGCACCAATGGGATGACGGAGTAAATTACCTCATTTGAATAATGGAACATTGTATGCTGACGGCATCAAGAGATAGCAAATGGTCCAACGACTGGAAATATTAATTTCGATGGACTTAATATAGATTAAGATGCCCAACCGATAACTGTTTGCTCCTTGTTAGGAAGTCAAGATATACTTGTAATCCAGGTTTACGACAAGCCGCGCATTCAGTTGTTTATCCGACCATTGATTCTCCAAACCATGTTGAAGGCTGAAAAATTTTATTATATTAGATCGCCTGAACAATTAAAGCAGAGAGAACATGAAAATGAAAGAAAGAATATGGCAGTCGAGCTGTTGCTGTATTGTTGTAGAGTTGAAATTCTCTTTTGCAATTTAGGGAAAAACTGAGTTTTAGATGGTGATATCGCTGCAGTGCTTAGATAGCTAAGTGTCTCAGCAATTAATATCATATTACATTTGCCTTGCAAATTGCCGCGATCTTCCAACTCAAAGGAAAGTGGAAGTAAAACATTGCTGTCTTGTTAGAGTAAAACCAGATAAAAGAGTACTATAATTACTTTGTAAACGAAAACGTTCCTCAAGGTGTTTCCAATCACGACGCGTTATTAGACGTGTTCCAAGCAATTTCAGAATAGATTCAGGCGCTTAGCTCAAAATCAAGCAGAATATGTTGCTGTTATTCACACATACTATAAAGTAATGCTCATGTTTATTATCATTTTTCAGACTGTCAAAATGTAAGGTAAGTGGCTATGTCAAGATGCAACTCTGTGAACAGTCAACATATCGAGTTGCGCGCTTGAAGTCACCACCATGAATTATATTCATTCAACAGCAAAAAAGCGTGTTCCTTGATTACAATCTGAAAATATATTATTAAACGTAAAGGCTACGCGTGGCATCTTTATCAATAGGCATAGTTTATGATGGGGTCATACTGCTTTGCCTGGTTCACCTTTTGAAATTTTCAATTTTTGCCAATCATTAGGGTCTTTTTTTGCTTTCCACACAAAAAAAAAAAAGACAGGCTGGGTTTTCGCACACCGTCCAAAGCTTGTCCTCACTCATCTCGATAGTATGGCAGATGCGACTTCCTCTGAAAAGTCGTATCGCGTCAAGCTATATCAGCTAGGAGAGAATAGCAACTGGGAAGATAAAGGAACCGGATACTGTACATACGTTCAGGTAAATTTATGATCACGATCAGCAACACATTTCATCGATTTTGCGTGTAACAAGCTAATCGCCATTTATCTTAGAATGACGATCATGCCGAATTCCTTGTCAAATCAGAAACTGACGAATCCATTTTGCTGCAATCGAGAATTGAAAAGAACAGACTCTATCAAAAGCAACAAGGTATTACTCATAAAGTGCCCAGCGATCTATGCATTCTCACAATCTAGACATCTTATCTGTATGTTTGCGTTTAGAAACTTTGATCGTTTGGACCGAGGACAATGACGTCGATCTAGCTTTGAGCTTTCAAGAAGCAGACGGATGCGCAGCTTTATGGTACCTTCATCACTGCGAATTATGGATTTTTTCACTCCACTTCCCTAACTGCTATTATTTTCACAACAGGGACCATATATGCGACGTCCAACGTGACCACTCCATTGCTGGCCAAGGTACGAATATCTTTGCCCGCTATCTATACCTATCTTAATTGCATCTGACACAATATATATTGCATTGCAGATATTCATGGAAGTCCTCAACCTTTCATGGCTACCAGCGTCGTCTCCTTACCGCCACCAGAGATTTCAAATCTTCACAAGATAGAGGCTATTATTAAGGATTCGGTGACATTGGATCAGAAAGAGCGACTATCGTCTTTCGTCATTATGGAGGTATAGTAGTTTATGCATGATCCAACGTTAGACGACAGATACTTACTCCTTAACCGCTGTTAGAACTACATTGATAGCTTATTACCCGTCTTTGAGACCTGTGAAGACTTGGAGGATTTGGATGGATTGCACGTTTTACACAATATTATGAAAAGCATAAGTAAGTTTTTGAAGTTGGAGCTTTTGATGGCGTGTAACATAATCTGACAAAATTCTGTTTGCAAGTTTTATTGAACGACAATAATATTATCGAACATGTCATAAAAGACGAAATCATCCTCGGTGTTGTCGGTATTTTGGAATGTTAGTACAGGGATTATGGTTGTCTATTTGAAAGAAACATTTTCTAATAACGTCGTCGTCTCAAAAGATGATCCTCAGTTCCCAAAACTAAAAGCAAACCATCGCGAATTCTTGGCCGATAACTCAAAGTTTAAGCAGGTGAGTTATTGAATTATGCCATACAAGGACATGGGCTTTTACTAAATCATCGTTGGAAGGTTGTGCCAATTCGTGACAAGTCTGTAGAATCGAAGATACATCAAACTTTCCGATTACAATACCTTAAGGATGTCATACTAGCGCGCGTATTCGATGACCCGACATTTTCAATTATTAACTCAATGATCTTCTTCAACCATGTTGACATTGTGACACATCTTCAGAGCGACTCTGAATTCCTCAATTCACTGTTTAATATCTTGGCTGACGTTAGAGCTCCAACCGAGAAAAAGCGCGAAGTGGTTCTTTTTGTACAGGAATTTTGCTCAATTGCCAAGAATTTGCAAATAGGGGCGCGTGCCGAAGTGTACAAGTAAGTAGTGTTTAGAAAAGTGGGTTCTATGAACGTGTTTACTAACCATTTGATGGTCTTTTTAGCTCGCTATGTAATCATGGCTTGTTCCAAATTTTCGAATATTCCTTGACAGATACCGACGTCAAAGTTAGACTTGCTGGTGCCGAAATTTTAGAATCGGTTCTCGAGCATGACTCAGATCTAGTGCGATCCTTCATTGTAGATCAAAGCAAACGAGATCCCAAAGATACAAGCACATCGCTGATTGAAGTTATTATCGAACAATTCATCAACGATGAGGACGAAGGTATCAAGATGCAATACGCTGAGGTTATGCGAGCGTTGCTCGACACGAATGCTGGCATTGGTGAAAGCGTTATGGCTGAGATTAGTAGGGTAAGAATATTTGATACAAGCAATAATGAGAAATCATTCAATATCGGCTTATCCTAACACACTGCAGGATTCTGATGCTGGGCAATTCTTGGTGCTGTTCTACGACAGATACATGGTTCAATACGTAAAGCCTTTACTTGACATTGAAACAAAGCCTATGCCACTTAAAGGTAATTAGTCCGTCGAGTAGGCTACCATCGCACTGACTTTAGTACTCATGTTTACGTCAATCCTAGGTGATGTTGAGAACTTAGTACTTGACCGATACCAAGCAGAAAGCTGTTTACATATTTGTGATATGCTATGCTTTGCTATAAGACAGCATGGCATACGAAGCAAATATTTTATGCTTTCATCGCCTTGTTTTAGCAAAGTCGCACAATTGCTACGATGTAGACAACAGCATGTCAAAGCTGGTAGGCTCCCATTCTCATTTTCTTCTCAACATAGAGTCGTTTCAAACATGAACCAACACATTGTCTTTTATAGCCGCAATTAGAGTATTCCGAGCTTGTGTAGGAACCAAAGATGATTTTTATTTACGAAACTTAATCAAAAATCAAGTCTTTGAACCAATCATTCGGACATTATTGGATACGCAAGGCCGAGATAATCTTTTGAATTCTTCTATCCTAGAGCTTTTAGAATTCATACGAAAGGAGAACCTAAAGTTACTGGTGAGCCACATTGTCAACCAATTTGGTGATACACTCGACAGCCTCAAGTACTCGACGGTTTTTGCACAGCTGCGAACAAGATATGATCAGAACGTTGATCCAGACCCGCCAGTAGAAGAAGCTGTAGTTGGAACCGGAACGTAAGTCATATATTACGTTGTAATGTCAGTTTGCCAAAAAAAAAAAGGGAGGTCTTTACTAAATACGCTCCTCCCGCTGTAGTGCAACAGCCGTTAAGCATGAAGGATGGGGCTCAGAGACTGTCAATGATCAGGAGGAAGAATACTTCAATACTTCTGATGAGGAAAACAATGAAGCAGCTGCCAAGCCTTTGGTTGATTATGAAGATGAAGAAGATGAAGTGAAGGAAGAAAAACCTAATAATGAACAAGAACAAACTGAATCAGACATGTTAGAACAGGAAGAAAACCAGATCAACGAGGAAAAGCCTGAGTCAGCGGACGAGGACAATCAAGAAGATAAAAAAGCAGATGAAGTCAGCCGGGGAGATCGACCTCCACCACCACCGCCCAAACGACAGCACTCGGATGAAGACGATGATGATGGTAACTTGCTGGCAGCGCGAGCAGCTCGACGCGTAGCCGCAACTCTCAATACAAAAAAGCAAAAGTTTAAATAACATAGCCGTCATGCTTCCTATATACCGTTTTGTTTGCTCCCTCGCCCTTCATTCATTTAGCTTCTCTTCCCCACATTTTTCGCCTATCAAAGCAATGTGTATAAAGTCGTTTTTATATAATATTTTACCGAATACTCTCTATAGGCGACATGTTGTATGTTACATAAATCGGAGGGATTACTATTATATCAGTTGCTACTTCTGAAGCGGTATATTCCGGTCTAAGTGACTACAAGGTGGAAGTTCTATTTTTCCTTCAATGCCTCGGAGTGCGAATGATTCGGTTATAGATTAAAGATTAATTTTTTGTCTATCACCATTGTGTGTCCCATTTTTTCTACTATGTTAGCCGTTACTTTTCAAAAACCTTTCGAGGTAGCAGTTTCAAGGATCGAAAAGCCTACAATCAAGGAGCCTACAGATGCTATTGTCAAAGTCTCTCTAGCTGGGTTATGTGGTATAGTTTTTAAATCAATTGAGAAACTATTGTGTCGCTACCACTAGTCTAACTGTCGCTCTATGCGACTATGCACAGGTAGCGATCTTCACCCTTATAGGGGAGCTGAAAAAGGTCTTGATGCAATGACAGTGATGGGACACGAGTTTGTGGGACATATTGTAGAAATAGGTGACGCAGTGAAAGGCTTAAAAGTTGGAGACCGAGTAGGCTCTGGATTCACCACTTGTTGTGGCGAATGCTGGTACTGTACTCGTGGTTTAACTTGTCGCTGCGATCAAGGACAACTATATGGCTGGTAAGTTATAGAGAGTGGAATTCCAAAAGCAGCTAGCGATCAAATGTTTTGAGTAATCGTTACAATTAGGAAATCACAAGGCAAGGGCATTGACGGTGCTCAAGCTGAGTATGTCCGGGTTCCATTAGCTTCTGGGTCACTTTTGAAACTCCCTGACCAAGTTGGAGACGAGGAAGCTATTCTTCTTGGCGACATTCTTAGTACAGGATTCTTCTGTGCGCAGAATGGTTTCTCTGCGCTTACTGAAATGGACGCATCAGAGGCAGTGGCAGTAGTAATTGGTTGTGGACCGGTAGGTATGCTTGCTTGTATAGGCGCAAAGGAGCATGGTGCCAAGCAAGTCTTTGTTGTCGACAGTGTGAAAGAACGACTTGAAGTGGCAGCCGAGCGATTTGGCGCCACTCCCTTGAATCTGGCGGACGACGTTGTGGCTGCTGTCAAGGAAGCTACAGGCGGACGGGGTGCAGATATTGTATTGGAGGTGAGTATGTTGAAAAGCGCAGCAACTTTAATTTGGCATTGAGCTAATGAAGGATAATACAATACAGGTTGTCGGCCATCCCAGTGCTCTGTCGCTGGCTTACTCAGTTATGCGACCAGGTGGAGTGTTGTCATCTGTAGGGGTGCATACTGCTCCAACTTTCCCGTTCTCGCCTGGAGATGGTTACGACAAAAACCTAACATATAGAAGTGGACGTTGTCCCTCACGAGCCATGATGGACAAGCTACTCCCAATGCTTATGGCTAAGAAATATCCAATCACCAGTATCATCAGTCATAGAGCTTCTATTACAGAAGCTGTAGAAATGTACAAAAAGTTTGATGGCAGATTAGATGGCTGCACCAAAGTTGTGTTTACCATGAACTAGTTCTCAGTAAAACGACAATCAAAGGTTCTACTATAAGACCGGAGACGCGCTGTTCGAGGCTTTTCCTTCCAATTTTAAATGAATTCCTGCAAAGCCAACGCGTATAAAATTATTTTTTGGTGCCTGATCTTTTTTGTTAGCTTACTTGCCCTTTTTGAACCCCTCACACTCCGCCAGTCCATCATGAGTGGAGGCAACATCAAGGTTGTAGTCAGATGTCGCCCGCTCAACTCCAGAGGTGATATATCAACTGGAATCTTGTGCCTGAAACGCTTAACAAAAGAACATCATACTGATCCACCACCTAACTTCCAAACTCTTCACTGAATGTAGAGCAAGCGCGCGGAGCTACATCCCTGGTCCGCATGACGGGCAACCAGACCATACTTACGAAACCACCAGAATTACGCAACGCCAAGGATGAGGAACTCAAGGCATTCACATTCGACAAGTCTTACTGGTCAGCAGATAAGAACGACCCCGAATATGCCGATCAGGCCACAGTATATAATGATTTAGGAGAAGACTTATTGGATCATGCGTTTGACGGATATAATTGTTGTATTTTCGCTTGTAAGTCCATGAAATTGCTTATGGGAGCTATATGTATCATTTACTAAAAGTTTGAACTCGTCAGATGGCCAGACTGGCTCAGGTAAATCTTATTCGATGATGGGATATGGCGAAGATAAAGGTATTATCCCGCGAACATGCTCTGAGATGTTCAATCGCATCACTCGACAAACAACGGACAACTTGACGTATCGAATCGAAGTGTCATACATTGAGATTTACAATGAGAAAGTAAGGGATCTTCTGAACCCCAAAAATAAGGGCAATCTTAAAGTACGTGAACATCCAAGCCTGGGTCCATACGTCGAAGATTTGTCGCGGTTGGTGGTCAACTCTTTTGCAGACATTGAGCATCTCATGGATGAAGGAAACAAGGTAATGACAGCAATTAAACGTTTTGTATAAACATTTGGCATTATGCTACATTTGTGCCTCATGTGGCTGAATTCAATTTGACTAGGCACGAACGGTCGCAGCAACTAATATGAACGAGACATCTTCGCGATCACATGCAGTTTTCACGCTATTATTGACTCAGAAACGCCTAGATGATTTAACAAAACTGGAAACTGAAAAAGTAGCGAGAATCAGTCTAGTAGATTTGGCAGGAAGTGAAAGGGCCAACAGCACTGGCGCCACGGGCCAGCGGTTGAAAGAAGGTGCGAATATCAATCGATCGTTGACTACCCTTGGAAAAGTCATCGCCGGATTAGCAGAACAATCATCGCTCGAACCTGCGAAGAAAGGAAAGAAGCAGAAAGAAGTCTTCATCCCATATCGTGATTCTGTTCTGACTTGGTTACTCAAGGATTCATTGGGTGGTAACTCGAAAACAGCTATGATAGCTGCCATTTCGCCAGCGTCTGACAACTATGAAGAAACTCTGAGTACATTGAGATATGCTGATCAAGCCAAAAAGATCAAAAACAAGGCTGTAGTCAATGAGGACCCCAACGCTAGACTTATTAGAGAACTCAAGGAAGAACTGGATCTTTTACGTGACAAGCTTATGGTGTACGCACCGGAAGAATTAGAACAAATGGCTGCCAGCAGCGCCCATCTCAAAGGGTCATCTGGCCCCATGTCTCCTAACGCTGCTCGTCAAGCCTTGCTCAAACAAGAGATTGTCATTAAGGATCAATCAGGAATTGAGCGTAAGATGACGCGTGAAGAAGTGGTAGAACAGCTACAGTCATCTGAAAAGCTTTTGAATGAACTCAATGAAACCTGGGAAGAAAAGTTGAAGAAGACAGAGCAAATTCAAGTAGAGAGAGAAAAAGCATTAGAGGAACTTGGCATTGCTGTCGAAAAGAACAATGTTGGTGTCTACACTCCCAAAAAGATGCCGCATCTTGTCAATTTAAACGAGGATCCTCTAATGTCCGAATGTCTCATGTATCAAATCAAACTAGGCAGTACGCGAGTTGGTCGACAAGACAGTGAAGTACCAGCAGATATCAGGCTAAGTGGGCCTAACATTTTCGACAATCACTGTCAGTTCGAAAACATTAATGGCATTGTGACACTGCATCCAAATGAAAAATCTATGACCATGGTCAATGGTATGCGAATATCTGACCCTAGGCGCTTAAGGAGCGGATATCGTATTATTCTCGGTGATTATCATGTATTCCGCTTTAACCATCCAGAGGAGGTTCGCAGAGAACGTGATCTACAAAAGACAGCCGTTACTAGGAGGAGCGGTACCCCAAGTGATTTCGATGACGAGCGACCCGACTCTCCAACAAATTTTTCAGAAAATGCCAGTATCGTTGGGTCTGAGGTAGTGGACTGGAATTTCGCAAAGCGTGAAGCCGTGCTCAATTACTACAGCGCTGAATCCAACTTTGGTGGCATGAAGGATGAAGAACTAGAGAAACTGTTTGACGATATCACAAAAATTCGCAACTTGAGAAAGACAAGATCGGAAAGTCGTGCTGGTGATTTTGAAGATGACACATCATCACGAAACTCTTACCAGAACGGTAGTTCATCTACTCCGGTTACAACCTTAGACGACGGTTTAGAAAGCGTTGATACAGATAATACGCTTGTTCAAGCTGAGCTTGAAGAGAGACTTAAGATGGCAAAAGAAGAGCTACAACAGCAACTAGATGAACAGAAGAAAGAGTATGAAGCAAAAATTAATCGTATGTCACTACAAGTATCTCCCACTGGTAGCACCATGATGAATGGCATGGCATTTGGCCCACTGTCATCATCTATGGAATTCTATACGGCGGATCAGCTATCTGCAGTAAACAAAGCTATCAAGCACTGGAAGAAGCAAAGGCTTGTCATAATGGCAGAAACATTGTTGACCAATGCAATCATGCTGAAGGAAGCCAATATCATCTCGCGAGAGCTCGAGAAGAATGTTATTTATCAATTCACCGTGATAGAAGATGATAACGTCTCGAATCCATCATCGTCTTTGGAGACGACATCAGCGTTACATCAGTACAATAACGATGGTGACGCTAATTTGGTGTCGTCGAAAACACCATGCGTTGGTATCCTTGTGCTTGATAGCAAGCATCAATCATTTTACACTTGGTCTTTAGAGAAATTAAGAATGCAGCTGCATCAAATGCGCAACCTGTACAATTTCGCCGATAAACCTCAATACCGCAAGCACTTCAACTGGGAAGATCCCTTTTATGAAATTCCATCGCCAAAATATTCGCTCATAGGGAGAGCTATAGCACCGATTCGCAATTTAGTGTACCAGCAGCCTTTCAAGACCAAAGCAAACATTTACTGCCGATTTACTGGAGAATGCAAAGGTTCATTAGCAGTATCTATCAATCCTGTTGCTAGAAGCGGCATCACAACCTCTGATACAGGCGAAAACTCGATTCGAATTGGCGAAGAATTGACGTTCCAAGTGCAGGTCATGGAAGTAGATGGCATATTTGAATCTGAATATACTCAAGTTCATGTTCAGTTCAAATTGTCTTCGTTTGGAAGCATTTCACCACACTCAGTTGCGGAAAAACTGTTTTGTACTGAGCCTGTCAGCGACTTTGCTGCATCAACTCTTCTATATGATTATTCTCAAACCATTGCAATCACAATCGATGAAAAGGTGTTGGATAGAATGCTGAACGAGCCCCTTGTGTTTGAAGTGTTTGGTGTGGCTCAACCTCGAACACTAAACCATCTAGAGCTATGGAATGCTTCACGCGAAAAGCCACGAGTTGGCGACCAGCCTAATGGATCAACACCTCAACCAGCCTCAGTCCAGTCTTCACCATCATTGAATGGAAATGGTACAGTTGAACGTCGATCTGAGGAGGAGCTTTTAGCAGCTGAAAGACATGATGTTCTCGCTTGGGTCCAAGTTTGTGAACTTGCTCCAGATGGCAATTACAATCCAACTCAACTTCTTTCTCAAAGCTCTGTTGATCCTGGCGTCTTCTTACTTCATCAAGGTTTGCAAAGAAGAATATATTTAACGCTGTCTCACACATCCGGACGACAATTTCCTTGGACTCGCGTGCTGAAAGTTACAATTGGCAAAGTACGCCTTTTAGATGCTAAAGGCAGAATTGTAGAGTCTCCCGCTCATGAGGATATTCCCCTAAGAATACTTCCTCAGCAAAAGGTAATATATTTGCGAGATGGCACCAGCACTCTCTCCATACAGTGCATATGGGATAGTTCATTACATGATTCTCTATTCCTGAATCGAACCACTGCTCTGAACAGTCGTATTCTACTACATTTGAAATGGGAGGTTGAAGCAACGAAATGTATCCAACCTGTCAAATTCGGAATGGATATTGCTGTGCAGATCCAAGGACGAGATAGTAGCAATCCTTCAAAGCTACGTAATCTTTTGGCTTCTCATAAGATGTTGAAAAAATGTAGCGGAATATTTTTGGTAAAGTTACGTCCGCCTATGACGCGAAAAGTCACGGAACTATGGAGACTCAATACAGCGAGTAAACCGCTCCGCGCTGAAGAATGTCTTGGTAATTGGCAGCCTCGTGGTGTTTCCCTTGTTCACGATTACAATCATATGAAAAAGTTGTTGTGGAAAAAAAATCAAGTGGCTCTGACACGACAAATCCTAAATCTCAATCAAATTACTGATATCGACGACAATGAGATAACCGCCACCTCACTAAAAGTCTCCAATGCGAACGATAGACAATGGAGCAGCAAACAAATAGAGCTGCTCAAAAAAGTATTGAATATTTGGCGCTCCAAGCCTTACAGGTGTAAAGAAGTAATCATCGTTCTAATTATGTGCTCTACCATTCAATGTTTTTAAACTAACGTCCATTATCAGATGATTATAAGCCAGGATCCGCCCAATGCGGAAGATTCCACCGCATCCGATCCACGAAAAAAGACACCACGAAGTGACTTGAAACTGACAGCGGAAGTAAAGCAAGTTACTCAAAGCGACAGTATTTCAAAGAAAGGATACTTGATGTATCAAGAAAATGCAGTAGAAGATAAGTGGGCCAAAAAGTGGTTTGTCATACGCAGGTACGTCTGGTGTCATCGATACTATCACGTCGGCTACATATGCTAAAAATTACAAAAAAATTATTTCATAGGCCCTACATATACATATATGCGAATCATTCAGAAACAGATGAACACGGTGTGATCAACTTGGCAGCCGTTAGAATCGATCATCAAAAGCATATCGAAGAGTTACTGCAGGTATGTTCTCTTCACCTTTTTTTGTACCATGTACATTTGAGACACGAACAATTATCTTACAAGCATGTGATGTTCTCTTTCAGCGTTCCAACGTATTTGCACTGTACACCAACAATAATGCGTACTTGATGCAGGCCGCCAACCGTTCAGACATGATTGACTGGATTAGTAAACTTGACCAATTTTACCCTGTAGACAAACTGACATGATACCCCCATTTTAACCTCTATCAAAATAATTAACACACTTCCTCTCCTTCATATATATCGTATATTGCTTTTCCAAACCCTTTCACTCTCTTGTGCAACTGTTTCTCCACTTCGGAGTTGTGAAATGCGGGGAAAAACTGTAGAGAACACACCACCTTTTTATATCGAGCACAAAGGCGATTAGTGAGCCAATATTATTTCCCGTTCTGCTAGCGTCAACTTGATAGTGGCTGTCTGACTTTTCAATAGTATAATATCTCTCTTGAATCCCGTTAATTTCCCTCTGCTGATAAAAAGGCGGGGTATATAAAGCTGCGCTTTTATCTTCTAATCAGCGAGAACATTCATATGTATCCCTTTTCGCGTACGCTTCACTGATTATTGAAAGGAGAAAAGAAAGAGGTCTCGGCTTTCTTGCAAAGCGTTATTGTCTTTCACGTGTAAAGTGCTACACTGAGCATGAGAAAACAACTAGGACAGGTGATCCTTCAACTTACCCATTCTGATTGGCATAAATCACGTGATTTCGTTATATAAGACATGGATCGTGCTATGGGCGGACAGACTTGAATATCTCCCTCCTCTCTTCTCCCCTCTCTTTTGAATTATATTCAAACATGCCTTCCTCTTTGCAAAACCAGATTATTGTTGTGGGCGGAGGCTTGTCAGGTCTTGCTGCAGCTCATACCATTCTTGAACAAGGTGGTAATGTCCTGTTATTGGATAAAAATCCATTTTTTGGGTAAGTCACAGTGCGAAATTGAGGCAAAAAATGGGCTGAGACTGAGATAACGATGTGCACCCCCCGCAATTTATACTAACCTTAATTTTCTTCCTTTACGACAATAGCGGCAACTCTACCAAGGCAACTTCCGGTATCAACGGCGCTTTGACCAGAACACAGGTTAAGCTAGGCATTAAGGATTCTGCAGAAATCTTTTATGAGGATTCTGCTAGATCAGCTCGTGACTTATTGCGACCTGAGCTAGTCCAAGTCTTGACTGGAAAGAGTGCTTCCGCTGTTGAGTGGTTGCAAGATAAATTTCAGTTGGATTTGAGTTTGGTTTCACGTCTTGGTGGCCACTCCCAACCCCGTACTCATCGTGGTAAAGAGCAATTCCCAGGTATGACTATCACCTATGCTCTTATGGAAGGTTTCGAGGAAGCTGCCGAGAAGCAACCTGACCGTGCAAAGATCATCAAGAGAGCTCACGTCAACAAACTCATCCAAGATGAGAACAAGAATGTCATTGGTGTCGAGTATACTCTTGTTGGCAAGGGTGCTGATGGCAAAACTTACCAAGAACACGGTCCCGTCGTTCTGGCTACCGGTGGCTATGCTGCTGATTTCACTGAGAATTCCCTGTTGAAGCAACATCGTCCTGAGCTCTTTGACTTGTAAGTATTTCGATAAAGTTTATCACCTTTTCCGCACAGCTTATCCCGTTACCCGATATTTATTTGCCGCTTGCATCATAGGTCTACTACCAACGGTGATCACTGTACTGGTGATGGTATCAAGATGACTGCTGCCATTGGTGGCAAGACCATCGATTTGGAAAAGGTTCAAGTTCACCCAACTGGTTTGGTCGATCCCAATGAACCCAATGCTAAGGTCAAGTTTTTGGCTGCCGAAGCTCTCCGTGGTTGTGGTGGTATCCTTTTGAACGCCACAGGTGATCGTTTTTGTGACGAACTTGGCCACCGTGACTATGTCACTGGTGAGATGTGGAAGAACAAGTTCCCTATTCGCCTTATTCTCAATTCTGCTGCTTCAAAGGAAATTGAATGGCATTGCAGACATTACACTGGACGTGGTCTCATGAAGAAATTTGCCAACGGCCGTGAACTTGCCAAGGACATGGGTATCTCCCCCGAAAAATTGGAAAAGACCTTTGAATCTTACAACGCTATTTGCAATGGTAAGGAGAAGGATCCCTGGGGCAAGAAATACTTCCATAACTTCCCTATCAAGATGGATGACTACTTCTATGTTGCTCACATGCAACCCGTCCTTCATTACACTATGGGTGGTATTGAGATCTCACCTGAGTCTGAAGTTCACGATGCTTCAGGCAAGGCTATTCCTGGTTTGTTCGCTGCTGGTGAAATGTGCGGTGGTGTCCACGGTGCCAACCGTCTTGGTGGCTCTTCCTTGCTTGGATGCGTGGTCTTTGGCCGTGTTGCTGGCGCAAGTGCTTCCAAGCACTTGTTCGGCAAGCTCGTCAACAACAGCCATGCTGTAGCTCAACAGCGTCTTGGAAATATTGCCCAACACTTGAATGGAGGCATTGGCATCAACATTGTTGTCAACCCCAATGAGCCAAAGGTTAACTTTGAGATTTCTTGGCCCGGTGCAGCTGGTGCTCCTCAGATTGGTGCTCCCCAACAACAACAATCGCAAGAAACCTCTGCTGTTGAGCCACCTTCCGGTGACATCAAGAAGGAGGAAGCTCCTAAGAAGATGGGCGAGTACACTGCTGAGGAAGTTGCCAAGCACAACAAGCCAGAAGATTGCTGGGTCATTGTGAACGGCCAAGTGCTTGATGTGACTGAGTTCTTGCCCGATCACCCTGGTGGCAAGAAGGCCATTCTTATCTTTGCTGGCCGCGATGCTACCGATGAATTTAACATGCTTCACAAGCCAGATGTAGTCGAGAAGTATGCTCCATCTGCTATCATCGGCACTCTCAAGAAATAAGCATGGCATGATTCAGTTTCTAGTATATCCAAAATTTGAAGACTAAAAAAAATATAGGCATCCAGATTGTAGATTTCAAACCGTTTGTCTCTCAAATATAAGACTCATCAATGATTGCCATTTGGCCTTGCGTGGCCGAGAAATGAATACAAAACATCAATCGAGACCTTCTGTTTTAAAAAATATTCTTAAGGAAGACACTTTGTCTTTATCCTTGTAAACTACTTGATCGTCTTCAGTATGGAATACATACTCTCTTGTGAGCTTTAGATTTTATTAGTAAACAGTACTTGGTTACATGTATTCATTGCTGTGTCCTGCTATTTGTAGATGAGGCTTTCGGGTCTGATCAGGTTTCGATGACCTGCTTTATCCTTTTTGAGCGTTAACGGTCAGTCACGTGACTTTTCAACGTCACAAACGGGTTGGTTTTTTTTTCTTTTGGGTGCTTTAAAACACAGGGCCCTGGAGAAACCGCAGCTTTGACATAGATCTCTTGACCTTAAAGCAAAATGGGAAAGAAGAAAGGAGGAAACAGGAAGAAAGACGACTACTGGTATTGCTGATAATAACATTTTAGACACTTTTTTTGTAACATACAAACTAACATTGAACACCTTAAGGGATGAAGAGTTCGCCGAAGATGCTGCAGCTACTGGCGCTACTACTGAGATCCCCTCTCAAGAAGGCGAAGAAGCTGCTCAAAACTTCAACTCCAATACCTCTGATTTTGGTGTCTTGGCCAATGTTGATGAGGAAGAAGGCGACAGGTATGCAAACTGTCTTTCGAAAGACTTGAGATTGCTATTGGAAAACACTACAGACACTAAAATCGTAAATGACATTTTAGTTTAATGGCTCTTATGAGCAAAGCTGCCAAAAAGAAGGGAAAAAAGAATAAGAAGGCAACCGCCGATGAAGATTTGGACGATACGCCTGCTACTCCCCCAGCTGCTCCTGAAGAAGAGCCAGAAGATGAATACGACTGGGCAGAACAGCCTAAGAATAAGAAAGGCAAGAAGGGTAAGAAGGATCTTGACGCTGGATCTCAGGCCTCGGACTCTCGATCAGCAACTCCTCTTCCTGATGAGAATGGCGAGACTGGAGAGATCAGAATTTTGACCAAGAAGGAGAAGGAAAAGCTCAAGAAGGAGAAGGCAAAGGAAGCCAAGAAGAAAGCTGCGGCTAACAAGAAGACTACTCAGAAGGCAGAGGATGAGGAGTTGGATAAGATTCTCGATGCTCAAAAGGAAGAGAAACCAACCCCAGCTCCACAACCAGCCGAGCAGGAAGCTGATGATGCTGCAGATGATGTAGAAGGTGATGGAGAGTCTAAGAATAAGAAAAAGAAGAAGAAGAAGGGTGCAAAAAAAGCCGAAGCTGTTGAAGAAGCTCCTGTCGAAGCTCCCACCAAGGGCAAGAAGAAGGGTGGTGCTCCCATTGCCGCTCTTAGAGTATGTATCGTTTCCATTGCTCAGCTGCTACGATTATCGTTTACTAAATGAAAGCATTTTTAGAAAATGATGGAAGCACAGCGTGCTGCTGAAGAAGAAGCTCGTAGATTAGAAGAAGAAGCTAGAGCTCGCGCCGAAGAGGAGGAAAGACGTCTTGCAGAAGAAGAAAGATTAAGAGAAGAAGCCAAGCAGAAAAAGAAGGAGAAAGAAAGGGTAATGATTAGAAAACGACAGTTTATACTATAAGTATTCCGTTTAACATTCTCCCACTCAATTAGGCTAAGAAGGAACAGCTTCGTAAGGAAGGAAAGCTTTTGACTAAGGCTCAAAAGGAAGCTCAGCAGCATGCTCAGCGTCGTTTGCAACAAATGATTGATGCTGGTATTAAGGTTGAAGGTCTTATGAACAAGGACAGTGATAACAAAGTCAAGCGACCAGTTTATGATAACCGTAAAAAGAAGAAGGGACAGCAATCAAAAGAGGAAATTGCCAAGCAACAAGAGGAGAAGAAACGATTAGAAGAAGAGGAGAAGAAGCGTAAAGAAGAAGAGGAAGCCAAGAAGAAGGCAGCTGAAGAGGATGAAGAAGGTATAGTTGAGGTTGACATATGTGCCATGTATAACAATCGTAAACATTACTGATCATCATCAACAGAAGAAGACTCTTGGGAGAACGCTGCCGATTCTGAACCTGAAGAAAAAGCAGGTGAAGATATCAAGGATAGCTGGGATCAAGAAAGCGAAGAAGAGGATGTCAAGGATAGCTGGGATGCCAGCAGCGAAGACGAGGAGGAGGCACCAAAAGCTGAGGCGAAGAAAGAGACCACTGCACCGCCTTCCAAGGCTGCTGCTCCTGCTAAGGCTGCCACTCCTGCTAAGGCTGCTCCTGCTAAAACTGCTGCAGCTGCCGAAGAGTCTTCTGATGAAGATGAAGAAGAAGATTCTGATGAAGATTCAAGTGAGGAAGACAGCTCCGACTACTCTGATTCAGATGAAGATTCTTCCGATGAGGAGTTGACTGCCACTCAAAAACAAGCATTGCAGAAGAAGGAGGAGGCTGCTGCACGCCGTATGGAGCGTCACAATCAAGCTCTGGCAGCTCGTACCAAGGACGACCTTCGATCACCTATCGCTTGTATTCTTGGTCACGTCGATACTGGCAAAACCAAGCTTCTCGATAAGATTCGTCAAACTAATGTCCAAGAAGGTGAAGCTGGTGGTATTACCCAACAAATTGGTGCTACTTATTTCCCTGGTGATGCTATTAAGCAAAAGACTGCTGTTCTCGGTGAAAAAGCCATTGGCGAGGACCTCAAACTTCCTGGTTTGCTGATCATTGATACCCCTGGGCACGAGTCTTTCACCAATCTCAGATCTCGTGGTAGTTCACTTTGTAACATTGCCATTCTTGTGGTCGATATTATGCACGGTTTGGAACCACAAACCCTTGAATCTATCCGTTTGCTTCGCGACCGTAAGACACCTTTCATTGTCGCTTTGAACAAGATTGATCGTCTTTTTGGCTGGAAACCAGTTCCCGACAATGGATTCCAAGATTCTCTTGCACAACAAACTGAACACGTAAAGCGCGAATTCGAGAATCGTGTCGAGCAGACCATATTGGCTTTTGCTGAACAAGGTTTGAACTCCACTCTCTACTATAATAACAAGAACTTTGCCAAGTACGTTTCTTTGGTTCCCACATCAGCACATACTGGCGAAGGTATTCCAGATATGTTGAACCTTTTGGTCAACTTGACTCAAACTCGTATGAGCGACAAACTCATGTACATCACCGAGTTGGAATGTACTGTTCTGGAAGTCAAAGTCATCGAAGGTCTTGGTACCACTATTGATGTCGTACTGGTTAACGGTTGGTTGCGTGAAGGCGACAAGATTGTTGTATGTGGTCTCAATGGGCCCATTGTAACGCAAGTGCGTGCTCTATTGACACCACAACCAATGCGTGAACTCCGTGTCAAGTCTGCATACATTCATCATAAGGAAGTAAAGGCTGCACTCGGTATCAAGATTGCTGCCCCAGATCTCGAAAAGGCAATTGCTGGTTCACGTCTACTTGTCTGTGGTCCAGATGATGACGAAGATGACTTGAAAGAAGAAGTCATGTCCGATTTGACCAATTTGATGAGTTCCATTGACAGAACTGGCCATGGTGTATGGGTACAAGCATCCACTCTTGGTTCCTTGGAAGCCTTGTTGGAATTCCTTAAAGTGTCCAAGATCCCTGTGTCTGGGATCAATATTGGACCTGTCCACAAGAAAGATGTACACAGAGCTAGTGTCATGTTAGAAAAGGCTCGCGAGTTTGCTGTAATGCTTTGTTTCGATGTCAAGGTCGACAAGGAAGCTGAAGATCTTGCCAATGAATTGGGTATCAAGGTGTTCAAGGCTGAGATCATTTACCATTTATTCGATGCTTTTACTGCTTACCATCAGCAATTGTTGGAACAAAAGAGAAAAGACCAAGCTCCACAAGCTGTGTTCCCTTGTATCCTCAAGATGGTTCCTCAAGCCATTTTCAACAAGAAGGATCCTATCATTATGGGTGTCGATGTTGTTGAAGGTGTTTTGCGCATTGGTACACCAATCTGCGTTATCAGAACTGATCCTGAAACGAAAGTAAGAGAAACTATCACCCTTGGTAAGGTCACCTCCATGGAACAGAACCACAAGACTGTAGAAGTTGTAAAGAAGGGATCTTCTGGTGGTGGCGTTGCTATCAAGATTGAATGTGCTGTCTACGAATCACCAAAGACATTCGGAAGACATTTCACAGAGACCGATGAGTTCTACAGTAAGATTTCAAGACAATCTATCGATGTCCTCAAGGAGAGCTTTAGAAATGATCTCAGCAAGGAGGAATGGGCACTTGTCGTCAGGTTGAAGAAGATCTTGGGTGTTGACTAGTTACATAAAAAGCACAATTGGCATTTGCAGCAATATATTCCGTTTTCCATTTTTTTTTTTTTATTCATCATTGTATTTCTTTTCAGAAAAACATGAGCAGCCCTCATTTTTGTCTAAATCAGGATCTTTCCAATCATGCTTTCTGGAACTCAAACAGTTGCTAATCATTTGAAGTAATAATAAACGAAAAGATTAGATAATGCATGAATACTGCAGGAGTAATGGGACAATTCGTGGAGGATGCGTGCATTTTGATACGTCCGTAACCACAAAGTATTCACTGACAATTGTGAGATGGCTGAAACATACACCTCCCGGGGCTTCCAATTTGCATCAAATTTCCCGCACGAGAGGAAAGCGCTATTTTTTTCCTTTCTCAAAAAAGTCGGCGAAATAAAGGCAATATTTCTTATTGTGATATGTAATTGATATGAAATCATTAGAAATATATAGAGATTTATACAACTTTAGATGAAATGTGATGTACAGTTATACGCTAAAATGCTCAGGATCTTGATATATCTGATCCCATGCCTATGTACACGAGCGAGACACCAGCTGAATCCTAAGCTATTACTCTGATTGGAGCAACTTGAACCGCATCAAGGTAGTTATCGAAGCGCTGGACAGCGATCAATGTTGAGTAGTTTCCAGGAGGAGAGATTGCACTTTCGGGAACGGTTACATGGAAAATCCTTTGCAAAGATGGCCCGCCTCCAAGTAGGGTTGATTGGTTTTCGCTGAAGAAGAAGGCAACCGTATCTCCATCTTTAAAGTCGCCGGAAATTTTAATTGTCTGCCTGCTTCCTACTTTCCAAGTTTGATATTTCTGTGGCTTCGTTATTTGGAAAGCCGTGGCTAGAGTACCAGCGAAAGCAAAAAGTGCTAGAAGAATACTGATGAATTTCATGGTTTGAAAGTGACAAAGAGCAGGTGTGGAATTAGACTCTGAAAGAGTACAGGTTTTTATATAAAAGGAAAAAGTTGCTAGAAGTACGGTACGGGAGAAAAGCTGTTTCACTCAATCAGCTCGCTGATAATATGTTTTAAGTTTGTTTCATCGATAACTACAATTCGTCCCTGGGAGATTTTTCGACTGGTGACAGTTTAATGTCACCTTTGTAATCCCATACTGCAAACCGACCAGCAGCAACAATATCTAGCCATGTTTTAATGCTATTCTCATTCCATGCTCCAACGAATGGTCGATAAACCTGCTTAGTTGGTTTGACAACCACTAGGGTGGGATAATCCTGAGACATCTCAAACTTGGTAACAATAGATCTACCAACATTGGCGTCGGCCCATTGGAACAGGAAAGGCGAGAGATTGCCATTATTTTCATAGTCAAGCCTTTTCACCTCTTCCAAAATGTGCAAAGCATCAGCTTGCTCCTTCGGTGATCGCTCATCTTCTGCGTCTACAGCAGGGAGAATAGCGATGACGCAAATTCCGCTCTTGGATAGACATTGCTCATCAAGGTCTTTGTCTGTCATTAAATTTGCGACTTTGGCATCAACTAGCATATTATGCAGTTATGCAGCTACAATGTCAGCTCTAAAGTATTCACATGAACTCAAAAATGAGGAAATGTCAGCAGCAAACTTACAGGAAGCAGCATTAGATTCACTGGAAGGATCTTCCTCCTGTGTCTTTGATTCATCTTTCTTAGCCTTTGATTTGCTCTTTTTCTTTGATTTTTCTGGGGCAGGTAGAGCATGTTGTTTCAGAAAATCCTCGAGAGCATCCTTTTTAAGCTTTCCACTATATTCAATTGCTCCTGAATCAGGAGTAAGGACGACCAAAGTAGGGTATTTGCTGATGCCAAACGATTCTACTGCTTCTTTCACTGATTTTTTTACCTCTCCAAACAGCATTCGATCGGCAAAATCTACAGATAATGCCTTGTAGAGCGAAGTGGTGGTTGGTTTATCCGTGAATAACAAAGCTTTTGGCAACGTTGAGTTCTGCAAGATGGCAGTATGAATATTTCCTTGTATTTTCTTTTTCCCTTAAATCATCACATTTTAACAAGTTCTTACATCGGTTTCCAAAAAGTCGTTCAAGCTGATGGACTTCTTGGACTTGACTTGTGATGCGTCTCCTTTGACAAAACGCACATTGGACGGCTGTAGAGCAAGCAAATGATCCACGATTGGTTTGGCTTCGCGAGGTCCCTGATAATCTGATTCAATTGGCTTTAGAAATCGAAGTGTAAATGTTACAAGTCTTTTAATGTCATACCAGTCGGTCGCTTAATAGCTTTCTTAGATGGATCGCTATTAGGCGCAAAAAGCTTGATGGTGGGGAAGCCTTGAATTCCATATTGGCTGCACAACGGCTTATTGGAGTCTTGATCACAGTCAACCGCTCCAACTTTGACGAGCCCTTTGAGATTGCCAGCCGCCTTCTTCCAAGCAGGTGCTAATCTGTAAATGAAAGATCTGTCAGTTCAGCGAAAAGCAGGTCACTCCTAGAAGCTGTGCTCCAACCTTTGGCAATGACCACACCAGGGAGCATAGAATTCGACTGCAACTAGATGCTGCATATAGAGAAAGTTAGTTCTTTGGTCTGTCAAACTGACTCGAATGAGATCGCTATATTACTTACCCCATCATTCATGACCTCTTCCTTGAAGTTTTGCGCTGTAAGTTCTAAGACAGGACCATTCTTGTCATAAAGCGCTTGCGCAGACGTAGCTAGCAAAGTTGCACCAAGAATTGTCAGCAGAGAGATTCTCATTTTCGTCCAGTAGATCCAAAAACTTGCACGAGCACTCAGGGTCCAATTTATCATTTTAAAAGGCAGCCACTCAACGCGGCCAAGTTTTATTGGCTCTCACCCAAATGCATTGTTCTGCCAGGCGCAGCGCTTCATATAGGTCATCTTGAAGTACACTACTGATTACTTAATGCACCAAGTCTTGATGTAGTGCTTTTAAATATGCTTCCATGACGATGCTGCCCTTCTTTGGGCTTCAAGATAGAGAATATAAGTTTAATAATGTAGAGGACTGCGGATATCATCAATACGGAAACGAAAATGCTTATGAGTATGACAATCTCTCCACTATCGCTGAAAGCTTCATTTTAGCCTTAGAGAATGGTTCCCTTAACTTCAGTCAGTAATGCTTATATCAAAGTCTAATTTTCTTAGTGGTGCGTTTTTGTTGACATACTAAATTGCTCCTTCATGCTCTAGCTAATCATCTACTCATATATGCATGCAATTTTGTGATATCTCGTGCAATTACAACATGCAGCGTAAATAAAAAACAAGAACAAGCCAAAAAGTAGGTCGAACATGAGCTGGGAGATGTGTAACGACGTTTTAAGACATTTTCGAGAATTAGGCGTTCTGCTGATATATATTAAAAGTGAACTTGGCTGGGATCTCAAGTGAAGGAAGAATCCCTATGCTCTGAGGAAATAGTATTAGCCGAATTGTATCTAAAGCTATTAGATAGTCAATTTTGGATCTTTAAGAAAGGAGTCGTGAATAGCCATGGTGATTGCTATCCTAGTACAGCCTCGATCTGAAGGTATTTGCCGACCGTATATACCGATACTTATGCTTTTTTTCAAAAGGTAACATTGTTGAAGTTAAAAAGCAATAGCTTATTATACTACGATTAGAGGTGCTTAGTATCGCGGACACAAAGTAGAAAAGCAGTGTGAACAGTTGATGGTAGGACTGTTTCTTCGCCAAATTTAATGGTTGTGTAACAAATCGGACTTTTAATTTTCCAAGCGCAAAAGTTTGTCCAACCGAACTTGCTCGAGTACGTGTGAGAGCACAATCCGCTCGTTCAAATCAGGGCTTGTGAAATGCGTTTGAAGGTCGATATGATGATATTACATTGGTCCGTGTTGCTGAGACGGAAGTAAGACCCCGTCAACTGAAGTGAATCAATGCTTCTGATCCTTCCTTTTGACCAACAGTATAGGTTGCAAAACGTAACGGGTATGCAGAAGTTAGAGTTGCCTTCGCTTAGACTTACCTTCATGTCTGCAAATTGCTTTACTTTGAATTATTATTCGGCGCGGATGTTTCTAATCCTTAGACATACGCCGACACCAGCATCGGGTAATGTGATTCACCAC
Source organism: Umbelopsis sp. M5902 (assembly GCA_037039815.1). NCBI lineage: Eukaryota > Fungi > Mucoromycota > Umbelopsidomycetes > Umbelopsidales > Umbelopsidaceae > Umbelopsis > Umbelopsis sp. M5902. The sequence goes on from JAXQGL010000046.1 coordinate 406,962, forward strand.
TGTCAAGTGAACAAAGGAGGCTTTATTGATCGTTTCAAAGAATTTCGATGCTCAAGGCTACAAATGGTTTGGATTTCTGTCCATTGGTTGGTCAACAAACATACAAATTGAACCTTATTCGGACTTCGAGCTACGATGCATCAATAACATAGAATGCTTCTGTGTTTTCGATACTTTTGTTCCTTACAGAGGATTTTTTTCTCCTCTTGGCGAAATTTGGCAATGACGAAGTGTGTCCGGTACCGCTCATTGGAGGTGGAGTGGCAATATTTCCCAAAAAGGCAAATGATGATAGACCGATTTCATCATTAGTTTTACAAAGTATATAAGGGATATAAAAATATCTCCCAGCAAACCTATAATCAGGAGTAGAGGTCTCTTCCCCATAAATCAAATGCGCTTCTCACCTTTCAAATTTTCAAAGCGATCATCAATACACGAAGAGAATGAGATCAGTAATGAAAAACCACAGCCATCAACGACAGACAATGTCGATTTGGAACGTGGAGACGCATCCAGCCTTGACAACGTATCTAGCGACCTCGATCAATCTGTCCAAGAACAGCAAGAACAGAAGACAAGAAGTCGATGGACAGGCGGTGTCAGCACCAAACATCGCAAACTAGTCCGTATATTTGGCCAAATTGGATTTTGCGCAAAAGGCATGGTGTATGGGTAGGTGGACGACATGTGGACATCATAACCTCTACAAAAAGTATCCATTTCTAACAGTATTCTCTCACAGCATTATTGGAGTACTCATTTTAACAAATGTGAGTGGCCAAAAGACACCTAACAACAGTACTGGTAACGAAAGTCCTCAAGGCGCTTTCTTACTGCTTGGAGGTATTCCTGGCATTGGCCGACCTCTTTTAATTGTCATGGCAATCGGATTGCTGACTTACATCATTTGGAGGTAAGAGTCTCATGTGCTGAGCGTTCAAAGCTTGTCAACCAAATTTATTAATTGACTTTCCATAGATTATGGGAATCGTTCACTGGCCAGGGAAGCGACGCTTCGTTTAGTAAAAAGAAAAATTTCTTCAGATACCGATTGTCACCATTCGTTTCCGGCCTTGTATATATAGCTTATACCTATTACATCATGAAGATGATCTTTGAAACACCGGAACAACAGCAATTGACAGCTTCGAATCAACAATTTCCAGCTGACTGGGCCAATAGTAAAATTGGCATGGCCGGATTGGGCATAGTCGGAATTGCTTTCATCATTGGAACTATCACACAATTGATCAATTGTATTGGAGGCGGTTTCATTCGGGATCTACGTACCTCAGAACCTGATTTCCCTAGAAAATGGGAGGCAGTTATTGTTCATACTGCTGGACGTATTGGTTTCTTTGCTCGCGGCGCTGTCTTTTGCTTGGTGTCAGCTTTCATGTGGAAGACATTGAAGGATCCTGTACCAAGTGGCAATGTCAGTGTCGTTGCTAAAAGTATTAGCGAGCTCAATACCAATGGAGGAGGCAAGTTCTTCCTAGTAGTAGTTGGAGTTGGCTTGGTCATCTACGGTGTTTTTGCTATATCAAACGCCTACTATAAATACTTCCCTACACCACCACCTTCAAGACAACCGGAACGTGGTATTGAAGTAGGAGAGGGACAATATGACCCAGATCGCAATCCTCAGGAAGCTGCCGAAGAACAAAAGAGAATGAAGAAAGAAAAGAAGCAAAGTCGACAGGATGCCAAAGATAGACTTAGAGCTCATGAGTCGCACCTAAGTAACCTCAGGAAGTCCATGCAACAAAGTGCTGCCTCCGAAAACCCAATCTTTCCATGATTATAACACTGTAAATAATTATAATAATCGAGGATATTCCCTGAATGAAAGTATTACTTGTTATTAGCAACCTCTTTTCGAAAAAGAAAGTAATAGAATAAAATAAAATATACCACATCCAAAAAGCCTCTTACACACAATGTCATTCGTAAAAGCAATTCTTGCAAAATATATCTAGCGCTTTACTTGAATTTATCTTATATTGTTCAAATATCGAAACTAGTTTTTCAGGTACGTTTGATATAGCAGCAAGCCAGAGTTATATAAGATATGGCAAAAATTTCAATGTTAATTTGGCGGCGCGTGTAGATACACCAAATTTTTCAATTCTTACTTTTTTTTTACTTTTTGCTTTTCAACGCGAACTTCCAATGGACAGTGGCATTGACGATCCCACAGACTTTAGCAACCTTGCGTTTCAGGGTCTCGATGACCATCTTCGCTGTCCGATTTGCAAAGAATTCTTTAATACTGCCGTGATTTTAGCCACATGCTCGCATACATTTTGTTCGCTTTGTATCAGGCGATCGTTGAGTGCGGAAGAAGTCTGTCCCTCATGCCGCCACCCAGCAATTGAGTCCAAGCTACATAACAATCTGGTGGTAGATTATCTAGTAGGGATATGGAAGGCAAATAGGTAAACATACTCGTCGGGATTGCCAGCTTCCTAAAATTCGACTAACCACCAAAGTATCTTGTAGGAAGCAAGTTCTTGATCTTGAAAAACAGAGTGAAGAGACAAGCTCAATAAGAGATAGTCCCATGGATATCTCAAGTCAGCCGTCTGCCAACCCTACATTGTCGACACCTACACGAGTAACGCGGAGTTCCTCACGACGGTCAGCATCTCAGCCCTCCCCTGCTGAGGAAGAGACAGTAACCGAGACTGTAGCATATACACCCACCCAAGCTATAACAGAGACACCCGGTGAAGTCGAGTTAAACGGTAAGTACATACCATCTTCCACAATCAGGTATTTATTGCTGACTGTTCTTTGCTTTCTTAGATAATAGCCAAGTGAATTGTCCAATATGTTCGCGGAAAATGGAAATGCGACATTTGAATCAACACTTGGACTTGTGTATGCAAAACAAACCAGATCCGGTTCTGGACAGGAAGGAAATGACACCGACAAGCGAACTACAATCACCGAAAGGACAGTTTTTGTTTAGAAGTCCACAACCATCGGCCAATTCCCCTCCGTAAGCTATTTTAGCCATGCGAAGCTTGAAGAGATATGGCACTTATAATTATACCATTTCATCACTCAAACAGGACAAGGATAAAAAATGTAAATACTGGACCGAAGCCGAAACGTATAGTATATAATTTGGAGTCCCAAGCGCGTTTGAAGAAGGAACTTCGAGTGAGTTAACATCTTGGAACTGGCACCACTATAGCACCTGTGTTGATTTTGGGATATTTGACTAGGATCTGGGCTTACCTGATCATGGAGATAAAGCAGCTTTGATACAACGCCATAAGACATATCTTTCGATATATAGTGCGAATGAAGATTCCCTGAATCCCTTGGATGCGAAAGCATTACGGAAGAAGTTGGCTGAAGAAGAGGAGATTCAATCTAGAGGAGTCGGCAAGAAAGTTGACGATAACGACATTGAGCAGCACAATATCCTTTTTGAGCACTATGAAGCATGAATGAATCAAAATATCCATTGATTACTAGCGCATTTTCCTTGACCTTCATTGTTTACAGCGAAAATATGAATCCGAATTCGATACTCTCATCAGAGTTGCGCGGGAACGCAAACGGCAAAAGGAAATAGAAACGAAGCAATCCAATGAATCCACGTGTGAGTAACACCATTGCTCCCAGCTAGAGCTTTTCCAAATTGGACATATATTAAACAGTACTTAGCCAATCAACCTATTACGCCACCAATCGCAGCATCACTGCCGTCTGCGAATATTTATGAACCGCTCACTGAAGAACAATGGTAAGTTTATACTCAATCAAGCCACCAAACCACCAAACCACCAGAGCGTTGTCTCTAATAATTCAACAGGAAATTGCTGGAGGAAGACAGTTTCCAGCCATAACCAGCCGCTGATATGATCTTCTAGACTTCTTACTCTGAAATCTGATTCTTTACATGTATTATATACATTTTCGCCACTACTTTTATTGTAAATTGTGCATATTGACAACGTCTATAATCATACAATTTTAATGTTATCGATGTAAATACCCTACAAAAAAAATATACAAAAGGTTTGAAACAGTATCGCTGTCCTTCATTCTGCTTATATTTGTGGTGCACTGAACTTTGCGTAAATATCAGATTCCAGGGTTTTGAAGAGTTTCTGTATTTCGAACAAACCTAGTTTGGCTAAGATGAAAGGACAATATGTTTAGACCATGCCTTGAATCAAACACTAATATTGTACTTACGTATCATGAGATTCATACTGAGTTTTTGGCGTACGAGAGTTTCTACTTGCAATATTTGATTCGAGGCGAATGCTATCGCTATCAAAGCGGGCATCTCAGTCCTCTCCGTTTCGCAAACATATTTCATCAAGGCATTTCGTTCGCGCTGCAAAGAATGTTAGCCATCTTTGACGCTTTATCATGCAATTTAAAGATGGTACTCACCAATGGCAGCCGTAAAACTTGTTCAGCACATATTAATATAAAACAAAGGCTAAGTTCTAAAGACCTGAAATCCAAGCATGTTCAGCAGTCGTAGTGAACAAGCAATACATTGTACGATTTACACATACCTCGCTGTCTGGGCTTTGCGAATAACTTGAAGACAAACTCGGAATTGTTCTTCGGTTGCCTTGATACCGAAGAATCCAAATAGCCCAATTATTGCTCGCAAAACTTTTTCTAACTTGAGCTGATCGGAATGCTCTTCGCCCTTATCACAAAGCTGGTAAATGCAAAGTATCATCAACGTATGGGTCACAGAAAATATCATACCACTTCTTTCAGGGCCATATCGCAAAGGTGATTCTTCATATTTGCAATGTGCGGGGCAATTCTGGATGATTGTGATAATATCCATGATGGTAAACCGGTAAATTCTCCGTTCAAAAAGTCTACCTGCAAAGTTTGTTGTCAGGGCTACGTCCCAAACTTCTCCATTGCTATCATTGCCAACTTACATCGTCATGAATATGCGAGATTGTCAAACGCAGAGCGAGATCAGGTAATATTTGGGCTTGCACTAATTTAAATCGCACAGCTAGTGCGCGTTTTGGGAACTGCTGCACAAGTGTATATATGCTTTCGCTAAGATACTGTTATTTACTGCTGTGTGATGTATTGAGCCTTCTTGTATAAATTACCTGATATGAAAATTGAGCTGGCTTGATCCGGTGCTTGCAGCTTGAAGAAGAGTGTCTATGATCTACGAAATGGTGGCTAAATCAATTTTTGGTTGCGTCTGGTTTCTGCCTTATCAGAAATGAGGCTTACCATTTCAAAGGTAGCCTCGTCGTAGGAAATGAGGCCATTTAATAGTGTAGCTCGTGTGGGCAAGTAGATGAAGCATTTTATCAAAGGCTGTTGTTCACATTAGTGCTAACTCAGTTGAGTACCAACCATATTTAAAGCCATTACCTCAAGTGATTCAGTTTCATTGTTTCCATCAAGCTCTACAAACCAAGTAATCAACCAAGGAAGCATGTCATATATGTCGTTGGCTAAACTTTCACTTCCTATGCTCGTTGCACACGACTTTACAAATTTAGAGGATAACGCGGTATTTTGACCACGTTGATATATAGTGAAAAGGTCGACCAATACAGCTCTTCTCGAGGATTTTAGTATCTGGTAACATAAGAAACAGATTCTGGTAGACTAGTGAAGAATTCTTACATTGCGCGTTCATCATACGACATTTCGCTCCATTCTGCAGGTACAATGGGTTGCCTCTGTCCGAGTATAAGGGTTTAGTTCTCCATTGTTAATGCAAGTGAAAGAAATTCATATATATCACCGTATCCTCCCATCCTATCTTGAAGTAGTTTTGCTTATATTCTGAATAACGAGTGGCTATGAAAGCTGTATCACACGCGGGTGGTTCTGCCATGAAATATTAGGTCAAAGCACAATTGGGCAAGCTTCTAAATTTTTGGCAGCTCACTTTCGAAATAAGCCGTGCCAATGTTTAAACTGCAGCCTGTATACTTCGCTGTCGTTTATTACAGCAAAAAAGAGTCGTCAACGACCAAAGATTAAATATAATATGTTTAGCACCAGTTTTTTCATCGTCTTCCTTGCTAAAATCCTTTAGCAATGTTTTTACGATATATACGAAGAGAACCACAAAAGCGACTACAATAGCTCCTATGATACAGTACATCCCAACAGAAAAGGGTGACATTTGGCGATCTACGCTCAAGGCATTGGGGTTGCTGGATGATTGATCATAAGTGTCCGAAATATTTGGACCTTCTTGCTCCAGATAAGATGTTGTTGTATAAGCTGAAACGTATCCTATACCCCCGCAGACCTCGAAGGTATTCCCGGAGCAGGCGACATCACATAATTTGTCGTCCACAGGTGCTTTCTACAAAAAAATAACAGCTGGTCAGCATTTGATTGATAAGTTTCAATAGATAAAACAGTTGATGTTCAATTTACCGACGGTAGTACTTTCGAACAGAAGCACAATAGCCCTTCCTGTACAGCCATGTAGGGAAAGTTCGTTGCGGAACAATACGCGCTGCAGGAACTGATAGAGAGTTGTCCATCTATGTGAGGTCCATTCTGTCCTAGGCCATTGAAAATGGGCTTTCTAAGACTGTCCTCATAACACCCTTTATATTTCTGCGCCAGTACATTGACAAATATGGAAAATAGTAACAGGATATTAAAACGTATAGATATCATTGCTAATGTTGCAGCACCTTGAGCCGGAAGATAATTGCTCTGTGCTTTTGAAGAATAGGCAAAGCGGGCTGATACTGTAGTGAAAACGGATGGAATGTAAAGCATGATTTCGATGCTCTGGTTGTTTTATGTCGCTCGGCATGCAAATCTAAAGGCTGGCATTGCAGGGTTCCAGAGCAGGCTATATGAACATTCAGGGGGGGGGGCAATGATTCCAGGGACCATAAGGAAGGGTTTAATAACGCCCAGCAGATATTTTACAAGAGAACAATGCACTGAATTAGGCCAGTGCTCGTGCCTGACACCACATGATGTGCAACAACAAAACTCCATTGCACAAAAGATGACCACACACCAGTTTTAGCGAGACGAAAGGGCTCAATTGAAAGGAAGTTCATCTGACATCTCTTCCATAAAGAAAAGGATCGTTGCTGATACGAAAAGTACGAGCAATATATAAATGATTGCAGTAACATTGTGACAAAATACTATCAGTGTTTGCTAATTAAGATATAGGCAGCGTCTCGGTCTCACAAGCTATTTGATTATGTGGACATTAAAATACCAAAGTTTGTATTCCCGGGAGCACCATGTTGAATAACAGTGGTCATTAAGGCAAGCACAGTGAGGTTGGTTTTAATATAGTTGCACTGGAACATCTTGAACATCTGTTCAAATAGTGTTCTCATATAATACCTGCTTCGCTTTCTGTATAGCTTTGTGAGCCACCATTCGCACAAATAGCGCGAACGAGCGAACCGTGAGATGCAGGCAAATGAGGCTGGACGCATTTATCAACCAATCAGATGGCAGACTCGAGGTTTTTTATAATTTTTTCTGTGACCTAAGGTCCGACTTTTCGTCTGCCTGTCGGGTTTCACACTCATTCATCCTTTTTTATCGATTTCTTCCTCCTTTTACTTGTACCATCTAACCCATTCGGCATTGTCGCGCATTTTGACCATTTGATTATCAATGGGGTCAAGGACGATTCGTTCGCGAACGCATCATAGTCCATATGCGATGAAACTTTCATACACTTTATTGCTCCTCTTTGTCATCTGTTCCTTAGTTAATGCACAAGCTCCAGCTCCCCTCCCTACTATAGACGCCCTCGATGTAAACATTAAAAAAATGGACAGGGATTACTCCAGCACTCCAAACGACGGCACCACCACCACTAAGACTGTTGTCATAGTCATTACACCGACATCAACGGGAAAAATCCACAATGGCGACAACGACGGCAACGACGATTCAGGAGGCTCGAATAACCCATGGCAAAATGGTGACCCTGTTGAGCCGTACATGGTTGCCACTGGCGACTCCAGTTCCACTGCTTATCAACCTGATAATACCGCGCCTGCGGGAAATGGCGCTTCTCCTACAGATGCCTCCAGCCAGGACGCAAATGCTGGTGATGGGAATACTCAAGAGCAAGATAACGGAGCGGCTATGAGACGTATGGTCCTTATATCATCCATAGTTGGAACAGCTGGTTTTGTTTCCATTATTGCTGCGGCTACGCTATTGTTTATTAGACGAAGAGATCGAAAGAGAAGAGAATCCAAGAGATCCGCCGATATCGAACTTCAACAGCCAGCCGCTGCCTTGAATAGTAATAACGGTGGCTATAATAATAATGGAAATGATCACGGCAATGGCAGCTCCCAACCGCACACTGCGCAATCCACAACATTCAATTATTTGGCAGATGGTCAGCACTACTCTGAATTTAATCCGTCTGCTCCCATGTTGGCGCCTTTACCGCAGGCACAAACTAGCAACAATTCACTACGTACGCATTATCTTGACATTCCTGGAGTATCTGATGATATTTCTCGATCGCAACGTAATACACATACTCTAGCGCAAACCCAGGCCATACCACCTCCATCAGCACCTTCAGCAAAAGAACTAGGTGCCGAAGAAGACAGCCATTATCGTCATGGACATAATAATTATCTGCCATCGAGTAGCAATCAACAACCATCAAGTAGTCAGTCATCGCGACCTTTCCGAGATGATGTTTCCATAGCGTCTAGCCAAGATGCACCTCCTGCCTATACACCCAGTGCCCCACCATCATATCTGATCACAGATTACTCTGGCACAGGCCCGAACAGGCATCGACAGCAGTCAGATTTATCGACCAATCCTTCGCGGATACGGCAAGACTGATATTTTCTGTAATTTTTTTTTGGCTTGACAGCATTTCATTATGCCAGTGACGTCAATTACCTTCTCCACCACACACACAATCTCTATCTCACTCCTCGTCACTGTCATCCTCTCATGTTCTGAAGCCGATTATCCGATTTCCATTTACCTTTTTTTTTCAATGCTCAATTGCCTCCTTTTTTTTCCTGTAACAGTACAAATTTTCTCATTCTAAAAATTGTAAAGTGGTAGAAACAAGGCAGCCAGGTGCTGCCCTCACTTTCAATCCGCTTGGATAATCTTTTTTCTTTTTATTCGATACCCCCTTTGATTGCCACCCTTTTTTTCCTAATCTCCAAAATTCATTTTCTGGGGAATTTCGCATGTGCAAAGTTTTATGCGCCCCTCCTGCGTTTTTGTTTTTCGTTCAAGTTACTAAAAACAATAAAAAAAAATTATACCGTTTTACATCGATAAATCTTTATTTCAAAATAGGGAAAACCAGAAAACATCATCTGTAACATCTGTACTTATTGTATTTAAAAAAGAAATAGACAAAAGCCTTGCACTTGTATTAAGCATTCTCACCAAAATCGAGAAAAAACTCGGAAAGAACGAAAGCGAAATAAACCACTAAACATAAAGGTATATTTGAGCACCTATCTAGTGCTCAATGTCTTCCCAATCGCGACCTTTGACTTTAGCCAGGGCTTCGGTAGTGAGAGCTTGGCCGTTAGAAAAGTAACCAGAAGCAATTTTTGCATCTATCTCAACTCTGTTCCCAAGCCAGAACAACCGATTAATACCACCACTGATAACGTCAATAAAGAAAAATCACATTTTACCTTGAATCTGCTGGAATCATCTCGTCTGGAATAGGAACACGCTCGAGAATCGGGATACCCGAATCAACAATAGCGTCATGTTTCTAGTAATACAGTCTCTTTTAGTACAATTTCACATATCACAAGCATCGAATTCTTTAGCTTACCATATTGGACATTGACTAAATAGTGCAGACATGGATGATATAACTAAGTACACTCTTTTCAATAAAATACAAACATTGTACATGCCAAAAACGTACCATCATGCGATCAATTTTCTGAATACCTAACCAATGCAAAACATCGGGCATCAGGGCCTGGAATCTCATATCTTTGACGCCAGCAATGCATTCAGTTCGCAAGAAATAGTGATCAGCTGTATCTCCTCCTTCCTGTCTCTTGCCTGATGAATGTACGTGTTAGCATGTGCAAATATAATGAATTATCGATGAGAACAAGCACTCACGGGCATTGTATACTAGGTACTTGGTGACTTCTCCCAAAGCACGTCCTTCCTTTCTAACTAAAAAGATTGGTCTTAGAAATATGTTTGCCGGCATATACTGATATGAAAAAGAATACTTACAGTAAACGATTACACCAACGCCGCCTTGCTGTGCTTGCTTGACACACTCCTCCATACCATAGATAAGGTATGGACGACAAGTACAGATATCGCTTCCAAACACATCCGAACCATTACATTCATCGTGTACGCGAAGGGTCAATTTCTTGCTGGGATCTATTGTTCATTTTGGGGGTTATAATTAGAAAATAGGTATAACAGGCATATAACACAAATGCACGTACCTGAGATGTATGCTGGATTTCCAAATATGTAAACGCTGATACCACCAATCGGAGGTAGAAATACTTTTAGGTCAGGCCTTGTGATAAGTTCGGGATACATGCCGCCTAATATTGTCAAAATGTTTATGAAAAAGTAATCAGTGTGCGAAATACATGATGTGACTAAAAGTCATTGGGAAAGCATAAATTACCGGTATCTTCACTGAAAATTGTCAAAATGTTATCAGTGTGCATGAGATAACAAACCCAACAAAAAACACCGCAAACTTACAACAATGCGCGACGCAGGGTGCCTTCCTCAATACCAAATCTACTGGCCACCCCTGGTAGATACCATACGGGCTCAACTGCGGCTTTGGACACAGCAAGCTCACCAATGTCATTAATCACGATTTTCCCATCCACGGTGAGTCGCCCTTGAGCAGCACTCATCTCCATCTCGGCGAGCTTCATGTGTGCCTTTGTAATAGCGATAGTCGGCCTACAGGTCAAAGAATTCCCTGTTAATTATATGCAAATTCTTTCACTCCAGCTCCGACCAGCCATTACCTGACATCAAGTCCATTGTTGATTTGGTCACGGTAGAGAGTAGAAGTCATATGTCCCCATGGGTCAAGGGAAACGATCTTTGTGGGATCTGCCCAATTGGCATATGGACCAATGTTGAAAGTAGGTTCTGTCATTTCAAAATTGGGACGATGATTGGAGGGCAAGTCACCAATAGCCACGGCTAAGGCTCTGTAGACGCAGTACGAGCCTCCATATGCACCAATAGCATTTCTAAAATGACATTCACAATAAGTTACAGTCTCCCTCAGTCTATTATTCTCAAACACGTAGCATACCTCAATTTAATACTACCAGGGTGACGGGATGCAACCACAGGGCCGCGTTTATGTGCATCTGCAGCACCCCAGTCTAGCGCCACGGGGTTAATTCCATGCTGACCAGGATAAGCTGAAATGTAAATTTCAACATGGTTTAGAAAACTGCCCAAGCCTCCTATCAAAGGCAAAACCTTCCATTAGACTTACTGGTAAGAATGACTCTTTGAGTGTAAAGAGACTTGGCAGATACAGATTGTGGTGGCGAGATGGATGCTTTGTCCACGCTCTCATCTTGCTGCATGGGGATGATCGACGGCGAAGGCGGGATGGCCGAGCTCGACATAGCAGGTGAGTGTGTTAACTTGTTTTCAACTTCATGTCTTGGTACAGAGGATGGACTACTTTTCGATTGCGCAAGCATAAGAGTATCAACCTGTGCAAAGTGTTTGTGAAGCAGCGAGTTAATAAAGAAGGGAAGCTTAAAAAACGTATATGAAAAACGTGGTCACATTTGTCTCACCTGCATAGATAGTTTGAGCTGTTCTTCTCTCAAAGATTGCAGGCAACCTAAAACTTGTTGCAGCACTTCATTATCACTGGTAGTCATCATAAAACGGAAGAAAAGAGGAAAGTAAGGAAAGTTGGCCGCGGCAGGAGTTAAATTGACAGGCGGAAAGGGCAGCTGACCCCAATGTATAACATTTGCCCTTATCAGTCTGTTGTTTGCTTTTCACACGAACTTCAACCTTTTATCTCTTCCTTTATCTTGCTACATCCATGTCGCCTATAAGCTCTGCTGTACACATCAGCTCTCATCCTGTTGTGGTCACCAAGTTGTCTATTTTGAGAGACAAAAACAGTTCTTCAAAGGTGTTCCGTGATGTTATGACCGATCTTTCTGTACTACTAGGCTATGAAGCAACACAGGATCTGGAACTGAAGACCAATGAAACGGTAAAGAGCGCGGTGTTTTTCGCATCACTTTGTGTAAATGAAGGTGCACGCCTTTCCAGCAAAGATACTTATTGGCTCTATCATGTTTCATGCAAATTTTCAGTTAGAGAGCCCGCTAGAGTCTTTTGATGCTTCTTCGCTCAAGGAGAGAATTGCTATCGTGCCAGTATTGCGATCTGGGCTGGGTCTTGTTGAAGGTGAGAAGAGGTGTTTAATGTTGTTCAGGAGGTCAGTTAAACTGAAAACAAACATGTCCACCTAGGTATGCTGAAGCTACTGCCTGAAGCCCATGTCTTGCACCTTGGTCTTTTCAGGGAAAAGGTAACTCGTAATGCCGTCTCGAACTTTCTATGCAATCAACACTGACTCGGACTTCGCGTTGCTGTCTTGTTAGATCTCCTTGCAACCTGTGGAGTACTATAATAAATTACCCTCAACACCCAATGTGGATTCCTGCATTGTATTAGATCCTGTTATAGCTACAGGTGAGTTAGAGTGAATGCTACTGGGCATATGGCAGGAGTTATCCTGGAAAACTAACATATATCATTAGGAAACACAGCTGTCGCTGCTATTCACATTTTGAAGGAATGGGGCATTAGTGGAGACAAGATCAAATTTATTGGTGTCATTGCGGTAAGGACCATGTCTTGATCAAAAAGGTATTACAAGGTTTTTCACACTAAGTGTGTTTTTCACTGTCCTGCAGTCCAGACAGGGTGTAGAGAACTTGACAGCTGCCCATCCAGATGTAAGCTTGTACCTCGGTGGTATGGATGAGAGATTAGACGATCATGGGTATGTGTGATTGAAAATCAAATTTCACCAGTTTTCCTTATGCATAGCTGACTTGTGAATAACAGTTACATTCGACCTGGTATTGGAGATTCTGGTGACCGCATGGTATGTAGTATTCCCTTTATACCGCGCTATAATGCTTCTCGTACCACGCTTTATTAATCATGTTCACTGAAATATAGTGGAGTACTGATGTCTAACTGACACACAAGCACGAGATCATCAAGCATGTGGCCGCCATGTCTCAGGTTACAAGGAACTTTGGAAAGTACAAGGAAGTATAGCTTCAGTAAATAATAGAAAAGCTAGGATAAGAAAAAAAAATGGAAGTATACCAATACAGCACGTTGATAGCAGTTTATGAATTTAAAGTATTGAAAAAGCATGAGATAGAAGGCTAACGCAAGTAATTTGTACAAAAAATTATCCGGCATTAGCCCATTGTTCTACGTGAGGGGGATGACCGGGTGTCAAAAAGTTATTTCCCACCCAACTGGCTGTTCGGGAGTGACTCTCTTCTTACAATGCTGCGTAGAGCTTTTAGTACAGCCTGTCCTTCCTCGATACCCCGAGCGATAAATGGTACTCTACCGTACCTAAAACTTGGCACTGTGCCATATGGAAAAGCATTAGCGCTGCAACGACATCTCGTTCAGCGTCGACACGATCTTAACAATGATACCACTAGCTTCCCCGATTCTTCTATACGAGACATTCTACTCTTGGTTGAACACCCTCCTACATTCACGGCTGGACGACGATTTAAAGGCAGATCGGAATTGGAAGAAGAAACACGCCTGAAACAACTTGGTGCAGAGTACTATGAGACACTGCGTGGAGGGCAAATAACTTTTCATGGACCTGGCCAACTCGTAAGTTACCCTATCCTAGATATTCGTGATTATCAAGTAAGTGCTGCCATATTGTGTTTTTCGACAAGCATTTTTACCAAAGTGACTCATACCAATTCTATGCTTAGCTTAATGTCAGATGCTATGTATCTTACCTCGAAAAGGCGGTCATCGAAACATGCCGGAGATATGGCATTTCAGCCAAGACTACTGAGAACACAGGAGTATGGGTAGATGATAACCATAAAATTGCTGCGCTAGGTGTGCAATTGCAGCGATATGTCAGTTCCCATGGCTTGGCCATCAATTGCGATGTGGACCTTTCATGGTTTGACCAAATCGTACCTTGTGGTCTTGCCGACAAGCGAACGACATCTTTGTCAGACCAATTGAAGAGAAAGGTCACCGTGGACGATGTCATTCCTGAATTTGTAGATAGCTTTGGCGTGACTTTTGGAAGGAAGGTGGTGGATGCCAAAGAGATGCAAGGAGGGAAGCTGTTGGAGGAAGAAATTCACGATTTCCTGGCTAAAACCGAACATTCATAATGGTATATAAGATGATTTCATTAGGCAAACTTTTTCATAGATCAAAAGAAATAGGCATGCCTTTGACATTATTTTTACAAAGTAATTGTTAGTGCATGTTTATGTATTTATAGGTTGTACAGATTGATAACAGCGTTGTCAATATAACAAATGTGACAAAAGAAGAGAAAAAATAGGAAAAGCAATATAAGTAAAAAAAAAAAAAAGTTAAAATATAATATCAACACGAATGTTATAAACATCAATGTTTGGAATTAATACTGTTCTCTCTCATTGTAGCATCCAACTATTTGGCATGGAAAATGACATTTGTCCTCCAAACATACCATTGTCCATCGAACCTTGTCTCCTCATCTCGATCATACGTCGCTCGTCAAGCAGCCGTTCCACCAGCTCTGCCTTCTTACCATTGGTCGCCTTCTTTCTTTCACGAAGCATGTCCTTCAATTCAGACACCGTGATATCATCGAAATCAATCTGCATCAAACGTTCGTCCAATATCTTTTGTTGTTCTTCGGCAGACAGCGATGCAGATTGAGATGGCACCTTCGAATTTCTGGAGATTTGCATAGGCATTGTGCGGGCTGGAGGGGTGCCAGGCATAGAGTATGGGCTTGGCTGTTGCATATGTATACTGTAATTTGGTACGCTGGATGAGTAGGCAGTAGCTTGCATTGGCGGAAGCGATGTAGATCGACGTCGTTCTTGATCCATGTAAGGTTGTTCCATTGGGGTAAAACTACTTGACAGTACAGGCATTGGAGATCCAGTGAAAGTATCAGAAGCTGGCATACTCATGGGTGACAACGGCGACGGTACGGTTGAATTCATTGCGTCTGGAGCTGCAGTCATCTTGTTCAATCTATACGCTGTTTGCAAATCCGATGGAGGGTTGTAGGCGTCCACAAGCGGTAGTCCAGCCTTTTTGATCCTAGGTGAATGCGATGGCTTTTTTCGAATACCCAATTTGCCATGAGCCGAAGCAGACCTTCGTAGCGGCTCTTTCTCTACCATATGGGATGGGGCTTTTGGATGAGCGGGAGAAAATAAAGCACGAATTCCGCCTTGCTCACGAACCACCGGTGTCATTCGGTTTCTCTTATCAGTTGGCCCAGCTCCTGGATGCTGTGGGGATGGCGACATGTAACCTTGGCTTGCCAGAGGAGATGAGTGAGTCGGATGGTTGAACACGTTGTTATTGTTATTGTTTTGTGTATAACTTATTGACGGGCATGATTGGGATAAATCAGACCCTGTGCTGTTGCCCGATGAATTAATGACATTTGGAATAGACATAGGTTGGATATCCTCATTGACCGATTGGTCGAAAGAAGTGATATTAGCCCAAAGATCCTCAATAGAAGTGTCAAACATATCGTTGCTAGGGACACCGAAATCAGTCGGAGGAGCATGAGCGGACTGTGCTTCGACCATAACATCATTTTGCTCAGCCGTATTGGGGTCTATGTACAAGTCGGCAGTAAGGTCTGTGAGAAATGGGTCTATGCTTTCGTCCAGATCCAAATCCAAGGCATTGATATCTGAACTGTGTTGATGATTTTGTGAGTACGGCAAGAAGGTGCCAGAGCCAGTTCTTTGCATGAACATTTATGTGAGTTCAGTAATTGGTGATGAAACAAGTTACAAGTTTGAAGAAAGACGTATGTATCAGCAGTAAACTTGGTTCATTTCCCTCTCACACGATCCAATTGTATGGTGCGAGGTTAAGTGAATGGAAATGTGGTAATGAAACAAAGATTCGAAATCACAGACAAAAATGGTTTCATAAGGCCATCGATATTATTTCTGCGGTCTCAAATTGTTTCCGTCACGACATGATGGTAAATACAAAGAAGAAAAAGATAATTGTAGCAAATATCTTGAGCATCAAACTTCTATTCGACGAAATATTGCGATAGTATCGCAAAAGCTCACTCTGTGCAACGTTGATATGGCTCTCAATATCCTCAGTGTTTTGTCCGATTCTACAAGAATTTTAAGCCTGAATTAGTCTAAGCTATAGAAATTCAATTCCATACAATTTAGGAAAAAAAACTTGCCTCTGTACAGTTTCACGCTGTTCTGCTACCATTGTCACCAATTGTTGAAACAAACCACCGAGTTCTTGAATGGTGTTCTCAACACTTTCCAGTGCATTGCTTCGACTTTCTGTGTATCTTGATTCAGCATATTGCTGTTGCTGAAGTTGCTGTTGTTGCGGTGTTAACATAGGAATACCTAGCGAAAGTGTCGTTTCTTCTTCTTCAATTGGTACTTGAGCTGTATGAGACAATGTGCGTGTATTAGTTTTAAGAAATGTGCTTTGTATCTAATACATCCCTGCAGCTGATGGGTACATACGGGTATAATTTTTTCGTCGATGTAGCTCTGTTGGCTCAGGCGGTATATATGATTGATTAGCAGGAGCCGGAGGCGCCGGAGATGCTGATCGTTCTTCATTAGATTGAAAGAATTGATCTCGCCTTTCTTTCGATGCTTTCAAGTTCTAGCATTTTGGGAAAAAGTCTATTAGTACACGTGCACAGTACTTTAAGACGATCCTAATCCCAGACATTCTACCTCCGTTCGCTGTTCCAACACCTGTTTGAATGCCACTGAAGCATTCGCTAATCTACTTTGAAGACCGCTTATAACCTCATTATGATGCTCGACTACTTGATGGGGTAGTCTAGCTCCTTGTTTGGTCGTACTTTGTAATGCCGCTATACCGTGATTCAATTTACTTATATTTTGCTTGATTACATAAGTCAATTCCTGGCCGCCAAAGTCAGGATTTGAGTATAATTTGAATATATATATATATGGCGTGCAAAGGCCTAACTTACAGATATCTCAACCGGCTTTTCGTCAAAAAGAGTACGCCGATTTGTTACTGCAAAATTTGGCAACCAGTCGGCATTAGTTTGTTTGCATGGCGGACGATATCCTTAAGCTGTAGCAAAAGGATATAAAAATAAACATGGAACCAGTTCAACTCACGGCTTTTCAACTTTACAAGCTCTTGTTCCGTGATTCGCAAGTGACGAGCCAATTCTCTAGCTGTCACAGTGAATGCACTGACGTGTCCGCGTTTTGGGACATGCTGAACAAGATTTATTTGAGCACGTCGATCGTTTGGATTAGTCCGTGAGGATAGTCTAGAAGCAACTGCTTGAAATTCTTGTGTACGATTCCGGATCGTCATGCTGTGCAGCTTTCTATAGAGGGTAGATGAGCTGGTGGAGTGACCAGCCGTCAAAAAAGCTATCGGTGTTTGGGGTACCGAAATTTGTGAGCCCTGACTGGTCTCAGATGAACTCAATAATCAGTAACCGAACTTTCTATTGTGCAAGCCTGTATTCGACTCATTTGAACAATGTTTTTAGATATTTCTGTACGGAATTGTCACAATTTAGTAAGTTGTGCTCTTTATATCAATGTTTCCAATTTGTCATGTTTTTGCAAGGTGGTAGATATTGGACTGGACCATGACTGACAAAGTACTGGATAAACAAGCCCACATTACATCCATTAACCTTCGCCCTTTTTGACCTTGCACTTGAGAAGGCTGAGTTTATGATGATAGCTGTCTACGCAAACATGCACGTTAGTTCACTGGGAACATGGAAGCCTTGCACACAATATCATCTCAAAATTTTCAACGTCAGTTTCTCCTTTCAGATGGATAGAGAGTCACGGCAATATTTGCTATAAAAAATTTTCTGGCCTGGCCATCATGCTTAATCGCCTCTTTCTTCTCCAAGTAAGTTTTTATGACTATTCAATCTTGGAAGCAGCCATGACCAAAGGATGCAAAACCTTTAACGTCCTATGTCCATGAAGGACTCCTAAATATATACTGATTTAATGAAACTGATGTTCATCGGCTGCTTCCAATAATTTGATCAATTGATCATTTTTACCTGTGTGCTAACTGACAGTCTTTCTTTCTACTTACATTTAGTTTTATCAACATGGCAAACGAGACTACCCAATTAGTGATTGTGGAGTTGTATTGAGTACCTAAGTTGATTTTGTTTATTGGGAACCTCGCGTCAGGAACATCGTGGACCTCAAAAGTACACCATTGGCGTACCTACAATTGGTCTTCCTTGAACGTCAGGTTGGTGGATCACAATGCTCGTTTAAGAAATAGAGGTAGACACCCAGAGTTCAATGTGGGATGAGTGAGACGGTGACCAAAATGTATAGAGTGCATGACGCGTTGGTTGGTGGGTCTCTTATTAGAGTACTTTATGAAGTATCAAATCTACGTTAATGCATGTAGCAGATAATGAATACAAAAAAATAAAACGCAATTCGGAAAAAATTTAATATTTAGGTGGTGGTGGAGGCGGATATTCTCCTTGAGGTTGACCGTAGCCGCCTTGCGATTGACCATAGCCGCTTGGAGGTTGCCCGTAGTTACCTTGAGATTGCCCGTAGCCGCCACTTTGCGACTGGCCGTAACCCCCTTGTGGTTGACCGTAACCACCTTGAGAGTAGTTTCCACCCTGCTGGCCCTGGCTAGAGTACCCTCCTTGCGGTGGTGATGAGTATCCACCTTGCGGCGGTGATGAGTATCCACCCTGAGGAGGATATCCTTGAGGCGGGTAGCCCTGTTGCTGTTGTTGTTGCTGAGGAGGATATCCTTGAGGCGGGTAGCTCGGTTGCTGTTGTTGCTGCTGAGGAGGAGGGTAGTTACCATACCCTCCTGACGATGGCGGTGGCGCATAATCATAATCCTGCTTCCTTGGTGGTGGTGGGGGAGGATACTGTGAATTTTGAGAGCCACCATATTGCGAAGGAGGAGGTGAATTGTAGGACTGCGATGATGGCCGGTAATTGGCGGGTGGTGATTGAATTGGCTGACCGTGACCTTGAGCTTGGGATGGGTATGGCTGCTGTGGGTGAGAAGCTTGCAGGTTATTGCCTTGATAGCCGTAATCATCCTGCGAGTAAGTGCTAGCGTTTGTGTCAGAGTACTGAAGTTGCGGTCTATCTGGAACAGAAGTAAGGCCAGGGGGACAATTGATTTGGGCACCATAACCAGGAGTCGGTAATCCAAACGACTCTTTTTTGTGGGTCATGGAATCGGTTGCAGCCAGGTTCAACGAACCTTCAAAGTTTGCATGAGATTCCATGTCCCACAACTGATTCAAGTTGTCAGTCTCCTTTCGATTGTATAAGATGACATGTGCACCATCCTTAGCATTCTCTCCCTGTTGCACATAAATAAGTATCTGTTTGATTTATCTGAAAACTATCTGATTCACGAAAGCTAACCTTGATATCCAAGACAAGGCCAGGATACGCAGAGTTATATATATAGCCGTTATCATAACCAAACTGGTAAACAAATTCAAAGTCAATAAACAATCTCGGCGACGTATTTCGTCATTGTTCAGCCCATACCTGCTGTTCTTGTTTACCAGGTTTCCGG
The DNA here is from genome assembly GCA_037039815.1 of Umbelopsis sp. M5902. Lineage (NCBI taxonomy): Eukaryota > Fungi > Mucoromycota > Umbelopsidomycetes > Umbelopsidales > Umbelopsidaceae > Umbelopsis > Umbelopsis sp. M5902. The sequence goes on from JAXQGL010000046.1 coordinate 426,849, forward strand.
GTATTCTGCACAATACTTTTCTCTTTTTTGAAAGCACCTGCGGCAAATCAGATAAGCTTTTCATTCAGCGCGCGAAAATGGTAGGCGTGTGAACGATGAGGTGCTTACCAGAGCTGACATCCATCACTTTGGCCGGAAATGATCAAATAGAAAATTATAGTTAGCATGTGAGGAGCGACAACTTGAGAACCTTCCCAGACGAACTCTTGTGTTACCTAAGCCGGACTTCTTGTTAACAAAGTATCCATTGTCGAAAGACCAAAGTCTGGAAAGGTGAATTTTTGAGAACATTGGCCAAAAGTATGACAGTTGCAACATGACGTGTATAAAGACTTACTGGTTCTCGCTATCGTTGAACTTTTGTGGCCATACAATGATGTTAGCTCCATCCTAGGAATGAGTCGTGTCAGTTGGTTTCAGCATCAGTCACTAAGCTGCAAATATGAGTGTTACAGTGTCTATACCTTGGTTTGGCCATCAAAAACATCAATAGCAGAACCGTTCTTTCGCGAGATAATCCAAAAGTGACCTTGCGGGATTGACATATTAGTGGAAGAACAGGAAAGGATAGGTAGCCGAAGCACCACACCTGTTCAACGGGTAAGCGCACGATGAATTCGCGTGACTGCGTCTCATGGCCATCACCATTTTGAGAAGCAGCTTGGCACACCAATCGCAAGCACCACAATGAGTTTTCCAACTGGCTGGTTCTTTATTCAATCTCGATGCAACCACAAGATGGTGCTCGACGTCGAGTGGGATTCTCTAAAAGTAAGAACTTTCTCGGGTGTTGTGGCATGGCACTCTTGCGTTATAATATAAAACTGGGTTTCTGACTGTCGGTATTAGACCGCGGCTAGGATTGTAGTTTGGCCAAGAAAAGACAAAGCTTACAACAACCAAGTGAGTAGTAGCGTGAAGCATGTAGTGTATATTGTGAAAGGTTATTTACATAAGTATTCTGTAGCTCTGGAGCTATGACAATGGACACCTAATAAATAAGAATTCGGGTTTAGGTAAGATATCTTGCTGACTCCATCCATGCGAGCAAATGCCTTTGATATTTAATTTGTTTTGTTAACGGAGAACAGTTCTAGATATATATGGTGGTGAGTTTTTATATTCTTCTACTTATGGTGGCTCTGGTGTTGAGTAACATATCGAACATTGTGGAATACCAACAATCTCATTTGCTCCAGGTGCGGCGCTGAATGATAGGCAAGTCATACAACAGAGGCGTAAAGTGATAAATGGTAGTGACGATCAAAAATGGTTCTATCGTGAAGATGGATACTTATATCCTCAGAGTGACCCTAATCTTGTATTGGACATTCGGGTAAGGCAAACTGCGATGCTGGCGGAGTGTTGAGCTGTTGCCAATGTTAATTTTGTTAATTGGTTGATGCACCTAGGGAAACTCTGAAAAACCTGGAGCTCAAGTTCTTTTATACAATAGAAAATACGAGGATAACTTGAATCAGCTCTGGGATTTGATACCGGAATCTAATACCCTACTGTCGCAAATCGAGTTGTCAAATGAAGACGGCGATGATGACGATGAGTATAGCTTTTCAAATGCTAGTTATGAGCTTTAGCAATACCATGACAAACTTGCTCGCTTCTCCATGTTTATTTTGGAGTACGTACTTGTTGCCTTTGCTTTCTTATTACTTTGTTACTTTGTGCTTTTGAATATAACGAATAATGCGGATTAATTCATATTAATTATATGAATCATGCAAATTAATTCATATTTTTGAAGCAGTATTCGGGTATGGTTCATTAATCTGTAGACTGCTTAGTATAAACTAGCTCTACATGTTTGGCCATGTGGACATATTAGAATTCCCAAGTTTCGTCATACCCAACACCTTCAAACTCCCAATCACCATCCAAATCCAAGGCTATTTGCGCAGTGTTTCGGCACATTCGATCATATCCATCTTCGCCTCCAAACAAAAGATCTGCGAAGGCGCAGGAGCGAGCAACTTTTGTGGCGTGAACCTCATTGATATCGACAGCACGCTTGAGAATTGTGAACCATGCATTGGTGGAATCCAGCTTCATATTGCCATCATAGTTTTTAAGCGCATCGATGTCAATTGGTGGGCGCCCGCGAGAAATGTAATACACCAAAGAAACGGCTAAATGTGACTTTAAGACCGATACAGCGTGCGCTGGTTCAAGTGTATGAGCAAACTTATAGGTGAAAATCACAGATGTTAAGGCATGCATTCTGTTATGTTTACGTAGGTTAGCTACGCTGTGCGGACAAACGTTTCCTAATCAATTAGTGTCAACCTACAAAAAGAAGTCCTGCTTGACTTGCTTATTGCGCAAGCCGCTTCCGCCAACTGCTAGCACGCAGGAAATAACTAGCTCCTTAGACTTGGCATCAATATCCTCAACATTTTCTTAATAGCGCAAGTTAGCCAAATGATTGGGAAAATCATACGAGTTTCAAGAATTAATATAGCGAATACCTGACACATGCCAATCAGCTAAATACTGTTTCAGCTTGGAGGCTACCTTCTTGTTCTTTGCGACTTCGTTAGTCTTATTACCTAAAGCATAATGCGTCACGTCATCCAAGTCATGATCTTCCCTGATGGTCTGTAAAATTTCAACGATGGTTTTCCCGGCAGAACCGGACTTGGAAATGGTCAACTGGTCGGCAACGGTGTTTGTAACTTTCTCCAAAGGATTAGCGGGCCGCACTACAAATGGAGCCATCAAAGTCGAAGTAACAGCCGCCATAGCTAATCCTTCCGCCACAATACCGTCAGTTCCAAATTCAAGACCATAACCCACATGAATCAGTGGATGAAATGCGCCAGAAAAGGCTCGAACGATGAAATCATTATCAAACATGTATTTCGTTATTGCCCTGACACGACCCAGCTTGATCACTTCGTTACGGAAGAACTGCAAATACGAAGCATAGTATGACGGATCCCCCAACTGAGACTTCCAGTCGGATTCACTAAACTGGGTCTTGATGTCACCAATGGGTCGTTGCTCAGCTGCATGGAAATCGTATATCTCGCGTAGGCGTTGTGGTGTGGCTCCTAAAGCATAAGCTGCCAGTATGCCATGGGCCAGATGCGTATGGAAACCTTTTTCATTGAAAAAGCAATGATATTTGATGTGCGCTCTCTTCAACAGTTGGGCAACAGCATCTCGTGATTCGCTAGTGATTCCCGGTGCTACAAAAGTAAGTGTGTTGGAAGGTAACTGTGGCAAAAACAGATTTTTATCGATGTGTGCGGTTTCAGTCATGATACGACGAGAAAACTGTGATCTTAGAGCTTTGGTGAAGAATATTTTGAGTAGAAAATTAAAAGGCAAGGGAAATTTACATATGAATTTTTTTGCATTGACCCTCTTATATAATTACGGTAGGTTTCAATTTTCCAAACCCGGTTCGAAGAATTTGCCGGATTTATAAGCTCGGCTTCGTTGACCATGACAACCGACAATGGGAAACTTGACGTTGCCAACATGTACGGGCTAATCCATTTCTATACTTTGCAATCTGTATTTGGCAATAGTTCACACAAGTGGTCTGGATTTGGATATTGGATGTTTAGTCTTCATTAGAAACATAACGCAATTGGAGAAATATAAAACTAGTGTGTACAGAAGAAAAGAAGTTGAAAATGATAAAACTAACTCGACTAGGGAGAAGAAGAATAAATGAAAATAAGAAGAGGTTATAATAGTCCCTTTGTTATGTCATAGAGGTACAGCTTCGATTACATGAAACGAACTGAGGGGACTTGCACATTTGCAGAACGAGATGAAAAGTAACAGAAAAAAAAATTGAGTTCTCCAAAGGTTACAGTTGAGTAAAAAATAAAGGCAAAAGAGACTACTTCAAGAGTGAAAAAGTATATAATGACAATGGAATGACTTGTACAAAGAGGTTTGGGGATGAAATGCTTGCGGTTTACCGAATTAGCTCTGATCAGCACGAAACGGTTGCCTCAATAGAAATAAAACATATGTTTCATGTCCATCATTAGACATCAAGTAAGGGTGTCGCTTCGGTAGAATTGTCGTCCATAACGTTTCTTTTGCATATTGGACACTGGAAAAAACATAACAAAAATATGAGTATCAGCCAAAGGCGACTGCGCGTTGCATTACAAAACCAATGTACGGTGTAACAAACTTACAAATTTCTTTCGTGTAGTTAACCAAGCATCTACGCAACCCACATGGAACTCGTGACGGCAAGGTAATATTCTCAACTCCTCTCCATCTACATAATCTTCCAAACAAATTGCACACTCTTCTGGTTCATTTTCTTTTCTCTCAACTTGTCGAAATATCTTGACCGGCAAGTTCGTAACGACATTCTGCGGAGCCAGATCCTTTTGTCGGCGTTGGCGTTGGCGAACCCTCCATGAGATATAGATAAAAATCATCATTATTGATGGAGACAATATGACAATGACGAGCACGTCTAATAATGGCCATGTGAGAAGGTCATCAGGCAGCAATTGAACGAGCATTGGAGTGCTAAATAATTTGGAAAGATAGAGCAAAGCCAAGTACTCATGCTGAGATAGAAAAACAGAAGGAATCTGAACATCGGAGGTATCGCCTAGAAAACAAAACGATGGGGGTTTAAGAGAGTGTGCAAGGAGATAAGCACCTTTCCAGTAGAATTTTTTAAATTACTCACCTGGAGCAAACATGGTGGTCCAGCCTACATGATCAGGATCACCTACAGCTACGGCAATAGCGCCACTACGTTGCATATTACGGACCTTCTCGATAAAAGAACAACCACCTCGTTCTACTAATGCTATCCATTTTTCTGATCTTTCAGGCTGAACAATAGAGCAACCAGATCGATCTGATGGTTCTATCAAAAATCCATATATACCGTCTTCTGAAATTCTTGGGCCAAAAGCGGCGATACGGTCTAAGTACGTTTCATTTGTAGCCTAGCAAAAAGTCATTAATTAAGGGATCTTGGCAGAATACGTGTACTGAGCAAACGACTGGTTCGAGTGGTCAAGTGGGAGTTGAAACTGGGAATGAATGCGGTCATGGCCAAGACAATTTACCAAGAGGAATACTTACAACTACGACTACCGTAGAGCTTGCAGATAGTATGCAGCACGAGAGGCAAGCCAAGTAGACAAGCCAAGTGTGCATTGCGACTGAACTGAATTAACAGAAAAAAAAGGGAGGAAGAAAAGAAGAGAGAAAATCAAAATAAAAAAGAGGGAAAGATGGGAGATGCAGCTTATTCCCATTTGCCATCGTCACACACACATTGTGGGCTGGCAAACACACGGCTCACGCACAGCTTTAAAGCTGACTGACCCCATGATGTATCAGAAGGCTCTAGTATACGCTGCAAATACAATTTATCAGACCCTTTTTGATCCATGTCTCCCCATTTGAACCGAATGATCGAACTACCATTGAGCATATGAAACGCAATTTCTTGTCAATTCCGGCCACATAATGCTGTCTTAAATTTTGTTCTTCTTTTTTCCTGCCAAAAAAGCTTTAAGAGACAATCCCACAAATGAGGCAATTTTTGATTTGTAACTCAGCTCTCCAACTGTATGACGCGAATTGTTATATGGTGGTCAAAACTGGGATATTTTATTTGATCTGTTTGGGCCCGCTTGTTGCATATCTTTTGAGTTACATGCGACCATCAACTAACCACTCTTCAGTGGGAAGAAGACGGAGAGCTACTACGTCGGCTTCTTCAAGCCCATTTATAGACAAACAGACTGCAGAAGCTCGAGTTGCCGGGTCAAGACGTCTGCAATCCACCGAATCCATACCATTAGATACCTCCTCCCATAATTCACCCAATTTACCAATCGCTGATATATCTGAACAACGAAGACGGTCATTCTCACCGCTGTTTCGAAAATCTTCCAGCTTTTCACCCGATAACACTACAGTTCCATACCCCAATGCTCGTGAAGACTTGGCGATTGACGCTCCATCTTGGTTCATTCCTCGATCTCGACGCTCATCACGGGCATTTGCATCTCCACCACCACCACTAGTTGAGTCACCACCACGTACGAAACCAGTCATCGAAACTCATACCATCAATAAGGAATACGATCCATTAACAGGAAAAAAAATGATTAACGAATATCTAATTGTGCGAGAACTGGGCCGAGGTGTGCACGGAAAAGTCAAACTTGCTGAAGATATGGAGAGGGGCTGCTTGGTGGTGAGTATCTATCCTAATTTGACAAGTTATCTCCCGCTTGAATCGTGTTGTGTGTGTTTGCTTATTGTTTATTGAATCCGTGTTAGGCAATCAAGGTTGTTGATAAGGAATCTCGTCGACGCCAACTGGGAGTATCTCTAAGAGGCAGCCTGGATGACGAAGATAGACCAATGGGACATAACCCATCCGAACAAAAAATTCAAAGGGAAATAGCAATCTTAAAAAAATGTGTTCATCCTCATGTAGTCAGGTTACAAGAAGTCATTGACGATCCAGCTAGTCGCAAGATTTATATGGGTACGTGGATGGTATAGATCAAGTAGCTTGCATGATGTGTACGTGTTAACTGTTGATATCTAGTTTTGGAGTACATGGAAGGAGGAGAGATCCAATGGCGAGATGATGAGGATCAGCCGATATTGACGACTAATGAGGCGCGAGCTGTATTTCGAAATGTTGTGAGTGGTCTAGATTATCGTAAGTTTTTACCAATATATAGAGACTTGATGAGTCTACCACCTTTTGACTAACTCTCGATATCACCTAGTTCACTACCAAGGCATCATCCATCGTGACATCAAGCCGGCAAACCTGCTTTTGACAAGCGACCGTGTCGTGAAAATATCCGACTTTGGAGTTTCATATTTTAGTGAGTTACTGGCCGGTGACGTTCACTCGTACACGGATGTGAATGATGTTGCGTCGCGCAGTCGAATAGCACGCGAGTTGGCCAAAACAGCTGGTAGTCCAGCCTTTTTTGCACCAGAATTATGTACAGTTGGAGACGAAACATCATCTCGGATTACCAAGGCCATTGACGTGTGGGCATTGGGAGTGACGCTTTATTGCTTAGTGTTTGGAAAATGTCCTTTTGAAGCTGAAACCGAGTACGAGCTGTTCAAAATCATTCCTACGCAAGATTTGGAGTTCCCTCCGCACATTCCTGTTGAGGATGGGTTGAAAGATCTACTCTCTAAACTGCTGGCCAAGGACGTCGACCAGCGCATCACCTTGGAACTGGTCCGAAACCATCCATGGGTGACAGCGGATCTGGAAGATCCCGGGCAATGGAAGGAAGAAGCTGACCCAAGGCATTACAAGGCTGTAGAAGTAACTGATGAAGAAGTATCACGAGCTGTGACAATAACGGAAAAAATACGGCGTGGTATACAACGACTGTCTAGCTCCATCTCTCATTTTACACAAGCGTTTGATATGAAGCGACGAGGGAAAAGTTTGTCGAATCAGGGCAATTCACTCACTACCAAACCCACACCTGACAAAAGCACTCCAGAACTAGTCCAGAGTCCTGACCAACGTAGCGGATCTGCAAGTCCATCCATACCTGAGCATGTTCTCGTAGCAAGGGCCACACAAGTGCCCGAGCGTGTTTATATGCCACCACCAACCAGCTTTCAGACACTGGAGACTGATGAAGTCTCTAGCCAAAGTGGGTTTGATAGAGACCTTGACTACGATGATCAAAGTTCAGGGTTCTATGACGATGGTCCTTGGCCATTGGAACGCAAGGATTCGTCTGCGTCGACACTGTCTGGCTTGGTGATTGGACGACAGCGTCCGGCTAACACCGAGACCACCACCACCACCACCAATTAACTTATTTAGAGAAGACTCTACTATAAGAATTTCTTGTACATTTTTCATATTATTTTTTTTGGCTTTTTTTTTTTGACATATTGCAGAAGAATATCATACAAAGACTGATTGTCTTATTTTTTCATGATGTACACTAAACTGTACTGTTTTGGGATTTTTACGCGTGTTTCTACGCTTTATTGAGGCTCTTTTTAGGTTTTTGAACACGATGGTATCGAATTAGTCAATTAAGCTCGCTGCCCATGGCATGGGATTCTGTAAGGAGCCGATTTTTCGGCCTTTTACGGGCTGGCTGCGGTTTCATTTCAATGCGAGGGATTGGTGCATGAAATGTAAGACACTCGTGATGGGGGTGATGTGCAAGGTACGGCTGAAAGGTGACAAACTCTGCTGTTGTTTCCAAATAATCATTCTTGCGATGTGGGATTCAAGTAAATAGATTGGGGTAATACGTGGGGACACAATCCCACGCCACTGGTTGAAATGCTCTTTCTTAAATGATCTCAACCTTCCAGCTTGACTTTTGCACAATTCTGGCAAAACCACACCATGCAAACCGCTGTAGACACAGTCAAACTTAAGCAAATCATATATTGTTATCAGTGACACACGCCTTTTTCATATGGACCATTTCGGGCACACAATTTTTGATAAACCAAGCAAATTGCCATACATGGGCAGGCAGCCACTTGTCAGAGAAACACTCATCCATGACACCATCTCAGAATATACTGAGCTAATCAAAATAATACTGTTGCAGGGCAACACGGCTATAATTATTTGAATGATTGGTTTGTTTATAATTTTTGGTCAAAAAAACTTTGACAGATTACTATAGGCTAGAAAATTATACAGAGAATCGTGCAGATGATGTGGGGTATATCTCTGAGCGTTTGCAAAGAGTGTTTAGGAGGAAAAAAAAATCCAAAAACAAAGAAAATGCTATGTACGGTACAAGATATAGTTTGTATGAGGTGGGATTTTTGTGGATGGCAAGCTAAAAGGAACTGTGCATGTTTGCTTGCCAAGGACCACTGGGCTATGCTGCTCAAAAAGCCAAGTCAGACCATCCCATAGCCATGATAGAAGGGTCGACAACTCTAGGTTGATCTCGTTGTAATTGATAAGGCGTTCCCGACGTGCTGTTCTCGCGTATCAGGTTTCTTTTCAAGCTTTCCGATAGACAAGGCTCTTGATGTCGGTCAGCTAGTTGGTTCAAATCATGATAAACGGGTGCACGGGTTCGACGTAGGAATTTTGGAGGTTCAGGGTTTGGATTAGTTGCAAGCATGGAGGAGAGTAGAGACTTTTGTGGGGTAGGTTGGTGTTGTGTTCTCTTGGCAAAGTAATTGCCAGCAGGTTCTGGCAAGTCACAAGGAGATCCTGGGGTGGAGTAAGTTGACGAAGAGGAAGAGGCGCTGCAGCGATAGTCCGAATCCCAATCTGATGTTTTGGGGGATTCAGAACATTCTGCTTTGCGTTTACGGTGTCGCGTACGGTAAACTGGAACTTCCTCATCGTCTGAATCTTCCGAGTCTGACGGGATAAAAAACTTTCCAGTATTACGGCGAGCGTCCGCATCGGAAAATGAAGCTGTAGGAGTAGTGGTGGCGGTCTGTTCCACTGACGGTTTGACTTGAGGTTTTGACTTTGATAACGCATAGTTGGCAGGAATAAGTTGGTCATCAGAGCTGCCAAAAGTTGATACGATTTCTTTGAATGAGGCAACGGGCGAAGGAGGTTCTTCAACCACTGGTTGGGTAGATAGCTGAGGGGTAGTGGTGGTATCGAGTGATGCCTGAGACAGACTGGCTCTGGTGGTTTGACGATACCAAAGTCGCCATGACATGTTTTCTAAACGACGTCCATGTTGTATACTATCTTTGCATCTTGTGAACACTGAGATATGAGGAGAATAAGAAGAAAAATGAATATTTTTGCGTATTAGGCATATTTGATTGGTCAAGACTGATAACGTACCTGTCCACAAGTCGCTAACATCGATCGAGTTATTGTCCATTGAATGCAGAGTAAGGGCCAAAAGAGGCTGCTCCATGGTGAATGCCATCGAGATCACAAGAGATGAATTTGCAAAGAAAGATGGAGAGGAAGGAGTTAAAATAATCTGGAACAGTGTCTTTAATATTTTTGTGCCTTTGAACAAGGAGATAGAAAAGATAGGATTTGTCGTCGGAGTTAGATGCCCAACATCCCCAACAACGCGGGTATTGTGTGTGTGTAAAGCAAAGTATAATGGGGACCGGCTATTTTGTACATGCGTATCAGCAATATGATTTTTTATCTTCAAAGCGAAATGCTTGTAAATATCGTAAAAAAGATAACACGATTGATGTTGGTTGAATATTGATCGATATGAGACAGGCTGTGCTTTGGCTATCTCCAACACTTATTCGGGAGAATCCGTGCTGGCTGAGGAATCTGAAGCAAAGGCCGTTTTCAGGGTTCTCGACAGCGGAGATTAAATTTGGGATGGGTGATGGTCGTGACCCCCCTTTACAATCTGCGGCCCGCCAGCCAACCAGCTTACCCAGCCAGCAGCACAGCCAGCCTGTTCTTCTTAACGCAGGAACTCATACCAAAGCTCCCCGACCAAAACACAACATGCCCCAGTAGCTATCACAGGCATGATAACCATATTCCACTTGAGGAACTGAAAATACTTTAGCACATAGATGCCCTTGGTCTTGAGAATATGATCGAACCTAAATAGATGACGTTTTGGTTATCTGCTTTCCATATCGTTCAAAAGTATTGCGTTATGAGTGGGGGAGGTATAAAAACCATATTTTATATATACACAGTGTTTAAAGTAAATTTTCTTTGCCCCAATCTCCACGTTCCTTGTCTCCCCCCCCCCCCACATTGAAATCCAAACAAAATATTTCAAGTTGTCTGGATCCCTTTTCATCGTAGCAACCAAAAATAACAATAAAGAAAATAAAAAAAAATACAATAGTTAACTTACATGATTCCAGCAAGACTGCCGACTAGCGTAAAGCATGCGCCAAGATTGCTTCCGATGACCAGTGAAAATATGCAGCCTTTGAGTACCACTGGCGTTACATTAGGAGCCGTGGTGAAATTTGGATGTTGCATGATACGAGTGAACAAAATTGTCATTGGTAGATTGTTCAAGAGTTGACATGATAGGAGACTGATAAACGTGACAGCGAATACAGCCGAAACATAATCTGGCGTTATACGCGCCAATGCAATTGCAAAGATCGCTGTCCATCCTAAATCAGAAAGTGCCTCGACTAAAATAAACATGCCTAGCGCAAACGGGAGGATTTTCCACGGCATGCGCATGGCAATGGCGTACAGTGTAGGAAGTTGGTCTCGGACCCGTTTTGGTCTTATTGGCTCGTTTTGAATGGTCGATAGGCTGGCCAATCCCGTATTTGTTCGACTAAAAGCTTTACTAGACGATTGGCTGTAAGCCGCGATGCTGGTTGATAAGCCTGGTGGTGCGTGCTCAGCGCCGGAAAGATCTGCTAGTGGGATTATCTGAGTCTCAGCAGCTTGATCCGAATGCGTTGATTCTGCTTTCTCTTTCGGGTATTTATTCCTGATCCACTTTAAAATGCCATGATTCCCATCAATATCATGAATTACATCGCGGATAAACATGACCACCGCAAATGGTAAAGTAACCTGCCATACTTCCACTCCAACGAATGATGTTCCTATCAATGTGCCCAAACAGCACCCTAACAGGATCACGCCAAATACCGCTCCAAACGGGTCCACGAGCACGCTTTTCGGATCGGCGTCTGGACATGTTATTGTCTTTGGTATATACTTGTCATTTCTAAATAACAGGCGCATTGTAATGTAAGCCAATATCGTACAGACCGCAGTAGGAAGTAACATCCATGCAGAATATTCTAAAAAGCCAATGCCATATGCTTGAGATACCACAACATTGGTGGGATTGCCGATATATAATGCCATTGAAGCTGTTTTGGGAATTGTAATGGATCAGTAATTATTGATCCATTGTAGTTCATGATGTGGCAAATTGAAAACAAACCTATATTGGCTGTGGTGAATTCACTCATCAGAAATGCCGTGGGATGTATATCCGAAACTCTGGTAAAGTAGGACAAGAACACAGTTCCTGTCAGGATAACCACATCGTTACTTGTAAGGGCACTCATGACCGTGGTTAGAATGAAAAAAGCAGTGAACACAGTTCGACCATTAGTTCCAGCCCGTTCGGATATCCAGAAAGCACAAAACTGCAGCATGCCTGTGAGATCCAATGAGATACAGATATATGCCTAAAAAATACAATTTTCATCTTGCTTGAGTATCGACTGCATAGAATACTTTTTCATATCATAACATAATTAAATACCAATGAATAAAACTAGACACATTAGGGAAGCAGGAAAATGGTTATTATCGCTCTAGCTTTCGGTACTTTTGAACTTGGTAGTAGTGGTTGTGCTTTTCTTACCAGAATCATCACACCCCAAGGTTGTATACCGGCTGAACCCAAAAAACCTCGTAGCACAACCCACGGTGGAATTGTGGTTGTCGCCATGAGAAACAGAATGCTCAGGATCGGAGCAGTGGCGAGGTCAAGTTTGAACCTCCAGTTGGGTTTTCCGCATATGCGCAACGACACAGACACAGGGAAGATCACAAACACAATGACAACAACAAATGTCACCAGCGCAACCCATGAGAAGGCGTTAAGGTCGCTGCTCTCGGCCATGAGCTTAAGTTGTTTGGAATGGGCTTTGAAAAGTTAACCTTGGAAATATGATACCAGCGAACTTGAGGGGTACAATTTTGTCTTACGATACAGGAATTTTATTTTATTATCCATCATGGAAGTTTATATCGTCATTGGGTAACAGCAACTCACTTACAACCCACTCAATTAAATAACTCTACTTTTTGAAAAATCCTTTAGCTTTACCAAGTAGTCCTTTGTTTTCGGTCGACTGTTCGTCCTCGCTACCGCTCCTTGGTCCACCAAACGCCTTTTGCAGTTCCATAACGCTATTCATGTCCATTTGTATACCAGCTGCCTGCATATCCTGCGCCAACTTAGCTGCGGTAGCTTTGATCTCAGGGTCAGACATAAGCTTCATAATCTAAACATGGAAAATAACATTAGTAAGAAAACATCAGTTGTAGTCGTTCTAGGCTGTTGTGATGCTTAGCTGACCTGTCCAAATCCTGGTTGCTTGCCGGTTGAAACATCCAATCCCTTTTCTTGAAGCAATACCGTGAATTCGGCCAGCTGCTCAAGAATATGAGGGTTTTTTCGAAGTTGTTGTATAAAAGGGTGATTAGGATCGATGCCTTGCATGGGATCGCCAGCTTCAGCTCCTTGGAATGCAGTCATGTGGAAGGAATGACTCCACATGACTGGCAGTCTAGTGTATATGGCAGGTCTGGCTGATCGAACCACAGAAGGTCGAGTGTATGGTTGTAATAAGCGAGCACCTGCTCGACCAGCGAGACGCAATGTTGACAAGGCTGACGAAGACATAAAGAGGAAAGATGAAAATGAGCACACAAATTATCCAAGTGTCACTTTCGGACAGGGCGTGATTTTTTTTTAAGTGGAAGGTCAGACTTTTGGTGATAAAATACCGACGCTATCAATGGCCATGACTTGAATTTTTCTATTATAAATGCAGTTTTTGAGAACAAGAAAGGTTTGATATTACTAGCGTTCAAAGTTATTATTTTGTAAAGGATGGGTGTAAGTGAATTTTGGACAATTGTGATTTAAAATTACAGAATAGACCTTAGTATGTATTAGACATCGGTCATTTCAGATTGGCCCTGCAAAGGAGTGGTGTCACTGTCGCCGTATTGTGTGATACGCTTGTTGGGGTCGATAAGTTGACCCTCACTTTCGTCACTCAAATCTCCTACACTGGACATCATCAATATGCATGGAAGGCAACAGCCTGTGCAGCAGAGAACAAGAGACTAAAAGGTGGCATTAGCAAATACGATGGCAAATTTATAATAACTAGACTCAAACAGTACTTACCAGAACAATGAACACTGGAATCAGTACATCGGACATCTTGACAAAACTTAGACCATCCAAACGTCTAGCGATAAGGCCTACCAGAGAGTAGAAAAAGATACTGACGATAAGCAAAGCAATGAATCCTAACTTGACAGTGGTTTTGCCCTGTTGCGCAATCTCTTGCTGCGGTAGGTACTGGAACTTTCGGTATGCTAAGCCCAATTGAATGGCATACTTGAAGAAAATAAGATAAAGCGGTATGAACACTGCTCCCCATGAGCAAGTGATAGCTCCATCGATGCGGACGACAATGAGAATAGCTTGGATCAAGCGGATAACGAACCACCAGAAGCTGTCGAAAACAAGCTGCGCTAACTGCTCCCAGCCAAGTTTGTGATTTTCTGCTGCCATGGAGATGACCTTGAAATTGATAGCAAAGTCGACGAGCGTGAACAAAAAGTTGAATACTTCAAGAATAAAGTATGGCACAAACACAGTTCCAGCACTCCATGAAACTTGATCGTCAAGTCGCACTACAATGAAAATTTGGAACAATAGAACCAAAAACAGATACACCAATGAAAGGGTGCTGCGAGCCTGCGATAGACGTCGTTTTTGTCTTCGTCGAGCAGCTCGGCGATTAGTGCGTTCTTCATCGGTCTCATCTTCGTGGCCATAATCCGCCTCATCCTCCTCCTCGTCATATTTATCACCATCATCTTCCTTAAATGATCTCAACAAATGAGTAAAGAAGGACAATATAGCAACGGCGCTACATATCCATAATGGTATCCACACGACTGCCCACGTCCAATTAACGTAATTGTCGATTTTCACCGAAAGGAAAACAAAAAAGATAATGAGCAAGGCAAATGCAGTTGCCAAGGTCATAAATAGTGTACATAGCATCGATTCTATCTCCGGGTCGAACAATGGGCTGGCGACGGTGCCCATCATATTTAATCCAAGCTCTCCATAACGGTCGTAAACTTTTCTCTTCTTCTCGTCACTAAGGACCTATTGTTTGCATCAAGAAATATCCAATTAGGCGATTTCAGATTGCTTTGGAATGTTTAAAACATTTCCTTACCTCATAAGCATGGCTGATGTCTTTGAACTAATGGCCCCGGTGAAAAAAGTAGTTGGCAACCAATTGAAAAGAAGTACAAGATGTTAAATCCAATTATGCATTACTCCTTTGTGCAATGTTGCATAAAAGTAATTGTCAGCCACATTTACCTGCTCAGAACTATCAGGATTCTGCCAAGACAAACCCAACATAAAAAGAAAGTACAGGTGAGTTTTGCAACGTTCAATTCAGAGAACAGGTCAGCAATGTTTCCGATTTGCCTTCTAAGCGTTGGTAAGAACTTACCTTGTCTGGATGATATCGAAGTGCAAGTCGTCGATAAGCCTAAAAATTTGAAAGAGCAGTAGCACGTCAGCATCCGTCAAATGAGCGGTGATTTTGTCCAAGAACCGCTCTGCCAGGTCTCAGCTATTACCTTCTTCACTTCCTCTGGAGTAGCTGACTTCGAGATGCCGAGCGTATCATACAACGCTGTGGTGTTGTGATCCATTAGTAAGTTGGAGGATCAACAATAATGAATGCAGCCAGGGACAAAAAATGCGGCGAAAACTTTCGTTTTTTTTTTTATTATTATTTCAGATCCCGTCATATTTGTCAAAGCTTGACGAAAGGAAAAGTTATACGAAAAAAACATATACAAATAAATCTTATTGGTTTGTGAGGGAAGGGGAGCTACTATTACAATTATACAGTTAGACTTGCATGTCGTTTTAAAAGTTGACGAAGACAAAAGTCAACTTCAAGGCGTTCAATATCTTGTTGTATTATCTGTCGCTTATCGCTGTTCCAAACTGAACGAATTTCCAATTGTGACTTGAGTTCATTTTTCTTCTTGTCTATGCTCTCCATTCGGCGACGGAATTGGTGAAACAATATCTCAGCTCGTTCGAGGATATCATTCAAATCCAAAGTCATCGATAGATCATTGATATACTAGAAAACATTGATGAGTTTGGAGCTGGAAATCAAATGATCACTGGAAATTGAATGATATATTGGACTTACCTTCAAGATTTCATCAAATTGGTCAAAGTTGTCGATTATGATATCCCTATGCTGATCCAGTATAGCCAAAGCGATAAACATATGATAACTAGTACTAAGATAATCTGTCCAAATGCACTGAAAAGTGACAGGTTAGTTGAGAGTGTCTATAACAATTTTCTCAACCTACAGGCATTTACTTACCTCCCACAGCTTCATAATATCACCCCACTCGAACTCTCGCTTGAACCACACTAAGAGCCATCGGAAACAGAAAAACAGATTGGTGCTTTCTGTTTTCTCCAAATGTAAGGATAGCACTGGATCCATAAATCGTATCAAACTTTCCAAGGTTGTCAACTGACTGTGCATGCCTGATTGATCAACATAGAAGTTGGGTTTCTACAAGTGTAGATACATTTGTTAGGTACATGGCAAATTAGCAGCCAATCTCAGGTTTAATTGAACCTTACCATACGGTCCATGAAATGTGTGAATGCCCAGAAAGTCATAGCTTCGTCTCCCATTACCACAAAGATAGGAGCAACGAGATCAGACATGCCTTGCACATAGCCTAGATCAGGGTTGTAAGCTATGACATATGTCAAAAGTATATCTTTCAGGGTCTCCAAATTGGCATTGGTACCCATATTTGCATCAGGATCGGGATTAGGTAATTCTTCTCCAGCAAAGAACGCTACTGTCCGGTCTGTGCGGTGCACGTCCTTGGCTAGATAAACCGTGAGGATTGTCAGTTAAATTGCCTTTTTTTTTAGCTCTTCATAAACGCCGTAACTTACTGATCCTATGCTTTTCTTCTTCAAACTTGGCTGTTCCTTGCATTTCCATATCATTGAACCATTTGCCTTTCAATTCAAAATATTCTTCCGTCTTGCTTCGACGAATGGCTTCTCTATCGTCGTAATTGCATTTCCACGGATAAATTCCCAGTAGATATTTCCAGCCTTCTATGCGCAAGTCAGGTTCTAGGCCACCTTGGAAAATCAGCTGTCGAATATCCGCTTCATCAACTTGAAATTGACCCTCAGAATCCATCAGAGTCAAGAATTCTTCAGGGCTGATAGGTGGTCGTCGCGTGTGTTCGACATTTTCTACCTCGTTTGCTAAGACGACTTCAAATCCACTGAGGAGACTACCATCAAGTTCTTCTCTTTCCACACCGATAGGTAAACGGCGATTTGAAGATTTTTTCTTGCTAGCTTCGGGTTCCATTCCCCTATTCTAAAAGTATGAATCATCCAGAACGTAATATTCACACTCAGTGTTTGAATGTTCTTACCATTGAGCTATATAAAGACTGGCAGAGTCATAATCCTCCATGGTCTCACGCAGCGTCGCATTGTCCGCAAATTGCTGTACCTGAGGAGGAAGAAAAGGCATAATAGGTCGTGCATACGGATGACCTAAAACTTGATCTTCATGAAAAAAATTTAGCTATCAGTTGAGTATATGTGGGCATCAAATTGAACATTTTGCTTACTGGCTGCATCTCGTGAGAATCTTGTGATATGCGATAGTCGCTCCAAAATATTCCATCGCGCGGCCTCCACTCGTTCGACAGCCTAATAAATGTTTCGTTTAATAGATGCAACAAAACAAAGTAAGACAAAGTGGTCTTTCAGCCTACCATTCTCACTTGGTCTCTGGGATTGGGTCGTGATGACGATGAGCCCGCAATAGTGCTCCCAAGTGATTGTTGATACTGTCGTCGAAAATCGTCAGCGGACTTGTCTGCCACGCTATATACACTCTCGTCATCGTTGCTCCTGTAACATCGACGTCAATATACAAGGATCCATATCCATCCAAATTATGACGCTACTTACCTATCCACACTAAGAAACAGTCGAAGTACTTCAATTACGTCGCTGCCAGCCCACCAGTTGTTTGGTGAGCTAGAGGGAGAGCCTCGATACCATAGAGATTGCAGAACATCACCTTCTTTGGTAGTGACAATGAAACATCCATCCTTTGCTTCCTTTGGAGCGCTTGAATACAATGAATGGATGTTTGAGAGTGGGGTGATCTGCACAAGGTCATCGTCTCTTTGTACCTTGATGATGGCTGGCTCTGAAATGGTCGGAGAAAACGTTATTACTGGTTTAATAGTGGTTATGCAACAAGTTGTATGGCTATTGTATACCTTTGATATTCAATGGACGTTGGCCATCAATAGCAAGGATTGTTTCCAAGTCATCAGAGTCTATGAGGTATTCGGGTATCCATAAGAGTAAGTAGTCGGTGAAAGGCTGAAGATCATGTGTTAGAAATGAGGAACGATCCATGCATAGTTTGGGGTGAAAAAGAATATTGTACTAACGCTTCGAGCTACTATCAAAAATCCATCCACATATTCATTTTCATTGGAATGAGGACGAATGCAAAAGTTGGACTTGGCATACACCAATTCGACTTCGTCTTTAGCGATTTTAGGTGCTTCAAGAGTGTATTCGTCGGTCGCTGAGTTATAGTCCTCAACAGGATCAATTACTGGGTATAAGCGATTGAATTTTCCTTCATTTTCGGCGTTCTGTATCAAAAAGAGTCAGCACTAGAGGCCAGGTACGATTCAAGTGGCATTGCACTAGGTTAACAGTTACTGACCGAGAAGTCTGCGATCTCCCAACTCCAAGTTGGGCTGCTTGGTGCTTTGGAATCTGGAGACTCCACCAACTGTTTTTCCTCGCGAGCGCTTAATGTGCGCTTGGGTGGGGAATTACTTGGACCACCTCCCATAATTTGGTTGTCAGGTAGGTTATGAAACGAGAAAAGTGAAGGCTCTTGGCGTAGCCAAGAAGATCATTTTTATTTTTTTGGCTATGTGAGGCCGGTCACGTTTGATTTGTGTGGAACAGAGTGATGGCCAAATTTGGGCCTTGGCAAGGACTTTCCAGCACAATCTTTGGTTTCAACTTTACTCCACTCACTGGCTCTGCTGCCAGCGTAACTCAATTCTTGGCTGTTCAAATTTATCATGAAATGTATATTGAACAGACTACAGTGCAGCCAATGCGGCACTATAGCTTCAATAGCCATTTATTAAATATCAAGGCAATCGCATTTCAACTTCTTGTTCCATGCTGTGGCAGCTTAGCACATGGTGGTATGTGTATGCAACGCTTTAAAGATTCACAACTGCTGACATTTTTACGACCTCAAATCAATACCAAAATATCTTTCAATGAAATACGATCTCTGAACTCTTGTTTGAAATAGTTGCTTTATTTAACGTCTAATCAACAGTGATTTTGGCATCCAATTCAGCGAATTCGAGGAAGAAAGCCTAATGAAAGAAATGGGTAAATATTCGTGAACCATGTATTGACAGCTCATACATGATTGTAGTTGTACTTACATCGAACAGCTTAATGGCATTAGGAATATCTTCGGTACCACCGACTTCCCGAATGGAGTGCATACTGAGCTGAGGGTTACCGACATCTACAACAAAAGAATGCAGCTCAGCGATTTGGAAGAGTCAACATATTTAAAAAAAAAGTGCCAACTCACCAACAGTACGAAGTCCCAACTTGGCACTCAACATGGGTCCGATGGTAGAACCGCAAGATGAATCGTTGCGAACAACAAATTCTTGAACAGGGATATTATGGGCTTTGGCAAGTTCCTTCAAAATCACTGTAGTGACAGCGGTAGTGGCATATCGCTTTTATGAAAGGACGCATTAGCAAAAGAAAAAAAAATTCGCAAGAGATAGCAGCAGCTTCGACAAATATTTACCTGGTTGGCATTGATCTTGATGACTGTGCCTTTGTGCATCTCAACTTTGTGGTTATCTTCGTGCTTCTCACTGTATACATGTCGCAAAGATTAGCCCGCGTTCGTGTATGAT
Organism: Umbelopsis sp. M5902; assembly: GCA_037039815.1. Taxonomy (NCBI): domain Eukaryota; kingdom Fungi; phylum Mucoromycota; class Umbelopsidomycetes; order Umbelopsidales; family Umbelopsidaceae; genus Umbelopsis; species Umbelopsis sp. M5902. The sequence goes on from JAXQGL010000046.1 coordinate 446,656, forward strand.
TTAGTTCGATTGTCCACATCATACTTACACGTAGTTGGGATGCACCGCGTGAGCCATATCAGCACTAATGAGATAACTCTTGTGCAATGATTCTTCAAAAGCAGTGGCAGACACCTTATCATCGCCAATTTGAGTAGCAGCAAGTCTTCTGAGAGTAGTGGGCAACAAGTTGGAATTGGCACCATGAGCAGTAGTGCTACCAATTTCCTCATTGTCGAACAAAGCAACAAGGCGAATGTTGGGCTCGTCAGCCAATTGGTCGGCGGTATTGATGAGTGACTATAATAGAACGCAAAATGTTTGTTTAGCGGCCGCTTTGGGCAACGGTGGTCATTGTTATAGAGCTTACCTTGATGGAACAGAAGGACATCTCAAGGTTATCTAGTCTAGGCGAGTAGACAAACTCATTGAAAGCACCGCCAATGGTGGCAAGCTAGATCGGGTATTAGTTCAAACTAATTTTGCCAGGTAGTTGCCAAAAGAAAGCGCAATTTACCTGAGTGTCGTACAAAGCCAATTCAAAATCTCTAATTTGTGCGGCTAAAGGTTTGCAAATAAGGCAATTTGAATAAAGATATGGTAATAAAACTTTTTCCAGATTTAAACCCCGAAACTTACGTTTGACCTTGAGTTCTCCGGCGAGAACCTTGATAAGCAAAGGATGATGGTTTTGCTCTGACTCTGCATTTTCATCACTAGGCTTATCGGTACCATTGAGAGTACTTTATGCAAGATTTAGTGCTTGAAGACGGATACCTGTTGATTCAAGCCCTGCATACTTACGATTTCGTGACAGTTGCCAAGATTGGGGTCAATTGAACCTCAGTATTGAATTTGAACTGTGGAAAGAGATGATGAGTTTCACAAACATATCAACCCAAGTTTCTATAACCCAATTTTTAAATGAAATTTACAGCTTCATTGGCAGTGCGATCCAAATGAATGGCCAATGTAGGAACACGGAGAATAGGTCTAATGCTTGAAGGTTAAAATGTATTCAGGGGAGGTAATCATACCATCGTACAGCTTCATACCTATCAACCTTGACCAAGGTGTGCTTGAATGTGCCGTCCTCATGAGCAATCAATACACGTCCGGCGACACTCAAATCTCTATCGAACCAGGTATGCCAAATACCACCACCATACAATTGGACACCAACTTCAAGGTATCCTGCCTTCTCTTTCTTAGAGACAGGCTTGACCTTCAAGCATGGGGAATCGGTATGGGCACCGATGATAGAGACACCGTTTCCAGATTTGTACTTCTCACCAACGGCAAAGGCAACTACAGAGCTACCATTGCGGGTAAAGTAGTATTTACCACCACGCTTGATCCTTCCATCATTCCAGCTATCACGCTCTTTGATTTCAGTGAATCCAGCCTGAAAGGTAGTTTGTGTGCATAAGTCGATGCTACTTCTATTCCTCAAAAAGTTGTAGCTCTCGTCTTACCTTGCGCAAAAGCTTGGTTGCCTCGTGAGTGGCATGGAAGGGAGATGGGGAAGCATTGACAAAGTCGATGAACTCTGAAGCTGAAACGCAATGGTAAATGTTAATCCTGTGTTGCGGTGCTCGCCAGCGTCTCTGTGCAATTCAGTATACCTTCTTTGGGGGGAGTCATGGTAGTCATTAAGCGTGCGAAAGATGGCGAGCGACTCGCTGGTAAAAAATATCCCATTTTGACAGTCACCATTTGGTATTGAGCGAAGGGTCGGGCAAACATTTTATTTTTTTTATTTTGCTGTAAGTGGGGGTTTTTCGGTTCAAGTAGACGAGGACATCCATGAGTTGGGGAAAAAAAAAGTAATATATAGACGGTAAGGATAATTTACGCCGCGAACGGTCAAGTCACCCTTTTTTGAAAGACATATTTATACAATAGCTCCTGCCGTCATGAAGTGAGGTTCTTCTGGAACTTGAGGAGCTGAGCGCGATTTGCGAAACTTTCTTGATGTAGATCTGATACCGCTAGGGTTTCTTTCAAGTCGACGAGGAAGCATTCCAAAACGATTGACGAGTTCGCGTTCAATCTGAGGGTATATTTCGTCACTAGTGTTGCCGTGCAAAGTTACCAGTATATCTTTGTAGTGATCAAGCAGTGGTTTAGTCAACGATCGATGATTTTCAAGTCGAACTTTGAATGTATCTGGGTTATCATCTGCTCGCTTTGTCAATGGCTCTCCAGTTACATCGTCTCGACCGGCTACTCTTGGCGGGTTATATGAAAGATTGTACACACGCCCGGAAGGGATATGAACCCAGCGATCTACCAAGTGATAAGAAAAAAATGGAGTGTGAATTTTTTCTGTCCGAGAAATACACAAAGAAAAAAAAAATATTTGACTGGCAATGGACATACCCATGATTCGACCAAGTATCACTTCTTCCGGGACAGAAAGATTGATCACCAAGTTCAAAGGTTGGAAAGACTTGTTTAGCATTTGATCAAGAATGTGAGCTTGATCAATGGTACGCGGAAAGCCATCCAGCAGCCAATTCTATTTGATGGAATGTGATTGTTAGTCAAACCTGAATATGAAATAACCAACGCTAGTGGAGGTGATTATTGACCAACCTCGCTGTTTATTTGATTCAACTCGTTTTTGATCACGACTGTCATCAGGTCATCTGACACAAGTTTCCCGTTGTTCATAATTGACGCAGCTGCCAGCCCAACCTCAGTTTTCTGTGCAATATTCTTGCGGAGGCTGTCTCCACTGGATATGTGAGCGACTGAAAAGTTGCTCTGGATACGTTCTGACTGCGTGCCTTTTCCACTTCCCTATAGAGATACATTTTGGGTAAGAACGTAGTACTTGATTGATAAGTTATTCTCTATCTATGACGTACCGGGCTGCCTATGAGTAGCAAGCGTAAGGGCTGTGCAGCGTTACGAGGGCATTCAGCAACGTGCACAGCGTGTTTTTGGGTATGCAGATATCTCGGTAAATTCAAAAGGCCATTCAAACGACGAAAATAGGATCCACAGGTAGCGGTTTGCATGGGAGCAGAAAAGAAGACCGTACCATAGCAAAAAACCCATACGCAGTTTGAAATATAAGAATCTCATATCTTATCTCTTGTCACGTGTACCCCCGCATTTTCGTCTCCCGGTGGGGTCAATCTCCAAGGTCCCTTGCGTGCAACTGCCCTGTATTCGTTTTGAATATGTACAATTTTCAACACTTGCAGACTCATCTTTTTACCGCCAAAGACATTGAAATTACTACTGTTGTATATCAACTTGTGTTTACACTTTCGATCTCCTCATCGCGAAGCATGTAACTCCTGAACAATCAGACAAGTAAGACATGAAGTGATGTATGGTTTAGTCGTTTAACAGTGTAGTTTTAGAGAACTGGGTTATTCCATGCACGGGCAATCTGTCCAAGCTCAACATGCATTGCCACAATGGCTGGCTATCAGTGATGTCACAGTCACGTGCTTAAGATGCTGTCATTCACCTGCCATAATGGTATGTCTTTTGTTTCCTCAGAACAAAGCCCACTGGTAATAACTCTTTCATCTTCTTCGGTAATGTCAAAAGCTGTTCTCGAATACTACAACGTTATAATACGTCAAGAGGTATAGTATTGTAAGATAGGTACAAAGGTTGGTAAGCCTGATATTAACCTTAAAAATGTAAATCCTGTTAGGACCTTAACACCCTCAATGATGACGAATGGATAGCGGATACTATTGTCGAGTTTCATGAAGAATACCTTGAACGTACTGTTCTTCACAACGCTAAAGCCATTAAACTTCTACGTCCGAGCATGGTTTATCTTGTGGCAAATATTCAGGACGCATCAGAACTAGCTTCGGCGTTGCCGCCTGATCTATCTACATGCCAAGCCGTGTTCATACCGGTAAATGATGCTGCCGATCCCACTCGTGCCGATTCAGGAAGCCATTGGTCCCTACTAGTCTATGCACGACCTTTCAATTCATTCTACTATTACGATAGTCTTGGCGATTCAAACCTCAACGCCGCTTTAGCTGTTGCAAAGAAATTTTCGCCTTTATTGAGCAAAGTCAAGCCAAATTTCGTACATCAAAAGGATAGCCCACAACAGATCAATGGAGCAGATTGCGGTGCGTGCGTTATAGGAGCCACTGATGTGTTGGTCAATCGACTTTTGCAACCTCAGACTCCTGGAACAGCTTTTAGTCCCGACGCCATCATGCATTTGACACAAAACGATGTCCTCCCTCCATCTACTGTGCGTTCAACTCTTAAAAATATCATCAAGAAGTTGGCAAAAGTTGCTAATTCTACACCTGGAACTGCTATCCGGGCTGGTGACAGTGTTCCTGTTAGCACCGCTTAAGTTGATGACGTATACCTTTCACTTTGTCTCAACGTAATTCAATCTTTGCTATGTAAATAGCCATGAATCAATGAAATTTTTTGTACAAAGCAAGTGTAATAAAAGAAAAAAGACAAACACAATTGAAGGCTTGTGCATAATTGATTGCTATTGCCAAATGTCGATAGCCTATCCGAATAACCGGAATTCAAACACAGGCGGTTACCATACCAGGGCAAAAACCCATCACGTACAACTTTTGCCAATGTTGCTTTAACTTGAGTGCGATTATGCTCCCCGCACTACCCCGTTCATTTGTTCAGTTTTGTTAAGCTTTTTCTTTCGCGGCAGACTGTGAATGAGACAGTTAAGGCAGCATGGCATTGACTCAGGTTGACTACACCTTCAAGCGATCTCCAGCATACATAATTAATCTATCGATATTCTTCATTTTTGATCATGTCGATCGTCGATGTGCCTGAGGTTATCAGGCAAAAACGACAAAATTCCCAGACACCTGATAATTAACAGTGGATTGCATGAGCTAGTTTGAATTAATTGATAAATGCATATTTCTCACACGGTGGTGTTAGCAGATAACCATGCATGAATACAAGACCTTTTGAATCACGATGTCTGCCTAAGTCAACCAGTGGCTTCACTTTCAGCTTTTAAATTTTAGGCTCAGTTCGGTGCGAGTCATTTGAATTTCTCATCCCCATAATTTTTGTCTACGCTTCTTAATGTTCAATTTGTTAGTCGTTATCCCTCGACAATGAATTCCACAATTACGGCTACAGGTGCTGCCTCTTATCTGCTAAAGGGGTTCGGGCGTCTGTTTTATATCGTCAACCCCAAGTCCACCTCACCGGGGACGTTGCAGGAAGTGCCAGACTATATTGCGGAAGCTGTTCCATTCTTTGTCATGACCATTGTTATGGAGTTCTTGACCTTGCTGTTCAGTAATAATGGTGAAAGTTTGAAAAAGAAAAGAACCTGGTATGCTAACCGGTTCTCAATCAATGATGCAGTCGGCAGTATTGGGGTAATGATCATCAGTCAATGGCACATAAACTTCAGCATATTTAATCGGTAACATCGACTTACAACTTTTCTCATAATACAGGCTGGCATGTTGCAACAGCTTTCCCAATTCTTCATCTACAATATCACCTTAGCCTCGTATTTATACGTCTACAACAATTTCCGTCTGGTCGACCTTGACCCAAAGAACATCTATGTTTGGATTGCTGGGTTTTTGATTGTCGATCTTGGATATTATACCTTTCACAGAGGCGCTCATGAGATTAACCTATTTTGGGCTACCCACGTTGTAAGTATAGGTGATGCTGGTATAGCAAATGAATCAAGCAAGCTCATTTTGTCTGACAAAAATTTAGGTTCATCACTCTTCGGAATACTATAATCAGACCACCGCTTTGAGACAAAGCATATTCCAGTCATACTGTTCCTGGATCTTTGATCTCCCAGCCGCGTTATTTTTGCCACCGTCTCTGTTTGCTACCCATAAGCAATTCAATACTTTATTCCAATACTGGTTAGTTTTATAATCTCAAACATGCAGGGAAGAGATCTGAGATTAATGTTATTTGGGTTTATAAAGGATTCATACTGAAATGATCGGAAACCTCGGTCCTTTGGAATACATTATCAATACACCATCAGCCCATCGAGTTCATCATGGAAGAAATCCTTATTGTATCGACAAGAACTACGCTGGAACTTTGATAATTTGGGATATCTTGTTTGGGACATTTGATTTGGAAAGAGTACCGCCTGCTGTCAAAGCAGGTAGTAGCGATGTAGAACCTGTAGCCTACGGATTGACTCACCCTATCAACACATTTGATCCGTTTACCATTCAATTCCATCATTTGCGTCACGTCTTGACAACATGCTGGGCGACCTCAGGTATCACCAATAAGCTGAAGGTATTGTTTTATGGGCCGGGATGGCATGAGGGCACACCTAGAACTGGCTTGTTGGAAGAAATTCCGTTGATCGCCAAAGATGTACCACCAGAAAAGCACGATCCCACTGTCCCAAAAGCTGTCAATATTTATGTGGTGTCTCACTTTGCGCTCTTGATTGTGATCAACTCGATGTTACTGGACATGAAGCACGTACTTGAATTCAAGTATGCTTCAATAGCATCTGCCTTTGTATTTTGGACTCTAACATCTTTTGGTTGGATTTTTGATCATAAAAAGATGGCCGTAGAAAGGGAATTTGTCAGAACTATGGTCGTTTCAGTAGTGCTTTTCTGGGCAAAGCATAACAAACTGACAGGCGATCTTGCCAATTACCTCATTGTGTTCCATGTCGCAAGCGGTTTATGGCTCTTAGCAACGCAGCGAAATTATACCCAGATCAAAGGAAAGAGAGACTAATTACATTTTATTGTATCAATGTTTAAAGTTGTTGCCACCTAATATATGTTCCTCAACAAGTTTAGCCTAATAGCATGCTCATGTCGTTAGTATTTCATTTTGGTGAAAGGGTATTTTAAGTGTGCTCCTACTAGAGGCAGCAAGGTTTTCCCAGTATGTTGCATCATATCATGAGAGAGCTGTTCCTCAAGAGCCGACTGACATTCTGGAGCGAGTCTGCTCTTTCTCTTCAATGCAAGATGAAATGCATGCAAGCCTAGCCAGATTACTGAGAGGGAGGGGAGTTTCCTCTTTACCAAGTGAGTGGTAGTCAGCACAATATGCCATATTGCCTTTAATAAAAACTTTTCATTAAGGTAAGCAGCACCAGTATACTTCAAGAGGGAAGCTGACGCACAGAGTTTGAATGCGCACATGACAAAAGCTTCAAAGATATTGCGAGAGATGGTTTCTGGTCTGTTGAACATTGTGCTCACAAAAACTGGTCGAAGTTTCGGTTTCATTGTCCTGTGAGAGTAATCAGATGTCTTGTTCTAACGCTGTTACCACGCTGCGGATAGGTGTACTTACAACATGCCCTTGTGTATCAGTGTCAGTCCTGGGTGTTTATTGAATTCTGTAGTTAAAGTATCTTGAAGATCTGTTCACATTTTGGTCAGTATTAGTCTGTAAAAATCAACTTGTGATACTTCAACTTACTGCATGTCAAGTATTGCTGGTAATTGGAGTATACCTCCAAATTCCGGGTGTCAATAAGAAATCCGCACCAAGGAAATTCTAACTTGAGGATCAGCACACTATAGCCGCCATGTACTGATGACTGCCAACCACTTACCAAAAGTGTTCTCCAGCTTGGTAACCGAAACACCGTTATACATCATATCGAAATTGACCAAGCTCTTCGTATGAGAGACGAAGCAGCCATATGTGACGGATCCTGTCGGACAATGATCAGAACAGACCCACAGGTTATCGTGATTCATTGAAACTTACCTTCATGCATTGTAGTTGTGAATTTTTGCACAGTTGCTTTATTTGGACTAATGCAGATAAAATCGTCGACAAACCGCATCAATAGCTAGGAGTGCATAAGTTAGTATAAGAGATTGTCCATAGCATCCCATATGTGACGAGTACTTACAGCATTCTTATCCTTTTTCAAAAAGGAAAGCTCCTCGTTCTCCATGCTACCGTAGAAATAGCTAGGTGATTGTGAGTTTGTCTGCATAATCGGTCTTCACTAAAGTGTATACTATTTTACCTGCAAAGCATTGTAGACAAGCATGAACCTTGTGGAATTCCGACGGTCTGTCTGTAAAATCCTGAACCAATCTACGTAGCATTTATAAATATTGGATCATCATCAAACGATATCAGCGTGTTTGCGAGCTATTACCCTGACAACATTGCATTTGATGTGTCTTCTGATGAGCTCCAATAAATCCTCTCTATCTTCAAATTTATGAAGAACCTATTCGAGCAAAGTAATCATTTAGAATAGAAAAAGCAGTAGGATGATGCTTATATCCTTACGTTATCCACAAATATTGTATTTGGTAGAGTTTCAGACATCTTTAAAGCTTGTGTTTGGAAGTTGTCGTAATTATCTACAAATGTGCCACCATTAGCAAATTCAACATGTGTTGTAACTACAACAGCAGACATACCAGCGCTTTGAGCATATTTCCTATGCCTAAAATGAATCTTTCCTCCAGTAGTTGCAAACACTGTAGAATATCGTTTTATAATATACTCATCCTTTGACGGTGAATTTTGTTAGCATTGGGCCGAGCCTTTCAAGATATTTCACCATGACTTACCTGAGATAGAATTTTATCCAGAATTCCCAGAAGAACATCTTGTTCTATAGAGTCGAAGCAGCTTCTAATGTCCACTTTGGCAAAATAGAGATTTGGTCTTGAAAGAGTAAGAGTCAGCAAAAGATGAGCACCATCTTGCAAGAATCAACAGCACAAATCTTACCTTTCCGAATTGGACTTTTCTGTTGACAAGTACCACTCTTTGTACTTGGCAAGAGTTTTGTAAAATTCCTCAAAAGACATGATGGAGCTTCCAAGTAATTCAGGCTTTTCTTCCTATATGCACGCATCATTAGTGTGTTCAAAGAAGGTACCATCTCTCAAGAGAATGGGTTCATTTACTTTCTCGAAGGTCAGGGCTCGCAAGGCATTGGACAGAACATTGTTGGCAGAATTTTGTGCTGTCTGTTCCGTTTGTGATCCATTTGCGTCCTGTCAGCGACGTTGAATTGTAAGCACAACCGTGGGGCACAAAAACACACTCGTCTTACAACAACTTACCTTTTGGAAGCGGCGTTTCATATTTGTGATGGGCCGCACATTAGAGCCTTTGGGTAACAATCGCAAGCAGGAAAATTCAAATTTGGAGGCATCGAAAGGGGTGAAATTGCCTGAAATAAGTCGGGCAACAGCGGGCTGGGAGATAGCGTGCCAAACATCTTTACGAAAATAAAATGTTCGATTGCGATATTGAGAATTGTCAGTGATAAAGAAGGTAACCTGCAAGGACATTTGATTGAGCAAAGCACCCTTTTCAATGAATATGTTGGCTCACACGTTGTTTGCCTTACCGAGAGGAGTGGTGTTATATAATACTGGAACAGCCAGAACAGAAACTCTTTCATAATCTCTTCTCTTTTCAACATTTCAGATGGTGCTGGATGAGTACTAATGATGGTCTTGGGACTGGATTTTGACAAATAACTACAATGTTTGATCTGAGCTTTATCAGTCAATCATTTGAAATGCAATCCGTCAGCTTCATTGGAACGATGTACAAACCTTGAAAGATCGTATTAACTGGGCTAAAGATAGTGTCTCATATTTCCGAAGACTAATGTAGGTATGCACGGCTGGCGTTTGCAGTGTTAGTACCAATAATGATGGCATGTCCTTATTCAAAACAGTCATTCTACCCTTTGAAATGGTTTGAAAGTTCTCTTTGGATCCCCATATGCCACAGGGAAATATTTCCTGAAGGCATTGTACCACAAAAGCACAGACCTAACACACATGTCAATTACAATTTGCTCAACTTTCATGGAATGCTTTATCATATCAATGATATACCTGAGCATGTGAAGAAAATTGATCAGCACCTGTTCCACAGTGCTACAAAGTTCATTAGTCTTCATAAATTGCGTTTTGTAAAATTCTAATAAACAGACCTTGATCGGGCAAAAACGATCGAGGAACCTTTTATAATCCATTTTGCTATGTTGCTGACAAATTGTAGCAAAATACTTTTTGAATTGCTGGAGGCGAGGTGGTAATCTCCATTTTCTGTAATAGGGCTATGACAGATATGAGTTCAGCTTTAACCTATAAACAAACAAGAGTTCACAAAGTCAAACCTTCATCTCCAAGAAAGGGTTTTTTCTTTGCAAAGTAGTGGGCTCAGTCAATGTGCCTTGCAAAATATTCGGCTTTCGGTATTGCTTTGGGAATATATCAGTCAACAGTACATCCAAAGCAGCCGAAGATAGCACATGATTTTTTGACCGAGATGATGCTGCCCTCCGTAGTTTGCTTACCGGTAAAGTAAGCATGTCTAGAAGTTTGTTTAGCTATTTTGGGTCGAGATTTACATTTCATCATATACTCTTCCCAGCCTTACAATTTCTCGGTAGCTTCATCGAGATCTGGTCCTGCTTATTTGCTTTCGGCTCTCCATAAAACATAAGACATCTCTTGAGAAGACCGGCGGAAACGCTAAGATTTGATAAACCTCTTATTCTGGTCATAGCGTTAATATTAATCTTGCATTCAAAAAGAGGGAATATTTTAACGCACCTTTTAGCCTGTTCCATGTCATTTTCCTCCTTGTTACAGCTTATATCAGCGTCAGTATGCGTTCTTTTTGCTGGTATTGGCGTGATTCCCGGAGGTGTATCTTTACTAATAGCGTGGTCATTCATTATAGCGTGATTGGATGTGAAATGTTTCATGCCCGATATTCGTTGCCGTTTTCGCTCACGCCTACATGGCTTAACATGAAATGCATCTTTGTTCTCCTTTTCAAGACCAGCATTGATAGTGTCGGGAGTTGCATTTGAAATAGACGTGGCTTTCGAATTTCGGCATCTTGATCGCTTCCTTTTCTTTGCACCATCAATCTTTTGCTTCGGTAAATTTGAAGACTTTTTTGGCGTTGCGGTTTCGCAGCATGGCATTCTCAGAATAGGAAGGAACACATCATCTAGACAAGCAGGTACATGGTGTGGTACCGGTATCGATTCGGTCGCGATGTTCAACTCATGAATCACAGTTCCTACAACGGTTATTGGTTAGATGCGATGCCAATTGTGAATTGAAAGTGTCAAGACATACCGGTAAGCTGATAATAGCAATTATTTTGTAAGGGTATAAAAATACAAGTGTATCGAATAAGGTACCTCATCAATACCGGGCCAACACTAAAAGCGACAACGTCAGTGAAACCGCATGCTGAAAGAGATGATGGATTTTTACCCACATTTGCAATAGCTCTCTCCAGTGAGGCCGCTTCAACTCGCTCACAAGTGTATTGTTATACGCTTGCTCAATTGGTAATTTTGCACCCTTGTATCCAGATATGCTTGATTTGCTACCATTTCTTATCTTATAATTTCGCGTTGGCGAATTAGGTTCAACTCGCTTTATATCAATATCTTCCCATACTCACAATTCGATATCCTTTTGACAATAAATGCGTTCTTTTTACTTGCACAGAATTGGCAGAAGATAGAATATCATTGATGGTTTCATGGATGAGCTATAAATCGGACAATCACATCAGTATGAGCATGATATACAATGGGCTGTCTTTTCAATACTCACTTCATCTTGTTTGATCAACATGTTATTCCTTTCCCACCACATATCTTCACTTGTGAACCGATCATCTCTTGAATACTCAATATCCCGGTTCTTTTCATTATTAGGGCCATGTGTCGCCAAAGCGGTGTCCAAAAGCTCTTGTAAACGCGTACTGGCGTCTTCTAGCTTCTCTGCAATTTCAACGCGACAAGCACGATGTTGACAGATAAAGATTCTCAACGACACCGTTTTTGAAAAGAGACTGTCAAGTACTGCAGACTGTTGTCGATTCATCTTGCAGCATTTCCGAAGGTAAAGAATTAAGTGGTTATCACAAGTGCAAGGCTTTTTTTATTTTTCTGTTATGTATTCTTTTTTAGCAGTAGAATTGGATAAAATAAAAAAAACGACGGTTTGAATTAACGGTAGGCGCAAAATTCAAACTTCATTCGGTGTATCCGGACAAAAACTCCTTCATCCCTTCCCACTCGACTGCGTCTACGGCATTTTGTTGGCCCATTGGTTTTCGCGCCCATATCATATGCCATTCAAGATAGCTGTGGTATTTAGGCCCCTCTTTGAATATGGCCATACAACGTTTTTCGTATTCGTTACGTGATAAGCCAATTACATCGCCAAGCCAGGTGCCATAGGCTTTGAGAGCGTTATCGAGGTTAGCTTGAACTATGTCGCCACATTCGCCCCATCCGACACCTATGGGCATGACTTGGTGATGAATATCAACCAATTCCGAGTGATTAAAGAGATTGAGTAAGTTGGGAGCTAGCAAAGGATCAATGCTTCGAGTTGTTCTCATTGCCAGGGTAACTAGATTGGATTTGTTAGCCTGAGAACTTACAATTATGTTTTGCTTTCGAAGCTAACTCACATTGTGTATTTATAATATCAGCGGTGACTGGTCCGGGATGCCTCACAGTTGGATCCACCTCTCGAAACTCAACAAAGCCACCAGGCTTTAGTAGTCTCATAATGACCTTCATCAATAACTGGGATAGGTATTAGAATAGGTATCAAATTCACACAAAAATTTTTTTAGAAATTATTGACTTACATCCCACTCGAATACTGAGAAACATCCATATACATGTCTTACAAATATGTAATCAAATGATTCATCATCCAGTAGCTCTGTGGTCAGAATATTGTCTTGTAGAAAAAAGGTATTGCCTGGTTTGATATCCGTTGGGTATATTGCAGAGATGTCCACGCCGAAAAAGCGTGCATCAGGAAACTCCGATGCCATTTCCAGAGACCTAATGTTTCGAATTAGCAAGGTGAGCTAGTCTTAAAATATGACTCCATACGGTACATACCAATGCCCTGGCCCACATCCAATGTCCAAAACTCTGGGTCGTTTGCCATCTGGTTTTCTGGAATTAAGTAATTCTGTGACAGGAGCAGAGTAGTTGCTGCGAAACATATGCTTGAGTAGAAAATGCTAATTGATATTTTTGAAAATTAGCCAGTAGTTTCTACTAGTCTTGCCACTAAAAAAAATTAACTCACTAGAGCCATCATTCTGTCCTGTTCCTCCTCGTCACAGGGTAAGCTGTATTTTGATTGTTGATGATTGTGAAATGTCCTTCCTTGGACGGAAACGACACCTCCATGAAATGTCGACTGTTTACGAGTCGCTGGGTGAATTTTTGGTGATTCGACGTATTCTTCTGATATTGAGGATTGCGCGCTGTCTTTATCCAATGATATAGAAGAAAAGAACGAAGGTGTGGAAGATGATCGTGTAGGGGTTAGACTTCGCAAACGCTTTTTAGCATAGTGCATAATAGTTGTGTTTGGTAACGATGCTCGTCCATGTTCTGCCGTTGAACTGGAGTCATTGGATGTCTGACTGATTGGTAGAGACTTGGAACGTGCACTTGACGATGATGGGGCGTTGCCCATATGAGAATATTAAGTATCAAGTAGTAAAAAGGTTGGAGAAATAATGTAAATAAGAGAAAAGAAAGTTGTGATTCAAGAAACCTCCACATAGTTGAATATATACATGCTTTAGTTTTTGATCTGAATTCGCCATGTCTTTGTTTCAAGTGACGCTTTTGGAATCGAATGGGAGAACCTCGAGTGCACTTTTACCATATTTGGAAGTGTATACCAGCCTTTTTATAAGCTCTCAGTTTTAAATTACTCTTTCTCTCATGATCGCTTTTTGGGTTTTTACACAGATCTCATCTAAACAAACCCCATCAGTTTTCTCTTCTCCTTCATCTCTCTTTTACTCATGAATATAGACCTTGATTGGTGCATCGTTTGCGACTCACGAACAGACGTAAGTTGGCAAAAATTGCATCAACATCCCAAACTGAAACTAACTGGTATTTTTTTGGTTCTTCAGCGGGGACTATATTGCTCAAACAAGTGTTCCAGTCAGGACAAACAAGCCAACCAGCAAACATCTTCAACACACGTAACTGAGGTTGATGTCTCGGTAGAGGATGTAGCGCGGCCACATCATAAGGAGGATAGCTTATCCACCTTTTACGCAAACCACGCACCGTCGCCACCTCCCATGGCCAAGTCGCCAACACCCTCCGAGATGTTATCCAGCTCATACACCATATACTCCCGGTCCAGGCGATCGAGTGTTTTAGCTATACCCTCGCCATCTCCTTCGGGAAAAGGTACCTACTTCATTCGAGACTAGGTTCTCAGGCGCTTTTTTTCCTGATTTCAATGTCCCGTGTAATTGAAATCTCGCATACCTCCACCAAAAAGTCTTTCTTTGTTTTTCATTTACTGATACATTTCCCTTGCTAATAAAAGGGGACTATTTCCTTTCACTTATTATGTGAATCTGCTGCACAACCATCATACCCCACTCTTTTGTCCCATGCGTTTAATCGGAGATTGAATATAGCGAGCTTTTTTTGACCCGCTGATTTTCGGACCGTCTTCATTTTCTACGGCACAGTGGTTGACCCTCGAACAGAGAAGGTCACTAGCCTTCCATCATTTGCGACACAGTATCGGAAACAAGAAATCCCATTTTATCCTTGTCTTTAAGACTGAATTAGTCATATAATAGAAGGTTCGGTTCTTAAATGTAACCGGTGGTATCCAGGATGTCCGCGGTCACCTCACTTTGTGCGAGTATGGACGCTGTTTGAAATACCATTGTTATTTTATTTTATTACGATGGCATGTTCAAAGGGCCATCCACGGCCTTCCACGGGTAAAAGAAATATTCTTCTCCACTTTTACCAATAGCGAACAACACATCGTGACAAAGATGAAACAGAAACCAGCAAAATGCCTAAAAACAGGCAATGCTGCGCAGCCATTTTGATAATGGTTGTCAAAGTTTTGTTCACCAATTGCTTTGCTCTACCTTGCTTACACATAAGTATAGTTCACGCAATAGTATCCATATGACTCAGTTATCTTTTTTGCATGTCTAATACGTCAAACTTTCTCGACTGTTTTTCGGAGCCCATGGCAAAATATCCAATCATCCAATCGTAAAATTACTCGCTCTGAAACAGCAACTGAGTGAATAATTGTACATCATGCAAAACCCACCCTGTCACTGGATATGGATAGATCTTGTGCTGATGGAATATTTATAGAAAACATTATAGAAAAACACGATCGATCTCTCTCCCTTTATTCCTCTCTTAGTCTTGTTCTTTCAATGCCTCCTAACCCGGAAGTACCTCTTCACACTAACAGACGGTTCTCCATAACCGCTCTCCCTCAAGGCATCTATCTCGGTCTTGATATCAGCCATGACGTTTCCTCGCACACTTTTCATTATGCCATATCTGTACACGATGGAAGCTACAGCACCGACTACTACACCGATAAATTGGTAGTTGACTTGACCTTGGAGCACGTTCAACGCATTAAAGATGCAGAAAACAAGCTCATAGAAGTCTTAACCAACTTTGCTCATGTCAATCACTATAAAGTTCAAAGCGTTGGTGTTTCGTTGCAAGTTAACGACGAGGACAGTCGCGATTTACTCTTCCACTCTCCCAGTATAACCAGTAAGTTATGGTTCGAGCTGGATGCTATCCCGTTTATTATGGAAACTAGAGGTAGAGATTTGGATGAACGCGCCAGTTCTGCAGTTCGAAAATCTGTTATCTGGTAAGATGTTTTTTGGTAAGAAATACGGCTTTACGGCGTTCATGATAGTAATAATATTTCTTCACAGGCTGAGTCCCCAGTACCCTGGAAACTTGCCTCGCATCAGTGTTGGGTTTCGCCATGTGGTAAAGTATACCTTTTTTATTTGAGGTGCTGGAACAACTCCTATCAATATTCGAAACCACAGTTTTTAATAGCCCTTTTCATTTGATAATGTTCGCTCTGGTATTTAGGTTGAAGGTCAGTTTACTATATTTTTGATTAATAACGAACTATTGGCGCCTTCCTTGCAAATTAGCTTCTGGCCCGGGGAGATTTCATAGTTGCAAAAAATCATCAGAGTTTTTGAACATTCGAACTAAACAAATTCCTTATATGGTTATGCAGTTGATCTCAATGACCAAATTCATATGGTGGACTTGGAGAACTACAAAGATACAGTCTGTGACGAGACTTGGCGCGTTGTCACTGAGATAGCCAAGGAAGTCAAAGGTCGTAACTTGCGACTATCCTTTTTCAACTCCACTCCTCAAGGAGGCGGTGGTAAGTTTCTCAACTTACTTTATCAAAAGATTCCTTTTTGCAGGTTTGACCATTTGTAATTTTCATAGTTGCCTTAATGCGCCATGCCCTTATCAGATACCTCAGGTTATTGGGTATTGATGTCAATTGTAAGTGGGCCTACTTCTTTAACAAATTTAACCTGATAGATATGTTAACCGACCTACATTGGACAGGGTACGTGGCTCGGCCGAAACCAGAAATTTTTGACATCACGAAACGCAAGTTTCACAACGTTCTGCAAGGTGTTGCCGACCCTAAGGTCAGGTTGAACGATGCTGATAAGCAAGCATTTATTGAATGGTCGGATGAGAACGTCCACAGATTCTGGGGCGATCGAAGCGGGCCGCTTCAGAACTCAGATGTCATTATTATTGACGACCCTCAAGGTAATGAATGAATGATATTAGTAGGGCCGATACAGAATAATAGTCTCAGAATTCTTGCTTATCCATGTCTTGCATTGAACAGTTGCCGGTATTATCCCTCATATCAAACGTTTGGCGCCAAAATCCACTCGTATCATCTTCAGATCTCATATTGAAATTCGCGCTGACTTGATTCGAGATGATCCTACTGGCCCACAAGCCGAGACTTGGAAGTAAGGATTTTTTTCCTTTATATGTTGGTTAATCTTTGCCAAAGTTTGTCTAGCTAACAAGACACTGTAGTTTCCTATGGAATTTTATCAAGCATGCTGATCTTTTTATATCCCATCCTGTCAACAATTTCATCCCTGACGAAGTTCCTCGTCGCAATGTTGTACTGCTGCCTGCAGTTACTGATCCTCTAGACGGTTTGAACAAGGAGATTAAGAGTTACAATTTGATCTATTATCGATCAGTGTTCAATCGTGTATGCATGGATCAAGGAGCCAATGAAGTTGACTGGAGCCGTCCTTATATTGTACAAGTTGCCCGGTTTGATCCATCCAAGGGTGTGTATTAATACAATTGGTGTATGAAGGAAGAGTCTATATTAAATCATTTTGTAGGTATTCCCGATGTGCTGGAGTCATATAGACTTTTGCGCGCTAAGATGGACAGTGATGAGAGATTCATGGACGAAGACATTCCTCAACTTGTTATCTGTGGACACGGAAGTATTGACGATCCTGACGGTACACTAATTTACGAGATGACACACAAAACCATGGGAACGGAACCGTATCAGCAAATCGCCTCTGACATTGTAGTGGCTCGTATCCCTCCGTCCGATCAATTGTTGAATGTCATTCTGCGTGGAGCCTATGTGGCTCTTCAACTCAGCCATCGTGAAGGTTTTGAGGTCAAGGTCACCGAAGCCCTAGCTAAAGGCGTTCCTGTCATTGCTTATATTGCTGGCGGAATTCCACTCCAAATCATTGATAACAAAACTGGGTATCTTGTCCCTATCTCTGATGTTCAAGGTGTTGCTGACAAATTGTTCAGTTTGTTCGAGAATCCTGATGAAAGGGAGACTCTGAGCAAAAACGCCGTAAAGTACCTCACTGAAGAGTACTTTACAGTTTGGAACGCCATTGCATGGTTGTTTATGTGCAACGAAATGACCAAGAACACCGACGAGAGTGATGGACTTACGGGTGAACATGTTACGCGTGATCGTAATGGCGGAATAGGTGACGGAAAGTGGTTACGCGAATTCTGGCAAACAAAGTATCAATACAAAGGCAGAAAGCATGCCAAAGATGTCGAGATAGCTTAAAGTGATCAGTAGGATAGTCTCACAATTATACTTTATTGCCAGTTGAACAATTGTTCAAACTTTTGTATATATACTCTAAATAGCTATTAAGTTTTAGCCACGTCACTGAGTCTCCTTGGCATGGTATAACAACTCTTTAACTTTGTGTTCTAATTCAAACAAATGCTCGTCATGGGATTCTGGAGCAATTTCGCGTAGTGCTTTAGCAAGGTTAAGTAGGTATTCAGCATTAGCCCCTGATGGTCCTGATCGCGGTAACAGATAAAATGTAGAATTAGGCGTACTGTCGTTTCTTGCCCCATTGATAACTCGAGGAATTATGCCTACCATGTGTTACAGCGATTTGTTTAGCAATATCGTCCAACGGCGCATTACCAACGTAAGCTTCGTTATCAGTGGTAGCAATGTAAACAAGTGCCTGTAATAACAAAAAGAGATTAAGAAGCGTTCTGAAGAGACGTTAGAGCGGAAAAACAGCCTTACATTGCGGACAGCCGGTTCTGTCTCATGTGCCCGATATACATCTACTGTATGCACGCTATATCCATTCTTTAATGATAATTTATGGTCCTTAGGCTAAATTAACAAAAATGCCACACATGGAAATCTCTGACGAACCTTTTCTCTGTGATCCAAGTATGCTCTGGTTGTTTCTACGTCAGTGCCTGGGATTTTGAATGCAACTCCCCAGCAAACATCATCATCTTTATGCTCATGCTTAAATTTACCGCAACTATTAATCATTGAATTATGCTAGTTGAGTCGATACAGTATGATAACTCACATAGTCGTTCATGGTCTTCCACTCCTCATGTGGAATAAGAGTCACTACTCTGCCAGGAGCTTCAGGAGTGCCTCTGTGGTCAGTGCTATGCTATTTTCGGTCGTTAGACAGAGGAGACAAAGCAAAGGATATTGTCAGTATCGTACAGTACCTGCCAAAACCTTCGTACATAGTTCTTGACATAGCCGACGACTCTATAAGGATTGAGTTAGGTACATTCTTCGGATTCCGCCATTGAATCTCAACTCACCTGTCTTCGTAGGCAATGGGAGGTTTCCAAATCAATGACCCGTAGCCAAAGACCCAGATACCTGGCTCTTTGTCGTTTATGTTCTGTTCAACTGCCATGGTACAGAGAGATTAAAAATTGGCCAATTCTTGACTGACTGGACAATGTCCAGACCGGTCGTAAGACAGTCACAGAACCATCTCAGCAGAAACCATATTTTTTAAAGACATTTCATCCAAAAACGGTGAATATCTGACACATAACACGTACAAGTGCTACTCCAGTATCTATACCACATCGCCAGGTATATAGTAAAATGTAGTTTTCGAAGCGATCGTCGCTGTGATAAAGCCTGAAGTGGGCACATAAATAATGATGAGACGCAATTCACAAAAGCTTGACACAAGGTAGTTGTTAAATTGCGGAGCCAAAATACCGCTTGGACCATCGCATATCTTTGTGGATCCATCCAACAAGTACAAGTTGTGAAAGACCTGCAAGTGTTTTTTTAGCCAAGTTTGATCCACATAGATGTCAAAGGGGGTAAGGTTCGAGGATCAGCACCGAATATGGGTAATTTTTGCCAACATTAGCAAAAAGAGTATTAGACAAAGTCAGTGCATAGTTTGTTGTCATGTATATAAAAAAAGTGTATCTCAAATGATTGTATTTATCAGATTTGTATTACAAAGAATAAAAATTGGGGTGATTGCTTCTTAGAACAAAGCGGCGACGACAGCAGCAGCGGCAACAGCGGGGACAGCAATGGCAGCGGCAGCAGAGCGAGCGCCACTACTAGTGGAAGCGCTGGCAGAAGGAGAAGCACCACTGGCGCTGGCCATGCTGCTGTTGGAGGAGCCAGATGCAGATGCAGAGGCACCGCTAGGGGCGGCAGCAGTAGAGATACCGGCAGCAGTGCTCATGGGGACAGAAGCGGTGGCGGCAGCGCCGGATCCAACAGCGCTAGCACTGGCGTTGGTGGCAGCAGCCTTACCGATAGTGAAGTAATCTATTTAAAAAAAACCAAAGATATCAGTACCTGCTTGGCGCCTCAAATTTGTGAAACATGAACCATTATCGTGGATTTGCACTTACGAGAGTAATAGAAAGTGGGGGCCGAGCCAAAGGCAACGGTATAGTCAGCGCCGTTAGGAGTATCCTTAGGGACAGTCCAGGTGTACTTTCCAGAGGCGGCACCCCTTTACAAAGGGAAGAGAAAAAAAGAAACACATTAATTAGACTGTGCAAATTATGTCCATCATCGGTTGATCAAAACACTTACTTGACTGAGTCAGAGATAGTCTCGACAGTCTGAAGTTGCGTGGCAGCACCTTGCATGAGGGTGATTTGGACGTCGCCGGAAGCATCAGAGCCAGTAGCGGTCCTAATGAGAGAGGGGGAAAAGATAATTTGTTGGTAACCTATTCCTAGAGGGGCAAATAATCATATTTGATGTGTGATTTACCAGGAAATAGTAGCCTTGGAGCCTTGCTTCCAGGTGGTTCCAGCAACAGGGTTGGTGATGGAAATGGCAGCCATAGCAGCCTGGGCGAGGGCGAGGAGGGCGAGGGAAGCGGTAAGCTTGTACATGTCGACGAGGAGAAAAATGAGTGGAAAGAAGTAGAGGAACTAGATTAATGTGGTGGTGTTCGCCACCCAGGTTTATTCTAATTTTTTTTTATTTCTTGTCCCTCGACTTGCGGTTGGACAAATAAGTGTATTTAAACACAGACTGGATCCCGCCTTTCAATAAGTTACACTAACACGTGTTTCAGGTACCGATTGAGATTCATGACGCTTTTGCCTATCCATAAAGACTCGGGTCAATACAATTAAGGCAAAAGCGAGAGTAAGGAAGTTTAATATCAAGACTTGAGAAGTGAGAGAAAAGATGGAAAAGACAATAGTACAAGTGTGGAGATAGAAAAAAAATGGTTGTATAATTTGACAGTAATTTCAAAAATGAGCAAAAGGCAAACAACTGGATGAAAAAGGAACACATCCAGATTACATATGAACAATTTGTTCTATTCTGTGCGTCTGCTATCTTTGCGTTAGTGGTAGATGGGTTGGGTATCCAAGGCGAATAAAAATATATATGTTCTGTAGTCTGGTGTTCTTTTTCACTTTTTTCGCAAGATGCAAGAGCCTTTTACGTTGTGTGTGTTTGTGGACACTCTTTTTTTAAGCTGATATTGTGGAAGGTCCTGCATTATTCGATGAGCTTATCACAGTGTCCAACACTTGCGTGACATCGTCGATAGCTGTTAAATCTGTCAAGAAGCCAATAAGATCGGTCAACTCTGTATCGTGTGGATCATTGAACCAAGTAGACACAGGCACAGCGTTCGAAGTATGAAATATATAGCTTGCTGGAGAATTGTCTAATATCATCGTGCTCGCCAGATTACGACCTAATTGTGATAAATCCTATAATAGAACAGATACACATCAATAATCCATGGCAAATGTGTGCATTCAGGATGGATCGGTAAGCCTACCTTGACATAGGTACCCTTGTGATTATAACATGCATCTCTGCACAATCGATGACTGATGACTTTATGGATATCCAAAATGTCCAGAACCGGATCGGCGTACTTAAAACAACTGTGTTAAAATTCTCGATCTCGTACGATCGGAGGATCGATGGCTGTTGAAATATGTTTACCTTGGCCACACTGGCTGTAAATACAACTATTTCATACAATTCACCCATTCGTCTAAGAAACTCGTCTACACCCGGGCGTTTCAGTACGTACACATTGTGATATTGATTTTCAATCTCGACTGGTACAATGTAATCAGGATTCGAGATAAACTGTAAGGTGATGAGTTAGCAACGAGATCAAAAGGAGGTGCACTCTCGGTAACATACCTTGAATGAACTGTGAATTAAGGTTTCGTCTAAATCTAATACCAAGCATTTCTTATTTTCGTACTCCTCGGTTACTGGTGGCAGCAACGCCATTGAATTATTCTGTAACACCGCTTAGAAACAGGACAAATGGAAATTGTATAGCATAAAGTTTGGGTACATTACCGTTATGGGTCGTAAAGCTATTGGATTTTCTATCGAAGAAGTCCCTTCATGTTGTGTAGACGGTGTCAAGTCGTCTATATTAGATACAGGTTGTGTTTGCGATGAGCTGGTTGTATTTAACAAATCGGCTTGATGTGCAGGTCTATCCAGAACCCTTTCGCTTTGAGGCTCCGAAGCGGACGCATCGCCACCTCTTGAGCCATCCTTGTCGTCAAGCAGTGATCCGGAGCCAAATGAACAACATAATAATAACGAGAGGAAGTTGTTGCTCCGTTTTGCTTTTTTACGCTTCTTAGAAGTTACTGATGGTGCGGTCGAGGTCGAGGGCGAAGGAGGGTTAACAACATCAGTTGTAGGGTTTGGGGGATGCAGGGTTTCTATAACCAAGTGTGAATTGTTAAAATAAATTAAAATACATTAAAATGAATCTCTATATTTCTTTAAACGAAAAAAAAAGAAAAAGAGGAGATAATCTATGTCACAAGCTTTGGGTGACATTGTGATCGCCAATGATATGCACATTGTATTATCAATGTGACGATGTGGCGGATATACACCTTACACAGCATAAAGCGACTATAAATGAAAAGTAGCAACTCTTACCTGAGAAGTTAGCAGCTGGTTGCGAGGAGGTGTTCGACTGTTCAGGAGCAACCTGAGCGGGATGGCTTGGTGTGCTAGATGTGGATGAAGATGTCGGGTTCTCAGGTTTTGAAATTTGTTCCAATGGCGGCACAGATTGCTCTGCTTCCTGCGAACTGCTCATTGGTATTCAGACAGAATGATAGTTTCGAGATCGACAGTGACCCGAAGTCTCAAGAACGAAAAGGAAAGGGAAGGGTGGGGAGTGTAGATTGGAAAGAAGGGAGAAGCCAGTAGACGGTCTTTGATTTTTTCGTATTTTTTATGTGAGCGTGTGTGCGCGGCTTGGGGGTCGGTCGGCCTTGTTGAACAAGTACTACCAAGAATTCAACCAAGGAATGAGGAAAACCTTTGGTTGGTTTTTCACTGAATTGTTATAATAACGATCTATAACTGATTAAGATTGTAATGAGAACATTTCACTAAACTGGCATTGTGAAATGTCATAAGACTGTTTTAATTTTTTTGAAAGAGTCGTCAGCCGGCTAGCCTGCAACTGCTGCCCTCAACTCATCCATGTGATATCTTGTATCTAAGACCTTTGACCCAGTTCGATCGTACCCGCAGCTGAGCATTTGAGTTTGCGCAAGGTAATGCTCACTCTGGAACCACGTTGTATTTGCTCCCCATCTATAACATCAATTTCCCGTGCTGGTATTCCATGTGCCCAATCCCACCTGGCAGAGCCACTTAACGCCAGTATATCTCCCGGCCGCAAATGAATCGATAATCCTTCATTATCTGCGATTTCATCATTTTGATAACTGCTGGCATTCTTCAGCTCTTCGCTAGCTGGTGTCATGATCATGACACATGAAGATAACAAAGAGATAATGAGAACACCATCATCAAACTTTTGCAGATCGACATGACTGCGAATTCCCTCTCCTACACCAGAACAAGCTAACGCATTAATCCCATGCCATATAATCCTGTGTATACTTTTGTATGTCTATTTACCTGGACGATATAAATTAATGATAGCCTGATCAAATAATGGCTGGCGATCAATGTCGTCTAAGAGATCTGTGCCAGATTTTGCCCACGTTCCTACTGTTGCAAACGAGTCAGGAAGTTCTCCAAAGTGCATAGCTTGATTCGTCGTTTCACTCTGAAAATAGTTGGCTGATATAATAAAGTCTAATAATTTGCTTTGGACAGCATGAGAAAGACCTTGTCGTACTAAACGTAAGCCAGGCACTGCTTTGAATTTTTCAGAGATGACCTGAGCTGTTGGTAGATCTAATTGTGGTTCGCTGCTCTCTTCGCTAATGCTGTCTACATCCGATCCAAAGAGCTCTTCCAGTTGCTCGCTAGTCAGCCCACTCATTCAAAGGTGAATCAAGATTGGCATATATGGCCAAAAGTCAAGGCAAAAAGGAGCAAGAAATAGAGAATTTATTTTCGCATAATAGTTGATGTCAATTTGGCGGTCGACAAATTGATTAGATATCACCTGCATCAGTTCATTTTCTCGACTAAAAAGTCCATACCACCTTCATCACGAAGGCGCTTCATAAGCACATCACCAAAAGCAGTAGCAGGTGTCAGAATACCACCCTCTTTGCCTGGTAGTTGATCGTAATTATCGACTAAGCACAGTGCGGATTCGGCCACCATACGACAGGTATCTCCGTATCCAGGGTCCTTGCGTCCTAAACTTGATATGTTAGCTCCATAGCAATGGGAGATGAAAAAATCGCCAATACATACCTCTCACGATACCGCGAACACGGATAGGTGTATCATATGGTTCTGTTTCGGCGTTGGCCACAAAATGCATTTCATAGCTGCCTTTGTTGATTGCTTCTCGGCTTGGACCAGTTCCTCCCTTTGGCAACATCCAGCTAAGAAATCGGAGAATGGGAGAAATACGGAGAACGTAGGGTAAAAATGGTAGGATACCAGCTGCAATAAAGGTCATAATGAAAGCTCCAAAAGCAGGGAAAGACATAGTTTCACTTAAAAAAAGCATATTTCAATATAAATATTAAGGTATCAAGTCTCATGCCTGTAGCTTTTTGATTGCACTTACCTGTATCTGAAAGCTTTACCATAGGTACTGTTCTTTGTGGTGTAAAGACCATAGCTTCGCCGGACCACCAATTCATTCACCATCGCCATGATATACAAACTTTGCCATCTCTTGAAATCAGGGTCCCAGCGCATCCATGGTATCCTAGGTTTGTCGATTCCATTTACTGGTGAAAGGTAGTAAGGGTTTCTGGCAGCTGCTGCTGCATCTGAGTGACTAAGCATCCCAAGAGAAGTTTGAATGGTGCCGCCTGAGAATCCTCCACGAAGTCGTACCACTGATACTTTGACGTCGGCCGTATCGAGACCATATGTATCTCGAATGTATTTCACCACCATATAAGCTCCAATATCACTTGGCACACAGTCGAAACCACAAAATGGAACAATTATTACACCGTTAGCGACAGCTTGGTCGTGATATTTGTCGATGATCTCTTTTGCCCAGCAAAATTCGCCCGTAATATCAACGTAGTGAGTGCCTTGACGAATGCACGACTCTATAACTGGAGTACCATACTTTACAAATGGTCCTGTAATATTGAGCAAATAACAATAAAAATTAGCACATCGATTGCGTAATGTTCAATTCGATATTCATGAAAATATACATACCAACAGTAGCGATTACAACTGTTGTTTGCTTCAAAGCCTCGTCGATCGATTCTGGGTTGCTTGCTTCGACAACAAGAAGATCCAAGTTCTACGTCGTAAAAGTTGTTAGGGTCAGCTGCAGATCTTTCGCATATGATATTAGTTCGTCCAGCTCCTTTACCTTTAGCTCAGGATCAATAGATACGAGTCTTTCTCTCGTTTGTTCCAATTTTGCTACACTCCTACCGGCTAAAGCCCACTTCAAGTTCTATCGTACAATAGAAATGATATTAGGTTTCTTGTGTTTGCATACAAGCAGCCCTAGAGGCATGTATATATACCTTGTTATGCAAGTTGGCTATGTATTCGGCGGTGTAAGCACCAGTAAAGCCTGTAGCTCCATAGACGACTAAAAGAATGCAATGTTTAGAACATATCATAACACGTTATTTGATATGTCTACATACTTAGGTCATATTTTCTGCTTCTAGTCATATCTGTTACCGATAGAAGAGTGAACAAGATTAAGATAAAATTTCCCCGCCCCGTTTATGTAACTTTTTTTTGCCTCAGTCGGTGGATTGCACGTGCAAAATTTTGGCCGCTTCATATATCCGTTTAAAAAGTCAAAAAACGCAACGGTAACGATGCAAGTACTTTAAAAAACCTCAATAATCATCATTTACTAGTACCGAATGTAGCTCACACCGGGTTTTTCTTTGATGACAGTTTCATGCTGTGTCATTGCTGTAAAGCTACCTATATTTCGAAACAAGCACAAGTCACTTCAATATCAGACAGCAGTAGTAAGCTGATATCATAGTCTGCAACGCGTAAAATTACGTATCCTCATGCATCAAATGAATAAACCCAAAAATTAAATACATTGAATGTTTCCAGGCTGTAGAGCCCGATATATATTGATAAACATGTACTAGGCTAGCTTGGTTTGATATGATTATTGGGTACAGTGTAGAATATCCAGAAAGTATATACAGATTGCTTTAGGAGGATCAAAAAGTAGGGATTGTATTATAGGTTTGGGTATAACAAGTCGATAAGAAATGGAGTATTGGAAGCCGCAAATAGCTGACGTATCCCTATGTAGAACGCTGCAGGCCAGCATCGTTTGAATTATTCACTGATGAGGCGTCGTCATCCTCTACTTCGTCATTGCTATCATGTTCTCGCTCTTCTCGCGCCAGCCGATTTGCCATTATATTCTGATTAGGAAGGCTGGAATATTCTGGAGGTTGTGAATGAGGAACGTGAGAGGTATGATCGAGTGCTATCAAAGGCGCATCTTCTGGAATGTCTTCGCTCCTTGATCTGTCAAGCGGCGTCCTTGGCACACCACTTTGAAGAAGAATAGATCCTCTTTCTGATCCATAGGCTGGTGGCGGAGCAAGTGTGCCTTGCATGGGAGCTAAACCCCACTTCTTTACGTTGGCTTCAATAAACACAAATCCTATGAAAGAGAACACACAGGTTTAGCCATGGTCACAGGATTTGATGAATTAACTATAAACATGCCAAAATGACGTACCCCTTTGACCAAGATTGACATGAACTTGACAAGGACCATTAGCGCCAATTGTAGGGAATAGGTTCCATCGTAGACCTGAGTAAGCATCTTCTATTTTTCGACCATTTCTGGTGAAGAACACCGTTCCTGTTCGATGTCTATATCCTACTCCTACAACGTCTCCTTCATTGAAAGGCATACCATAGGATTTACCCTCAAACGGGTTATTAAACATTTTGCATCCATTATGACTAAAATAACCAACAGAATGCTTGTTCCAGCCTGCAAATTGACACGGTGAGGAGATGTGATGGGGCTATTGGTCTCTTATACACAATAACATACCTGGCATTCTCCAGTTGGGGAACGGCTTCGTGGACACACCAACAGCCACAGTAGTTGAAATGGGTTTCTCGTACATTTTAGCCTCAAAATAATATACGTCTTGGTTTTTAGGAAATGGCAAATTGGTTTGAACACAACATTCACCGCTAAAAAACTGAATCTCCGTTCGACCTTGGATAAATGCGTTTGTTTCTGCCATATCAGCTTCAAACTCAAAGGCTGCAACGCCTTTCTCTTGTATAGTTAGGTATTGTGAAAGAGTTATTTCGGTTGCAACGCTCTCTGGAGGATATGCAGTTTGCCAAGCTATCGGGAGTGTAAACCATGTTAATATCGTCTCAGATTGACTGCTCCCAATTTGACCCGTCGTTTATAATATCAAAAGATGCACATGATGGATTTGTCAGCGATTCGCAGGAGTAAGGTGCCGTTTCCTAGTTAACTGCGACTACAATTGCTTGAACCAAGCCGTGATTGACTGATTCCTAGGTAATTTGCCGAAGAGTCTGGCCACACCGAATTGCATCACTAAATCGAAGAATCGCAAAAATAATTTACCTTTTGCTCGTTCGTAACTTAGTCTAGCATCTTCCGATAATGTCTCCAGCATGGCTGGAGTTTCGACGAATTCTGTTCCCAACTCAGGGTCGTTGGCGGAAATGCTAGTAAATAGCTGACTGCCACTGGCTCTTGTGAAGCATAACAGTACGACTATTATCAAAAAAAAGACAACTATGCCGACAATAAAGATCCAGGCGTAAGAATCCGCCATTCTCAAAGTCTGGTACTTTGTTTAAATTTATAAAGGGAAAAGAGAGGAATGTGGAGCACTGGTCTTTGCAGCACACTCAGTATGATATCAGCCGGTTCCAATTTGGCTCAGCAGATTTCCACCAATGATATTCATATCCCCATTGCTTTCTTCCAAAATAAGTCTTGTTTCAGCACCTTGAACAAAACTTCGCACCCATTTATATTCTGTGGATGGATTACTACTATATGGCGATGCGTATATATGTTTATTGCCAAAGATAGTCTACATGCTTCAAAGCTTCTAACGGTTTGTCTTTGAAATAAACAAAATGGCCTTGCAGACTTGCTGTGCTCACAGATTTGCCCTTAAGAGCTTGTAAGAATTGCTCTGCCAGCTCTGATTCATCCTCATAAAACCTTAGGAACATGCCTCGTATCTGTGACTCAGAAGCATTTCCAAGGAACTCTTTCACGTCAATGCGCCCTGGTCGAACCAATGCAGGGTCAAGGTTCTCCACATGATTTGTTGTCATGAAAACAATGCGTTCTTCTGCAGAGGCAACACCGTCCAGAGCATTCAATAAACCACTGAAAGTCAACATGGACTGATAACCTTGTTGATCGCTCTGTTTTCTCTTTGCAAATGCTGCATCGATATCCTCTAAAAGCATGATACTGCGCTCGGGCACATTGCTGAGCAGGTGATTCAGGCGATCATCCGTCAAACCACGTTCAGATAAATTGAGGATGCAGATGTTATATTCTAATTCTCCCTAATAAACATAAAAAGCATTAGTGACTACCATGATATAAAGATCGAAGATCGACATCCTGCTTACCGCCAAAGATTGTATGAAGCTACTCTTTCCGGATCCGGGCGGACCATACAGTAAATAACCTCGCCGGTACGGTATACCTTTTCAAATAAGAATGAGGAACGGAGGTACCAATGTTGCACGAAGCTATGCCTGTTTCCTTACCTCTGTCATTGTACCATTTGCCGCTTCCAATGAAAGCCCGCACATCTTCCACAATCCTTTCCTTCACTCCGTTATCTAAAATAACACTCTCAAGCATTCTTCTCTTTCTGGGCATGCCGAACGGACGCCATTCTGGTCCGTAAGAGGTATATATGACTGTTTTTCCTTCTTGTTTGGCAATTGCCAACTTCTGTGCCTCTTGCAGTAGTTGAGTAAAGACATCTCTATCTCTAGACAAAGTTGTGAGAGTAATAGTCTCCCAAGGGCTTCCAGTCGTTAAATCCATCATCTTTCCATCTCTCTGTCTTTGAACCTATATCCTCATGGTCAACAAAAGCAAGTCACAGTATGTATCCTTGATGAAGCCTGCTTACCTGCAACCAGACTCCTCTCCATTTAAAAAAGTGGTTTCCCGGTCCTGGAACTAATCCAAAAGTAGTAGATACACTTCCATTATCATGTTGTTTATATGTTGTCTCTACCGCCAGGTGTTGAGTCCTTCGCGCAGATTGCTGTGACATCCATTGTAAGAACCACAGATATGATTTGTCCTTTGAAGGTATCTCTAACGTCACTAGCAGCCTTCGACGAAGTAAAGTCGCTCCCACATTTATGCCCTGTCTAAGGACTGTAAGGCCAGCACCAACACCAATCAAACCGAAACCAGCGGAAAAGTAGGGATTGCTCGTGATTGTGGCCCATAAACCCCCTTCATACTGCGTCTGTGGCTGCTGAACAGTCGAGTTCTGTTGCGATCCGGTATTTTCCACATTTGAAGATTGCCAGTTGTTGCCACTTACTTCTGACATGACAATGGAGTGCAAGAACTAAATTGTAGAGACTGTAGTAATTTTTTTGGAAAATATGAAAGGTGTATGAACAAATTAGAAGCCCGAAGTCGAAAGCTTGACGGTTGCCACCGGAAAAGTTTCAATAAAGGGTTATAGCATCACCCTTTTTGCAATACAATACAATAAAAATCGCGCAGGATATGAACTCGTCATCAATTATCTTCTGCGCTTGTCTATGAAATCTAGCTTATTAGTTCAATATACCATGGCCTTTGTATTGCTCTACCTTGATGTTTCTGTGGTTCAAGGCATTGTAACTTCAGAGAAACTAAACTGTTCTTTGGAAACTCCTCGTCAAGTTCCCAGTTATACGACTGCAACAATATTTTCGAAAGATACATCTGTAGTGCGCGATATACTTGGCATAGAAGTGGCGGCGTTCTGCCTGGGAATCACTCTTACAATGATGGCAATTAGCACTAAATATTCTCTAGCCCACGAAGAAATAGAAACCCTTATAAACCAAGACAATAAATGAAGAAGATACCTATACTATGGATAGGCCAATATTACTTTATTTTATCATATTTTCATCGATGCGATTGGAAATAAACTCTTCGCAATTCGCAACTCTAAATAAAAGAAATTGCTTGCAGCTGGCAAAGAACTTAATTCAAAAGTTTATAGGCAGACAAACCGCTGGTGTACAACAAGGTGAAGAGACCTAAATAACCGAAGCTACCACGCAAGCGCTTCTCGGGGTCACCAGTGCTATATCCTTGAGCGTAGAACAACCTGCCCAACATCCAAACAACACCGGCGGCAGCAGAGACGACAGGTGCGCTAATACCACCGGCAAACAGGAGAGTCAAGAAGACAGGGTAGGCCTCAAGTGTGTTCTAACACAACCAATAAGTTCATCATGCAATGTCTCAAAACTTCTATGTCCCTGATTCTTTATACTAACCTGGTGAGCACGTTGAGTGCAGTTAAACACGTTCTTCTTATGATCCTTCTCGGATTCCGTCTTCTCAGCGTACACTAATGTGATCATCTTAGCTTCAGCACGTTCCGCTTAATTTTGCAATTGAGATCCAAAAACACTTACTGTATGGGTATGGGATCTGAGCAGCCTTACGAGCACTACCAACCTATAATGAAATCAAGTTGTCAGCTTTAGACCAAAGAACCCAGGTTTATTCATCAATTCATACCTTGAAGCCAAGGTAGTTGATAAAGAGACCTGAAGCAATTCCTGTGGCAATAACATAGCCGTATTCGCTAGCGATTGTGATGGCACCCATATTATTAGTTGTTAAGGATAAAAATGAACAAACTTTGTTTGACAAGAAAGATGATTGCTATTTAAAGCGCCACGATTTTCAAATTGGAGATTACGTTTGCTGGCGTAATTATACTCCGCACTCTTTCTGGGTCTTTCTACTGTGGTTCTACCAAGAGTTTATCTGTATGCCGGTAGTTCAGGATAATGGTGACTTGCCATACTCTATTGTCTCTATTGCTCTCTATTTCGCATTTCTACCTTAAAATAGTGACCAGCTATATAGACTCGTCATTGTCAGGTTCGCTGTCTCTTTGTCGGTGAGCCATTAAGTAATCCCCGCAACGGGAAGTACGTTCTTCCTAATCCGGGATTGAGAGAGCGAATGAAGCCAGCCACGAATCGGCCACTTTGTTAATTGATTGGAATAAGACCAAATCATCGAATACGAAATCAAAAAACCATATTTTTGGCACATCACACCCTCCTGATGAGCTCAAGCCTGAGTGATTTATAACGCAAAGTCCAGTGCAATGGCATAGTTGGGTAATATTGATGTTTTTTATCTTGATGATGAATGTCAGCTCGTTATTTCAATGTATGGTTGTTCTCCGTCCCTTGGCTTGTCCTTGAATATTTTAAAGTCACTTCAGAAAGTAGTACCACAATGTGTTATTTTTTCTCTCAATCTGTAAACGTTCTTCTCAGTTCGTCAAGATTAAACAGTGGTTCGATAATTTCAACCTACGCGATGTACATTATATGTCACATGCCGCAAGCTATATCCTTTATCAGCAACTTTCTCTATGCATTCTTGAGTGAATCAAATTGGGACACATTTAGCATCTGCGCATATATCGATTGTTTCATGTAAATTAGTATATTGCTAATCACAAACCTTCAGGAGCAATGGCAACTTTGCTAGGAGCCTTTCACCATTGACTGAGAAATACGACTTTGTATACATATTCGAGAGTACATGTTTATCTATATATGACATTTCCTATAGCCATTTATTAGCACTGCAAATTTGCCCATCCTGGGCAAACAATTTGTTTGTTATCCATCTTGGTACCTACATTGTGTGTTACAAGCTAGATAGAGCGCTTCTTTGAGACGTTTGATAATTATACAAACCGGTGCCAAGCCTTATGTATCTTTCGTATACAAAGCATAAGCGTGCTATGTCGATAATTGATGGTTTTCAAGGCACAGAATGTTGAATTGTCCATGGCTACACGTGACGTCCGAATGAGTCACATGCGGTGCGGTAACCAAATGTTGGGTGGTCAAATCACATTTTCCCTTCAGTGGAGATCGCAGGTGTCCAAAAGGGAGTGTGTTATTCTGCCCGCCACACGTTTCGAACTTGCCCCTAGTGAAAAAATTTGCAAACACTATATAGGTGATTATTCTCCATAGTGCAAAACGCCAATATCTCACTAAGGCTCTAAAAACACAGTGGAATAGTAGATAAGTGCCTTGAATTTTCGCATCCTGATGTGTTCTAGACAATGTAGTGCTTAATTACGCTTTTGGCTAATTTACAAACAGTTTATTTCCAGGTTTCAATAGAGAATATCGTTACACCGCATTTTACTAACGTGGTCGGTCTTTTAGTCAATGTCAAGGTTCTCTATGTTAAGAGAAAGCCCCCAAATCTCAAAGTTTGTTCGGGAAAAATTAGATAGATTAGGTCAGCCAAGTCCGGTAAATTCCCAATCTTAAAAGCATTGGTCCATTCCATTTGAAGCTCTATCTAGGGAAGATGATGATCTCCTGCTGTGTTTGGTAAACTATACATAGCAAAGAGAACACTAACAAGAATGATCAGACACTGACCCTATCTATGGCGGCCGTAGACCACAGAATAGTAATATTTAGCCTGCAGGTAATGGAAAATCATTACATGTCACATGCGTCAGCGAAGCGTGATGAGTAGCTCCTAAAAATGAAAAAATGAGCGTCATCACACAATGGACTGCGGCGAGCAAGATTATAGATAAAGAATTACCAGTCTCTTCCGACTGACCATCATAGCTTTCATGTTTACAGCTTGGATGAATAGCTTATCACTGTCATGTGGCTACTCAATTGGTCTAGTGGGGAGTGGCGAGATATGCTCTGTGTTAAAAAAATGGTGGTGCATATGGTCGATTGAGGAATTTACAGTACTAGAGCAGCCCAGATACAGATTTTTGGCATGCTGTTATGCGAAATATGACCACAGTGTGCAGATAACCATTCACTCCACCACCAACCGATAAAGAACCATGTGCGGAGTTTTTGCATGTAATTTGATAGTGGATTTTGCGCCAGAGACCTTTTTTTTTTTTGGAGGTGCAAGCCAAGTTCCCATAAAACCTTTTTTTATATATACCGTTACATAGCGACTACAGCTTCCTCTCGCTTTTCCCTTTCTCATTTCTGGTTATCTACTTTGCTGCAATTTACTCTGCTTCTCTTCCTTGAGGTACACATAGACTGGAAGCAAGCACAGTCCACATCACAGCAGTTATATCCGTGAGAACTAATATGGCTTTTGCCACGGACGAAAGTCGAGAACCTAAACCAACTAAACGATACCGGGAAAATAATCACCACTCATCTACAAGCCCACCATTTAGACCAGACATGCAAAATTCCACCTTACATAAACCATCCGTCTTGCCTTCTGCACCGGTCATGATCCCTCACGACCTGAATAATGTTGATCAATGGAACAAGCCCAATGGATTTTGTTTCATACCCCAACATCAGAACTTGGCACTGGACACCATTCCGCTATTCTCGTCGGCCTTTAATTTCTTAAGTGACCTTCATACACAAAATGTTGCCTTAAGTCCACCACAAACACCACTGCCAAATAACTACATAAATCCTTGTCTTCCGTCAACTCCTACTGAATATTCAGCCGCGGAAGGCTATTCCAGCTATGACCCTGACACTCTAATGCCCGCTTCGCCTCCCGAAAGCTACGCCTCAGCGAACTCTCCCCGACCAGCCACTGAAATAATGCTTAATGAAGCGCTTTCGAGTTTCAATATCTCATATGGCGAGTCTGGAATTAGCATGGAAACCAACGTTTCTAGTGCCAGTGGTTTACGATCATTAATCGACACTTTTAATCAAGTGGGCATATCTCCAAAATCTCCATCTTCAAAAAGTCGCATGTCTTTCAGTAGCACTGGTAGTGTAGCGACAGACAAGAGCAAAGTACTTAGCAAAAACCGACATTTCTCAGCACAGCCCGTGAACTTTTTTGAGAAGTTGGGAAGAGCATTGTATAAGAACCACCAATTGGAACAGACAACCGTATTGAAACAGCAAATTATGGCTGGTTGTATCGACACTTATTTTTCATGTTGGATAAGATACTCTCCAGTGTTGAATCGTCAACAATTTGACCAATGGTACCAATCTGAACCGGATCCTTTAAACTCTTTTCTTGTTAACGCCATATGTACATATACTGTGAAGCACATGATGATCCATCATCCCTGTCCAGCTGCATCGGAACTACCTATTGCACATGCACAAATCAAGGAAATGGAAGGCTACTTTTTTGATCGTGCCAAGGCAGCATTAGAACAAGACTTTGATCATTCTGATAGATATTGCGTCATCGGCCTGCTTTTACTTGCCTTCCGAGCCGAAGACAAGAAAGCTAGTGTTTATACATCGATGGCGACACGAGCTCTTCATGATCTTGATATCTCGCCACGAATGCTATCACAGAAAAACGATATACTATACAATGATGAGGATTACGAAAAGGAAATGGATACTCGTTTGTGGTGGTTAGCATGGATCACCGATTTTGCTGTGTATTCTGGTGGGGGTTTTACCAAAAATACCCCTCAAACCCGTTACCGTGGCGAAATAGATCTCCCTCGTGTCTTTCCCCAGGATAAGGACGAAGCAGAACATGCCGTTCTTATGTACCACCATGGCATCAAAGTGTGGCGACTACAATCCAACATCATTAACAGCCTATATGAAAGCAGTGATGATGATGCGTTGACGACCGAACAATTAGACAGCTTTGAGCATTCTTTGCAAGAATTGCGCCAGAGTCTGCCCGATAAATTCAGACTGGACACCAAATTTCAATTTACAACCCCGTCCGACTTTATTGGCTGTTTGCGAATTCAAATCGAATTGTGTGCCACACACATAATATTACACAAGTTATTCCTACCAGATGCTCACAATATTGAGCAAATGTCAACAAATTCTTTAGTGTCGTTAAATCGATGTTTATATTCTGCTATTCAGCAATTGAAGATGCTAAAGACGACGTTGGAACTCCCAAAGGGAGGATGTTCATTTGATCGAGATGAATTGTGGCGTTCAGCAGAGATTATCTCACTGGCTATGACTGTTCATAAGCAGTGCACATTAGAACAAAGTCAGCTCATCATGGAAGGGATTGATATGGCAGATGTGCAAGGTGGCTTACCTCTAGCTATCCAAATCATTCGCAACACCCCGGAAGAACAACTCAAAGCCAATTTGAACTTCAGCCAATTAAAGGATTGGATTGAGGCAGAAATCACAAAGCATGGTTTGACTGTCCCTGAGCCTGTGATATTTGCTCAGCATGGTAATCCTGCACCTGCTGTGGAGGATTCGCGACCGCCGCCACCAGCGGCAAGGAAAAAGTCATGCACTCGTCATGACTCGGACTATGATTTTGTATCATTCACTATTTCTCCAACGCCAACGAAAACGACACCTAAATCAAATACATCCCAACAACAAAAACAAACATCTTCATCTCGGCCCAAATCTCATAGCAAGTCTGCCAGCACTATTGCAGTGCAATTCCAGAATAGTTTCGGTCCGCCTCCTTCGCCAGCTGTTTCTTCTCCATCGTACACTAGAGCTGAATCTAAAGCCCAGAGCTTTACACAAGAGCAAGGCTTTGTCAACCAAGTTGGTTGGTCTTCCACTTATGTGAAGGGCCAACCCAGGTTCCGATATTTTAGTCCCAAATCTTCGGACAAGCTCATGTTCATTGATGAGAATCCAATGGCTTAAGCCAACTGTTATGCTCTAGAGGCATACCACTCTTGCTTATGAAAACTCACAATTGTGATACAGACTGCTTCTTGTTATATACTTTCTTTTTTTTTCGGGAAAAAAAAATAACTTTATATCTTTCATCTTTTCTCTACGTAACTTGTATCTTAGTAACTTACCTTTTTGCTCTTGACTGCCAGCATTCAATATTCCCAATCTTTTGTCTCATTCGTCATACCATATGAAGATGTATCTATCTCTCACTCTTTGTTCTTCAAGGACTCTCACGGTAAATTAAACAACCCATTTCTTTCAAAATATGTTTGAAAAACGGTTTCCCCTTTGTATGTTATTCACATTGAGTGCAAAAGACTTGCAACACAAATATGTAAAATAAATTCCAGATATCTTTCTACTATACAGTTTGGTATCCTCTATACAAGATTTGGTCCTTTGGAGATATCAATTCTGCTATTAAGTTGTGGTCCACCTCCACTTCCAGATGACCCTGGTGACAGATGATATTGGTCATCCAGATCGGTTGCCAGCAGGTTGTTTTGACTACTATCTACATCAGCATAATGTTCCGTATGCGGATAATCTCTTCCACTTGTCGGAGCAAAATCTAGACCAACTCTAGGGGCAAATGGCTCATCGCTTACATCGCTCCACAATGGTGGATAGTACTGACGATAGGCAAATATGGCAAGCCCGGTCCCTAGCATAGCACCAACCGTCACGTCTTGCCAATGGTGTCGGTAATCAACTGTTCTGGATATTGCAACCAACATTGCCCCTATCCACTACAAGCAAGCTTTTGGTTAGATTATCAACTGTAATATTTGTCGTGTTCTTCAGAACTTCATCTTACAGGTCCAGCAAATATAAATCCCTTGTAGGTATGGCCGAGTTTGTCAAAGAGATGCATTTTACCACCTAGGTACAAGCTTAAATAGCCCAATCCAGCAAAAGAAAATGAGGAATGGCCACTAGGAAAGCTTTTGAAAGCATCTTTCATCATGTAGCTGTTGAGGTCGGTAGTGCAAATGGTGTAATTGCTAAGACCTAGTGGCGGATCAACGCTTCCTGGAGCTGGTTGGCAGCGATCAAGCATATCTGGGCGAGGTCTGCCAACTGTAATCTTAACAATGTCAGTCATCATGATCGTCATCGACAGGCCGAGGCAAAGTCCTAAAATTTAATATCCGGGTGAATATAAATTTACATTGAAGATGACATTTCTATCTAACTCACCTAGTATGCCATTGTGGAAATCTCGAACGCTTTTACGAACTGCCAATGAATATGCCGATATAGTCACCAAAGGCACAATGAAACAGAGTATCTACAAGATGGGCTGAGTTATAAATCTCATTTCATACTTTCTCGCAATGCTATTGACGCTTTACCAGCAGTAGCCACACAGGTACATGCTCATGCTGAGCGTACGGATACATGATGGTTTTATCCTGTAAGGAAAACATTCTTCGAAATGGAGGAAGTTTATCTAGACCAAAGAATATCGCCGTCATCAAAATAACGAATATCCTGCAAACAAACTTGTTCAGCTGTCTATGAATTATTCACAGCATGTCAGCAGTAAACAATTCAAGTTACCAGTCTTTAAGATAGGTTATAAACAATCGCTTGGTGCGAGGAGACCTGAGATTACTGAACGGCATGATGCCAAGAAGCGAGACAGAGAATACGACAAGACGTCGCCACTTGCGTTGCCTTTAGGCTCGAATCAAACTGCAGTCACGTGCACCGTCTATGAGGCAATTCCTCAGTATGGCCATTTTATACCTCTTAGATCAGCAAAGACTAAGCTCTGCGATGAAAATGTTAATAAGGCAACTAACGTTTCTAGATAGAGGTCTCGTTGAAAATAATTCCAGCATTCTTCACATAAACTGATAGTGGCTCAAAAGCCACCAGTTTTGCAGCAAAGCTAACCGGTTAACCATGTTAGATATAATTTCAATGGTAATTATCTTGTGGTTCTGGCGGAACAAGTAGTTACTATATTGCAAAAAAAAAAAGCTTAAACCTTATGCTATTCTAATATCAGTAAAGCAAGTACATGAAGATCAATTTGAAAGCAGAGAGCATATTGTAAAGTCACCATCGTCAATGATACCTTTGATATATGCAGAGTTATCATTGAAGATCTGCAGAAAAAATTGCTGATGGAATACTGTCGTTTTCTCGCATTTCCATAATTTCAGCCCGATACGAGCACATTGCAGCACTTGCGAAGATAGAAGCTGCACCTAGCAATCGTGCCTGCCGTGACCTACATCCCGAAAGTGTTACCGACCGATCTGCATTTTACCTAGATATGTTAGTTTCTCCCATCTCTAAAGGTTAAAAACCAATGATATTTTGTTTTTTTATTTTTTTGCTTATTTTTCATTTTATTACAGGGTCTTTCATGCCATTATCGATTAGTCATGACAACAGTTTGCTTGGTAGTGCATGCCCGCGCAGACTACTATTTGGTATGTTATCCACTTGTCAGTGTTGCTTAATCAATACGCTTGAGAGAAGATTCCAGATGGTTTGTGAGCTTGGTGTTCTCTGTAGCCATTCCTAGAGTTGAATGCAATGAGCCTTTTTCAACATCGATGTAAAGGCGACGAGTAAATTGGGTAACATGCGGAGCCTACAAAATTGGCCATCAGATATGTGTATCAGCAAAATATTCGATATTGTAAATTTCTGATATCGCATCAAATACCTTTGCTGAAGAGGTTCTTGCTACTGATACTGTTCGGACTTCGATGGAGGTGCCATGTATGCTACCCTCTTCCACGCTGACAATACCTATTAAATGACACCAAATTAGCAAGGGCCATGCAAACACAAGATACATCGGCTCCATGAGTGTATTTGTATATTACCTGTGGGCTGTGATATGACCATCTCAACTGTGGTAGGATTTGAGACACGTATATAGCCTGTCTCGACATGTAAAGGCTTTTTTACTTCATCCAAAGTCCAGCTCCTCTGTCTAGTCGTAAAATGATTGTAAAAAAGATAAGTCAAATCCGTTCGGGACATCAATGATTCGATATAGCCATTTAATCTTACGAGTAGGTTAGAAAACCCTTGGGGGACGGTGTAAAGGATATTTCTTCCTCGTACTCAAACGAAGCGATCGTGGGATATACACCTGTTCCGAACCCACTTTTAACATCAGTAATGTCACCATGAACAGATTGCCAAAATACTGCTGTTCGAGCCACTGCTTACCTTTTCCAGTGCCTTTCCACGTTCCGAACAGAAAACTCAAAGGATGATTGTGGTCGACCATGAGGCAGTGAGTCGCAAAGCCTGCTCAGACTATGGCGTCAAAAAGGAGACTTTTCAAATTCCGCATGGACAATTATGGCTTTCGACTTGACTTCAGATTGGGTTCCTGGGTGAGTCTCCCCCCACAAGACCTACATTATCACTATGACAGCTCAAATTGGAAAGTATAGAATAATTAAGGAACGTAAAAAAAAGCAATTGAAAGAAATCGAACAAGCGAAAACGCTTTGGCAAGTATAAGTGATATACTTATTTGTGAACGGTTACATTGTTTCTTCGATAAAATCATGAGGAGATACCTCAGAGATCAATGGATGTGTTTTAATTTGTTTTTTTGGTGAAAATTTGTAATGGAGATTATAGAAACATCATCAAATGGACAAATATGGTCGAAAAGTGTAGTTTCATCCAGCAATGATCAAGAATCAGACCTGCTGGTGCTTGGTTGAAACATGCCCTGGCATAATGACCGACGACTATCGAGTGCACATTATGTTATTAGAGTTTCATCGATGTTTTAACTCATATGAGAATAGCAATCTTTATTTTTCCTCGACGAAATATTCACGGCAAATAAAAAAGTGTACCTGACCTGACTAAATTCGCCGCGTTTTTGCCTTTTTGAGACTCAGCCTTAGCATATATAAATGTGTATTTGTTATCCAGTAACGTACTCGTTTATCAAAAAACA
Source organism: Umbelopsis sp. M5902 (assembly GCA_037039815.1). Taxonomy (NCBI): domain Eukaryota; kingdom Fungi; phylum Mucoromycota; class Umbelopsidomycetes; order Umbelopsidales; family Umbelopsidaceae; genus Umbelopsis; species Umbelopsis sp. M5902. The sequence continues at coordinate 486,643 of JAXQGL010000046.1, forward strand.
TTTCACCAAACAAAACAAAATGCATGCCCTAGGTCTTCTTACCTTGCTAAGCTCTGCTATTCTTGTAGCTGCTCAAGCTGCTATGGATCCCAGCGAGAAGGATCCAATCTTCATCACTAATCCTGTCGAGTCTTCTGACATTAAGTCCGGCAAGGTAAGCACAGGGTAAGATTCTTTTCATTATCATTTTCGAGAATTAACTGTATAATTTTTGCATAGTCATTAAACATCAAATGGTCTTCCATCGAGCAAGCACCGGAAACTGTCAATATTGAATTGTTGGAGAACCTTATAGTTCACTCAAACATTGCGGAAGGGGTTGAGACATCTGCTCATGAATACAAGTGGACCGTACCCGAGGATTTGCCAAGCTCAAGCAACTATGCTATTCGCATTGGAAATGGAGCCTGTAAGATTTGTATTAGTGATGGCTCGTATCATATTTGTCATTAACATAAAATGATCACAGACCTCTCTTATTCGCACATGTTTGCAATCAAGGGCAAAGGTCCTTTGAGTGCTGCTCCATCCGCAGGTTCCCCAACCACAGGTGTCTTAATGCCAGCTACTTCTGCTTCATTAACTAGTGCATCAGGTAGTGCTCCCGCCCAAATGTCAATGGCACCTTTGTCCAAGTCCATGCAACCGTCTGCTGGTTCCAGTGCCTCCGATTCTGCTACTCCAAGTGCTTCCATGGAAGGTTCTAACCTTAACGCTGGATCTTCTTCTGGATCTACCAAGCTCAACGCTGCTGGAGTCTTTGGAGCTCTCGCTGGAGTAGCTGCTATCGCTGCTAATCTATAATTATTCATCTGATTTTGCAGATGAAAAGTTGCGGCCACAGGAAAAGGATATCATGTCATGAGTAACTAGTCGATTAGTTTCCTCGTTTATTGGCTTATATGTTACAATACTACTATGTAAAATGAATGAGATATGCCAATAATAATAATGAACCAATAAGAGAAAATTGTGAAACAAATGATCAGCCAAGCTTTGTTGTGGGATGAACACGATTGTCAATGTGCCAAAAAAGGCAAAATAAAACACAGTCCTCTTCTAGGCTAGATACAGTAGGCGAAATTCTTTGGGTATACTGGTTCAAGCTGATCTCTCCTCTACCTAATTGTCTACTAGTTGTCTAGCATGTGGCTAACTGACACACAAAGTAATTCTAGCAAGATTGTAATATGTTGTTTTCTTGCGCAATGGCTGAATACCATTCCTTTCCTGTAGAGATTGGTGCTGGCCTGACTGCGTTCGGCACCTTCTTTATGTTCTTAGGCATAATGATGCTTTTTGATGCAGGACTGATGGCCATAGGAAATGTACGAAGATTGCTATTTGGTTGAAAGGAATATTGTATTCTTCATTCTTGAACATATCTAACCTTTAATTCTTGTTGCGTAGATCCTCTTCTTATCGGGCATTACAATTATCATAGGACCACGCTCAACACTAATGTTTTTCATGCGACGAGAGAAGATACGAGGAACGTTATGTTTTTTGGGAGGAATACTCTTAGTATTTCTCCGGTGGCCATTCGTAGGGTTTGGTGTTGAGATTTTCGGGTTCCTTAATCTCTTTGGGTATGTAACATATAGTTTGGCACGATCGAATTTGCATATGAAACTAATCGGTTCATTATAGCGACTTCTTCCCTGTCATATTCGGCTTTTTAAGGCGTCTGCCAATCATTGGTACCATCTTATCCCATCCTGCTATTTCAAGGGTAATAATCCTGGAGATTTTGTCACAGACTTTTGCTTTGACGCCAATCATCTAACATCTTTTGGTCCTCCACAGTTCACACCACGCGAAAGTAGAACACGCGTTTAATGCATGAATTATAGCAGGGCAGCATATAGAATAAAAAATAAAAAAATAAATTTGTTGCACAGATTCTCAATTGACCTTTCAAACCTCCTTTTTCACCCCTTTTACAACAAAACGATAGCTCCAGGATCCTTGTTCTTGAACAGCTCGACTCTATACTTTATGACGAATGCTGAAAAAGGCGGATACTGCTTCTGTCACTCGTTCTCCACCTTTGTGGTTCCCACATACCAATACTGTGGACGTTGTTCCTGTCAATGACGACCATCTGTTAATGACTTGGGTGGAGCAGCAAATTGGATCCTTGGAAAGTGTAGATGCAGTAACTTTACGGAATTTGGTCACTCAGGATTCAGTTTTGACACGGCTATTGTCAAGCGTCACGATACTAGAAGCGAGTCAAAGCGATTGCGGAAGCGACCAGGCTTTCGAAATGGCTAGACGGTGGCTGGACAAGGATATGCCAGACATACAAAGCACTAGCATATCCGACGCTAGCTCTGAAAAGGTGGCCGAATTTGTGCTTGCCATGCTACTGAAACATTTGTGTGAAGCTCTTGAACGCGCCTTACGTCAAACCAAAGTTTGGACATTTATCGACCAATCGGTAAGCGATAGCCCCTCACCTAGCAGTTTTACTCCAATATCTTTATTTACTGAACTGCCTATATTCCAGACACTTTTTGACACCTCCTACCATAAAATAAGACAGCTATTAAGCTCTTGGTACCAGACTATCACACTTGAATATCTTCCAGTATGTCCCTGGATAGAGGACGGAGATGATTTTTTGGCCTCATGGAAGACCGGCGCCACACTCTTACTGATATTGCATTACTCTGATCCCATGTGCGTGGAACTGGAATGTGCGCAGGAAGCGCACTTAGCTATATCGGAATCGGATATGAGGAGGAATGTCAATAATGCATTAAATATCGCATTGAAACGATTTGGCGTTAAGAGGAGATTGACAGAGAGTGATGTTATCAATGCGGAAAACTGCGAAATTTCAACCATCATATATCTTTGCGAACTTTGTATCGCAACAGTCAGCCATGCTGATGATTTTCGAGACTTACGGCAGAAGCAAATTTTTGACAAATGCCATGATGCTGTAGATGAAGTTAACAGTTTAGCGAGGCTATCGTATTTGAACATAGTAGAAACCCCTAATTCGGCATCACCCGATATAGTGATGACATTGGATAGCCTTGAGGATTACGCCATCAACATTAGACAGATGGTATCTATTCTGAGAGTAAAGATGGATGACTGTGTACCCCGTAGATCGATAGCTTTCAGAAGGGAGGACCCAACTTTAGGATGGATGAAAGATCGTGCCGTCACCCCTTCGACTTTTTCTGAAGCAAGTGGAGCTAGCGCATCTGTGGACGATGACGACACAGCATCATTACAATCAACACGCACTGTTCATCCTCTCCAAGCGATGGACGAGGATAATGGAAGCTACAAAATGACATTAGATAACACCATCCACGCTGTTCAGGCATATCGAAAGCATGACATAGACAAATTTTATGCTGCTGCACAGGAACTACAAAATTCAGTTCCAAGCTCCAAACAACGTGTCCTTGAACTTGTCAACAGCATTAATGAATTGGATCGAGCCTTAGAGCAGGATATCATTATGGCCACGGATGCTTTTCAGATGTTTGACAGAGGATATGAGTTTTCCAAACAAGCCAAGTCAATAAGATCAGAGCTGGATTTCATTCAAGCAAAGATGGTCAAAACAACAACTACAAACACTGGCATCACTGAATTGGAAGATCGGGCTCAACATGCGTATGAAAACATTGGCCAGCTAGAACAAAACTTTGACGATCTACTTGATGCAGATTTTGAGGATCAATCATATAGAAATATTTTGGAATCTCTTGTACAGAAATATGAACTCGTGCAGGCATGGGTTGAAGAAGTTCGTATCTGGTTCGCGGAAGCAGAGCGTATACGGAATTGGATAGAATCGAGAATTCAAGTATTAGAGGAGAAGGAAATCGAAGATTCGCAGGCTGAGAAAATCAACACTACTCAAATGGAGGTAGAAAAGTTGAACGATGACCATGAAGCACTTGAGCAAGAAATAGAATCATTCAACAAAGAGGACATGACTCGTCTTCGAGCACATGTCAAGGCTTTGACTGGTTCAGAAAAAGGCGACAAAGATCTCAGCCCAGCAGATACCACCACTATTGAGATCACGCTCACAACATTGATGACGCTAGACCGATTAATGCATCTTTTACGACAGAAGACTCACACACTTCAAATTCTAACAATAAGGGTTTTGTGGGAAGCCGAATACGCCACTGCCACCAAATGGGTGGAAGACGTTCATGCCCAGACGACTCTCTTTTTGATTGAGGAAGCTAGATGGAGAGTAAATACAGATATGAAGACTATTCCGAATGATGGCTCAGAAGAGCATTTGCCGAGGGATGATAGTATCGAATTACGAACCCAAGTGATCAACAGTCTGTTAGTGTTAGAACATTCTATTGCCGACTTTGACCAAGGACAATTTACCACTACTCTGGATATATTCCAGGATTTTGAAGACATTATTGGAGACGATAAACCTCAGCACTTGGAAAGTAGGCAAGCTGAACTTGAAGCTTCATTCCAAACATTGACATCAAGAGTGCAGTTCGCTAGAAAGGTAGTGGAGCAACGTCTAACAATGATGGAGTTTATACAGCAATATGTATTGGTCAGAACAGAAGGACAGTCAATATTACATGATCTGGAGAACATTATTGCCACCATCACATATACCACACAATCAACTGATATAATACAGCGAGTTCAAACGTTTCGTAACAATCTTACACATCTCACTGGCTCTGTTGCAGGCCATGTTACTTATCCTGCACACAACTGCGAAATGGATGAGGCAGACAATGATAGATCCAATGATGAGATCTTCGATTACCTGGGGGCCAGAAATTCAGAACTTGATGGTTTATATGGTAGGATGCTTGCTATACTTGATAAGCTCGGACAAATGATACAAGAGCACGAGGAAGCGCACGCTATCCAGCTTGATTTACAACTAATGAACGATCAATTGAGTGAACTACAAGAAGAATTATTGAGATCACCAATAGATATCGCTGTGGAGAAGCTCAAACTCACTAGAAACGATGTCAAGAAATGGAATGAGAAGCAAGACAATCGTTTGAAGAGTTTTGAGATTTTGAGGAATACGAAGTTCAATGATCTAAAAATCCGTCTGGAGAATCTCTCGAGCTCTTGCGATCGCCAAAAATGCACTCTAGATTTTGCTCTTCTCAGCAACGAGGTTTCTAGATTGACCATTAAATTCGACGAGTATTCCAGTGCCCTGAAACATCAAAATCTGCTGCTAGAAGCCCTCGACCATCGACTCAATTGGGAGACATCATTTTCAACAGTTTCTCAACAAATTTCAGATCATTTTTTTAAAATAATGGAACATGCCAAGATGTCACGTTGGTATCCGACTGAAGAAACGCGGATCAACAAAGAAGAGAGATCTATCACTGCCACGTGGCAGCAGACAATGACAGATTCGGAACAGCAGTTGAAGAGATTTCAAAATGATACATTGATACCAGCAGCTAGCTTAGCTGCAGTCTTGCTAGGCTTTATCAACACTATTGAACTTGAAAGTAATATCCAGATAGATATGTCTTTTGTCACTTCGGTGCAGCAGCAACGATCAGTACTGGAAGAGAAATTTGAGGACTTGAACAGCGCACTTGACTATCACTGTGCTCTCCTTGAACAAAGAAAATTCATCAGTGAGCTTCTCTATGATACTGAAAAGCTCGAGGACGCTGGCATGTCCTGTCTGGATCAAATGAAGCGCCTGATTGAACATGGACCACAGCACCGCTATGTCGACTTTAGTGGGCAGATAAAGGAGTTCGGTCGTGAAGTGGAAGAATTGTTCAATAATCGGATAGCACAACTTCCATTCATTCAGTGCTCGCAGTTGAAACATCTTACCAGTTTGTCCAGCGATAATGATCGAGAAATGAATTCCACGATTGGTGCTTTCATCGGCAGTAGAAAGGAGGAATTGCACAAATTAATCGCAGAGATGAAAGATATGCAAAGTAAATATATGGTAACGCAAGATCTCAAAACTAAAGTGTTGCAGTACGAACAGAATGCTGCAAATTTATGTCATTGGATACTTCAGCAGAGTGAAAGCTTAGCAGAATGCAAACAGCAGTTAAATTGCATTGCTCATACTCTTGATCATGACCGGCTTGATACTCTAATCAATCTGCAGAACGAGCGATATGAGCAAGTTGATGGGTTCGCCAGAAAGGAACTTGATAATCTTAGCGCCAATATCAGTGAACTTGCAACCTCCATTATGGAAGTAAATGCATGCAATGTTGATATGTCACCGGCATCCAGCACTTACGATCTTGCAGTCGCGGATATGGCTATACTGATACATGCCATGGAAGGACATGGTAGAGATATTGACGCCAGAAAGCAGCATCTCGCTTTACAACAGCTCCTGTCTGACAGCCAAGATGAAGCAAATAAATTTCAAGATCAAATTGCTAAACTCTCCGACCAACTGGATGCTTTGGCTCAAGATGATGAAAGCGGAACTTTCCATCAGACTATAGTCTCCAATATCTCAAAAAAGTGCGAAGACATAGACGCGGAACTAATTTCATTCGACAATCGAGTTGGAGCTGATATTCGATCAAGTTTAGCTGATTTGGAGCGACTATTTTCGCAACTGCTTGAACCTGTGGCACCCCCTGCTGATCTCAGTAAACGCATCATAGAATTTGATGATGGCTACATTAGGCTTCGAGATAATACAAGCAGCCTTCGTGCTCGTATCCAAGTTGTTATGGATTTTAAAAATTGTCTTGATACAGCAGACAGTATTTGTGCATGGTTCCAGGAACAGGAGGATGTTATCGAGAGATTTATAGCTGATACAGCACGCTGGAATCCGGCTATTGGATCAGATCAAGTCAATATCAACCATATCAGTGAAGAAATTGATAGTATTAAAATCAGTGTAGATGTTTATGAAAGCCAACATGTAGAGCCCTGTCTCGTCGTGTTGGAAGAAATCAAGGCATCTATAGCAGAGACCAATTTTGTCAACCTAATTAGTCGATTGGAAACAGCCAAGGCTTCGCTGCAAGGTGGAATACAAAAAGTTCATGATCACATAGCATTTGGGGAAACCATTATTGCGCAAAATCGTTCCGCTACTTGGTATCTTGCTCGCGTGAAGGAAATGCAAATGCAGGCAGAAGCCATCAGAGCCTACTTGATTGAGCACAAAAACGATTCTACTTATCAACTGGATGACTTGAATGTTTTGGAGGCTCAGATGCCTGTCACTTTACAGGAATCCAACATGCGCATAAGTTATCCCGTGAGATCTTTTGACGGTTTTCAAAACGAAGATGCAGAGAAAGATGTCAAGACCAACGAACTACTCAGTGACACCGTCAGGGAGAGGAATAACCAATTACAGCAAATTATGGTTAACATCAAAGAAATAGTGCATTTGAATGATGTGAGAACGAAGCAGTATTACTTGGTTCAACAATATTCTGAACAAGCAGACTCTCTGAAACTATGGATATCAGATCAAACTTCCAACCTGCAAAGAGCTATGAATAGCTCGGCTGATGCTACTTCGGAAGAAATCAAAGCTCTTCTTGCTGATGTCCACGCAGTATCCAAAGATTTAGAGGCACAACAACCATCTTATGAAGAACTGAAAGCCAGGTCACTAGAAACAACACGATTATTATTGATGCAGGGCGACAGTGATGAAGGCAACAAAGAAGCTGATGTTGCGGCTCTTGCTGATTCCATCGATCAAGCACAAAGAGACATTGATGATAGCTGGAAAACAATGACTGACAATTGTATGAACACAACCGCGAGACTAAAAGCAGATTTTGATGCAAGGCAACTTGGTGAATCCCTGCAGGAGCTGTTGAAGCAGGTTGGAATCTTGAACGAGGAAATCTCTGCAGCTGGGCAAAATACTTCAACTGAAAAGGTCAACGATTGGTCTGGCAGGCTTGCCACTTTTATATCACAACCACTTGTAAGCTTGAAGGAACAAGACAGATTACTGAAGTTGCAAAGGGAAGAAAGTCACATACCAATCTACCAAAAAAATGAGCCTCTTTTCAATCAAATTGAGCAACAAATAGACGGCGTGAATGCTACTATTGATGAGTTGACGAAAGACAGGAAACAGAATGAGTTGCTTAAACATCATCTTCAAATTGGATCTCAACTAATTGATGATGGAAACGAGATCAACTCCATGTTAACTCCAGCAATCACATCTTTATGGCATTTAACAGGCGATGTTACTGTTGATACTGAAACGCAAACTAGCATAAACGCAATTATGAAGGAAGTACAATCCAGAATAACAAATCTGGAACAGAAATATGCCGAGTATTGCGAATCTTCTGTATCCACGCATGAAAGTTCCATACAACAAAAATCAAACGTTGAGAAGACATTATCACAAATCAACAACCAGGTGCTTCAAGCACAGACACTAGCCCAGGCTTACGAGAGTGCATTTGTACAACAGAAGCTGTTCAACGAAGTTATGCATAAAAGTCTCCCAGAGCTTGATGAACAGTTGCGCGATGCCTCAGGTACTGAAAGCGACCTTGCAACTATCACTCAAAATTTGAGTGCAGTGCGCGAACTCCTGCAGGAATACGAAAACATACATTCTTCGCTTGCTGGAATGGCTGAGCCTCAAAATGAAATCAATTGCCAAAAATTAGGAGCTCAATATGCCGAAATTAAAGCCAATCTTAAGCGACGTGAAGCAACAGTGTTGGATTTGAAGACAAAATCATATAGAGCAGCACCGCTTGCGGAATTTCAGAGAGCGTGCACCAGACTGCGAGATTTATGTAAAGAACAATCGAGATTATTAAATAACATCATGGAAGCAACAGGCAAATCACAATTCTATATCAAGGATACAACGTTCATTGAACATCTGTTGCGACAGAACATAAGCATCCACTCTAATGTGGAAAGAGAAATCAAATTGTTGCGTTCACAAACTGATATGCAATCAGCTGAAATGGAGCAACTAGATGCAGTTCCTGAACTGCATTCCGGCTTGGAAGGAGCACGAGAAGAGCTAGAGCAACTTCAAAGCATTTTGGATACCGATCAAAAGCAAATTGACTTTGTAAGAAAGATGTTTGCTTTCGCTAAAGCGTCTAGCCAGATTTACGCCTGGATGGAAGGGTGCAAGCGTGCTATACGTGGCATTGATATGGACAGTCTAGATGAAAATGAGCAGCAATCCGGATTAGCTGATTTAAGCATCAAGATGAATGGCTTTGAACCAACTATGACAGCTTTCAACAATATGGTCTCGACTATCCTCAAAGATAAGAATGATGAGCCAGTCGACTTGAGCGAAATACATATGAAGTCTGAAGATGTTATAGCTGCTATCAATATGCGTTCTGGTAGAGTTCTGGGAGAATGGGACGCACTCAAAAAGCAATTTGCCTTATTGCAATGGAATGCAGAATCATCTGTCCAAGGCACGACTATTGCGCGAAAGTCAAAAGAAATTATGGCTCTTGTGGACAAAATTATGAGTCATATCAGATCACTCTCTGTTACACGCGTAGCACTCGAGACGTCCGTTAATGTTTATAATATACCTCTACCCGACTTGCTGTCGGAACGTGAAGTCATCGTGGTAGAAACTCAAATGAATAATTTGGAGCGAGAAGTAGAATACCAACTGAACAAGAAAATTGATACGTTGGATCAAGTCATTGCGCTGTCTACCACATTACAAGATGGAACATTTGTTCAACAAAGAGCTCATATTGCTCAAGTTGTCAATGAACTGGTTAATATGATGCAAGAAAAGCACCAAGAGATTGCCGCAGCTCTTAAAATTGCAGGCTTTGTCAGTAAGGCCGATGAGGTTGAAGTTCTTTTGATCGCAATACAAGAAACTGTTGAACCCTGTGTAGCCCAAACAAAAACCGAACGTCTACAAAGTAAAGCTGACTTACAAGCATTACTGATTGAACTGGATGCGCGTTTCAAATATTATGGTCCGCGCATTCGCGAAAAACTAGAAGAAACGAAAGATATGGCCAATACATTTGAAGACAATGAACGTGTCACTCAAAAATTTGCTGATATAGAAAAACGATGGAACGGCTTGCGTGAACAGGCAAATCAAGCTAAAATGTATTTAACTTCGAAAATCGCCGGTCTAAGTGCTACTACGGCATCGCCCAGGAATATGGATCACCAAGGCCCGCCACGTCCTCATTCAGTCGCTGATGTACGAACTCGCAAAATTTCAGAGAAGATCATTGCTCGTGCCATGACGCCTAATCCCCGGTCAAGCACATCTAGTCAGATGTCCACTCGTGGACTTGGTAAACATGATTCACCAGTGACTCGTATGCGACGAGCCACACATACACCAATGACTTCCCGAAGTGGAAAAGGAGCGTCTGTGCCGCCACGATATATTCCTGATCCGAGAAGTGATTTGGATGTACAACTGGGCAAGGTCGTGAATGAATCACCATATAAAATACGTATCAAAATGGTACCTGGCGAAGTGGGAAAATATTGGTTCGGCGAAATCGAACCGCGGCTAGTATATTGCCGGATACTACGCAGTAACATGGTGATGGTGCGTGTTGGCGGAGGATGGACAGAACTGTCTCAATTTCTGCGAGACCATGCATTACTGGAAGGGCGACTTATTCCCAACCGTGCTGAAGAAGAAAAGCGAGTGAACGTTCGAGATGCGTATCTGCGCACTAAAGCGAAAGGCGTAGATACGCAAGAAGATCTTAAGAAGTGTGGTATTGATCCAATCAAAAGTTCCCGGTCGGCGCCAAATCGGGGTACTAATAATGGAGTCAATCAAGCTGGAATCAAGGAGGGAAACCGATTTCTCATGACTGTGGATGGTCAAGGAAATAAGTTGGAAATAACCATGAAAAAGGCCACAGACCATGAACCAAAATTACACACATCAACGCCACGCAGATCACAGCAATGAGAACACAACAGTGAATGCGAATGGGGAGGTTTAGGTGGGACCACAACGACCCGGCAAGAGGGTAGATAAGAAGTAAATGGTAAAGAGACCATTCGGAGTCAGAAACAATAATAATAATAATAATTTTGGGAGGTTGAGTAATGACCCAAAGCCCATGTGTCGATCTTAGGAAAATCTATGTTACACGCTAAACAAGCCTCAGCCATTTGTAGCATTTATTTTGATGCATTACTTGTATATTTTTGAAGGAAAAGGAAAATAACTGCTTAGTTTTCTTCCAAATGCCATTTTACAGTGTTTTGTTTTTGAAGAAGATATCTTGTATAATAAACTAAATATCATTAGCTCCTCATAAGTGCTCATTACGCCCATCCCATCTGTCCGTGCGCCAATTGGGGATATTGATGAAAACCCAGTTTGGCTGGAATTGGCCGTACGACCATATACGGTTGTTATTGCCACAATTGGTACGATGTGTTACATAAGCCTTATTTTTTTCTTGGAGAATTTTTTTTATTTATTTTACATTACACTTGAGGGTCTTGTTAGACACACAACAAATATATACTGTAAGATCAATGTCTGATCTAGACATACACGCTAGTTACATGGCAAGAACAATAAAATGCATATATTCGGTGCTGAGCGTTAAATAAAGCACGGTTGGGGTTGCTGCTATGAATATCTCCCAGAACGCTGACCCAGGCTAATTAATCAGACTATGCGCCAAATCTTAATCAACGATCATCTGATGGAACCAAACGTCAATTTTTTCCTTCACTTTTCCCTTCATCCTCATAAGCAAAGTGGGTGAGATGCGAAATAGCTTAGTATTCGGTCATTTTAATATAATATCTATCTATTATCGCGTACTGTGACTGCAAGAGGACGTGCTTTTCACGTTCATCTATGTTTCGGTGGTGGCTGACTGGATTTACTAGACTTGCCACTTTAAGGCCCCATATGAAATGATGCACGCGCTTCGAGTGCTTTTATAGCCAACATGTTTTGGCAATGCACGGATAAGTGTATCACGTCCATCTCGATAATCGCTCAGGTCATAGAGAAAGGGAATAGTTGGTCCTATCCCCTCCATTGCGTTGACAATGTATCACAACACAACAAAGCGGAAAATCTGGTAAGCGCAGAGGTTGATGTTTCCTTTTCCCTCATTGAGCTTTCTAAGTTTATTTCCTCCCCTGCCTCCCCCCACAAATACCACGCGCTTCCAAAATCAGCACTTGACTTAGGGAGCTGCCGCCGCTCGTAGTTTTCTTTTTTTTTTCTTATTTTCCTTTGCTTGCACCTCTTCTTTCTTCCTCATCTTCATCTCGAATGAATGGTCTACATAGAGAATGGCAGGCACCCTCCCTTATGTCTGACCAGACACCTTACCAATTAATGGACTCTGGATACAGTCTACCGTCACAGTATGTCAATTTCGTCTTTTGCTTCTTCTCTTACCTCACTGTATAAATATATACCAGTAAAGCGAGAGTTTTGTTTGTTCCTGACCACCTGACTTTTATATAATCTATACAGCCGTGATTTGTCGCCGTCCGAACGCCCCGATCTCCCATCATCGTCAAGGTACGTCGTATTACTAGCCATTATCTCATCACCGCGAGAAAACCACCGCTTTAACTAAATTTTGTATTCGTAGTTCTCGTGTTTTGTCTCAGCCGGGTACACCACAACCATCTGGAAAGGACTCCTACAGCGCCAGTCCTCCAAGTAGACATGCGCCTTACCCAAGCTGGCTTGCAAGTCATAAAAAAAAGCGCTCTCAATCGGATGCTTCCTTGTTAGAACCGACGCCTGATCCTGTCCATAACAGCCCAATTTTCACCACGAAAGAGTGTTATGGCAACCTTTACGCTCTTGATCAATCAACTGTGTAAGTTTTTAAAAATTGTTTTTCTTTTTTCTATTTTTTGGTTTTGGTTTGCGCCTGTATTAGGAAAGAAAGCATCATTGTACTTTCGTTTCTTTGGTACGCTGTGCGGCGTATATTTAGAATTATGCCCGGGAAAACATGGCATGACAAAAATAATTACTTTACCCCTGTACTGACCTCATCCCCCTTAAAGGTTTGAACCTCGCGTGGATGCCAAAATCGACAGAGGTTTCTTTTTGGCCGATGGCGACTGGACTTGCTATCGACGCAACTATTTCCAGATCAGTGCTACATTTGCAATTGATGGCCTGGGCAGCTATAACGAACACGATATCCCTTGTCTGATTGATGTCGGAGGAAGGCTTCAACGCGTGCAACAATTCATGCTTGGAATCAGTTCTCATATGTACAACAGCCGAGACAAGACCATCGACTTGATACAACATACCGCTAAGCGAGATCGTGGTCCTCGTAACACTCCACCACTGGTACCCATAACTGCTGGAGGTGATTTGAGACTAAGCTCTATTGGAAGCACTCAGGCAATTGCTACGTTTGAACGAGTGCAATTCAAAACTGCTACTGCTAACAATGGTCGTCGAAGGGCAGCTCAACAATATCACATATTATGTGTTGAAGTGTATGCCCAGACGGAAGCTGGTCAACAAGTCAGGATATGTGTAGCAGAATCGGAACGATTAGTTGTGCGAGGTAGAAGTCCAGGACACTACAATGACCATAATGTCAGGTACTCTACGCAATATAGTAGAAAACAATCTGGTGATTCCGTCAATCAAGATTACCCATCACCTTATCCCAAACCCCCAATCATGTCACCAACAGCCGTGACCCCTACTGCAGAGTATGGTCCCACGCCGTATCCGGCTTACGGCTATCCTGCTTTCAACAACATGGGTTCTCCTTATCATCAACAGAATGGTCCGGCTTATCATCCGGTAGTAGTGAATGGAGGTCCTCCTTCGCAGCCTTTGGGTATACCCAGTATTTCTGACCCGTCATCATCGGAATCATCATCTCCTGACCTCAACACTGCGGAATTTGCAGATTCTAGAAACGGACAAGTCTACCATCCGCACCAACCTCCATCTCCATATGAACAAGTCGTGCGTCCTGTCCCATCAAGTGCTCCTTATTATGGACGAGAAGGTGATGACCCCCATGCTGATTGGCATCGGTCTCGAGCTGCGTCTGGCTCCAGTATGTCAACCGACCATACTGCTTATTCCTACCCAGCGTATAACCACCATTCTCATTATGTCCCCCATAATGACCAATATGACCTGCGGGCAGGTCAATCATCTCATATACAAGAATACTCGCCGAGAGATCCTCCGCCCATGCGATGGCAATCGTCACAGCCGCTTCCCCATGGTGATTATGTGAATGAGCCAGACCACTATCGATCCCGCACAATGGCGCCGCCCTACTCGTATGAGAGTGCCAAAGAGAAATCAGAAGTCGCCTCAGAATCCCCTCGCGGTAAAGATGTGCCCGATTTTGATGAAAAGAATACGGCTGAACGACAGCAAATGTCATAACGGATGAGTGACCTTGAAGCAGTCTGATATCTCACTTTTACTTTTCTACAATCTACTCCACTTTTACTATCTCCTTTTCCGTTGGCTTTTTTATTCTATTTCATTTTCTTAAAATCGTTGTCTTATTATCGTGTTGTCATACTTTCTACATCTCCTAGCCTTTACGACTTGCAAACAGCCTACCTTACCTTCCTTTTATACTTTGGCTTGAGAATCACATTTTTAAAACTTTTACCAATAACATTATATTACCTATCGCTACCATTATACCATAAACCCTTTCGTCGCCTTGCTTAATGTTGGTTGAAGCTCTCTGGTTCTTTATGAGACGCGTACAAATTTTTTTTGACTCAGCCCAACCTCTTGCCGGAAGTGTCGTCGAAAACGTAGCGGGCCACGTTTGTTCATGAACTGGCAATGCTTTTTACGTTTAGTCAGCCTTTGTAGTGATGATGGTCAGTCATCCACAAGCTTGAAGTCATATGATCCTGGTCATGTAGCAGAAACCATTGCAGAATTGAACCAATGCTTCAAGTACTTCTCCGAATTACTCGAGGTAACTTTGAGTTATTGTTGGCATGTCTTTGAAGTCTGCTAATTTAGCTTCAGAAACTTCGAGCCTGCCAAACTGTAGAAGAGTGCGCATCCAGATACCCAGAGGCAGGCCACATACTCACTCGTGCTTCGGTATCAGCGTTCCAAATCTCACGAAATTTCCATATCTTTTACAGTCTGCTAACATTAACACCGTTCTTCCTTCTCATAGCTTAATGCTATTCTTGCTGCCAACAAACAGATCAGCAAGCTTATTTTGCAATGTCTTATGGAATATTCTAAATTGTGGGACGCTCCAGATGGTAGCCTGAATCAACAAGACGCGTCAAAATTATGGTGCCTGACTCGAATGCGTCGTCTCATGCACAGGCCGCGAGCCACTGATTTGGCACTCGTTCACCTCATCGAAAAGATCAAAAAATCTGCACAAGTTCGAATGTTATCACTAGGAGTATGTATCTTTGGTCATATCGAATTTGTGTACTTGAATCATTAAGCAATTGTGTTATAGCAAACAGACATACACGTATTGTCAAATTATTGTGTTCCTTTGTTACAAAACTCTGAAACACATCCTATCGTCCTGCAGTTGACTAAATTAGCATGCAACGTCGCACAGCGTCATACTGCTCGTGAGACTTGCGGCACCCTCTCGCCAATGTTTGTTGAAGCATTATTAGAACAACATCTCAGGGTCTATGAATCATGGGATCTGTCCGCAAAGCAAGAGTATGCATGTGATATATGACTGACATTCGTTTCAAAATACTAACTTTTACACATGCTAGTTTATGGTCCAACTTCACTAGTTTTGTAGAGCATGAGTTAATCAACCTCATCAAATCCGTTTTCCTAATCGACGGTCAAATTTGGTATAAAGAGATCGATTTGATTCAGCGGCTGCAAAATAGCTCAGAGATTTCGAGTGGCGCATTTTTGGTGACAATGCAAAATCGTAGCAGCGTATACTGCCGTGCCTTTCCCCTGATGGCTTCAATCATGCAGAATGGACTCGATTGGCGTATCTTGCAAATTCTTGAAACTATACATAGCATGGTGGTTGTACAATCGCCCCCGCCGCCACTCCAGCATACCCCCTTTTCACCACGCGACAATCCACTGCCTGATATACTGCATACATATTTGCCACACGCGATACAACCACTTTTGATTGGGAACTCAGATTATTTCTCTGTTGCCTCTATCCAACAAAGTTTAGATCAGTGTCTCTTTCAAAACCTGGAAGGTTATGAGCTAACTTGGATGCAAGCTTGGCTGTTTTTAATGGTTTCTGGGCCATTGCTCAGTTTGTTCGCATGGCACGTTGTCAACCCTGTAGAGGATGAGGAGGTATGTGAAATATACTGTACAAGTACCACAATTTTTTTTATTGAATGTTATATCCACCTGTCTATAGACAGTTGCTGCATGCCATATACTCAGCTGGCTATGCTGTCCTTCCAATGATGAAAGACAAGGGCAAACCAAGAAAGCAATGCAAAACTGGCTAAATACTGTGATTGGTAGGTTTATAAAATTAACAATGCGATGTGCTAGTGCAGAGGTTAATTTGAAATTGAAAATTGGCAGTCAACAAAGGAAATTTACCATGGTTAACAGCAGCACTCAAACATGCAAAGGAGAACATCTTCAATGGTAACCTTAATTGCTGGTATCACTGCCTGTTTTGGCTTTTAAAGCCACATGGCATAGAGAACATTCGTGAGGCGTTGCAGATCATCCTGGATGATGACAGGTAAGAAGATCAAAGCTACCACTGATTAACAGAAGATCACATGCCTTACTCAAATTGATCTCCCTAGCACTGCTTTACAAGTCATGATCTGGAACCTCTCTCATAGCTATTGTCCTTTAGAGTCAAACATATCGTTGGAACTCATTCGCCATTTTGAATAATGTATCACTCCACTACCGTTGTAAATACATACCAGTATCATTCGTAAAAAATGATAAAGATAAATATCTATTGTATGCCCTTGTACACTACACGCATTTCGACAACCTCACGATTACATTAGCTATTTCACTGCATTCTCTGGTGTGGATGGAAAATAGAAATTGCAAAGGTTATTCTTTTTCTGTTAGTGACTGAATCAAAGGAAATAGGGAAACTTGTGAGGGTAAACTTTTCTTTTGAGTGGTATAAAATAGTGTACAGCGTAAACAGAATATGAAAAGTAAAGTAAGATTTGAGGTGTAGATGCTGGACAAACGCTACAAAAAGCCTGATTCTTGTAATAAGCGAGCGATTTTTTCATCCTCACGTTCCCTGTAGAGCAAAACATCAGCAATGCGCATACGGTGAAAAGTAATTAAGAATTGATTTTTGTCTTACTTTGGTTCCAATGCCACACTAAGACCGTATAATACTTCCTCATCGCGGCTGTTTTCCAAATGAGACTTTATAAAGAGTTGAATTTCGCGAACTGCTTGAAGGTGATATGGTGCGGACTGATATTGCTGAATCTCACGAATCACTTCAGCAGTTTTCATACGCTTAGCAAAATTGATCAAGGTCTTTGATTTCTTCAGATAGTTACTGTTGCCATCCTCAATGAAGGTGAGGTCCTGCAAGTAGATACCAAGGAATGGGATGCATGGAGGGTTGATAGAATGGATAATCTCACGATACTCTATGAAGTTCTTTTCATGGCCCATCATCTTACGAATCTGTGCTAATATTTGATTTGTACGAGCACCGACAATCTGCAAGCCAAAATTATTATCAGGCAAAGTGATGGCTTGAAATCATACAAATGTAATTTACCTCCCATGTTCGCTTGAGGCGGCCAATAGCGCTGTTATCGAATGCAGACAGAATAGCCATACAGGTGTTAAAGTTCCCAAGTGTTCGACACCGTTCGGCAACCAGCACCCAGTGCTTGAGGATGACCGCACGTTTCTTGGCTTCATGATGGCTTAAAATCGAATCTGACACCCAGGCGGTCACTTGGTTACAGAATAGAATAGATGCCTTAACATTACTGGCCGTACTGCCAGTTTCATCATCACGGGACCATGCTTTGTCCAGGCATTCGATGGGACGAATGGCGCTATACAATTTGAAGTCAATGATAGTCAGTTGCCGTGCAAGTTCCAGAGGTTCAACATCAAGTAATCGAATGCGTTTCATGTTTCGGGGTAGTTGCGGTACAGGTGTTGGTGCATTAACGTTCAAGACCATTTTCTTTAGATCAGAACCACAATCGCTATTCAGTCGCCGATCAATCAGTCGCTCGAGCTGCTCTGCAGCAAACGTCAATGTGTCTCGGATTATTGTTGTCGTGAAGTGCTTGAGATCTTGTAATACACCAAAATCTTCTTCGTAGTAGTAGTTCTCTATCCAGGTTTTCAAGACGTTGAACACTCGTAATCGCACAAGTTTTAGTTTCTTTTCAACCCATATTTCCAATTCCTCCATAGTCAGCTCCTCCGGTGGAGCCAATGTGTATCGCTTTTGCAGTAAAGAGATCAATTCTTCAGTCTTGCAGAATGACCGGTAGGTTAACAGAAACGTGGCGATGAAATTCATATCGAGATAATCGTGCAGCGTCAATCGTTCTACTAATGTTTCAAGGGTACCACCACGCACACTGCCTTCCATATTAAAAACAATATCGTTGGGTTTATAATCGTATCCAAGGTACCAGACATTGCCGGTTGTGTTCGTCTTAGGACTATAATTCGTTGCTACAACGGCTGCCGCAGCTGCTGCATCCTCACCGAAAAACTTTCGAAGTTTATCGGTGGGAGATCTGGAGGAGGCTAAACTTGACAGTTCAGCCGTTTGATCTCTTGGTAGAGCTTCCGATACCCGAGATGCATTATCTGAATGCTTCCTATATTCCTTATCGAACTCGTCAAGCGAAGAATCGTCTGAAAATGCATCGTCATCCTGTTTTGCGGTATTTCTATTTTGCTCATCAGTGGCACTGCCATCCGCTATTGCAAGTGATGTAACCTCGGACGAGTTTGAAGCCAAAGTTTCTGTGTCCAAGCCTTTATTTCCGCCCTCTTCATAGCTTTCCCGGTAAAGCTCGAATATGCTGGTAATGCTGGTAATCAGGCTCTCAATGTCCTTTGTTATCTTGATAACCTCATCGACATCTGTAGATGAGCTTCCAGAACTCACTATTTGGATAGTCGAGCAAAGAATGCCGCTATTGTCATATAGCTTTTGTTTATGCACTCTAATAAAATTTCGATCCAACTCTTGTAATGAAGTTAAGTCGATAGAATCGAGCAAACTTAACCAGTGACCAAGATGTTTTGTCGACTCCTTAAATTCTGCCAATAAAACTGGCAACGCGAGCTCAGATGCCGAATACAAGTCGTCTCCATTTTGATCTGATTGAAGCTCATATTGAGTAATCTTTTGCAAACAGTTTACAAGAGTCTCAAGACTAGTCTGTAATTGTGTTTCGAATGTCTGCAGTCGGGTGACCAATTCCTTAGAGAGCTGGCGCCTCGCTCGTCTCAAAGGTGTAAGGGTAAGCTGACCAGAGCTAGCCGTGTCTGTTCGTCGATGACTTCGCGTCTCAGCAGTCTGATCAATAATTCTTGGATCGACATGCCTGATACTGATGTGCATTTCTTGGCATTGGCTAACAAAGTTTTGAACGGTATTAAGTAGATCAGTTGATTCTTCCTTGATCTTGGCGTAAAATTCGTCTCTCTGAGATGACATTGATTCTGAAGCAGCTTTAACGGACAATACAAGCTTCGATATAGATGTCATTATATTGCGATGTTGTAATTTTAGATTCCGACTGTTTTTGAGATGGATCGACTCCTTTTCCAAAGTGTGAGAACCAAATAGCATCGATCTGATTGCATTGACGACAGCACTAACTCGAGTATCGTATTCTTGAATGGCCCCTAATTCAATAACAATATCAAGATGCTGCACTGCTAATGAAATATGCGAAAACATGATTGCCCACGTTAGGGGCTCATTTGTATCCAGTATGCTAAATTCTGATTGTTTTATGGATTGACGTGATCTTGATCGTGGTGTAAGTGTAGGTGCATTAGTATTGATAGACAGTGGAGAAGCGATGTATTGTCGTGAATGTGATGTCTATGATGAAGTTTGGATGAGAATAGGAAGATGTTTGTTAAACGTCAAGAGTATTTCATACCGAATGGGTTTGGTTACGTGAAGATTGCAGTACACTTGGCAAATCCCAAACAACATCTTTCGTGATTTCATGTTTGAAATACGCCTTGCCTTCCGGAGTTACACCACTAATCCAATGTTCTGGAAGCTATTCAATGGCAACGCCTTAGTTACATGCAAACAACTGCCAATCAGTCAAGCTATTACCTTAACACCTTCCATTGGATTGGATACTGGCGTAATTGAGCCGTCGAACAGGCTGGCATCATCCAAACTTTCACTATATGAGCTGCGGGTATGTCCCTCTCGGCTTTCAAGATCTTCAGCAGGATCCAGCAATCTGTCTTCCTCGCCCGATTCGCTAGCTGAGCCCTCATCGTCATCCAAGTCCAAATTATGGCGTACTTCTCCAGTGATCTCATTATAAAACACATGGCCCTGATCAGTAAGTTGGAGCTGCCATCCAGGGGGTAACTGAGAGTTATTCCCGAGAAATATCTGTTCTTGATCGAATCGATTGTTGTTGCTCTGATCGGTAGTTGCAGGATCATCAGTACCCATTCCTGTGAAACTTAGACGATGATGTTTTGTATCCAATGGTACACCAGTTCTTGAGATGCGCTGGGTTTGCGGTTCGTCTGTAGTTCTCCGATCTGATAATAAACCTCCCGGCTCTTGTTCTGTCACATCGTACTGAGAAGCATTACTGGATTCACTGGCATCATCAATGGCTTGAACATAGTTGCTTGGAAACCAACCTCGTTTCCCGTCACACCTAGAATTTTGATCAAATGAACGTGCATAAATATTATTGAACTCAGGCACTGTGCACGGTCGGAGCAAACATATACGCACCATCCATCCCACCAGCCCGAATCCAATTGAGCCAATACCTCTATGATATCGCCCTTATTGAAATTTAAGCCTGTAGGTTCGCTTCCCTCGAAGGTATATAAAGCTTTCACTCTGCACAAAACGATTGGTGATGTAGTCATGGTAAGGTCTGAAAGAGACAAGACCAGCAAAGACGACAGCAATAGCAATTACAAGGCTGATTGCCAAGATTGTGTGAGATGGTATTACTCAGATGAAGTGAGGAAGAGTTATCAAAGTGCAAGGCAAGTAGTACGACACAAAAAAATAAATAAAACTGGCTGGATGCGCGTGTACAGTCAAAGCGGCTTAAAGCGGAGAATATGATTTGCCCACCCTTTAAGGTAACGAAGCTTCAAAATAATGCTACACAAGTGGATACGGGAGTGGAGCAAATCCCTCCCATTCTTCTACTTTATCATCCTCTATATACCACCAAGACCATGATCTTGTTCCTTGTTTGCCTGATCTATTACTAGTCGTCAGGCCAGTTTCCTGCATTGCCCTGGGTATGCGGATCCATTTATCTGATATAAATGGGATTTAGATTATCAATGCTTCTCCAGTTTGTGCACTGATCTCTATATTTCATATGCCGTGTCACTGACTAACCTGGAATTCCTAGGAAATAATCCAATATGGTTTCACAGAATCTCGCTTTATATTTGTTTGGTGATAGCACTGTGACTTCCTTGTGAGGCTGCAGTGCTGATTTGCTAGTAGATTCAAGCTTTTTGAACCACGTAAAAGTGCCAATAAAATCTAGAAACCATAACACTAGATTAGTTGGTGTCACATATCCATTTTTGACCATTTCTTGTTGTCCTTTTCGCCAAAAATAGGCTGTATTGACTTTTTCAACTCTCATCAAGAAAGAAGAGATTCTATAACTTACCGACGATTCCAACTATCATTTCTTTTTTATCGTCGTCGATACCAACTAGCAATGAATAATCCATGATATTACATTCGGCCAGAAAGTTTGCATCGTTATGCAGCGCTTGCTCTATGACAGTTTTGGATTGAGCATGAACCATCAAAGTCGCTCGGAACCCTTAATTTACATGCTGTTAAAGATTATATAACTTGGCACTCCCATTATTGCCTTGGCCATGTTACACAATACCTTCTACCCAGTCTGCGTCCCACAGCGTCAATTCTGCTGACTTTTTGCCCTCCTCTACATGCCGTCCCTGGATTCCCTTCAAGTCAAATCGCTGCAATGTAATGCTATTTGATTAGCGGGATTGCCTTTTCTAGCCAGGACGAAGAATTTTCAATAAAAAAAATAACGTACGCGGCTTATATTCTGATGGTAGAATAAATGCTCCATTACTAATATGTCCATCTTCATAGTGGTTTTTTCTTCAGCTAACTTGCGGATTTTGATGGTGTAGAACCCGAATATTTTGGCAAGGACAGATGGTGCCTATCCAAACCCAAATGGAAAAATTTGATATGTGATTAATATTCTAGTGTTCTCAGATGGGCATTGTGCGAGTGCATATCATGCATGTATATGCACTAGATTTTGCAGACATAGGTCACTTACACCTGCCGAAGTTTTCAAGTACGTAAAGTACTTTGGTGCAAAGCGCAATAGCGCATCTCTTTCCGCAACATTCCATGATGATACCATTTCCTTCAATACCAATCGATTATCTATAAAGTATATTGTTAGTATGTACCTTAATGAACTCATGCCGATGATAAATCCGGTATTGACCTCTGGTTTTGAAAAACGAGCTTTTGCTCTTTCCTCCTGTTGCTGACCATGCTTCACATCGACTAAGTGACTGTATAATGAGTTTATCAATCCCGCATCGCTTTCTTAGCTCATCGAATTCCCGAGCAAAGTACACTGTGCAGCTGAACTGTGTATGGTTGTGGGTATATTCTGCAACATAAAATATATTTAATGACTTTGTGATACACATGCAGCATCATCTTCGGTATCATCGAACTTACTGTGTTTAATATGCGGTGATAAATGATTACCACCTTTGCTTTCTACGCTACTGTCGGTGGACTTGACAGATACTTGATCCTTGGAAGACGTTTTGCGATTATACGAGGATTCTTTAATAAATGATGTTACCTTTACTTCGGTAATGAGTGAATTGGATCGCTTTGGCATTCCCCGTGCAGCAGCTGGTGGCAACTGCGGGGCAATATCTAGGACCTTATGAAAAACATCCTTGGCGCCTTTCGCAACATCAGCTTCCATGGTCTTCAAAGCTTTATCATCCATACCGTTGGGCAGTAATGTATTTCGCTGATTTGATGCTACCAATATGTCATTTAGCAGTTGTAGATCTCTTTGGTTTGTAATATCTTGCAATTGTCCTATATTGGACATTCTGGACCCTAGTCTTTCAGTGACATTCATATCACGGATAGTCTCGAGTAAAGTAGCTCGCAGGGAAGCAGGAGCGGTAACATTGGCAAGATTGGTGCTCAGAGAAACCGTTTCTCTACCGACTGTGGAGTAAAAGCCATCCAACAACTCTCTATGTACAGGCTCAGCCATTATCTTTGTCGATCCTTCTTTCTCGCTCAAGTTTTCAGGCTGCATTTTTGCCAAATCTTCGGAACTCGTTTGTCTAGGTGTTTTGGCTTCTGGAGATTCAGTGAATAGAGCCGCAGCTGAGGATGACGTGGAAGAGTTTAAAGAAGATGTGATTATAGGCTTTTGTTCCAGTTCCTCCAGATAGTCTTTGGAGCTTAATGTGTGTGCAATAATTGAGCTGGGTTCGTCTTCTCGTACGGGGATGGATGAACCAGGGAAGAGATGAACCGTAGTAGATTTTATCCAGTCTGGCATTGGATCCCAAACACATTCAGCATCCAACTCCGGGCAATTTGTTTCCTGCCATAAATGTAAGCTCTCCAAGATAGACTTCACTTTGATGGAAAACCATCGATTGAAGTCATTCATTTCATCTCCTACTAATTTGTCTAACTCCCTCAGCAAAGCAATTTTTTCGTCATCAAAAATCTGCACAAGTCGATCCAATTCCCCTCGAAGCACCTGCGATTTTGATGAGCCTAAGAAAAATGTTGCTGACTGTTTTTCCAACTTCTCTTCCGCTATGAGATATTCCTGAAGCAATTTGATATGCCGTGCCACGGCCGCAAAAAAGGAGTCTACCTCTTCTTCTGCTTGCAAAAGAACCTCTTCACATGCCGCCAATTCTAAGGTGACCTCTTTGGCATACAGTGGCGTATCAGTTCCCCCCTCTTGATCGTCTTTGTCTGATACTGCAGCAGAATTACTCTCAGGTATGACAACTTGTAAACGTGGCACACGCATTTCGAAGAGTTCGATATCTTCATATCCAAATTGAACGATGACTCCTTTGTGCTGAAAGCAGTTTAATATTGATTCTTTTTGCGTAGCATGCTTGCACATTGTCTTTGGCGGCAAGAAATCGTAGTCGTATAGCAGCAATTCCAAATACTTTCCAAAAGAGTATTTGTAGGTGGGAAGTGACATTGGTAATGGCTTCATCTGCTCATGACATATTTTACAGGCATTCCACATGACTATATCTAGGTTACTGCTGTCAAGTGTGAATGTGTCACTTTCTTTCCGAAAACCACTGTCAGTGTCTTGATATGTGCGATCCAGTCCAATGACAGCCGTGATTCGGCTATTGCCATGACAAAAGGTAAAGATATGATCTTGTATTGGTTTGGGGCACTTGGGGCATCCACTCCCACGTTGCTCGCTTGGTTGATCCTCTTTACTGCGAGAACCATTAATCGTTTTTGGAAGCTTTTCCTGTCCAGTACCATTCACATCAGAGTCACTGTTACTCTGACGAACGCTAGATTTCCCTTCATTGGTGTAAACCGTACATTTGCGGGCTTCGCTGCACCAGTTTAGGATCACCTCTCCCAATGGCTTGTCACCCGCAGGATGATATCCCAATGAATAGCGATAAAAGTCAATAACATAAAGGGTTGGACCTTCACATCTAATCATTGTCTTTCCTGTACAAAAGCTTGAAAAACTTATAGCTATGTTTTGATGATTAAAGATACTTTGTATGGAGTTCGTTGAAAGACTCAAGTAAGAGAGCTCAAGATTGGCATCCAGCGCCAATTTGGGATTTCTCAATGTAGAGTATGCTGTTATGCTTTGAGGTATTGATGTATTAGTTGTTGCATTGGATGTCGTTGACCAGGTATCTCCAGTTCTCGCTGTCGACTTTCGAGACATCCTTTCTCGCACAGGTGTTTCTACAAACCGCTGCAGCTCTGTCGCTCGAAAACCACTCAGTGTTCTAATGATGGCTGCATTATTTGGGCGCAAACTTATCCATGCCTCGGCGCCTATTGAGTTAATGGCTTCTTCATCTTCATGCAAGCGGACTATCAATCTTGGAGGTGGGTATACGATACCAGGTGTACAGGATAAAACTGCTTGACTCATTGATTTTATCAGATTTGAGAAGTGATGCATGGCAGATAGAGGTATCCCCAATTCGTTTAAAAGACCTTGTGACTCTCTTCCGTTCCTGCCATGTAAAAAATTAGATAAGTCCAGCGCTTCTTTCGTCAGTGGACCAGACTCCAAGAACGGAGCGGCTTTTGGAGTTAGAGGGGTCTGGCGGTCTAGTTTCCCGTCTATTGATCCACGGTGCTTACCCTCCGTGCCTTTAGGCTTGTCACCTGAGAACCTTTCTATCAGTTTTCGGACTGAATTTTTCTTGGATTTAGCATTATTGGGACGCATCCAGCCTAACAATCCTGTCAATCCAGATGGATTTTTCTCTTCATTTGTCTTTGATGGCTGCGAGACCGTCTTTGAGTCACTACTATTAGGAGATATAGATGACTTTGGTTTGGTATTGCCTGGTCTTGTGATGCGGTGATCGCGTAGCACACAAGCATCCAAAGTTAAATTGTACAGGGTAAACATCATCATTCCTAAGACATGAGCTACATCTCGTAGTACGGCCAAGTTATCTCCATGTAGAGATACAGTTCCGCCAACAAATTGAAAGTCGCCATGACCATGTTCTATCTCACTAACTAGAAGTAGTCATTTTAGTATAACGTCCCATGCCAGTTTATATCCAACCAACAACTTACAATAATTTGACGGTAGCTGTAGTAATGGCTTTCCATGAAATTGATCTGGAAAAAAACTTGACGCAGATGGCTGGCCAGGACAAGTCATTTCAACAGTGATACAATACACCGCCTTCTTTCGTGCCATATGATCGTCATTCGCATTTTTCTCGTTATCAGTGGTAATATCGCTCTGCCTTAATTTCTGCAGAAGTGGGCTGTCCACAAGTCCGATCACATGGGGATATTGACTTGTAATAGAGCTCAGTATATCGGAGACCACCCTCTCCCAAGGATGTCTCGGTAACTGAAGTTGATCAAAAGAACGTCTCATAATCACTCTCGCATGCTCCACTGACCGGGTATCCAACGGGAGTAACAAAGCTGCACTTGGAGTTCGAAAGATATGACCACGTTGCTTCTTGGTATCCATAACAGATACATAGTTTTCCGCAGGTAAAGGTGGTAACGGCTTCGAGTAAGTCCGAGGTCTCTCCCTCACTGTTGGAAACGAAGGGTTCACAGCCATATCTGCTCTTCGAACGATTGGTGACTTCGACATTCCAACTAAGTGAATGTAGCAAAGGTCAGTAAACAAAACAAACCTTCAAATAAGCTAAGGTAGGACCAACTGATAATTTTATTGAGTAACGTCATGCACACATAGTTTATATCCATTCTACTGACTACTAAGTCGTCTGGCTAAGACGGTCAATTCACCATAAGATCCCCTCTATCTGTCTTCCCAGACTCACTCTGGGACTTTGAAAACTCACTGAGTGACTGGCAGGTAGGCGGGCATACAAAAAGAATTTTTTGTTGTTTTCGTGTTCCAACACCTTTCATCCCTTTTCACAACAGGAAGAGTCAATAAAGACGTAAGTATAACATTCGAATTTACACCATTTCTCATTCCCTTCCCCGTCCCAAGTTTGATACACTCTGCCGCCGTCCTCTTCTCAATGGACGGTGACAATTTTTTTCACAAACAAGATACACAGCTCCATCCTATTGTGTGCTCTGAATCATTCTGTAAAGCACACTCATAATGAGTGCTTATATACACATTGTTTTCTTGTACTTGATATACTAAAACATATTATTCACCATAGGTTTTTTCTAGTCTTCGTTTTAAAATTTACAATAAAATTCTAATTATTTATATCAAAGTGCCTGTACAATCTAAATTGAAGCGAAAACATCATTAGTCATCTAAATCAATGATCTCGGTTGCTTTCTTTGAAGGAGTAATATCCGAGTCTTCCAAATCTGACATGTCGCTAAAGACAGAGAGGTCAATCTCAATGTCTTCGCCTACATTAATGGCATTATCTCCGTCCGAAGTATGACTTGATTCTGCTGCTGAAGGCTTTGTCTTTGTCTTTGATCGTTTCTTCGGGCGCTCATTATCATCTGCGTTTTCATCAACGAGAAAATCCATTTCAATTTTGATGAGTTGTCCATGTCCGTTTTGTTCTATATCGCGTTTTTTCAGTGGCAGTATTTGCTTAGCGATGGGACCAGGCTTAAGATATCTGGGGTAATTACGTTTATGTTGGATGTCAAAATTGAAGGCACACGTCTGCGTCAAAAACTTACGATATAGAGCTGTACGGGGTGAAATGGAAATCCTCCCATAAATAACCATCGATTAACAACCGCATCAAGATCATCTCAAGCTCCTTAATATATATGTTATTTTAAGCTAGTCGTTCATGCAACGATGAGATTTGTTTCTTACGGCATCAGTCCACTTTCCCTTGGTAGACTGTACATCTTCACTCTGAAATAGGCTTTCCAGACCAGCTTTCTTATGCCCTCTCCCTCTCATATAGTTAATCATTTTGACCATAGTAATTCTATCGTCGGTATTCTTTTGTGTAGCGTGTGCAATTTTGACAGCTGTCATTGTTTCCATGGTAATGTCTTTTTTCATGATGGATTCCCCATGATTGCGGCGAAGACAGTTATCGCATACGTTGCAAGGCTCATCCATTGACGTTGTATTGAGAAGTCTTCCAGAATATTGAGATAAAGACACAGTTGGGTCATTGGAAAAATACGATTCAAAAAATATCTTTCGACAAGTGCGATAATCCTGCGCATAGCGAACCATTTCGTAGACTGCGTACACAGTTTGAGTTAAAATAATGACTAAGATTCTGCAATATCGATACTAGTTGTTCTCACCATTTTCTTTCCCGTTCAAATCACCAACCACCAGCGTAGTAAGCCTTGTAGCTATTGGCAAAATTAGCTTCTAAATAACAACTACAGCTCAACATTTATGATATCGTACCATCCTGTCCGCGATACAATGCAATACAATCCGCTGGAAGACCATCACGACCTATTGTTGTTCAGTGTAGGCAATATCACGGACATGAAACAAAAATGAAGCTTACCAGCTCTTCCACTCTCTTGGTAATATCCTTCTACAGATTTAGACATTGAATGATGTATGATAAAACGGCAATTTGGATGATTAATGCCTAGTCCGAATGCGATCGTTGCTACTATGACATGCAGTTTGTTTTCTCGCCATAACGTGTGTATTTCTTCCTTGTCATCCTGTAATCCGCATCTCAGTGACTTTTAAAAATTGCTTGCATGAAAATATCAGAATGAACCATACCTCAAATAAATCAGCATGATATACGCCGCACTTGATCCTGCCCTGACTTTCTTGTATTATGCTCTCGCATACAGCATGCGTATCTTTCTTCGACAAGCAGTATACTATGCCAGATGAACCAGGATGATGCTTTTGTATCCAATTCACCATACCTTTAATAACGTCCTCATGCTTTTCGGCTTTAGGTAACACTCGGTAGCGAAGATTTGGACCTGCGAATCGAAGAATGTTCGTGAGTCGTAATATTTCGATATATTGAAACACGGTTGAAAGCTACCTACGATGCAGTGGCGCAGAGAACACCAAAGCTCCGTTTATAGGATCTGACGGGGCTCGAATACCGAGTATATTCATTACATCGTTCATGACAGTTGCTGAGCATGTTGCCGTCAGGGCCATGATAGGTGTTTGCGGGAACACAGTCTGTGCGATACTATTAGTATGCGTCACGCATCACTCGTGAACAATATAAATAAGTTGTATTACCCTCAAGACATTCAACTTCTTGTAGTCCGGCCTGTATTTGCCAATGAGTAAGTTAACGCTCGCCTACGGTCATTTGGGTGATCAACTGTAACTTGCCTGAAATCATGACCAACAACCGAACAACAATGAGCTTCGTCGATGACGATACGCGCTAACTTTCCGTTCTCATATAGCTTGCCGAGTTTAGTCATAAATCTCTTGCTTTTCGCAATCTTTTCGGGAGTTACATAAAGAAGCTTAAGTACATTTTTGGTCATGTCGTCCTGCACTTGATTGACTTCCTCCTTCGTTGAAGCTCCAATAATATATGCTGCTTTGACACCTGCTTCCTCTAAATGATAGCACTGATCTCGAATTAAGCTGATAAGTGGACTTATAACAAGCGTCAATCCATCTTCCAATAAGGCAGGTAATTGGTAGCATAATGATTTTCCTCCACCTGTAGGTAAAACAACAAATAGATCTCGTTTGCGGTCTAGCGCAGCATTGATAATTGGTAGTTGAAGAGGTCGAAAGCTTTGGATTTCGAAATGCTTTCGCGCGTATTCTACAAGCTTCGAGTGCCAGGAGAAGTTGGAGGTATCATAGTTTGGAAGGCCGGCCTGAGGTTTAGGAGCAGCCTTTGTGGATTCACCAAGTTTTGATCTTAAGTCTTGCAGTCGAGACAACAACTTGGACTTCTTTTCCTCTAACACAGAAATCTCGATATCCACCAAGTCGACTTGGTGCTCAACATCTTCCAATTGTGCCTGCAAACTGGACATTGAGTTTCGCGACGGTCAACGAAGGTTTCAAACGCCATTTTTTTTATTTTTTTACCCAATTTGTCAGGAAGTCTAAAGATTCGGATTATAAGATTTTGTTTGACCTGTCTAATCAAGCAGCTGTATGACATCGTTCATAGATTCACAGCCGTGCGTTATCGTCGGCGACGAAGCTGTATCCAAAACTGCCATCGAAGAAGACGTCTTTCTCTTAATTCATACCTTCGCAAAGGCAAATATCAATTTTCGAATGGTAACTCCATACCACAGTGAAAGACAAACTTTAACACCGTGTTTAGGAGAAGGACCGAACTTTTGCAACCTTTGCGAAGATCTGGAAAGAAATGGACTTCTCATTGATTCACTTTGGTTGTCCTGATCTGAATGGTCGACCATACTTTATGCAAGCCATCAACGAAGCAATTATAGGCAAGTATCGCATTGTCTAGATACATCCGCTATAGTACTCTCAACTGGTTTGGTAAGTGGCACATACATATATATATATGCTAACTTTCATTATAGAGCATTTCCATTATACCAATCCAGCTGTACGACTAGGAGTGATGTTTGCGTTGTTCCTCATGTACTTTTCACAGCCAGATATTTGGCCACGCCAACAGATAAGAATGACAATAAGTAAGCTGTGCAACGACTCATTACAAAAGGCATGTTCCTGTACTAAAACGTACTGACACTTCAATGTAATGGTCAGAAACGTGGTCACCAATCTGTCAATTCGCGGAGGAATGCTCTAAAGACAGAAACTTGGCAGATGGTTATATTGCATTTATCAAATTGTACGCAGATCATGCATTTGCATTCTGCGCGCTTCCAACTCAAACGTATAACAATATATCTGACATGGCGACATACCATCAATTGGAGTCGTAAGTCGTCTCATAATATCAGCTAACATCTTTCTGGCAATATTTTAACAACCGTTTAAAGATTATATGGGTTTTTGAAGGAGATACGGCAACTACACTGGAATCGCAATGTCGTAAGTAGGGAGATAGTAATTAGATGTGGATTTCCTGTTCTTTAATACCCGTCATTATTGCAGAGCAACTACCTTGACGAAAGCAAATTGGACGATTTAGAAAATCTTACCAAAATGTACTCGGATGCAAAAAAGGAGTTATTCAAAACGCGTCATGCTACTCTTGCAGCCCAAAAGTTGATGAAAGACTTAGCGAATATACATGAAACTAATGCAACACATCTTCAAAGAGTGCTACAAAGTAGCTCTTTGGGCAGCAACGAAGAATTTGCGTCTGCTGAACGAGAGCTGGTGCAGCGTTATGAAACAGCTCGATTTAATTCAATGTTGAAACAGAATCTTAGAGCCATTAATGATACATCATCATCATCAGTTGTGAGAGAGCGCAACAATTGATGACTTACCTTTGATTAAATCTTCTATTTAGAGCATTGTTAGATATTTCCTGCTGCCACCTCCATTGTACAAATTCAATATTAAACTGTATATAACATTTTCGCCTCTATATTTAATGATAGCCAGATAGTCTTTAAGAGAATGCAACTTATCATCCCATCTGATCCATAAGAGATGAAACGACAGTAAAGTGAGGAGATCCATAACAAAAACTGACGCTGCTCGAGCGATGTAGTGTTCATTCAGTTGTTGATCGGCTTCACTATGTTAGCCGCCTGTAACACTTGTATGATACTAATGACCATGGAGAATAACCCGGTTAACGAGAGAATGGCACCGAAAATTCCAATATATAGTGATGATGGATCATATATACGTTTGATTTTCAGATCTCTCTTGAGATTTCCGATAAAGCTTTCAAAACTTTTCACCAAATTACGGCAATCCTCATAAATCTCGTCCCTCATCGTCAAGGATGAATCTTTTTCTGACAAGAGCTCACGCCATTGTATCCAGGTGAAGTTTTGTAGTATCAAATTATCGTCAGCAATGGTGAAAGAGTCTTTGTCCGGTATTAAGCGATAGTACAGCTGCTTTAGATCAGTAAGGTAGGGATTTCCTTGGAAGTGATGACTGCACCATTCGAAGGAATCGTGTTCTATTGGAAACAACGAAATTTCGTCTATAGTAAGCTTTATCGGTCTCATAATCGTGGCATCCGAAGTGACATCTTGAGCGCTGATATAATAATCAGCTCGTTTTAGCTTATATAGAGACGGCAAGTCGATGTCCTTATACGTATTCTGGTAACGAGATACATCACACCATCTATCAAGTTTCAAGTAGTATAGTTGTTTCATTGATCCCATTATCTCTCCTATTACTTCCGAAAAGTAACTTATGTCTTCTCTATCTCCAAACTTCAGCATAGCTTCTTCAACAATCCGTATCATTTCAACTGACTTCGGATAGTTTGCCTCTGACATCAAGATGGCGGCTTGAAGATGATCTACCGATATTGACGATATTTCCGCTGTTCTGTCGTACAATAATGCATTTTTGTGAGTCAAAGCTAAAACACTGCATGTGATCCTGTATTTACTCATATTCATTAATTTAGTAATAGTCGTCTTTGCTCGCCTACTTTGCAAAGGCTTCATGTCATTATTCGTTATGTCCGTTGGAGATATAGTGTTAAAAATTATTTTTTTCCACACTTCTTCCTCGGTTATCGATCTTACTTCAAGCTTGCATTTGAAGTAGTACTCATAATTAAGGCCATTGGCAAAATCGTAAATTATGTCACTGACTTTGGGGTAGCTAAAATCGAGGTAATATGTTCTGAAAGCAGACCATACTTCATAATTGAATGAGCCATCGCCTGGATGTCTGAATAAATTAATGTCCATTGCCGTATCAAAATTTCTGCGGTCTGGTATAATGTGCATCCATATTAGCTGCCATGCTCCATAGAAAGCACCAAGATTGAGATCAAAATATATCTGTCCGCTCAAATTCCTCCATTGCTTAATATGAAGATTTGGCATGTCTATATTGTGATGTTCAATCCTTGGGTGGAAATGAGTTGTGCTGTCATATGTCGAAATCAGGAGGTTTGTGTCTAAAATGTCTATCAGCGTCGGTAAATGCTTGATTTCTTTCATGAAAGTCTCATATGTTACATATGTATGTGGATTAGCGGCAAAAGAATCCAAAACTTCCTGAAGGCTATCATGGGCCCTATCAATACCATATGACCTCATAAACAGCCCATTTAAGAAGTTCTCAAAATCAGAAGGAAGTACATCTAGGTAAAGCTGAAAAATTTGCAGCGATACATCTTGTGCAAGGAATGTTTCTCTAACAAGATCATAGAGTGTACCCTTACAGAGATTTTCGAGATCTCGATCACCGAGGTTTTGTTTGAGAAGTTCACATTTAACCCTAACTGAGGCAGTGAGTATATCTAGCGATTCTGGCAATTTTGAATTATCCAAGGGGCGACAATGAATTTCATCTGCCTTCAAGATGTCTTGGAAAGTACCAGCTGTATAGTTTGCTGGTTCGGTGATTTCTGATGCTATCTGTAGCGCCTGAGTCACCTCATCAACCCAGGGTTTGTGTTCAAGGGTGTGCCAGTTTGGATACAGCTTGAGTAGTAAAGGTATGTCCTTTTCCTCTGGAATATATTCTTCTTTCGAGCTTTCTAGGAAGCCCCACATGTTGATGGCAGAAAGTATTTGACCCGAAGCAAATTGGAAAAGCTTGTTATTTATATCTAGATGTTATTGCACTGGTGTAACCTCATGACCCTTCTCATTCATGAGCATCAGCGTTACTGCGTTATGCACAGTAACTCCAATTCGAAGACAGTTTGTTGCACAGTGCCAAATTGAATTTTAAGTGAGATAATCCGGTTCAAATCATAGCATTGTGATAAAATGCCAATTTGTCGAACTTATTGATACTTTAACATGATTGGAAAAGTTCAGGTACGGTTTGCCTAAGTCTACCATATGCGATAACTTGAAAGACATGACAAAAAGTCAAATTGAAAATTTCTATTCTGGCATAGACAATCACGCACCTCGTCTTTGGAGACTTATATTTATTTATCAGACTCCAATTGAAGCTTGGGCCAGAGGCATAAAGGGAATTATCTCAAGTTGAATTATCTCAAAATAAGTTGTAACAATTTCGGACAATGGTATCTTTCGACTTTCGCTGCTATTTCCACTGTGCTTTCACCTATTCTACTAGTCATTTGATCCATCACTGTAATTTGCGTCAGCATATACAACGCTTCTACTGCTATGACTAAACCTTTAAATACCGAAAGCTTTTGTAGTGTGTTTGTTTTTTCTCGCTAGCTCGGTATACCATAGTACTGGCGCTTGTTCTTAATTCAAGATTCCGGTAAAGTAAAAAGTTTGTAAGCGTGAGACTATTTAGAACTGAAGACTGCCAACCAGAAACTCGGCACTCAAAGATATACCCACCAAATATGCTGATCCTTGTTCTTTATAGATTCAAAGTCTAACAGGCACATACTTTTTACAATTAGTGAATATCTGGGCTCTATAAATCATCAGTTAAGGAACGGAGTGGAGGATAAATAGTGACTTTGCTTATTTGCTTGACAAATCTCTCGTGATAAGCAACATCAGGATAGAGAACTTCAGTCATAGCCAAATTATTCTGGCTCATTTGTCAGGCTTACGGCCATGACTGTTACAGACAGTGCTGTCAGCGCAGCTACTGAAAATGTGTGCATGAAGAGTAACTGTATAGCAAAATTAATGATCATATTAGAATGTAGACTGAGGTTGATGATTGTTACCTTATTGTAGTTTAGCACGTGGGGATCAATAATCGATTTGATATCGGAGATACTTTCTATATCCAGTGTTTTGCGCTTCTGGTTTTTCATGTCATCCATATGCTCTTGATCGAGCTCGTAAAGGGGAATTTGTCGCTTGTTTCGTAATGCTCTTCGGAAACACATGCCTGCTCTACCTGATAGTATGTAAAAAATACACCCGAACACACAAGGGAATACGAGAAGTCTATACCACCGGGTAGTATGGAATACGAATGTCAAGGTCAGAATAAGGATCATTGCCAATAAGAATGATAAGCCCATTGAATAACGGAAGACGATACCGTCATATCTGATGTTTTGAAGGGCATGATGTAGAAAGTTGCGCAATGACGCCTGCTCCATGATTTGATAGACTTTGTCGTGACATGCGGCAAAGACGTCGGGATGGGTGGTTCGATTAGCGTAATAAACTATATATCTGCGTAAATAACCATCAATGTTCAGCTCTTTTTCTGAATCATAGTTAAAGAATGTACGTAGGACGGCGTTGACTTCATCGCGGAAAGGTTGGTTACGTGGGTCTTTTTCATTGACCTCTGTCGATTGCTTTCCTGTATTTAAATTGGTTGAATTTTCATCCGAATTGCGGGAAGATCGGATGCTTGGTTGCTTAATGAGTGCTTCGAGGGGTAGAGCGTACGATGCCACGCTTGGTTTATCTGCAGGCGGCTGGGAACTGGCTCTTTCGTGTTCAGGGAGATTGTAAAAGCGTTCGCTGTAATCCAAGTACCAATAATAAAAGTCCAGATTTTCAGCTGAATGCTCCTTGTTTTGGAGAAAAAGTTTGAATTCTCTCATGGATATTGGCTGGCAAGTATTTCCTTTGAGGATGCTGTCTATTATAGGAAACTGAATAAGATGATCTATGAATTATTGTCCGTTTGAGAACTTCGGTTTTACCTAGCGACACATCCTGAAGATCACTTTGTGCTTGTGTGAACCAGCGAGCAAAAGTTTTGGCTAAACCTTTAGGCAATGCTATAGGAGGCATAATGGCATAGAAGAGCTGACGATTAAAAGAGTGGAAAGTGAGCAAGATGGTTCGATACCGAAAAGACGGTCTTAATATATCCAGAAAAAAAAGGTAGCAGGCAAAACGTCAGGAGAAGAACAAACACAAACTCCGTAACGCTGCCAGAAAAACTATATGGGGATCTCGTATTCAGGAGATCCCTGGAAGCCATTGAATGATGAGGGGAGTGCCGCGTAAAGTCACCTGCTATTATGATAGGTATTTTCCTGACCTTGAACGTTTTTATAGCTCCTTCCCGCTGGCTATTTTGGAAATCTCAATACCTAGTTGAGATCTTTGCATAGTATACTATGAAGCCTTTAGTGGTATTGCAATCATCATGGGAATCCTGAGCTGTAGAAATTATGATACCATTAATTTCAATAGCCTTAGATGGCGGACGCATTATAAAAAATTGTGTTGCAGCTTTAAAGAACAATCTTACCTCCATACTTTGTTGTTGTCTCTGTATGGAACTGCCAGGAATTGCTCATTGTAGGTATCTACAAACCTTAAAGGAGCCCTGCTCAGGGTTTTTGCCCTGAAATTTCAAGGTTTACCTCAAATCTGCTAAATACGCATAACATGGATAGGAGCAGCTTTATCTGGAGCCCCTACTTCGCTACTGCCTATAATCTGCATGGCGTAGAGTGAGCACAGGCTTTTAATGATCTACAACGATTCCCAGGAAAGTGAAAGTTTGTAATACAATGGCAAGTCGTACATAGAACACTTAATATGCCTGTGATCGACATCGGAACCGACTTGATATCTTCAACATGAACATTCTACTCGCTTTTAAGATTCCACAACCGGAAGAAATCAATAGTAGCATGAATGTTCTCTCCTGAACTACGTCAAAAGTGCCGATAGGGATGTGCTATGACATTGTCATAATAGTGCTGTCACGTTTTACTGTTGGAATAAGATGCTAGTTTAATTATAGATCCAACAGTTGTATTATCGGCATTTGTAGCTGTAAACAATTTCTAAAACTACATTCAAGTTTCCTATCGCGATAAAAGTAAATGGAAAGAACTGAATACAAATCAATATGGGAGCAAGAACGGAGCATGTCTATGATTTTGCAATATTGCCAAAAGAGTCAGCATGGAGAGATTTATCCTATGGTAGGAGTGTGCCACGGCATTGATCATTTGCCTATGACTCCTTCGGTTCTAAGCTCAGACACTTTTGCCGAGCTATATCCTAACAGTCCTTCAAGAATTTCATTTGTATGCTGGCCAAGCACTGGTGGAGCCAATCGAATGGATGGCTTTGATTCACTATATTTAACAGGAATGCCAATGACTTTGATTTTTCCAGCTCTAGGGTGATCCACTTCCTGTACCATATCCCTAGCTAACACTTGCGGATGATGGAAAGTTTGTTCAATGTTGTTAATGGGAGCAAACGGAATGCCAGAACCAGTGAGAGCCTCTAGCCAATGTTCCGTATCCTCTTGAGTGAGTCTATCTTCCAATAATTTCAACAACTCGACTCGATGCTTTACTCGTTCGCCATTTGTTTTGAACCGCGGATCCAGCAACAATTCTTCTCGATTGATAGATTTGCATAACTTTGCAAACTGTCCATCATTTCCAGCTCCAATCATCACGAAGGAGTTCTTAGTGGGCATGACTTGATATGGAACAATGGACGGATGAGATGTTCCCATTCTCTGAGCCTCCTGGTTGCCAACAAGATAGTTGGATGCAATATTTGCCAGCGAAGCTACCTGACAGTCTAACAATGAACAATCGATATGTTGACCTAAACCAGTTGTTGCTCTGCGAATGATAGAAGCCATAATTGCACCATGTGCGTAGAGACCTGATTTATGCCCATTAACACCCATCATGATTACGTTAAATTGTGCCTTGCAAATGTTTTACCTGTTGTTAAATCTTTGATGGACATAAATGTTAGAATGAGTTTTGTCTACAGTAAATAACCACCAATTCCAACATACCTGTGATGGCTACGCCAACTTTCACAGGCTGGCCATTTCGCTCTCCCGTTATATGCATCAAGCCAGCTTCAGCCTAAAGATAACAGATCTGTAAATTTTCAAAATGATGGTGATTCTAACTTATTTGAAGTATTTTTACCTCTATCATAACATCGTACCCTGGTCGATTAGCATATGGTCCATCTTGTCCGTAACCTAGGTCAAGTTTCCACATTCATTGGTTGTTAGTGTCTGCTTGTTAAACTCCGCATGTCAGACTTCATATTAGATAAGCATGAATAGCGGTACTCACCAGTGATGGACGCATATATCAACTTTGGGTTGATCTCTTTTAATTGCTCGTATCCTAGTCCCATCTTCTCCAATTTGCCTGGCAGATAATTTTCCACCAGAACATCACAATTCTTCACCAGTTCGTGAATGATTTTTTTACCGCTTTCTGCTTTCAAATTGACTGTAACTGATTTCTTGTTGCGATTCACGCATAGGAAGTAGGCCGATTCCGGTAGGTCGGTATCTGCAGCATCCAGGCTGCTTGCCCATGGTGGGCCCCATGCTCGAGTGTCGTCTCCGTTTTTGGGGTTCTCCACTTTAATTACCTCTGCTCCCAGATCACCTAGAAGCATGGTACAATACGGGCCAGCTAATACTCTGGTAAGGTCTAGAACCCGTATACCTTGCAACGGCCCGTTCGACACGCCTTCCGGCACTGAAGACTTGCTCGGTGGTACGAGTTCCTTCAACACATACTTGGTAGTTGAGAATGAACTTGTTTGCAATCTCGGTGCAAAACTTTTTAATACAGTAGTACTGGTCAGAGGCTTTTGTGCCAGAGAGCAGATCGAGGAAAGCATTAGTGTGAGAGAAAAAGATCTAACTTTGCCATTCCCGATCTTTAAGTCGAGAGGTTTTCCCCGCAAATTGAGTACCTGGCCATTATCAGCCAATCAGCATTATTGCTGACATCAATCCACGGGGAATTGCAAGTGCAGTCTTGTTAATCCATTGTTTCCAGACGGTATTTTCCGCCGCCCGGCTCAACGTTTAGTAACCTCCATGAAAGAACTCTTGTAAAATCCAAATAAATACATTTTATTAACTTCTATCCAACTGATCAAAATAAATATACATATAGATGCAATGATCCACTTATTGAGTTGGGGAATGTACATTTTATAAGGCTTAATGGTACAAATGAATACGTTGTTCTCAAGACAAGTTAGGACTTTTTGGATCCACTGTCTTCTTTGGCAACATCTGATGTATTGGCCGAAGCTGCAGCTGCAGATGATGTAGAATCAGCTGTCGTCGTCGATGATGAAGAAGCTTTGGTGGCTGCACTAGCCGATTCTGTACTTTTGACAGAAGTAGTGGCCGTGGTAGCGGTTGTAGCCGGAGCCGAAGTAGCAGTCGTAGTAGCTACAGGCGTTGGGCTTTTATTGGCATTTGCAGCCGCTGAGCCTTGACGCAGCGCGGATTGCAAAGTTGCTGACAATTGACTAGCTAGCTGTGGTGGAAGTTGGGCAATTGCTTGTGGAAGAAGCTGTGCGATCGATGCCGGTAAAGGATAACGCACAGGATCTAACAAGTGCTGACGAATGGTATTTTGCAATTGAACTTGCAGCTGTGCTTGAATACTTTGAGGAGTAGGGTACGCCGATGTGATATTAATTGCAGGTGAAGCCGTACTAGTGCTTGGTGCAGCTTTTGGTACAGGAGCAGTGGAAGTAGCAGCAGTAGTTGCTGACTTGGGAGTTGGACTGGAAGTATTGGTAGAGGGTACGGAAGCAGGCGTTTCGGATTGAGACTTCTTCGTCGACGCAGCATGCTCTTCGCTTTCAGTTTCCTCACGTTTAATCTTCTTTTTCGAAGGATTGGCTTCATAATTTGATGGCGTTGGCGTTTTTGATCCTGTTCTCCTATTGCGCTTATAGACTCCGTTTGTAAATTGGCTCTCAGCAGCAGAATCTATGGTCCAAAAAGCTCCTTTCCCAGGCTCACTATCACCTCTAGGTACTTTAACAAACGCTTTGTTTAAAGAAAGGTTATGGCGAATGGAATTCTAAGACAAATTTGTAAGACAGGCGATTACTTTTCCAATATTTACTTGTCTTTAGTTTACCTGCCAGCCATTTTGTGCCATTTGATAGTATGGGTAATGTGTGGTGATGTAGTTATAAATGCCGTTCAGCGTCATTTTCTTGGAAACGGTGGAATTAATGGCTTGAGCAATCAATGAAGCATACGAATATGGCGGCTTGGTGTCCTTGTTGTTATATTGGTTTCCATCAACATCATTCATATCGTCTGATGCCGCACTATCGTCTTTACTGTTGTCATTGCCGTTAACCGAGCTCTTTTGACCAAATGATTTGTTTTCAAGCTGTTGTGGTGTCGCAATATATCCCAAACTTTCAGCTTGAGGTGGCTCTTCAATATCCATGCGGGGCAGCAAAAATAGGAAAGATACCTCGCCAATTTGAATTTTAGTTCTAAGAGATGTGATGTTTAGTACGGAAATACGAGGATTAAAATCTCGGCAAACTTGAAGTTTGAAATTACCTATTCTCTAACGGAACTGTTACTCCTTTTTCTACAAAATGCTCATTGACGAATGCTCCATTTTTCCCAAAGACCATCATCTCAAAACGTTGGGTAGTGAAGTTGTAAAACAAACGGGCATGTTGTCTCGAGACTGACTTGGTCGTTCCCAGTGGTATATCTACATTCTCGTTCTTGGAACCTTTTCTTCCAAGTGTCACTTGCAGCGTTCGAATATAGTAACAAAATTCGTCCCCTTCTAACTTTGCGTAAGCTTGCACTGGTCCAGAGTCCAAGTTTGAGGTACTTGGTTGTGAGGAGGCCGGTTCTGCTGCCTCAGGCACTTCCACGCTAGCTGTGGCAACTGCAATACTGGAATCCGCGGCAGTCATTCCTTTATAGACGCTCTATTTAGCTTACTCAGGTATAGCTTTCTGGATGAGTCAATGGCCAAGTCACCTTTGCTTCTCAGGTGGTTTGTTTGTTTTTCTTTTTTTTTTTAGTCGTGCTTGTTTACGTTTATAAGGCACGTGCTCAAATCATGTGACATAAATCACAACTGGCACTATTGGACTATTTATTTTACTATGAATAATGCTATATACTAAAGGAAAGGAAGCGAACAGCGTACTTGTGGAGCAAGTTTGTTACTCTTAGTCTGATTAAATATTGATGTCTAAATCAATATTGCACTTCGTAAACTCTTCATAAAATATGTATAGACCTATGGGTCTCGCGTACTAAAAATTCTGGAAACTCAGCTCGTTTGCTTTGTTACGCTCATTATGGCAAAGGGAAAGCAGCAACAGGGATCTGGAGGTGGAAAGAAAGGAAAAGGAGGTGGAGATGGTGAGTTGACAAGTCTCGGTGCTTTGTGCTTCGTGTTATATGCCTAACAGTCTATTGCTAGATGATTCTAGTGGAGGAGGCAAGCTGAAAGCGGCCACCAGTGTCAAGGTTAGTGAGATCAATTCGCTGATTCAACAAGACATAACTTTGGCTAACAACTATAGATACTAGGTTCGCCATATCTTATGTGAGAAACATGGGAAAGCAATGGAAGCGCTCGCCAAAATTACAGAGGAAAACATGCGCTTCGACAAAGTTGCCGAACTGTATTCTGAAGACAAGGCAAAGGCAGGAGGATCACTGGGATGGATGGTCAGAGGATCCATGGTTGGTGCCTTCCAAGACGCTGCTTTTGCTTTGCAACCCAGTACTTGTGACAAACCAATTTTGACAAACCCTCCGGTGAAGACCGTTCATGGTTATCATATCATTATGGTTGAAGGAAGGAAGTAAGCGACCGCAACTATGTAAGCGCAATAGAAAGGATAGCGCAATGTTGTGCGCGCACTTGTACAATAATCGATGAGCTCTTCTTCATGCTCTTGTGAGCCGTTAAAATAAAATTAGTTGTAATGTCAAAAAACGGGCTTTGGAAAATTGTTGTAGCCTATGACACTTGTTCAAGATTGCAGAGATAAAGACTGTAACATATTGAAAGCAGATTGATAGAGTATATCCGATTTTTCGAGGACCTTTACAAAAATAAAAAGCTAGCAATAAGTAAAATGCACCTTCAATCGCAGGCGGCATTTTATTTGTCTGGTATATTGGTACAAGAGAATGGGGAGGACTAATATCAATTGGCTATTGATGAGCTTTGCCAGACAAATCAACTGCACAGGCACCATCATGCAGGACAATTACCTAGTGCAAATGTCGATATACAGGAGGTCATTGAATAAGTTTACATACTAGCATAGAGATTGCGCCAATCAATGTATAGACAAAACCACCTTGGTGCCGTTATCTTTCTTTATCGTTTGTAAGAATTATGGTATTAAAAACTAGTAAACATGATAAAAACTATGCAGTCTCTATCTTGACAATGTCATTATTTATTTTGGAATGCCCGCAATTATCAGCTTTTTTGAAACTAGTAAATCAAAAAAAATCTCATCAAAGTTCCAATTGGCAGATCAAGAACTCCCAGATAGCTATTGAATTAGGTCAATTGACTTAGTTCATTCTAGCGACCAACTTGTTGATGAAGTGTTCACGGTTGCCAGTGTCACCACCCTCGATGAAATGCAAGAACTTTCTGGACTTGAATCCACCAGTAGGGTTGCTCAACTTGAAGGGCCAGAGGAAGTTGTTGGCAGCCTTGAAGTTGGGACCAACGGTGAAGATCTCGTGAATAAGATCCTCAACACAGATGATGCCCAAGTGACCAAGAGACTTCTCAATGACAGCGTTATCATGGAGAGGGATACGTTGCTTGTTGACCTTTCCGTATCCACGCTTGTAGACGAGCTCGCGGACGGTCTTCAAGTTAGGAGTACCGTAGGCGACGTAGGGCTCGACCAATTGGAGCATTTGAGCGGTAGCGTGGGTAAGACGGAGGAAGACACCGTTGTTGATCTGGAGAAGACGGAGCAACTGAAGGACCTTGCGGGGCTTGGGGGCAATGTGGTTGATACCCTTGATACGGACAACGAAGACAAGCTTGGGTTGAGCGGGAACGTAGAAGTTACCGTTGGACTTGGCTTGACGACGAAGACGGATCTCATCAGCCTCCTTGGCACGGTACTCGCGGACATATTGGTCGGCGCGCTTGAAGATGACTTGACGCTTAGCGCGTTGAGCCTATTGAAAATCATGGTAGGTAAGTGATAAGCTCATGATAACAAATAAATAAGTGTGAGCAATGGAATAAGCAAGCTTTGTCAGTCCCGAAAGATGGTATTGAAGACCACATTGCAATTAAGCTAGTCGTTCGAATGGGGTAATCCTTTTCATCATACAAGCAGCTAATCCATTGCTCAAACAGGGCTTTGAAAATTACCTTCTTAAGCTCAGCCTTCTTGGTGGCAGCCTCAGCGGCGGCCTTCTCGTTGGACTTTCTCTTCTTGAGGAGAGTTTCGGGGACGAGGACTTGCTCAGCGGTGGGGACAGTACTGTTTGAGGAAAGGAGAACATACGAGACGTAATCAATACTTTGTTAGTGCCATGTTTAAGTCAATTACATCGGATGTTATGACTACTATGAAGTAGTGTACATAACAAAATTAAGTGTAGTCCGATGAATGTATTTAGCAGAAGCAATGTTTATATCCAGATGTAAATGATATCAATACACAGCGAGGGATTTGAAGAAAAAAAAAATTTTTTTTCCAAATATCGCAGTGTCAATGATAAGATTTCAACCAGTACATCGCATCAGCAGAATCCCCAGTACTTGATTCTTCGAAAAGAACGAGTAGCAGGACAACAGCAGACTAGAGGGGCTCTAGTACTGCCACATGATGTTTTTAAGGATAACAGACGTAAAATCCGTAATCCCAGATCCTGAAAATTTGGAATGCAACGCATAGCAAAGATTCAGACAAAAGTATTGACACATCAAGAGTCTCTTCAATACGGAACAGCAGCATTATAGGAGCATCGCATCGAGGAGACCTAGAAACAACAAGATAATACAGTTAAGTGCAGGATATGATACTTTACGTGCCAGCCATTTGAATAAGTTGCGGGAAAGAGGAAGATTTAATTGTGCAGGCAACCGAAAAATTTTTATTCTCTGTGCGGAGAGAGAAAAATACAAGCCACCCACTCTTCGTTGGTTGAAGCTTGGTGGCTCACACGTTTAAATGCCGCATCCGAACAACTGCCCTACATTAACACTAATGTGGCACAATATCAGAAAGTCCATATGATATCTGTTCAATAGTATAGTCAAAGAAATATTTTTGTAGCTTGATTGTATTGATTTTGACAACTTATTCAAATTTGCTAACTGAAGAGCTGCAATACTGACCTGAAAAATTAGTTTATGATTAGAACAACAGTATAAAATAGCGGAGCAAAGCGGCGGGCAGAGCTATTGCCAAAATTGATTCTTAATGAAGGTCGCTGTTGCTCAAGTAGGCACTCCAGGCACTTGGAAAGTTGAGGATGCGATTGAGAAGCTTCGTAGCTATGTAGAGAAAGCTTATGCTCAGGAAGTGAAGCAGCTGGTGTTTCCTGAAGCTTTTATTGGCGGATATCCCAAATACTCTACCTTCGGTGCCCACGTAGGAGAGCGGAAACCGGAAGGTCGTAAAGAATATGCTCGCTATCACAGTGGAGCAATAGAAGTACCGAGTCTTTATACTCAACAGCTAGAAGGGA
The DNA here is from genome assembly GCA_037039815.1 of Umbelopsis sp. M5902. Lineage (NCBI taxonomy): Eukaryota > Fungi > Mucoromycota > Umbelopsidomycetes > Umbelopsidales > Umbelopsidaceae > Umbelopsis > Umbelopsis sp. M5902. The sequence goes on from JAXQGL010000046.1 coordinate 531,049, forward strand.
TTGCTTCGCAATTCGACATGTTCCTGGTCGTTGGTGTAATTGAGAAGGATGGAGGCAGTCTGTATTGTACCGTAATCTATATCGACCCAGACGTCGGACTGGTTGGCAAGCATAGAAAGGTGAGTCTTGCTTAGCTCAAATTATGCATTGTCCCAACGTACTCAAAAGCGAGACTTCCAGCTCATGCCAACTGGGACTGAACGTCTAATATGGGGACAAGGAGATGGTAGTACCATGCCTGTGATCGAAACTAAGTTTAATGTTCGCACTGCCGCTGCTATATGCTGGGAAAACTATATGCCTATGCTTCGATGTCATTACTATTTCAAGGGCGTCCAAATTTACTGTGCACCGACAGTTGATGGTCGTCAAGAATGGGGATCAACCATGGTCCATATTGCTCTGGAAGGAAGATGCTTTGTACTGAGTGCTAATCAATTTACGCGTCAGTCAGATTATCCCGACGACCATCCCACCCCTACTGCAGGAGATGCTGAAGCTATAGCTATAGCAGGTGGCAGCATGATAGTTAGCCCCTTGGGTGAAGTATTGGCTGGCCCGTTGCGCAATGAGGAAGGGTTGCTTGTAGCTGATATTGACTTGGACGACATTATCGGGTGAGTTAAGAAAAGATACAATAGTGTAATTTTTGATGTGTTTCTGAAAATATTCGTTTCTCTCAGGGCCAAATTCGACATGGATGTTACTGGTCACTACTCCAGATCTGATGTTTTTGCCTTACAAGTAAATGAAAAAGCTAACCAGTTTAGCAGCAATCAAGGATCTTAGACCGTCAGACCTGTTATTAAGCAGTTCCAATGTCTGCTGTAGTCGTCGAAATCATTTACACCAGAATTATATGAGGTATCACAATAAATATTTTATACAATGTGTGATTCCTCTCCCTCTATAAGGCGGTTTTATCGTTTGAAGGGTTCGATGCAGTAGTGGCAAGCGCCTTCTACCCTAAATCTCGTCATCTATACCTAATGTATCCAACAAAGCTAAATAACAAAAATAATATTGCTCTGCTGTTTGTACCATAGTAACTCTTTGTTGTCTAAATGAATCAACCAGCTCGAAGATGAAGTCCCTGCCATCATCTTCAACTATGCCCTTACGAATCATATCCAGAAGTTCCAGACCAGAGTCGACAACACAAAAGGTTCCGGTTCTTCCACATCCTGCGCTACAATGAACTATGACAGGAGCGCCTTCGTTGTTGCTACGGAGCTCGTTTGTCTTGCGCACCAAACCAAGAATATGTGATGCTGTGTCGAGGGCACTGTGATCCTGCCATCCCAGGAACTTCAAGTGAAAGATAGTGCTTTCATCGAGCACTTGCGCATCGCAGTTAACGGTAACCGCAAATCTACTGAACTCTGTGTCCGCTTCCTCACAGTACTCCTCATCTTCGCATTGAATTTCAATTTTCGCCTCACGGTCGATCTCGTACCATATATGGGGCATACGATCCATTGTTGGCCAGTACTGCCAACATTTTCCACGTCTGACTTCTTGTTCTGGAGTTAAGCATACAATGACATTTGCTTTTTGTTCTAGTGTCATTAACCAGAAATCCTTGGCTGTGTTTTCTAATGGACCTTGAGTGGCAATATATGAACGACGAATTCCAAACGGTGGTACTATATGGCTTGCATTGATATAGTCGGAAGTCTTTGCATTCAAAACTACACGATTCGCATCAAATGGTATTATATCTGTATACCGATTTTTGCGTTCTGATGTTTGTGAGAGTGCTGTGACCATTGAGAATGGTGAATGCGAATCGTCCGCATCTCTAATTCGATTTTCTTGCAGTTGTTGTAGTTTCTGATAGTATTTCTTAGTATATTGCCTTCGCTCTGGAGTCGACAGTGCTAGAAAGCGCTTCAAAAATGTTGGGATGGAGGCGTTACTGGTCATCGATCGCCTCTAATGATTATATTATGTATAAAGTCGTTCACCATTTTGTTGCTCTTTCCTTTTTTTGTACTTCAGCGTGACACGAGATTTTTCCAGCGCGATTTCTCATAGTATCATACGATCTCCTTTTATAAACTGCTATTCGCAGGTAAACCGCTGCAATCAGCTCGCCTTGGGATAGTAGACTTTCAAACAGTAGATATGTTATGGAAGAACAACATTGCAAGTTTTTAATAATGCTCAATATAGTTGAGGCACACACGTTGTTAGTTTAATATAATGTGAAAAGTTAGAAATGTACAAATGATCTACGACATGGAATATCAGCAAAGTTCTATATTCTCGGTTTGTCCGAATGCACGATTATTTGCTATCGCTTATGAAAACCTCCTTGCTCATCCTTATTATGTCCATATCTTCCATCGTTATCATCTTTTTCAAGCATATCCTCCAAGAAGGCAACGCCTTCATCATCAGAATCCAGGCCCAGCAGTTGACCAGATTCATCTCTTCGTGCACGGGCACTGAAAGAAAATTCTGCAACTGCATAGGGATAATTCAAATCTTTTACAGTCCGTAAGCGTATAAATCGATACTTGATAGCCGGTATGTGAAATATGCAAACGTGAAAGAGCTGATCACCAGCGTCATTCAGAACCTCGCAGGACACCTTTGGCTTGGGATTTATAGTGACCTAAACATACTTGATTAGCTTACGAAGATGGCATAAAGGAGAAACATGAGCTCGAGCTTACCCAAGACTTGCCATTAGCCGATGTTTGTATTTCAGTACTGACAAAATATTCAGTAGGCTGTGCAATTACTAAACGGTATTTAACCTGAACAGGTATCGGAAGAAGCAAATCCAGACCAAAATAATCGCCAGTCTTGATATCTAAATGTAATGATGAGTAACTGACATCCCGATGCCTAAGCCTGTCCTTATGACCGTTTGTGTTTGTTCAAGTATCAATCACTTACTGTCCATAGTTCTCCATGCGGTTCCGTCATTGCCATCCACGGCATGAGAATACGGATGCGCAATGAAATAATCCGAATTATAATAATCATCGTGTATACGTTCTGATTCGCTGATATTGACGACCGGCGTATATCGAAAGAGTCTTACATCAGGGAAGGCATGTCTGTTGGTCAACATCAAACATTTATCGTCATGGCATGGCGCTCTAATAGGGACAGATATATATTTTAGCAACCGATCGAGCTATAGTCACTATTCCACCATACAATTCTCAAATTACCTAACATCTCTTTCATACAATGTTGGAGCAACCTCCGCTCGTTGAAAATCATCACTGCCGCTCTTCAAATGGTCAAGCATTCTTGCTAGTGCTTTATGCTGATGATGGAATTTATGTCAGAAAACCAGTCCTATTCATCTACCATCAAATTCAAAGATTCAACGTACCATATAGATTTTGTTGCGAATTCTGCCATCTCCAGCAGAAAATGCATTTTCTTGGGGAAGTTCTCGCAAATCGTTTTGGATTTGATATGGTGGCTGATTCATATAGGTGGTAAAATACATGTCGCCGTATGCAAACTCCAGAGGATCCATTTCCGTTACAGCGGAGAGCTTCAAGAACTTGACAACGTTTTCGCGAGACGCAAAAGCGCCAGTACCAACCCATGAAAAGCAAGTATGTAGATCATCGGCTGGATATCGGATCAGTCCATTTGTAGCTTGCATTTTGTCAGATATAATGTCGTACTTACGATTGTGATAAAAGCACCACTTCCAGTTTGTTAAAGAATAAACATCTGCGTTCGTATCTGTATGCACTAAATGAGGAAATCTCAAAAAATTGGCATACATGCTTCGAAGATGTTGTATTAACCAATCATCGTCTTGAAAATAACAATACGGCGTCCGGGCCATTGCACAGGCCATGTATCTAGCGATGAAATGCATATTGCCGGGAGAGTTATATATTAGGATCTTTGATGAAGGGCATCCGGGCGTGGCCAACATCTGAAATTATAAGACATTGCAAATTTAGATTTTCCTTCAATGCACCATCAATGATCTAATTAGTAGTGCAAAACAGACTACTCACCGATGAGGTTAAATTCACAGCGCCATTGTTATTCCAGACCATTATGCTTTGAAACATATCGTATTGGCATAGGTGATCGATAATGATCTTCATATTTTCGAGACGACTCCAATTAAGAAGAATGGCAGTGGCTTGACCACGGCCATCGTCTGGGTACACTTTTTCAAGGAGATCAATTTCGGTAGGCATGACCTTTACTATGGATTGTTCAACGGCGTCATGATGGAGGTTGTCGAACTTTTGACCGGAAAAGAAACCGACATGCGAAAGTAGCAGTAAGCAGCATAAGATGATGCCAATGATGGTGACAATGCGCTGAGCAAAAGTTGCACGATGATACGACCGCAAGGCTCGGTAGCGTGTCCGAGAAAGTATTTTACGAAAACGGGATTCTTGCCATGCCCGGTTCAAGTGTGATGGAATTCGGTGTTGGAAGGGATCGGATCTAATGTTAATTTGTATGCCGTGAAAAGCTTGATGTTCCATGCCCGATTGTTGACGGCGGTGTTGCGCCGCAATCGACGGCTGCTTCACTTTTTCGTCGTAATTCTTCTTATCTCTCATATTCATAAATGTATAGTTTACAGAAGGACAATGTGTGAGAACGCTTTAAGGACCCAAATCTACAGGCATTGGTGGGGGGTATATGACAGTTTAAAGAGTAAGAAAAAATGTTTTAGGCGGGTGGTTGAACAAAATTTATTCCCCTTCAAAATGGCGGGTTCTACAAGCCCTTATTGTAATACAATGTAGTGACTTTTTTACCATCTTTGTCAGAAAGATTATGGAACTCCTTTTCCATTTTATCAGTGTTCAGGCTACCTCTTTGTGGGAAGACAGCAATGGCTGCTGGAAGCGCAGTCATCAGTGATAATCCGATCAAGCCTAACGTAGCAATGAGCATTAGAAAAGGTCATAAATAATCAATCATGTGAGTCAAACGAAAAATTTACCCAAATTGACAGGCATTGTTAATCCCGGCCGTGCCCTCAAAAATTCAGTTTTCTGTAACTGACCCATCAAAAGCGGCGGAATAACCAACACCGGGGCGTTGGTGAGGACACGAGAAATAGCAACCTGTGTGCTGATTAGCAATAAATCATATCAAGACATTTTTTATGTGACTTTCAACTCACTTGAGACACGGCAGTTAATCCGGCTACCTTGGATTTTCCAACGGCATTGTTGTTCTCATCATAAACTTCGATACCTTCGCGTACTTCTTTACCTCGCATTAAGAAGACATTCACAGTTCCTGCGGCAGCCACAGCAGTGAATGGAACCAGTTTCATCAGCAAGCTCTTGGTAGCAGGCGATATTGATTTAATTTTAGGGACAGACTGGGTGAGCCCGACGGCCAGTAAGCAAGATGTGCTCACAGCAGATACATATGCCACTGCGGTTGGTTAGATTGAATGATACCGCACTATTATGATATTTCTTTCGAAACCGAACTAACCCGCTGTTTCTTGCATGCTCATGGGTGTTGTCTTGTTAGAGTTGGAATAATTTACAGCTACATTGAGGGACTGATTGCACCATTGCCAGAAAAGAATGCTTTTTATCTGAAGTGCCACTTAGACTGTGTTTGAAGTAAGTCTTCAAATTGATGCTACTAGCACTTACACTTGGATTGGGCATCAGCATACCAGCGACCACTATTAAATTTGTGGGCACAAAGGCCGACATTCGAAATGGCAGAAAAACTGGTTCTCCTGTATCTGAATGGATTGTTGACTCGACAGCTACGATTATTTTTAGTTTAAAGAAACTCCATAGAGGTTTTATGAATCAATTCCTTACTCTTTTTGGCCTTCCAAAGCTCCTCAGGCTGCACTCCTTTAATTTTGCCAGCATTGTAATCCTGTACAAGCTTTTGTGCTCTTTTAACACCTTCGGAGGACACAAGCAAAGTTCTTTCAAAATTGTTAACTTATTGAGTATACGTTGCCCCCGAGGGATCTGAAAGGTTCCCCCTTGACAGGTCTGGTGTCTCACCTTGGATCTGTCACTTCCACAAAGTGTCTGATTCTGCCAAAGTAACTCGATAAATCATATCGCGATTTAGCTATATTCATGAATTAGATAAAATAATCTTTTGGCATTCGAGTGGAATGCGACTCATACTTAGATCTATCTCTGGTGATGCGCTTGCAGCCATGATCGCTACCAAAAGCCAGTTGAAGGAGTATGTCGGAGATCAAACAAGATGGATCAATCAACGATGGCTTGATCAAGCGGTGTTGAAATTTTAAAAAGGGTCCTGTCCTCTCCACCCACCAATTTATACTCTTTTCTCACACCTTGTTTTCATTTTATGGATTTACGGGCTTATTCAGACAAGGACTATGACTTTGTTAAATTATTATACCTCAAAGCTCTATCCGAGGATACAGGAAAAGCTGTGAAGAGTGTCATGTTTCAGCCTCGTATCACTCGATTATTGTCGTTGCTTCTTCCTGCGGCTGGATTTTTGATTTTCAAAGGCTTGACTAATTTTATGCTTTGGTCCCCCCAAAGAGCTTACGCAGCAACTCTTATATCTATCGTATTCGTATGTCTTCTCATAATTGCAAGTACATACAGCATGTTTTCGACTGGGAGGAAAAGGTCGGTCAAGGCATCATTTGAGCGAGATATGGCTGACATACCATTGTCATTCGACTTGAAGGCCATAGATGATGGTCAGTCTTACCAGCCCACCAGTGTCTCCAATGTATGGATTGCTACTTATAATGGGGAACAAGCTGGATTCATTACGGTTCGCAAAAGCGGTGTGAAAAGTTGCGAGATACGAAAATTGGCGGTCTTACCAAAATACCGGCGTCGTGGCTTTGGGGAGATGATGGTCAGGCAAGCTATCCAATGGGCGAAAGACCATGATATGGAAACGGTTTTTTCTGTAAATATTGCAAACTCACAGACCGCTGCCTGTGATCTCTTTGAAAAATGTAATTTTATCATTGCAAAACAAAAGCCTGTTGTAGAAGGTTTTGGCTATCTCGCTTACAGTATATCTTTAATGAATTAAATTTTCATCTATTTGGCCGTATATTTTTGTATGCATTACTAGACATCTGTTACCGTGATAGATGTTAAGTCCCTTAGATAGAATTACTATGTCGTTGTTGTTGTTTTTTGAATAAATAGCTTTTTAATGAGTTGGTATTCAAAAAGCCAAGTCAGGGTTTGATGCTTTTCGACCAGACATTCATCTAGATTAGGCGCATGCCCATATGTAAGACAGTAAGGTTAATAATTTCTTGAGATCGGTTCAGTTCAGGTTAGCTTTATTTATGGCTTATAGTGAGGTACATTATATTCAAGTAGAAATCAAAGTGTCGAGAGCGGGGGCTTAGCGTAAACGCAGCTGCCCAAATGGTAAAGAAAGAATTTGTATAATTGGTCTATTCACAGTTCAAAATTCTTATAGGTAGATCACTGTTTTCATAGCAGTATTAGCTTATTATGGCGGAACATGGTATGCTGTTTCTCGAGTGCTCGGGTGAGGAACACGCTGGCGTAATTGATATGTCGTGAAGATGATTAATGTGAGGGTATATAAATTGAAGAAAATTAATGATGGCGAGTAGTAACTTCAGTTTTCTCGGAACCAAGGATGATTCATGACTTCTGCAACGGTCGCTCGCTTCTCTGGATTTTTTTCGAGCATTCTTTCCAATAAGTCTAAGCATGCCGATGTACAGTTAACTCTTGGTGGAGCATATGGTCCTGATATTGCTTGATTAGGATCGTTGAATGGCACCTCTCCGGTGAGAACGGTGTAGAGAAGAATCCCCAATGACCATATCTCTGCAGGCTCTGCACAATATGGTTTGCAGAGCAGGATTTCGGGTGAGGCGAAAGAGATAGTTCCATAAAACTTATCAAAATAATGTGGCTTGATAGAGTTAGAGCGAGGTAGGATGACAGCTGAGCCAAAATCTACCAGCTTTACCTGCAATAGGAACAAGAATATTTGAGAAATTATGCAGTCACAGTCTTTTACCAACAGAAAGTAAACTTACAACGTAATTATTGTCAATGACAATATTTTCATCCTTGATATCGCGATGGCAAACTCCAATGTCGTTAAGGTAACTAACACATTCAATTATTTGCCGAAATATCTTTTTGGATAAGTTTTCAGAGAATTTTGAGTGATGCTCGATGCATTCAAAAAGGTCACAAGAGGTTCTTCTGACCAATAGATTTGGACGAGGTTGACCATTCTCGTCGATTGGAGGAAAATTAGGCTCTTCGGGTGGGGTTGGTGGACCAAGACTAGCCATACCCGATCCAATCTGCTGCTGGTCGGTAACAGCAGCCAATTTCGAAAGTCTAGCTTCAGATGAAACCAAAAGTGGGTTGGCTGCAGACCACTGTGTGCCATGCAGCTCCATAACTAAATAGAAAAATCTAGCATCTTGATATGCGTCCAAGAATGCAATAATACTAGGGTGTTTCACGTTCTTCAAAACATAGATCTCCATAGGAATCATGCCTAGATCAGCATCATTTGCCCAAGCATGAGCTGGTACTTTTTCACGAAAGATAAATTTTACGGCAACTTCGCGGCGGGTCGACTTTTGAATAGCTGAGATCACAAAGCCAAAACCGCCACTACCAAGCTCCTCGCCAATGCAATATTTTGAAGCGAAATCTGAATGAAGATAATAGTTTTCCAGGTGACGGGCAGAAACTGTCAACTGCTTTTTGTTACACCCAGATGGCGGCTTTGGTGTTTGTGGAGGCGATACCGGCAAGGACTGCTCTAATTTCATCTTTGGAAGGGAAAGTGGTGATAATGTCGATTTGCTAGAAGAAAACGTAGCTCTTGTGTTATTGGATGGAATTGTTTTGCTGCTGCTGTTATAATAGTTGTACTTGTTGTATTCTTCACTGGCAGGTTCAAATCGTTGATTGGGATGGATATGTATTTGGTTGGTAATCATTCCGGTTGCTGCCATGATTATTATTGCTCTTGATTGCCAATCAATGGATTTGAAAGAATGAAGTTGATTATGAAGTGGAGAGATATTCCAGAAAAGAGGGTCGTGAATTAGAGACTAAGCAAAGATTGCTGTCAAGTTAAAGAAATTTCAATTGAATTGAAAGGAAATGATATAGGAAAGAGAGGAGATGTAGTTTGACACTGGCTGGTATGCAAAGGTTATATAGTGCCTAACAATACAATATTAAGAGTGTAATTTAGTGTCCGAGGTCCGATCTCCAATACCTAATGCAAAATCCCAAAAAAAAGAAAGAGTGCGAGCTATTCGAAAACGATGCAGTTTTTATGTATTATCGGTTAATTTCTTAGGGACGATCTGCAGCGCAGATACACAGCTAGAGCAAAGATATGTTGACTGTAGATAGGCAGTAAGTGAATTATTTCCAACCTTTCATTCTGTTCCTGATTACACGCATCCTTACTCCTTTAGGGGCAACATGAGAACTACCACTCAAAGAGTCACTTATTTAAACGTACAAGGAAATCTTTAGAAGGGGGCTGTAAATTTTCATTTTCGGAACTTACGAATTAGTCAACACATTTCTCGAATTCACCAGTGATAATCCCACAAATCGAAGAGGACTGACCTTTAGAGGGGTTAACATTTCAGTCGGTTACCTGAGCAGTAAATTGCTTATCCTTTTCAACAGGCCGCAAGTCAAACAATCGTCCATTTAAATGCAATGGAAGCATGGTGCTCAGTATAGCTGCATCTGGAATAATGCCTAACAATTTTCAACCTTCGTTGCTGTCGTTAGCATGTTGTTCTTCGTAGTGTTTCTCTATGAGATGAAAGGAGTGTGGTAACGTGTATCAAGGAGTGAATGAGACTTTTGTAGATGACGAGTTGACACGAGTTTCCCATAATTCAAAACTCCATGAGAAGCTGCTGATCTCATATCACCACAACAATATTCTTACACACTCCTTTAAAATCTATAAAGGTATTGTTCCATCTCCTGATTCAATATTTAATTTCCCAGACAATGCTCTAGTTTTCATCTATATGTCAGGGCCCCTGGTGAACTTGATGTATAACATGCATGCTGTACCTGACGTTGTCATGTTTAAAGCAGGACCGGTTTAATGATGTGTCAGTATCGTGGCCGACAAATTCTTTCAGGGGAACCGATATGAGGAACTTAAATGTGCTGATCCCAAGCGCGAAACAAAAATGGTCAGAATACACATCGGCGCAAGCCTTTCTATTCGGAAAAATAAAATTATGCATCGTGCTGCACCTTGCATTGATAGCCGAACGGATCTGACTATAATAGTCATTTTATCACGGTCAAAGTTGTAATATCCCATGGCGTGACCCAAAGCAACGGCCCGTGGTCGATTGGAAAGCGCTGCACTGATAAAATTTCCGTTCATGGACTGCTACATTAGCTTTTGACAGAAAATCTTTTGGTTTAGTGATACGCAATGGTATCATCAAATTGAGAGTTTGTTCTTTTGCTTAATGTTTACTTAGATGACTATTTTGACTTATATTTATCGATTATGAAACGATCATATTAAAGAGTTTCTGAAGTAACCCAACAGTGTCCAAAACTAAGAATCCGTCTTCTTTTTTTCTTTGGCTTTTATCTTGCTGTTTGCTACAAGAGTAATCATATTACAAGTTGGCAGCCAATGCTGGGGCTGCAAATATGACAGAAACAGAAATAGGACAGAACATAAAGTCATCTCAAAGTGTATAGACAAATTTTGTCAAACATACTAGCTGATCTTAGTATTTGTGTCCTGAAGATGACGCACAAACAAAGGTACAAGGAAACATTGCTGGACATAGCAGAGGTTATACCACGAGCATGAATTTACCTCTTTTGGCTTGTGAAGGGGAAACCAACTAAGACCCCACCTTTTTCTTACTTGTGTTTTCTTCTTCAACTTGCTGCAGCTCAATCTCAACGCATTTTATGACCATTGATCCGCCTAATGCTAAATCATACCCCAATGCTTATCCCAATGACACCCATGAGTCCGGTTATCCGAATGCCAAACCTTCTCGGCCGAGTGTCGGAGATTCCCACACGACTGAAGAACTGCTTGATTTTCTCAACGCCCAAACCGTTGACCGGTTAGAAGAGCACGACAGACCAAAGATAATTGAATCGTCAAGATCTGCACGCCTGAAGTTCGAGATACCAAAGACGCCGTCGCGCCAGTCAGCGCCAATGGTACCTGATAGAGAACGAGAGCAGAAATCTCCGAAAAGACGATGGTCCAGCCCAGCACTTCGTAACAAACGTCAAGCTTCAATTCTAGAAGAGGGTCCCCCTCCTATTCAAGTTGGTTCAAGAGTCAAATTATTGGGCCGTCCGTTGCAAACATTAGGCACGGTAAAATATATGGGCGATATGCATTTGTCCCCTGGTGAATGGATCGGGGTACTGTTGGACGAACGAGGTAACAGTTATCTTTTTGCATGACCCATGATAAATTTTCATCAATATTCATGATCTACAAAAACATTCAGTTGGAACACACAATGGTACAGTTGATGGTAATTTTTATTTTGAAGCACCAGCGCACAAGGGAATATTTCTGAAACGTTCTCAACTTGAACCATATTGTCCGCCAGATGGATGACAATTAAGACGAAGGCCATGGTGGCGACGAGTTTTTGAGAAACCTGGTCGCTAGCTGGTCTTCGTCGATTCGGTGCTTATGATTAATGAAACGTGTAATCAGTCGACAAAAATTGTAAAAATTCCTACTCCATATCAGTCTAATACACTATTTACATACGACAACCATTTTCATGTTGTGACATTTAATCGTCGTTTCCTGGGGTAGGGCTGGCGTTTTCGTTGGCACCACTGACATTCAATTTATCTCCAGCTTCGTCCATTTCTTTCTTGGGGTCTACGGTGTCAGAGTCGAATGCAGCATCGCTATCGACTATTTCTTCAGTACTAGCGCTGCCGTGGCCTTCATTATAAGGCTTTGAAGCCTCTTGTCCTTCCAAGTCCTTTGTAACGGACTCTGATTCCTTGCTAGCGCAAATACCGACGGAGTGATGTATGGTCCTTCTTTGTTCTTCCATAATCTGAGAAACGGTATTTGTTGAATTGACAAAAAGGCTAGAGCCATGAGGTTGAAGAAAAGGGCGCAAAGTGCTAGCGTTATTTATACGGCTGACTGGGCAAGGCTTCACAGCGACTGAAGCAGTCTTGATACAGCGTACAGAGGCACGAGTGAGTTCGACGTTCATATTCAAAAATTTGATTATAGAAAATGAAATGATCAAATAAGTGGAGGTTTTATAAGTCATCCGAAGAACTACGTTGTCATGACGCAAATGTCTTCTCAACCAAAAAGCCCAAATTAGGAAATAAGGAAACAGAGGAAAGCTCCTCGTTGAACTTTCATACAGGATAAAGCTTTGAAAAATATTTTAAAAAGATCATGGATACAATAACATCGACAGTTCTTATGTTATGGAATTCATTAGGTGTTATGTTCAAAAGTTCTGAAAGCGAAACAAACTAGATAAAGTAGTATGGAGCAGTGGTGTGGAGCACCTGCCAACATGATCACAACAATGACCTACTCCTAAATTGTAGCCATTCTCATTTAACGGTTGTTAACAACGAGTTCCAAGAACTGCAATTCGAGAATAAATTAGCATACAGCATTGATCCATATACTTTCTGTTGAGCCACAGTCTTTCTATTGAAAATACAAATGCAATAATAGCATACCTGTTCGTAACTAATTTGAATCCATCCATCGTTATCTGTGTCGAATTTTCTGAAGGAATCTGTCAAAGTCTTGACTGTCACGGAAGCTTGTACGAAATTGTCGAATGTGACATCTCCTCGGCCTGAACGAGCACCTATGAATAGTGAGTGAGAAAGCAGGAGAGAAAAGGCGGGGGCACACGCCAACAAGAAAGGTTTGACATGAGACGACATTGTGACTAATTTAAATGATCTTTAAATCGCCCAACACAGCAAAGGAAAAGGTACGCACCATATTTATCGTATTTCTGAATAAGTAAGTTGATGAAGTTATCCGACAGATTGTAGCCAAATGTGCGCAGAGCATGTTTCATCTCGTTGCGGTCGATGCTACCAGATCCATCCACATCAAATGTTTGAAAGCATTGCTTCCAGTCTTCTATATATTTCCAGAGTCCTGCAAACTCGTTGAAGTCGATTGTGCCAGTGTTGTCTAAACGAGTAAACAAGAAAGATGAGAATTGAGGTAGATTTTCACACTGCTTGGCTGAAACCAACTTACTGGTATCAAACATATTAACAATGTTTCGGACAGTCTCAATGTTAAAGGGACTCCAGTCTCCATTTACCAAAGCTCTCTGCAATTCATCCGCAGTCAGACTACCAGAGTTGTCAGTATCAACAGCCTTGAACCAACTCCACAATTGGGGATTGGCACCGGGTGGTGGGCCTTGTGATTGCGGAGCAGGACGGCCTGTGTAAATTATGAAACGCGAAAAGTTAGCAAACATAGTGCTTCTGTTCTCTTGAAGTCCATAAGCTATTTCCTACCATAGTTCTGGGGTGGGTAACCTTGACTTGCTGCGGGGGATCCGTAGTTTTGACCAGGCGGAGGTGCACCACCGCCGTACATTTGCTGCTGGGGAGGGCGGCCATAGGTTTGTGGTGAGCCATAGCCTTGTTGCTGACCTCCTGGAGGTGGACGTTGATAGTTGGGAGCTGGGGAGCTGTAGCCACCGGGAGGATTCTGGTATGACATTTATGAAAAAGATGAATTGGTTGACAAGAAGGTAAAGGTGACGGGGAACTCAAATAGCCCTTTTAACACGCAAAGTGGCTGAGGGCATAAAACGACTGATATGGTAATGGTTTATTCTCGACAAATAATAAAAAAACTCTATCTACATCTTCGCGTTCAAACCATTGCCACCCCATTCTTTTTCGGTGGCCCAGCTTTTAATAAGCTGATAAGCTATTGCAATTTCAGGTGGTACGTTGAATGGACCGTTAGCTTTAGGTGATAATGCTGCCAAGACTTCTCCTCTGGTATACCAAGCCGCGTTTTCTAGCTCCTTGTCGGCCAATTTAATCTCAGTTGAGGATGCCTGAGCAATAAAGCCCATCATCAGCGAGTTGGGGAATGGCTGTTGATAAATAGTCAATAATGATGGTGATGTTTAACGTCGAAGAAAGAGACGATATTGCTTACCCAGGGTTGACTCGAGTGGAAGATGACATTAGAAATATGAACCCCTGATTCTTCCAGCACTTCCCGACGGACCGCCTCCTCCACCGATTCTCCAGCTTCGACAAAACCTGTGAGGTCATTGCAAGGTTAATGAACTTCATTTTTGTTTCTAAATTATGTGAAGAACAAATATCTGTCATCCCGATTATTCTAGAAAGTCGTACCTGCTAAACAAGAATATTGTCGTTTGGGCCATGCAGCTTGTCTGCCTAGCAAGATTTTATCTTCAGTAGGATGGATGACACAAACAATTATTACAGGATCTAGCAAACTAAGTTAAATCCAACATTGCTAATTATCATTGATGTTCTCCTGAAATGCTTACCGGTTCTGGGATATGCAAAGTTGTGTACACCTTTAGCACTAATACACGGTACTTGCTCGCCGGGCGGACCAGGCTGAGGTGGGCAAACACGCTTGTGCCCAGCCTCAGCAGATACAGTCTTTCGGCCACATGCTGGGCAATATTGGTTACGGTTATTCCAGTCAACTAAATCACTTGAAATTAGCCGTGATTTCTGATTGTTTATATGTGAAGCTAAAAATAGGACACATACCCATAGAGCGAGCTTGAGCGAAAATAGCAGCGGTAACGCTCTCCAAAGCAAAAGCTTTTGGTCGAGGTTCATAAAATCGTATTTCCCGGTCTGACAAGTCTGTAAAGGAAATTTAACTGTTAGTAATGAAAAATGTCTACAAAGTGCGCCTGTATACTTTTAATCATACCCAGTATAAACTGTTCCATTTGACTTTTGCGTTCTCCTACTGGAGTAACATCCAGTGCCCAGTATGCGACGCCGTCTTCAGCCACACCCTTCGTCTCATCAATTCCCAAAAATACCAGAATAGGCAAATACTTCGCAGCATTATCGTCATTGTATGGATCTCCAATGATACTTTGTACTTCATTCCAGCCTCCAAAGTACATAGGAGCATGCTCTTGCGAGTCATCAATAAGTGGCTTCAATCCAGATAATAGCACGAATCGTGTCGATTGAGCTCGCAGAAGACGGTTCAGTACTGCTTTATCGCTGCGAAACCAGCTGTATCTGTGGCAATGGATTAGTGAATGAGCATTTGATAAACAGCGATGTGGCCTTCTTACCGATTAAGTGGACTTCCAGCAAAGTAGTTTACATTATTGTTACGAAAGTTGTTCTTAACTACATTATCATCTTGTGTAGCACTCTCTGTAAGCTTGTCATCTGGCTTTAGGACCTTGGCTACTTCGTCGAACCCCCAAAACTCGGCCATGGCATATGCGGTCTGTAATCAAGGCATTAATTCAACCACAATTGGTCCTTTGTCACTCACGAGCTTCGCATACCTTGCCCTCTGAATTTACAATGTCTGTTTGGACATTCTGCTCTTTCAGATACTTTACAACTTCCAGCTGGCCATATCTAGCGGCGAAGTGTAAAGGTGTCCAGCCTCTGTCATTCTTTGTCGAGATCTCTGAAGTATGAGCTTGTAAATATGCGATATCCCCACCAGCAGCCGCTTCAAATACCGATGTTGACGACATGAGGAACGACTTAAAGATAGTGACACTGCGTCAAGTTTGTAGCTGACAAATTAGGCGGACATGCGAGAAAGCCAAGTCATAAAGTCCGACCCTCTCAGCGACAAGCTTATGTCTCTTTCATTCAGCATGAGACCAACACTATTACTACCATTGTTAACAACAGTATACGCATCCGATATAGTACTGCAGACGGAGCAGCAGATATATGGCAACCGGTTTGTAACAGTTTCCGGTACCAAATTTGAGCGCCATGGACGTCCGTACAACATTGCAGGTGCCAACTATTGGCAAGGTATGAATTTGGCGTCCGACGAAAGCGTGGGCGGGAATATAAGCAAGGTAGAAGACGAACTGACCCAGCTTGAGAACATTGGGATAAATAATCTGAGAATAATGGCTGGATCAGAGGGTCCGGACGACCAACCTTTTCGGATGAGGCCGTCGTTGATGCCATCTCCAGGCAAATACAATGAGCATATTTTGGCCGGTTTGGATTATCTCCTAGATGCTATGGACAGACATTCAATGACCGCTGTTGGTACGTCAATCGAGATGGCGGTTTGTTTGACGCTATAAGTCGTAATCTAACACTATGAAGTCACTTTGAATAACTTTTGGCAATGGTCCGGAGGGTAAGTTAGTTGCCAATGCTGTTTAATCATCTTGCATAGGATCTGATCATTGAGTCTAGATTTGCTCAGTATGTCAGCTGGGCAGATAATAACTCTTCTATACCCTATCCACCTTCATGGATGCCAGATCCTGAAAATCGATACAGCAATGGAAGCTATAGTGACTTCTTTGATTACGCTTCGAGATTTTATACAGATTCGGCAATCTCTTCCACGGTAGACCAGATGTTCAAAAGCCATATCGATACTATCTTGAATCGGAAAAATACTGTCAATGGCAAAATCTATAACGAAGACCCTGTCATCATGGGTAAGGTTGAAACAAATATCACTAAGTGCAGTCAAAGAACATAATCAAACTAAAATATGAAAACAAGCTTGGGAGCTAGCAAATGAGCCCCAACTTGCGCCCAAAGAATGGACGTACGAAATTGCTGCATACATCAAGCAAAGGGCCCCACAACAGTTAATCACATCAGGCATAGAAGGAAAATATGGTTATGAAGACTTTTACAATACGCACTCTTCAGCAAATATCGATTACGCAACATGCCACCTTTGGGTTGAAAAGTAAGATATACAATCGATACTGTCGTTCAAGTTATACATTATATGTATATGTATTGACCACCCCCCCCCTTCTTTTATTAAAAAAAAAATAGTTGGAATGAATACAATGCCTCAGATCCAACGGATGCAAGTTTGCAAAACGCGTTTACCTATGCACTGGAATATATTCATAATTGTTCTGATTGGGCAGTAGGTATGGGAAAGCCAATTGTCCTGGAAGAATTTGGTATGGCGCGCGATGCATGGCGCTATCCTTCTGAGCCACTTTACAAATACAATCCTGGAACTCCAGTCTCCCACAAAGATCAATATTATAAATACATCTTCAATATCATCGAAAACCTTACTTCTCACGGTGCGTTCTCTGGAGCGAATTTTTGGGCCTACAGCGGAGAGGGCTATCCGAGCCAGACTCCCAATGTGTTTGACATGGTGTGGCTAGGAGGTAAGTTTACTTATGGATATTATATGCCAGAGTAATGGCCCTATTAACTAAACCATATCTACAGATCCACAGCACGAGCCAAGAGGTATTTAATTCATTTCTATATAGGCAGCTAGGTTGCAGGAACTGACGATGTTTGTATTTAGGTTGGTACGGTGTATACCATAATGATACCACAATGTCTATCATCAAGGACTTTGCATACAACATATCTGGCAAATTAAAGATGTCTTTAAACATCTGAGAAATCATAATCTTTTATATAATGATTTTTACCATTTTCTTTGGCCTGCTTTGATGATCGAATATAAATTGCTTCATTAAAGAGCTTCGAGTTTCTGAAATAATAATGAGAGGTTACTGTCTTGTCAAAAAAATGATGACGTCACAGATTTGGCCGGCAAGTTTTTTGAAGTAGGCCAGGCTGATAATATAAACTGGCCTCCGTTTCTCTGAACAGGTTAGATTCCAGACTTGACAAACTAAACACTTTGGCTTGTTGTGTTTCTAAAGCTCACTCTCGCCATTCATAGAACCTTTGCGGCCTAAGTTATCCCCACTCATGTCAGCAACCCGCGACCCAGTTTTCACATCTACCAAATTCGTGGACCCAACTCCTGCACCAGAATCTGTTCCTCCAGTTGAAGAAGTTGGCTTGACTTCAGCACCTTTAAAGAGCGCAGCTTACTTTATAGGAGCGTACTGCAAGGATTACAACAATGACTTCATGCTTTGCAAGAATGAAAACAATGATCCCGAGCATTGCTTGAAGGAAGGCAGAAAGGTCACCAGATGTGCGCTCGATCTGTAAGTTACAACTGCATGCTTCTTATTATTTACAATTACGCGATTGATATTCAACGATGATATATATATACAGTATCAAAAAACTTCGCGAAAATTGTGATGCCGAATTTGAAAAGCACTGGAAGTGCTTGGATGTGAAGAACCAAGATTATTACCAATGCCGTAAGGAAGAACGCCAATTCAATTCTTGTGTTTTTGAAAAGCTGGTAAGTATTTTGCACATATCATGCTTTTTGTTCCATTGCCAAAGTGAAAACGGCTTATTAAAAATCATTTGTAGGGTCTGCAAAAGAACATTCCTGGATCACCAGAGGGTCAACCCCAAATTCACGAAAAGCCCAATCCCATCATTAAAGCCCATCAAAAGTAGACATAAAAATAAAAGCGGCATAGATTGCTTTTCAATACCGAATTGGTTTTATATAAATTGGAATGCTGAGCAACCAACAAATGGATTAACTAAAAAATATTATGTACACATTGGTCAGCAGTTCCCTCAGTATATTGGAGATGAAGGAATCTCATCCGTGCTTGCGCTATCCACAGTCTCATCATGCGGAGCTAGGTGATTTTTTGCCATTTTTGATAGTTCATTCTCTTGCGCAGCTAACGCAAGCTTTTCCAACAATCGCTTGCCTGTTGGATTTGGGAAAACTGGTACTATGTCAAAATCACTAGCGTCCAGAGATAGCGGAATCGTAGCACCTGGAGTATCATTAAGCAAACCAAGTTTCTCTGGCAAAGTGTGGCCCATTGGGTTAGGATATACAGTGTGAATTTCATATCCAATGTCCGGCGATAATAGATCTGTGCTTGATGAAGGCATATCAGATAATGGGCTGGAAGCTGTCCGACTGTGAATAGTAGTTGATTGTACAGTATATGAATCTGAGTTCACTATAGTCTTGAACATGTTTTTGCTCTCGTCTTCAGAACCGAGTTGGAGCGCAGGTGAAGCGTATTTCAAGACTTCACATTTCGAGGTGTGCGGTGTCGTACCATGCGATACTTGTGGCGATTTACCAAGAATGGTATCTTTCGTTTGTAGCTGCCCTGTAAGCTCAGCCATTTCCATTCTATTACCGTCAGCAGAATGAAAACGGGTCTTCATGGTAGGCGATCCGTCGAGGCATTCCGTCTCAGGCTCAATTACGACTTGAGTTTCGACATCCTCTGTGGAATGCTCTTCGCTAGCAGGTTCTGGAAAGATTTGCACTTGCTCGATGCTCAGTTTGATACCTCCATCAGCGAAATCAGAATGCGTGTTCGTCCGTATCATTCGATCATCGTCAATGAGTTTCAAAGTCGGTGAGTTTCGTTCCTTCAAGGCTATACTCGGTCCATTCGTAGGATCTTTCTGCTCTTGCCGATGTAGGTCAGACTCCAGACTCGGTAAGGCTGATTCTAACTCTCCATTAGACAAAGGCACTTTAGTGATTGTGGTAGACAATTTTATCGCGTGATCCTGTTTCTCTTCCACATTGATTCTGCTAGAGTCTCGTCTGCTGCTGTGATGACTAGTGATCGTCGCAGTGTGTATATCAGCTACATCATGCAATTTATTTGAGGACTGTGGCATAACGCGTTTTTTCGGTATATGGCTGTTCATAAAGGACGAAGGGTATGTTGGAGATGCAGTCCTATTCTCTTTCGGTACCTCGTTTTTTATATCTAGAGAAGAGTCCTTTGCAACCTTTAGAAGTGATTGGGTCAGTTTGCGTGATGCAGGCTGCTTCAATTGCAATGGCTTTGGCGTCGCATTCCGATGCACCGACGACAGCGGCTGCCGTTTTCTTTCTGTTTCCTTAGATACGTTGCAGTCCTTTTTTGAACTAATGACTTCCGAATCCTCGTTAGCTTTTGGTAGAAGCTGGGTTTGTTTCGCTGGCCTTCTTGCTTTTTGCCATTTGTTGCTCATTGCTGATAACACAAAATAAAGTGGGAAAGTGTCGGAAAATGAATGCCTTTTGCTTTTGGACATGTCATCACCAACAATCCCTAATCAACAAGTCGTCCAGCTGATCGAGCAAGAGCAAGCTACATCTCCCTCAAAGCTGGGGATGAGTCCAAGTTCGTCGATTTCCTCAGCTTCTTCTTATACTGAACGTCCGCCTGCTATTAATACAGCAGCTGCTTCCAAAACGCCGGCTCCACTAGTAAGGTCACCACCCAGCGGCGGAAGTAGCCAGAGTAATCGACATAATGAGCTACGATCACCGTCCGCACCGCCTACTCCCACTCGCCAACCGTCATTCTCCGCGAACATATCGCAGTTGAGCCTTGATCGGTCCACCTCATATGCTCCACCACGCCCTGCCTCACCTGTTAATTCGCCAAGTATCCACAAGTCTTTGAACGCACTAGATGCCAAAATGATTACTCGCGAGATAGAAAGAACTATACAGAGATCCACTTCATCAAAGGATCGTGACGATTTGATTAACTCTCCTACCGGCACTGTGGTACAAAACATGTCAAGCATCGTAAATGAAAATAACGATGTATGGCAAGCTTTGTGTGTGCGAGTACTCCCACTTTTCAATGGAGAAGGCGTCAAAGGAACCATTGAAGATCTGAATGAGCTTTTGCGGAGATGTCTCAAAGACCCATTGTCATTCAATTTACATAGAGACATTGAGGCGCTCTTACGGGATGGAATGTTTACCTTGAATGCCAAGCTATTCGGAGTAAGCGATGAAAAACTAATGGATCGACTAGTTGAACAATGGTCCTTTTTTTTCGGCAACGTTCTCCCTTATTTCGAAGCAACATTTCTTCCCCTCAGAACCGATGTTAGATACGCATCAATCGATGACATGGAGTTTTGGAACGTGCGGAACATGGCCCTTCAAAGCTTTCGAGACCATGTCATCTTACCATTGATAAAACGTTTAGAAGGTATGGTACATATATTCGATAAAACTTGCTATTTCTTGTATCTAAATGTCGCTTAACGTTTCCCGTAGATGTATTTGAGAAGCTCTTCACCGACTTTGAATCATCACAGAACCCGGCTGCTACGGCTGCCAAGATGCTACAGATGACATCTATTTTAGCTTCAGTTCCTGATCACAGTCAAGAGATTGATCGCATCCTGACAAAACTAAAAGCAAATTGGAAAGTGTTGATGAACAAGGGAAACCGTAGAGGTTTTGTAGGAGCTCGCACTCCAAGGTTCTCTGGCGATCGCATTTTTGGCAGTGTCTCATGAGCTTATTCCCCATTTCCTTTGGAAACTGCTTGACTATCCACTAAAGATGACCGATGTACACATTGACCATCCCAGTATTGAGTAGTTGCCATACCCTGTACAACTTTGTATCATATCAAGTACAAGCTAATAAAATTATAATATTTAATCTAAATCCACTACCAAATCATCCGCTTGCTTAATGCATTTTTTTCGATATTTGATTTACGCCGCTTGAACGGTGCTAGTGATTGGACTGCTAAACAATCACTTATAACATTGAACAACAGCACCAATACACCGCCCATTACCACAATTTGATGACAACATATAGTATCTGAGACTTAGCCTCTATGGTATACGATATTGACCAAATCTTTCAGCCTGGTTCTATTTTTGCCATCCAAACGGCGGGTTGGTTTCTCGAAAATCAGGATTTCCAAAAAGTGTCGAAGAAATCTGATGACTTTGAAATTATGTGAGAGTGTGATGTAATGTTCTGCCCAGATGATTAAATATTTCTTATTGGCAAGAGAAACCACGAGTCATCTTCTTTTTCAGTGGTCTTCTTAAGAAAAAATCGTCTTCTATTGAAACTTAATAATATCAGTTCGTAAGCCTCATTGTACAACTGTCAAAGCCTATCACTGTGACAGACATAGTAACACTAGTAACATTTTAGTAGTACTTTGTGCATAAAGCACAATATTTTTACTGCCAAGCATTGAAAAACCGATAAGAAGCAACGCCAGCCAACTGTTGTACGCCAAAATCATTATTAAATGATGAATTCCTTGAATATTCCCACCTATACTGCCTCTGATGATCCTGAAAAGTGGCTTGAAATATACAACGATGCGGCAATACGCAGCAAGTGGAGAAGTGGAGAAAAGAAGATGGCAGAGATACCAAATAATGTTGATACCGACGTCCAGCAATGGATGACTAGTCAAGAGTTTGATGACTGGGACACTCTGAAGAAAGAGTTTGTCGCTCATTATAAAAAAATCTACTCAGCCAGACAGACTGTGGAAAAACTGAAAAACGCCTATCAAAGATCCACTGACACCCTTGAAAGTTATACCGAAAAGTTTGAACGTCGTAGAAAAAGACATATGAAAGATACGAGTCGAGGTCTAGAATGTACAAAGTTAACTGAAAAACAGCTGATCAAATATTATATCAACGGATTGAAATCACAGTCGCAACGCCATTTGATTAGAAATCAAAACCCAAAGACGGTGGAAGATGCTCAGTCACTAGCTGAGGAGTACGATGAAGAGCAGGACTCGTCAACAGAAAGCTCAGACAGTGACACTAGTTCAGTTGAAGTTCACAATCCAAATGAAATTCGAATAAGGATTAGCAATAGCAAACCGAAAGAATTCGACAGACCACAAATCAATGGAATTACAAGAGATCGATATCATAAGCATGGTACTGACGCTAGATTTGATCGATATGAGCGAGTCGATGTCATGCTTCTTCAGCGGCCGTCGCAGAGAGGTAGATCCAGTTCTGCTCCAAACACTGTCCCTACTACAAATGATCAACCATCGGAAGGTAAGCTTTTTGTAGAAGGTACATTTTGAAGTGCCATTACTGTCCTTCATAATACTTAGTTCCTAACACCAATTAAATTTGACAGAGAAAATGGAAATCACCCCTCCATCATCGCCACCTGATGAGCTTGTCAGAAGTTATTCTGTAGGAGATGATAACGAATACATGTGGCTGCAGCGAAAACAAAATGGATTGCGATTCAATATGACATCAAAGTTTTTGAACGTGAATGCAAATTTCCGAATTGAACGATACAATCTATTGCCAGCTGCTCGAAGCAATGCACCTGCTTTGACCAATGATTAGTTGTTTTCCCCGGTTTCACCGTACATAGCTTACTGTTGGTTTAATCACATATACAGCCATGGGTAGCCATCGTAGGTTGCGTTTGGAACAGTGTATGTACGGTATATCAATGCCGTGTATCATTTTAATTCGTAACAAATAGTTCACTTTCTTCACTGTATCTATTTTTTGATGACATAGAGTGATTAAAGGATTAACAAGGACAATTGTACTATAAATTTATTGGCACAAGTTCCGCAAATGTCGAAAACCATGGTTGTTGAATCAGTATTTCAGTCGAAATATAACCTGCAAGCACTGACAAGTAAGATAATAGCTTATTACAAATTTGACAATTCATGCAGATTCACTTTATACTAATGTACTTGCAATATCTCATAAGAAATGCATCACCTTATTTGTCAAGTCTTGCTAGCATTTTCTCATAACGACAAAATGGTCTATGTTTACGATTTGGCAAGGCAATTTCTTAATTATTGCTTCCAGAGATTGTCTAACTACTACTCAAGTGATATAACATCTGGAATCTCATCTAGGAGCCTGATATCAACCGCTGTCCACGACAACAAGCAGCATCGCCAATTTGATGTAAGCCAATGAGTTAAGAGTGAACCTGAAAAAAACGTGGCAAATGTCCTGTCCTTGTAGCTTAGAGGTTAAAGCGTCGTGCTTATATTCCACCTTAAGGGGTATACTAAGGCACGCGAAGATCGCGAGTTCGATCCTCGCCTTGGACACTAATTTTTTACTGGTCGTGGAGTTTAAATTACAAACTCCGCTACGTGCAAGTGTCGCACGTTGAATCACTCGATTATGCGATAATAACTGTGGATTTTATTTCGCGTCAAGAGATACAGCTTGAATATGCCTTTTATGATGAATTTAGATATTCAAAGCATCAGCGATAATATCATTTACTTGTTAATGTAGGCTTTCCCGGTCATTTGATCGGCATGAAGGCTGTTAGCCTGCAAGCACGAAGTAACTAGAAGAACATAATCATGGATGGCTGAAAGGACTTGAGTGGCAAGATTGTCTCCAACTGGCAGTGTTGGAATTCATAATCCAAACCAGAAGCATGTCTGAGAGTTCGACCAGTAAATGTCTTCATGATGGCAGGAAGAGCTCTGACGGGTACGAACTTAGCTTCAACCTCTGCAAGCGAGAATCTTGGCCAAAGTTACTGGAAGCTGAGCTTCTTATGAAGCGGCAGTACCAGCTGCTGTCCGATCACCCTGCATACCATCTGTGCTGATTTGGACAAAGCAGTAAGTTTTTCGCTAAAGATTAGTGATACTTGCGAAAAGTTAGCAGTCTTTTGGGCAACTTCGCCCTTATGTACTGCGCGAGCCTGAAGAAGTAAGGAGTCGGCCAAAGGAACCCAAATAGAGAAATAAATTTCATTTTTGTTATAATGCTGCTTCTTTTGCTTTCACGATCGGCCTATTTTAGAGGATATCAGTACGACTGAACAGAAAATGTGTATACGAAGTATGAAATTTAATGACTTTCGCAGAAATTCAAACAGTGGTTAGAAAGCATGATATTACATATCCTATTCAACATATATGAATAGTCAACGTCGAATGACCTTTCGATCGCTTTCATTTCGCTAACAAATTCTGTTATTGGTTGGCTGTTTTCATAACAAATTCAATATTTGTGTTAATACATTTGGAGTACTATGGGTAGAAAAAGCTCTCTTTCAGCATAATCAAGTGGTTTAAATAACGATAAAAGTCTTGCCATTAACAGACAGCATTCTAAGTTGCAGGAAGACTTGATGGGAATTGCAATTATCATGAAATTATCATGAAATTTGGAAGTTGCAGGCTTGCAGCACACGAGAATAAATGTCGTCTACAGACCTTTGTGTTCATTGTCAAAGATGCCTAGACTTTTTTTGGGTGGGCATGTCTCCTGGCAATTGTGCGGTAAGATATTAAATCTTATTTCTGGCAATTGAAATGCATGTTTGAAGGGTTAAATATTTGGCGCAGACACGATTGCTCTGATGTATACTAGTCGTCGAATTCCTGTTCCATTGTAAATGTACAGCACTAAAGGGGAATTTCAGAAAAAATCTGCAAGTTTGTGTTGCTCTACCTTGCGCTGATCTCATCGATAATGCACTGTCAGCTTAATATTGTGAGACGACCTTGAGCTGATCGTTCTTCAAAATTGTAGATAGACATGGTGGGCAACATTCATATGTAGAATGGGGCGACATCACAAACACGGAGCGTATCGTGACAAGTTGTGTTCAATACATGATTGGACGCTACTTTATAAGCAAAAATGTAAGACATTTTGCTGTCAAACTTGAAGGTGCCATGGAACATCGAGTAATGTTTCGTTGTCCACTATATGGTTATAGAAGCAAATTCGCATCTACTGACCCTGCAGGATTGTATTAAAAAGTTAATTTCTCTTTCTTAATTTGTGTATCTGCTAAATTTGTTATAGCACACCCTATACATCTTTATGAAGGAGTGGATGAAATATTGTTCTAAAGCATATGTTATGTATTTATTTGCAAGGTATTTCAAGTGGATGATGGGGAATTGTCCGATTAGAATTCATATGAGGAGAGGTATTTCCGTTGATATGCTTTTGAGTAAACGTGGACAATAGTAGATACTGTCAAGTTATCAGCTCGAATTAATGCCATGTGCTTATCCTTAGACCATGGGTGGTTGGTGCGGAGTTTGATACTTTGTGAGAGCTACTTTGATCTTGGATTTTTTTACAACGAAATAATACAACTTAGAAAAAGTCTTTTGTAAATCGATTTTGCAGTGACAAGTGAAAGATATCACACAGTCTTGAACACATATTACCATTATTCCCGTAACTGAGTAGTAGTCTAGTGGTTCCACTGTGCACATTGTCCGTTTGCACCTTTAAAATGACTGACTGGGACATTTCAGATTACGAGGGTGAGGGTCAGAAATTTGATTTCGAAGAGACTTCCAGCGATGAAGATTGGGGTTCAGAAGATGAGCATCAACAACAACTGTTTGATCCCACTCAAGTGACTGAATCAATACCTTTGTTACCTTTTGATAATCAAGTTGGAGGTAATACTTTTCTCTTTTCCGCGCATTGCATATCGTTGTTGTTGTCACCATATCAGATATTAACATTAAGGATTAAGGCCACGCGTCTATTTTTCGATTTTCTAAACGAGCGATATGCAAAGTAGCTTCTCCAGCGGAACGTAGGTTCTATGAACACTTATCGTCAGATCACCATCTGCTTATACCCTTCACTCCGCAATATTTGGGTGTGCTCAATGTCTCTTATCGCCAGCCCCACAGTGATACACCAGCACAATTGATGCCAGAAGTAGTTTTTGAAAAAAACAAGCATTTGTTGAGAGATTGGATGTCACATCAGAGCAGCAATGTGCAATCTAGAGCAAACTCTCCCAGTGCGTCTCAGGAGCGGCTTACGCGACAAGCCAGCAGTGGATCAGATTCGATTTCTGATCATTCGTCTGATAGTGGAACAGCGCAACCGACAGGAAAGATCAACAAGATATTCCAGGAGCAGGTTTTGCGCGAGGTTTTCTCACCTCAAGCGTTGCGTGAACGTTTGAAGCAAGTGAGAGGTTGGCACAACAATTATACGAAACGACGAAAAACGCCTCGCTACGGCATGGACAATCCGATATATGAGCAAAGCTACGAAGAAACGTCTTCTCAAACGGGATTTCGCCGACCTTCAACGCTGCGGCGACACTCATCTCAGAATCTAGTAGAAGATTTACCCGAGTATCCCCCAGAATCATCTTCTATACCTACATCTCGCAGTTTCTCACACATTGAACCAATGTCGTTTCCATATTCTACGTCTGAAAATGGTGAATCTACCACTCCAAGACAACAGGGTACGCCGTTGCAACGACGGCCATCCTGTCTTGGAGGTAGTCCGTTATCGAAAGAAACGATTTTTTTGAATGAAAAACTCGATACTATACCGACTGATATCACTGGTAGACCAGTTGATAAGGTTTCAATTCAGCTTCGCCGACCGAACATTATCTCTACTACATCTGCTCCACATACCCCAAAAGCAAGCCCTCAAAAGTCCCACCGTCATAGCCGTGGCAATGATATACCCGATGTCGATGCGTCACCTGGTAATGGAAGCGAAGATATGGATAATGTGTTCAGAATGGAGGATCTCGAGGATGCCTTGCCACCGACAATAACATCAAGCAATTCCTACTCTACTCTGCCAGAATTGGCAGTAGTTTGTTCATCGCCGGTAGTTTCTTCGACAGCATCCAAGTTAAAGCTGCTAAGCCAGGTTTCAGAAATCTCTGCTGTTAGCAATGATATTAACACAGCTTTTGACGACAACAGTCTGCGATATACCGGAACATCCTCTGGAGTTGGCCCTCTATCGGAAAGCTTTGAAGTTGATGATGCTGATGTTCAGAAATCGAAAGAAGGCGAACTTCATCCCTCGACCTTCAGCCGTATTAGTCGACCAAACAATCCCTGGTCGCTCCAATTGTACAACAAGGGAATACAAAAAATGAAAAATCAACAAACTCAACAAAAGTCAGATAACTCACCTGGAGAGCAGGTGCAACAATTTATATTAATAGAGGATCTCACGGATGAAATGAAATATCCGTGTGTTCTTGATCTTAAGATGGGTACAAGACAATACGGTGTATATGCTTCAGAAGCCAAAATGAAGAGCCAAACTTTGAAATGTGAGAAATCAACAAGTAAATCTCTTGGTGTTCGAGTCTGTGGCATGCAGGTGAGAGATTTTTAAATCTAGCAGAAAGTATACATGATCAATACTGAATGGGATATACTATAGGTTTACAAGCGCAATATTTCTCAATTTCTGTTTCAAGATAAGTATTATGGAAGAGGACTAAACGCAGTGTCGTTTCGTAATACTTTGATTGAGTTCTTGGACAATGGCGAGGGTTGTCAGATACACCATATCATTGTAATATTGCGGAAGCTTCGACGTCTCGCTGGAGTGATTCGAAAACTATCCGGCTATCGATTCTATGCTTCATCTCTACTTGTGATATATGACGGCGACTTAAACAGTAATCGGAAGATCGACATTCGCATCATCGATTTTGACCACTGTATAAATGCCAGGGATGTTCGAGAACATGGCCATGAAATGAGTTATCCACCAACGCATGACGGTCCTGATAAAGGCTATCTCTTAGGATTAAAAACCCTTGTCAACTGCTTCGAATGGATATATATAACTAGTGGTGGCAATCTACAAGACCTTGAATGCAGCGATACCTTTGACGTTTTTCAAGGCATAGGCGATAGCAGTACCTCTCAGAGCGATGAGTAATGGCCAGATCAAGCTCAAAGATATCGAGAAATTTTGAGCGATTGACCTTTGTACAGTTACTAAAATAATTATTATAAATCAATGTTCTCGTTGCATCCTTCACCCCTACTCCTGTGTAGTCTAATTCGTCAATAAAAGTTCGAAGCAATCTTTAGATACTGCACACTCAGAGGTCAACATCATCAAGGTGTACTATATCTGCATACACTGAAGCATTGATCAAGTATCAAAAACGACTTGTCTAGCTTGCGTTTTGAAAAAAATAAACCGCGCGGAATGGTTTGTTGTCATTCCTGCTGGCTGGTTTGCAACCATCGTATTCTACGCAGAAGCACGAGTAGCTTGCGGCCCACAGCTCGGAACAGGGATGTCAACGCAACACGGTACATGACCTTGTTGGAGATTGACTAGATCTACCATGCGGATCGCCCAGCTCTATTTGACACCTTCGTTCAGTGCCCTCAAGCGCGCAAGACCATGCCGTTCTTGCGAGCCGCCACGCCTGCGCTTGCGTAAAATTTGTTGCGAGCAGACAGTAGGTACTGGTCGCTGTGTTCATACCAATTGGAGTGCATTGACTATTGTTCCATTTGCAGCCCTTCATCATTGCTTAAACATCATATTATGATCATTGTTCTGGCATAATCAATCGAATAGCCTATATTGCGCTTCTCTATAAATTGCGACCACAACGTGAGTAAAGCAAGCAGTGCAAATCTTTTTGATACGTGTGCAAAAGTTAACGATGATTAATTCTTTTAGGCAACTTTGTCCCTGGTAAAAATAAGGCTGTCAAATTGACGTAAAAGAAATCAAAAAACAGTATATCTACAAGCTGCCTAGTGTCTATAAGCGCTATTTAGACAATTGGTAATGGTTTTAAGCGAATGAAAAAGAAAAGAGAGGGAAGAAAATGCTGGTCCATTCAAACACCTGGAACTGGTATTTTTTTTTTTTTAAATCTCGTTGGAGTAACCAATGACCTTGGTAAGCTGTTCAAACTTGATATTTTCTCTGATAACAACAGTCTTGGCTTCGTTATCCTTGTTGATTGGAATTTGAACAATGCTATCCTTAATTTCCCAATTTTGTTCTTTGACAAACCCGGTAAAATCATCGCCCTTGAGGTCAAGGTAGGACTGCAGTAATTGTACAGAAATCTGTTGATGGGTCATGCTGACAACGCGTGCAACGATATTACGAATGGCTTTTTTGAAGCCGCTAACGTTGGAGACCAGTTGTTCATATGATGGGTCAGAGTTGAAAGTTTCCCAGAATTTGGCGAAGCGGGACTGCTCGAGCAACTGTTGAAGGGAGGTCAATTGCTGGATAGGTTCATCAATGATCTGATTAAAGTGGAAGAAAATTTTAGCAATAATTAAGGCTTAACCCCCAATTGCGGTAATAAACTAACCATAGGTTCGGTGAGAAGGTACAAGCAAAGGTTGAAATCGGGAGCAGGGACAGCGGTCAACGCCTTGACGAGAATATTGATGATAACTTTATCATTTGTGAGGTGAGGGTTGAACTGATACCTAACAGGCAAGAAAAGAGTGAGTAAAGCTGTACAGTTTAAATTAAGCGAATCTCAATCTTCCAAAACCGCTCCTCTTTCTAGCAACAACGTTCGCAGTGCTTGGTAAGCTAGATGCTGAGACTCTGTTCTGAAAGACTGAAATCCTCAACATGAGAATCAGACCATACAATTTCAAAGCGGCGAGATTCGCCATCAGATCATACTCTTCATTCTGGCACTGAGTAGTCAAGTACTCTTCAAGGATAGAGATGTTGTCGGGATTGTATCTGTCGACACCGTCGATAAGTGACTGTATGACTTCTGGACGGTTCATTGCCAAGTTTGCCATGTTTAAGTGTAATGGGACGAGCGCTTGAATCTCTCTCAGTTCTATTTTTTTTTTCTGAGGCACAGTGGAAGGTAAAAGACAGTCACAGTTCGTTTGCTTGCGAGAAACGTATGTTTGATCATTTTTGATGCATTTATTGAGCTAAAATTTACAATGGATTAAATGGGTTTTCCACAAGTACAAAAAGATTTTGTGAGTTCACTGATTTCTACAGAAATTCTATCTACTTCTCGTCTTACAAGAGGCAAAGATTCCAGATTGCTACGATAGCGATCGAATGCCTTTTGAAGGTCGCGAGGAAGTGAGGTATATAGCATGCGAGGCGAACCTAAGAGAAATAGGGTAGCGAAAACAGCATGAGGATCAGGAGCTTTGGGACTTTGTGATGGATATAATGATTCGTATACAACTGGATAAAGTGGTGATGTAACAGTGTCTTGAAAGAGTGCGTCTATGTATGAGTTTGCTGTTGCTGTTGAAGAAGATGTGACTCGTTGACCAAGAATATATCTGAACTCTCGAGGGACGTTTCTCAGGACAAGATGAACTACTTGCTGCAATGTCTGAGGCTTTTCGAGCCACATGTCTTCTGGAATTTTCTGACAGAAGACTTTTGCTAACGCCGACCAGTTTAAAGAGGTGTTGGCCGAGAATTTCGTGGTAGATTTGCAAGCTGATGCTGGTAAGTTCGAGTCAATTGTGGCATCTTTTGATGCTTCTTGCGCATCCTCTGTAACGTCTGGCTTGGATGGCATGGGCTGAATGGCTTGCTGGGATTTGGTATGGCAAAGACTGATTGGTGGATTCAGGTCATCATAACTCAGCAAAAAGTATCCTCGCGACCGCCCGGTTTCCTTATCAATAGGCATAAGAGAATCGTATAAGACTTTCGCAGAGCACCAGTAGCTCGGGTATTTGAATCTCGCTGTATCTAGAACGAGGGCTTTGTTGGTTTTGGGATGGAAAGCACCAATAGGAGAAAAATGGCCGTCGCCAGTTTGACCAAGGGTTTTGCGTGAGAATGAAATTACCATGTGTTGGTCTGAGCTTGCGGTGGTCTTTTTGAGATCTTCTAAAAACTCATCAAAAGTAATGTTTGTCGCTCGTTTGACGACAACATTACAATGGCACTTGGCTAAGCAAGCGAACTGATCAAATGTAATTCCATTCTTTTGCATCTGTTCTTTCGGGGAGCAACAATGCAGCATGTCATCTAAGACGGTTTCTGTAAATTAGAACATGCATGTTGACAGCGACATACAAAAGCAATACAATTCATGACATACCTGAATACCAGCGCCAAGCACCTTTCCATATTTTCTTCGGGTCAACATTTAGCGCATTTAGAACAAGTGCCACTGAAAGGCATATTAGCAATATGTCTTTGTGACAAAATTCTCTTAATGTTAGTTGTGCTCACTTACATGACGATGGGCCACAATAGGATGGTGATGACTGACTAGCAAATGCGCCGGTAAGTGGAAAGAATCCTTCTGTTTGACCAGCGTCCATTGCTTCTCGAAAAAGTAATTTGCCTTCCGGTGAAGAGACTTTAATCAACTCTTCAGGAAGCTTTCTTTGATAGAAAGTGTTCTGTAACTCTGGGTTTTCGGTGTGTGGCATATATGCCTTGAACGGAGATTCGGTTGCATCTGCGGCAGGTTTCTTCATGGTTGAAGAAGTTGAATATAACTTATAAATAGTATTGATGCACAGCCGGCTATCGGCAGCATGGTAGGAAATAGCATGTCTAGCTACATTTGAGAGAATTCGTCTTGGACAACTTTGCGTCAGACCTCTCAACATTTCTGCTGCGAGAAAAGAACAAAGACGTTAAGGTAACTGGCTCATAAAAGAAAATCCCATCCGTCAAATTACAAATGCTGGTGAAAATTCACGTGATATGTCAAGAATTTAATTTATTCATTTAAAACGTGACATCAGTGGTTGAATCTCTCAGTTCGCCCCGCCACACTTCATTTAGTGTTAGCAGGCAGAACAATTGAACCTTCTCTTTTTTCTCCAATAGCTATGGATTCTTTGTCGCTCCGTGGAACTCTTGAAGGTAATAGATGCCATCCAATGACACATTTGAAGAATGGATGATATGAGATGGATGGATTACTAACCGTTATTGTTTTCAATTTTTTCAGGCCATTCTGGATGGGGTAATGTTCATATACTAATCTAGAAACCGAAATTGCCAGCAATGTATTGACTTCACGGCCTTCCTTACTAATAGTTACTGCCATCGCCACCACCTCCGAGGCCCCCGATATGGTCTTGTCTGCCTCTCGCGGTTAGTTGAACGACTGAAGATTTCGGCATCAATTCACGATTTGGAAACTAATTTTTTTTTGCTGCATTGTAGACAAGAGCATCATCGTCTGGCACCTTACCAGAGATGAGACCAGCTACGGTATCCCCCGCAGAGCTCTCACCGGCCACAACCACTTCGTTGAGGATGTTGTTATCTCCTCTGACGGCCAATTCGCTTTGTCCGCCTCCTGGGATAAGACTCTTCGTCTCTGGGACTTGAACACCGGCACCACCACCCGCCGTTTCGTTGGTCACACCAACGATGTCTTGTCCGTCTCTTTCTCCTCTGACAACCGCCAAATTGTCTCTGGATCCCGTGACAAGACCATCAAGTTGTGGAACACTCTTGGTGAGTGCAAGTACAACATCCAAGAGGACGGTCACACCGAATGGGTCTCCTGCGTCCGTTTCTCCCCCAACCCTGCCAACCCCGTCATTGTTTCCGGTGGTTGGGACAAGGTTGTCAAGGTCTGGGAACTCACCAAGTGCAAGCTCAGAACCAACCACATTGGTCACACCGGTTACATCAACACTGTCACCGTTTCCCCCGATGGTTCTCTCTGCGCTTCCGGTGGTAAGGACGGCATTG
This sequence comes from Umbelopsis sp. M5902, assembly GCA_037039815.1. Taxonomy (NCBI): domain Eukaryota; kingdom Fungi; phylum Mucoromycota; class Umbelopsidomycetes; order Umbelopsidales; family Umbelopsidaceae; genus Umbelopsis; species Umbelopsis sp. M5902. Next base: position 564,447 of record JAXQGL010000046.1, read on the forward strand.
TTATGCTTTGGGATCTTAACGACTCTAAGCACTTGTACTCTCTTGAGGCTGGTGACATTGTCAACTCCCTTGTCTTCTCCCCCAACCGCTACTGGCTCTGCGCTGCTACCGCCTCTGGCATCAAGATCTGGGATCTCGAGTCCAAGTCCATTGTTGACGAGCTCTCTCCCGAATTCTTCGATGGTGGCAAGAAGTCCCAAGATCCCCAGTGCATTTCCCTTGCCTGGTCCGCTGATGGCACTACCTTGTTCTCTGGTTACACTGATAACAAGATCCGTGTCTGGCAAGTCACCCGTTCCCTCTAAATCATTTAGCTTTGGAGAGGCTGCGTTAATACGCTAGACAGCTTACAAAAAATAAAAACGAAGAATCACAGATTTTAACATATTTCATATTGTTCTATTCACATTGTCGTCCACATTTGTCAATGTGATCGGTGTTTCAACTCCGTGTAAGATTGGTTTGGAGTGAGAAAGCCATTGCGGTTGTTTTTTGTCTGCTGCCATTTAAACACAAAATCTGCTGATGGCGCGGCCGGCTTTACATGTTCGAGTATTTCAACCCTCTGACCACCAACATGTGCAACGGCTGTTCTTGAATGAGTCCAGGGAATTGACTAGACGCCTGGCTCGTACATTCTTTCTCAGCTGGTCCACAATGTCGTTGTTATGTGCGGGAGTAGTTGGTATACTGAGTATGGGAACTGCACACAGTCAAGGAAAAGAATCACCCAACAAGTATGGCATTTTTTCTGCCGCCATTAGTGGGATAATATTATGGAGTACCAGTATATATTTGACATGTCACTGGTTGACCGGCAAAAAAGTCAAGGAGTATATGCAAAACTCACGAAATCAAGATCTACTCGACATCGCCAAGTTTTATAATCTCAAGCCTGATCAGAATTCGACATACGAGCCAGAAGGAAAATCAAATTTTTGGGTATGCACTACGAGTCAAGAAACACCCTCAATAGTTGGAGCTATTGGATTCCGCTATAATCCTTCTTCGGATGAGGGCCAAGTTCATCGCTTAGGCGTATCACCTTCCTACAAATATGCCATTAATGATTTGATTCACACCCTAGTTGATTGGGCGAAACAAAAAAATGTTCGGTCAATAGTGATAGGTTCAAAGCAAACGAATTCCTCGCTAGATGATGGTGGTGTAGCCGGCTATGAAGACTTGGATAGTATTCGGCATTTGATATACCTTGAACTAATATCGCATTACAAGAAGTCGTGAATTCTAGTTTTGTTGACCAACGCGTCACTTCATAATAGGGAGAGTAAAGTAGCCGTTGTCAAAACTAATGATACTTCGAAGCCAAGGCTGATTGAAACTGGAGGTCAAGTGCAAGGTTACTGAAGCATCAGGTTGCCTTTGTAAATTTTCTAGCTATGATAGGAGTTTTCGGCTTTGACCAATTCATTGGATGGCAGCATTTTTTGACAATATATTTCTTCTGCACTCTAGTATTTTCGACATGACCAGTATATAAATGCACAAATTTCGCTTGCTGATTACTAGATATAATTTTAATATCGACCATGAATTTCTCATTGAAAGGAAGAAATTACCATGATTTCCCGCTGTGTTTCTTCACCAAAACCGGCAATAACCAGGAATAAAAAAACAAATGAGGGGCAGAAATGAGGGGCAAACAAATATATTTATTTGCTTCAGATCATGTCGTATTACTGCTCTTTCTTCCTTTTGCAATACAATTTGTTACTCGACTCGATACACATCAACTTGCTCTACTCGCTGCGATGGGTCAGCTTGCTAGCAAAGACAAACCGAATTCAATTAAAGTAGCACTCGTTCTTGAGCAGTGGCCCGATAGACCCGAGTCGCTTCCATCTCCAACTAGAAGTGTCACCGCACCGACCTCCCCTCGCGCAAGAAAGCCATATGTACTTAATGCCTCTATCGATGAGAGCATGTCTAAAGATATGGATTATATAGATCAGAAATATTACAATAATACATATGCGGGTAGCACAGCCTCCAGCCTAAATACACATATCTCCCCTGTTAGGCCAAGATATGAGAGCTGGAGATATGTCACATTTACGGAAATTATGGAAGAGAACGACAAAAGAAAACTAAGCGTTTACGATATACCAGGAATGAAATTATTGCCTACCATTAGATTCCATGCATCAATAACTCATATAAAAATGTAAGTAAATTCTATTTATTATTTGGTAGAAACTTTTGGCTGATCAGTGTATGGCTTAGAAATTTGGCGAATCTACAAACACTTCCTCCGGAAATTGGATTATTAAAGAAACTGGTGATTTTGGACTTGGCACAAAACGCATTGGAGACTTTACCAGCGTCTATTAGTAAATTGAATGATCTTCAAGAACTAAATGTCTCACAGAACAAGCTAGCTCACGTACCATCTTGCGTGTCAACCCTGACAAAACTGAAAATTTTATTATTAGACTACAACAAGATCAGAGAGTTACCGGGAGAACTGTGCAAACTCTCCCAATTGGAACAACTAAACATCAGTGGCAATCCCATTAAAATCCTTCCTGTGGAGATATCTCGACTGGAGGACTTACAAAAGTTACAACTCGATGGTTGCCCGATCGCTCGTAACGTCAAATCAACCTCATTACAGCAACCTATGAGCTTACAGGAAATCTGTGCTCGCACCATAGTTCGACATAATGTCTGCATCTCATCAATCACTCCGCCGCATTTGATCAGTTATATCTCATTATTCAAGACATGCTCCTTCTGCCACGGCCCGTATTATGATTCCTTTGTCAAGCGAGGAATCCATAGCGATCGCGGAGAGGGCCAAATACTATCGTTGGAATTTAGACTTTGTTCAGAACATTGGTTCGATGAAAATAGCAGAATTTTGGCCATGTTTTCGCAGACACCTAGGAAGATCAAGCCGCTGAACATTTCCATCAGTCAATCATTAATCAGTCAAGCTAGTTCAGAGGAAAATCTTACTCTGGCGTATAAAAGCACTAGCATTCAAGAAAATACAAGAGGAAACAGATCCTCTGCTACAAGTCCAAAGTCTCCGCCACGATCTAAGATTTTATGGCCTTCTATAACAAGTTTGAAAAGAAACCGACAGCATCAGGAGCTATCAGCAGCACTTGCCCTAAGACCATCTCTCGATAATGGTCTAGTAAATCAAGATTGTTTTACTCTCGCGAGTCATGATGGTCTAAAGTATGATGCATCAAGTCAGGCTATGGTTTGAAGGATTGGTTTGGCTTTAATTGGGACACATATTCATTCATTTAATTAACAAAATTCATTTCCGAGCTTATCAATGTAACTCAAAGTCGTTCATTCATCCATTACTACCTTTATTGTAGCATTTACTTGTATCATTAAGCATATCACGTTCAAATCACGATAACTCGCATCTAAGCACAGAGATAAAAAAATGCCAAATTTCTTTTAAAGTCATGGTGTCAAAGTATGAAGTAAAAATTTCAGATGTTGGCTAACATGAAGAGATAGAGACACACAGATTGTAGGTTTTGGAAGGACAGGGATGATTATATACACCAATTTTGCTGAATGCAATGAAGTACAGCTTCTATGTTGGGGATGGGGTTTTTAAAATTCTGATTTAGGATGTGTAAGTTGGAATAATGGTTTTCTTGCCGTATTTCCATTTAGATCTATGGTGGAGCAGGAGCAAGCTTTCAATAAAATGTTCTCACACATTAACCGATACAATAGATAATAATTTATACCTGAGGCATAACGGGTCTGCTTTGATCGGCAGTCATTCTTGTGATAGCAATACCAATTCCCTCAATCAAAGCGAGAAGGCCTCCACCAACGACGGCGGAAACTGTGGCTGCCTTAGCACCACCGCGGGCTGCCAGAACACCGCCAGTGATAGCACCGGAAAGGATGGAGTTCCATGGATCCTCCTTTTGTCTAACACCCTTTAGCGCACAATCAAAGGTGGAAAACAATCCACCCCATACAGCGAAATTGCCGCCCAAGACCGGTGCTCGAGCTTTCATGGCAGTGACGGCACCAAGCATACGTTCGTGCTGCAAAAGGTTGTGCGAATAAATATATGAGACTACTATTCCAGTCAACAGGTATACCTCTCTCATTGTACTTACTCTAGGAGAGTTCTTTGCGCCTTTGACAGAGTGCCAAATACCACCACCTACGGCACCCATAACGAAAGCACCACCCAAATCGTTCAAAATGACCCATGGGCTAATAGGAAAAGCAAGTTTAGCAGTGACTCCAAACTTTCGATGCTGATTTCAACAATTAACAACTATTAGCATACCATGGATCTCTAGAGTGGTCTTGTGCAGCGTGAGGCATGTTGTGTTTTCCGGGTTAATGTGCTTGAAGGAAAGCTCTCGAAATATTTTTTTTCGTTATGTTTTTTTTCGAACTTAGGGTGGCTGGGTTTTAATCCGATGATGCTTGTTCCTTGCACTTCCGTAAATCCTGCCAAGAGCTATTAAGTCATTTAACCGAAGGCCATGTATCTGAACAAGGCTATGCATTCTAACATATATTTTCAATATTCAACATCTTTTTTTTTTTAAAAAACCAAGTTACGATATTTTATCTGCGATTGGTCTATGACCACCAACTCTCTGTTCAAGATTTTTGCTCACAGCTTCAGTGGGGAACAATTCTCCGATCAGATCATTGATTTTTGACAGTTAAAATTTTAGCTACAAAACATGTGAGGCAAGATATTAGCTGTGAAAGACATTACTGGAATGCTCAAAGAATGGCGGATAATTACCACAAGATCTTTCAGGGCCCGTCCAAAAACGAACCTGAGAATTGTTGAACAACGCAGACTGGTGTCTTCATGGCGAGCTACTTTCGACAGCTGTGAAAATCCTGATCAATTGCGACTGGCGTTTCAGCAACTATTTACGCAGAGGCCCCGACCCCCTCAACGAACCTTGATACAGGCTATAGAAGCTTGTTCACGACTTGCTGAAAATACAAACATACACCATCAATCTACCAAAAATCATGTCATCTCACCCTCGGCAGATCGATTAGACGCGTATTTGCTTTCTCTTGACCAGCCTACGCAACAATCCTCGACAGGAAGCTATGATAGAGGGCAAGTTATTCAACTTGCTCAAGACGATATAATTGGAAATATACCGTCTAATAGAATGAGTGCTCCAGTCTATGCGTCCTACTTGTCACTTCTGGCTAATTGGAGCGACTTGCCCACAACTCTATCAGCTTTTAATCGAGCAAAAAAAGCCGGTATCCTGCCGGACATGGATATGTACAAAGCTCTCATCACGGCTAGTGCTAAAACTGGAGACTATGATACTGCCTACAAAATCATTGATGAAGCAGCTATGGCAGCATTGAAAGTGATGAAAACAGGATATTGGTTACAGGTTGCTCTTAGGCTGGCTGTTGGCGCCGAGATCGGGAAATACACTGCAATTGGCTTGATGGGATTGGTACCTAATATTGGGACTACGGTACCGGCTGGGGCTGGATTGACGATAGGAGTGATCATAGGAGCACGTTTGGCTGTTGGCACAGCATTACGTGAAGCAACTATATTTTTGCCCAGGCGGACGCTTCTTCAAAGAAACATCGCGGAAAAAGGAGCAACAAGAGACCAACAAGTTTGCACAGAACAGAAACGCTCGATATTTGGGTCCTTGCGGGATGTTATACCAAAGTCAGACAAAGATGTCCGTGTGGAACTGAATAGCTTCATGGTCAACGAATTTAGAAAAACGGACAGTTCCATATCCAGAGATGAATGATCAATGTTGACTTATTTTCGTTAAGGCACTTAATGTAGAGGTCCACAATCACGTAGACTGAAATGTATAATGTATGTAAATTACTTGTAAACTTGTGACATATGTGTATAAAGTTTATATTATGGTTGAGTGAGATACTTTACGTTTGGGAAATGTCTACAACCCCGCGTGGGCTTGAAGCGGAAAGCCAGAGCGTCGTTCAAAATTTTGGCAAGCGCTTTCAAGTCGTTCACTACCACCAATGAACACGGTCAGGTAAATGAGGCATAGAGTTATCAGTCGAGATGCTTCATATGGCATCATATTAATCTGAGCTGATCTCGAATTGTATGTAGTCCGAATGCTAGCAGCAGAGGTGGCAATCAAGCAAGATTGCTTGAGGATGAAGCAGATCTCGAGTATATGAAGAGTAATTTACAGAAGATGGACGACTTGACTAAGCGAATGGTAAAGAACAGACTATTCTTCATCATATGATACATGATGAAACTAAGCAGCATTTTGTTTTGATGTGATAGACCGGTATGCTGGATTCATTTGACGGCCGTTTGGTGAAACTAGAGGCATCCATTTTACCTATTCACAAGTCGACCCAAAATCTGACTCAATTGGCCTCAAGTATGCTTTCCGATAGTTGAATAGATCTATTTAAGCAGGGGGTTGACTTTGTTTTTCTCTGTAGATATCGATGCAACGCTGAAGTCTACTGATTCCATCGTCAAATGTATGGATCTTCCTAGTAAAGAAGAAGCATTAATTTTGAAAGGGTAAGCAGAAGGGGTGACACCACGCTATTTATGACATTGATTGGCTGACCATCAAATACGATGTAGGCCGGATGAGAACAACACACTCCCATATTTACAGTCATTGGCGAGGTTGCGAGATGCGCTAGAGATACTGTCCACCGCAAAGTTAAAAGCTACCGATAAAGTCACAAATCAACTGGTAAGCTATTTGGCATAGGCATTACATGAAGCAGCCCTGATTAACCGATGTTATTAGAAACAATTGTTGAAGGCCGGTACACTACATTTAGAGACACTTTTTAGAAAATGGCTATCTTCGGCCAGTGTGCCCCTGGATGCTAGATCACACAATACAGGTATGAGCGATAAAGCCAATATTTGTACACAATATGTTATTAATTTTCCAAAAAAGAACCTCCTTCAATGGATCCTGCGCAGATAAAACGTTTATCACAACTATCAACATATCTCTCGACATCAGAGAGCGAACTTGGCTACGCCGTCGATTTCACAAAGCCCTACATCGAAATTCGATCAGCTTACTTGTCCAAGTCAATGCATAATTTATCACAAGTAGCTGCTGCAGACAGGCAAACCGGAGTTTACGAAAGAGGAACCGCAGAGTTTTTGAGATATATGACATTTTTGACTAAAATGTTTACGGTAGGCACAGTTTAAAACGGTTCAATGACAGATTGCCAGTAATCTGATCTGTCCTTCTGTACAGTTCGAATACGACCTGGCTACGCGTCTGCTATCAAATCCAGTCCACCGAACAGCAGCCTTAAAAGGAACATTTGCTTCGGCACTGACAGATTTTATTGCTGCCGGTAAGGCCATCAATGCTCACGTAAGGCGAAGTTCTTATCAAGATGTTTTCATGATACTGGATGTATTGGAAAGATATGAGTCGGAATGCAATTCGTTGCTGGAAAAGATATTGCCTAGGAAGGAAATGGACACAATTCTAGAATTGTTGACCACCCTGAAAGGAACTGCTCTACGAAGCATTTACGAATTCATGGAAGATGTGAAGGGACGCAAGGATCCCGCAAATCCTAATCTCAGCAATGACGGTACTGTACATGAGTTAACGAGCAATGTGAGTGTCAAGTTTTCGTCACTTTTTATTGTACAGTTAGCAGTTGGTTAACATATGTTATTCAGACGTTGAGTCACCTGAAAAGACTTTGGGGATGGAATGATATAGTTGAACCTGTGTTGCTGATCTTGGGAAATGATGGTTGGAATAACCCTATCACCCCAGCCGCCGAGCAGCAGCCGCTATTACTGAAAGGCACACCTGATGGCCGGTCATTGCTCAAAAACTTTTTTGTGGATGTACTTGATCAGCTTAATAATACCCTACAAGTCAAGTCAAAGGCTTACCGAAAACCAGCACTTGCTGTCATATTTCTACTGAATAATTACAATCACGTATTGCGTCAAATTCGGTCTCCTCCTCTCAATGCGATTTTCGACGAAGGACGGGAAGCCCGCTTCGGAAAGCTGGTGCGTCGACAAATGGACGCTTATCAAGAGACATGGAAACCTTGCATAGAAAACTTGATGGATGTGACTTATGTACGCGGAGGTGCCATTAAGCAAAGCCTTGGTAATAATGAGAAGCAGCAGATCAAGGATAAATTTAGGGTAAATATTATACTCTATTGCTGGCGCCAACTTAAAGCATATCCACTAATATGACATTGAAGAATTTCAACGTTGCTTTTGAAGAAATTTGGCGTACTCAGAAGACTTATGCGATACCAGACAGCGAACTTCGTTTTGCTATCATTCGAGATGTGAAAAATGTGCTATTGCCCATGTATAGTCGTTTCCTTGAGAAGTAAGTGATAATTGACCTACATCTAAATCTATTATTTTGCCAGTCTAACGCCAACTCATAAATCTAGATATCAAGGTACTGATTTCACCAAAAACACTGCAAAGTACATACGCTGGGATAAAGATCAACTTGATAGAATGCTTAACCAATTGTTTGAGCCTGCTGCGTAAATAAAGATTCTCCGAACATTGCAATGAAATTTTGCCTATTGTGTCAAACGGCAGCTATTTGCATAAGAGTATTAGACAAATGGATCAGCAAACAGCCAATATTCTTTTTGACAAAGGAGGAATCTTACTATTCCTAGGGGCACCCGAGAATATGGAATTTGGGATAGATTACAACGCGTGGACAACTGGTCCTCTGTTTAAAGGAATTAAGTTAATACCTCCAGGACTACATTTCGTTTATTACAGGTGACATAATTGTTCACAACATTTGGAAATCCCTTCGGCAACCGAACTAACATGTATTGATCACGCAGTTCAACTAGCAAGGAAGGTCTTTCGGGAATGAGGACGGGTTTCTTTCGCTTCTTTGAAGCCGGAGAGGTAAGATCTGATAATTATGCTATTCTTAACGCTCACATGGTATGGTGCACTTAATTAAATGCATCATTTATGTTGTACTATTATAGGTGGTCGTAAAGGAATGGGATAATCAAACAGAAGCATTGAAGGACGATAGCGAATTAGATAATTCGCAGGTGGAAAGATACAGTCAAGGTAATTGTTCTGCATGCTGGCTTATTTGCTATCTGCGATCAATGTTGACACATCAAACAGATATAAAAAATTTCGACAAAAACCTGGGAGCTTATCCATTAGATCCACCAACGAATTGGCAAAGGTGGCTAAACCTCACAAATTACGTAAAAGGTTCATTACTACGTCGCATCTTTCCCAACAATGGATTCATCTCTCATATGCCAGCAAAATCCGAGAATAGTCTTCCTGGCCTTCTAGAGGAATTGGACAGACGTATGGGGCGAGAAGTCATTGAAAAAGAAGAAGGAGTCGATTTTACAAAGTTTGATCTAAAACAGTCATTTCCAACCGGCGCATCCGGGCAAGAAGTGACAAAGTGGAGCTTAGATAAAAGTTGGCTGACCAAAAGTCTGCTCGCCAATGTCTATCACTCAGGTACGTATTCGCTGCAAAGATACAAACATTCAATTACATATTTAACCGATCAATTTTTTAGATTATCACTATCTTCTTGGAGAGTTTCAACTTGCTTTTGTTGCTACACTGCTCGGGCAGAATTTTTCATCTTTTCATCAATGGAAGAAACTTATGCAGCTACTTTGTTCATGTCAAGAATTGATCGAGGAATCATCACAAATTTATAGCGACTTTCTTGGTAAGTATTTAGGTTACAATTACTGTAAGAGCCTACTTTTTAATAATACCTTATGAAATATAGACGTTTTGACCAAACAAATGAAAGAATGCCCTCAAGCGTTTTTTTATGAGATATTGTCCGAAGACAATTTTGTCTCTCAAGTTTTGAAGGTAAAATAATGACTTTAGAGCGCACTCAGGCAATCTCTAATCTTTGATATTCAGACACTAGCACGCAATATTCCAGCTTCAAACAATAAGTTGAGACAACAATACGTCGCATTACATGAGGTTTTGAAAAAGGAGTTTAATTGGGAAATACCCGGATTGTCCTCATATTTGAAGAAAAAGGATGAAACTCCATACTCGGATGATGATGAAGAAGAAGATGGCGAGTATGCACCAGCCATTGTGGAATTGTAAATAGTGTATACCAAAAAACAATGAAATATCTCAATACAAGTTTTGTCTAAGAGTAGGGAAAATGTATAAACTGTGTATGCCAATTTTTTTGTGTGGATTGTCAAAGCAACTAGCATTGCCATTGGCACAAGAACTTGGTCCAAATCGTATGCTCGCGCCAGATACTCCTCGAAGATGACAGGCCAAAATTTTGAGATCGTTTTGCCTTCTCGATATTGTACTCTTTCGTCATTATATTGTTTAATCAACCATGCAGTCATGTCTTGTCGCTGATCGCACCAACTCAAAGGTTTATAACATGAACGCGCCAGCTTGCCGATTCGAAATGGGCAATAATTCCGAAAATACATACGAACATATGCCTCCACTTATAGTCAATGGGATGGAACCGAACGGCTTGACAAGGTCGTTTGAGATGTATAATTCAGATATATCACTTGGAAGTAATCATTCTACCAGAGTATCTCGAAGTAACAGTGAACTTAACACATTTATCAACGCCAAGCCTAAGGACTGTAAATTAGGAGTACCATCCATTGAATCACCAAAACCTTGTAATTATACACAAACCAAAACTTCCGTTAGCACAACTCCACGCAAGAGAGGTCGAATATTGAATCTTACTCACAAGAGAAAAGTGGCACCAATGCCACAGTGCAGTGAGAAAGTAGGCTTGATCGTTGCTGCAGAGAATTGTACAGTATACAATGCATCTGATGCCATTTTGCCTCAGTCGCCATATGAAGCTCCAGAAAATATGACTACTACCAGTCTTCACCATGCAGACATGGAGAGAACTTACTCTGTTTCCTTTCCCAAGGCTGATTCTACCGCATCGTTCAATTCATGGACCGATCCCGATTACATGCAGGAACATATTGTTGTAGAACGCTTGAATCAGAACATATATGAAAGGAGATTTTATGGCCAAGGTATGTGGAAGAGGTTGCACTTCGTGTATTCAAAGGCAGTATTACTAATATGTACTCGAAGAACATGTCAATTATGTCGGTAGCGACAATATTCTAGGAGCCTTATGTGTATCACTGATGGGTCTGGAGCGATCTGCATATTACGAAGCCATTGTGCGTGGAAAGCTTGTATGTGATTTTATATGTTTTCGTGCCCATCTAAATGCTATCGATTTGCTTCTCTAAATCCATCTACAGCTGTCTGTTCACCTAGAAATTTATCCAGAGGAGTTGTCGCAAATTCTTAGCGAGATTGGATATGAAACTGAGGGATCCGATCAATGCAACAAAAAATTGGCGCTGATGGGAGTTTTAAAGTGCTATATCGACTATCTGAGAACGAGCCTGATTGATTTTCAAACTCTTACAAAAGATGCAGGTCTCCAGGGCCGTGATACTACAACCGAAGAGTTGACTGGTTTCAAAGATAGCGTCAGTCTGGGATCCTGCAAACATCTGAAATGGTTGGTAGAGTCAGAATTGATTTGTCTCCGTAGTAAGCCAAATCAAACAAGCCTTGATGGTGTTTCTGATGCTATTCGAAGACTGGATTTGACAATGGTAATATCAGACTGGTAATATAAGACGTCACACTTTGAATCTGTAATAGCCGAACTGAATGATTGTCATAGGTTCGCAGAGCCTACTACCTTGACGTTCCACTGGCAGATGATGAATTAACTTGCAGTAAGTTTTTAGATGAAACACACGAAGTCACTTTCAAAGTATTTTAATATTCCTTTAGCTCAAGATGCTCTAAAAGATATTCTCGAATTGACAAATATTCGAGAAAATTCTACTAAATTCCAAGAAAAGGATATTCAATATGGCCTACCAGCACAGAGCGCTTCACAGGTAAGTCCTTCAGCACTTTGAACTTAAATTGATGTCTTCTAAAATAATGATAATGACAGGACCCAGAAAAAAGATCATGGACAATACAAGAATTATTGTCTTCTGAAAGCAACTATCTGAGCAGTCTGGGGCGCCTGGAGAAGGTAGTGAGATAAAATCTATATGAGTATGGCTGTGCCAATGCAACTAACTTGGCAATGCTTTAGATCTTTTCGTGGCTCCAAAAAGATATGCGTGATAACAATAACTTTCTCTCGGTGAAATTCGAGATTAGCGTTATTTTCGGCAACATATCTGAGATATATCAGAAGCATGTTCAATTCGCTCAAGATCTAAAGCAGGGAGATAATGATATAGAGATATCATTAGGCGAAATATTGCATAAAAATGTAAGTGCATGCTACAGCGTCAATTTTTAAGAATGCTGCTGCTGATTATCAATCTTAGTTCAAAAAATTTGCGAAAGCTTATCACCACTATCTAAGTAATCGAAGTCAAGCTATCCGAACTCACCAAAAACTATGCTCCAGTAACTCTCAGTACAAAAAGTTTATTGAGGTACATTATTATCTTCAAATGCTGTCAACATTTATGTTCTAACTTTTGAAGCAGGGGTTGGAAGGGCCAACATATGCTAGTGATGAGAAGATATCCCTCTCCAGTCTGCTGATCGAGCCTGTACAACGTATTCCAAGGTACACCATGCTTATTGATGGTTAGTTTCTAAATGTCATGTCAGTAAAGCAGTTATAATATGACTAACTGGCATTACTTTTCATAGAAATCTTAAGGCAGACGTCGCTTGATCACAGTGATTATAGGAATTTATTATCCGCTAAAGAAGTTGCTAATGAGATAGCTACATTACATGAGACTGAGGAAGAAAAGGCTGCTCGAATGCTGAGTCATATCATAAGAAAAGTCAAAAATTGCCCGGTGAGTGCCTCTAACAGTATCTATGAACGCAATGTAATGCTAACCTTGCACTTTCAGTCTACTTTACTAAAACCTAATAGACGTGTGATAGCGCACGTGGATGCTCAAGAAATAGATATCCTAAATGGTAAAGCTGTGAGATATGTCACCATCATATTGTTCAACAATGCCATTGCTGTGTTTAAGCGCGCATCAAACAATATCAACGGAAAAGCTATCTTTCCAATAGAGAAAGCTGATTCTACTACTGATCGGACGCTCCGTCGTCAGAATTCCGTTCTTTTTCCTGGTTCTGCTGCAAATCGATACATATCAAGTGATGACAATTGCTCTGGCTTCAAATACAAAAGCTGTGTTGATTTTGTCAATGCAGATGTGTTTGTTCCTAGAGGAAGCGCTGGTTAGTAAAGAAACAGTCTCGGTCCATCTTTTTGTAAAAGTCTAACGGAAGTTCCGCTTCAGTGGAGCAAAACGATAAACAGGAGGAGATTTTTTATATTCGTACATCCAATATACCCTCTGATGACGACAACTACTTTTCAAAAGGATGCCTGAAGCAATATGTGATAGGAAAGGACAGTACTATGCAAGATTCATTCAGCAACGTCTTTCAAACAAACAAGGCAATCCATAGTATTGGTTTACAAAGCGAGCAGCCCACTGTTTTGAAACGCACATTAGGGCCAACTGACCTTTACTTTTGTTTTCAATCAAAAGAGCAGTATGAAAACAGTTGCACAAAGGTATGCCATGTACAACCTAAGCAATTCTGAAATGATCACAGGTACTGATACACCACTACCAAATATAGAATCCTATTGCATTATACTTCAGCCCTGCTGCTTCATATAGTCATACCCCATCAACTGCCGCGAAAACTTTCCAGGGACTTGTATATATAGAAAAAAAGGATGACGCGTATAGGTATGTTAAAAGGTGCTTACTGAGGATGCTATGACTTACTAACATAACGAACAGATCCGTGCTGAGCACTAACGCTGCATCGCTGAGTAATCCAAAAGACGATGAAGATGAGCTCTGGAATTTGCTTCAAGCTACAAAGTCATTCACTGACGGCTCTGGTAGTCAATATCACCCCCCTAAACAATTTGCAAGTTTGCTCTTCAAACAAAGTATGTTTTCTAAATCGGTTGCTCAGTTACCTTTTATGCGTCAACCGATACTTACCCGAAGTAGTAATTTACATAGAAACTGCCATATTGTGCCACGGAACAGTGGTAAATCAAGTAACAAACTATATGCTAGAAACCCTCGTAAAAAGATTTAGTTCCAAGTTGCAAAAATCACTGCAAGCTTCACTTCATTGGCGGCAAAATCACATAAGTAACGCAGCCATCACGCCACCCAAAGGCCTTGGGCTGTCCTTGAAAGCAAGTAAAAAAGTTAGTGTGGCTGGTATTGCCGAACATGCATCCGAGAGTGAGAAAACCATTACTCCGGTAACGCTTCCCGTAAATGGGAAAAAGCAGCCTCTGGTAACGCCTCTGGAATATCTTTGGGATGTCCGTCCCATATATGAAACGGTTGCTCCGTCCCCTTACCAAAAGAGACAATTAGGAAAGGCCTATAACCAGCGGTCCATTAAATCACATTCAGTCAACCCAACGACGGATTGGAATGACCTGCGCCTCGGCAACGACTCTAATATAAGTTTAGCTTCCCAGATGAGCACCATGAGCACCATGAGTTCCCTCAGTATCTTCTCAACGCGTAGTCGAATGTCCACAAGAAGTCGAATATCTTTAAGCTTTCCACGCGCACGTACCAAGCGGCTGGTCTAGCGGTGATTCTAAATTAACAAATAAATGATATTCACGCTTTGATTCAAAAACTACGTATCTCCTAGGTGATTTGTTTGTCATATGTTGTTGTTACTCTCATGAGATAGAATATTTGCACTTTCACTGATTGTCATGCGCCAATGTCATAGCTCATCAGAATCAAAATAAGTTCTTTTCATTCTAGAAATTATGATGTGAGTCGAGACCTCGTGGACAGAAGCTTGTGTTACTGAGTGGAAGGTCCGCCTCATCGGTCTTGGTGGCGGTTTTACGGCTTTGAGGATTAGGAAAAATATTAAAGCCACAAGATTATATTAAGACATTATTCTTTTCTTTATGCCACAACTTTTACAAACACATGGAGACTCTTTATTAAAATTTCGAATCATTTCTGCCGATGAATCATTTTTGAAGCTTAAAAGCAATCGACAGCACTCAACATATCACTATATGGGCGCAAAATTTACAGGGTCAACCACTGCAATCGATGTGAACAAAAGCACTGTAGGCATCGACATGATGGATATCAATAACCTAGATCAATCACACGTTCGTTCAGCTACTTCTCAAGGGCAGCTTGCTGAACGGAAATTACCGAGGACAAGGCAAAGTGCTGGATACACTTGTGATAGGTTAGAAAAAATTGAATTTGACAGTAGCAGCATTTGTGTCATTACTGTTCTTTTATTGACTGAAAACATTGAAACGATCACATCAGATGTCGCGAAAAGAGAGTGAGATGTAATAGAGAGAAACCAGTCTGTTCAAGGTGCCAAGCAAAAGGTGCTGAGTGCCATTATTCCGGGAGAATGAGAATATATGACAAGCATCGGTCCGAAGCGCAAGTACAGAAGCTCCATAAGGAGCTTTCGAAAATCAGCATGACTTTGGATGCCATGGAGCCACAATTGAGCAAAAAGAGTGACTTGCGAGTATCGTCAAACGATACCCTATCATTACAGACTAAATCTTCAGACATCTTGACGATCCAGGTCATTATACTGTCATCTGTTTTGTTGATAATGTGTATTTACTAACACATTTCTTGCATTGTAGGAGCTCGTCCATATAGCCGGTTGGAACTTGGTAGAGGGTTACGATGACTTGATCACAATTGAAACTAATATCAGGCTGTTGGATGATTTACGATCAACACTGTTGGAACTCCTCAAAACTATGTACAGCCGGGCTGGCCTACCTTTGAGAAGCTTTTCCAGCAAACCAACAATACCCACTCCTTACCCTAATGTAGCCAAAAATCTGGAACACAAGAAGTCAGCCTTACATAATCGAAACATGGTAGTTTTTGATCAACTTAATCGATATGCAAGTATCGTTTCCATGGATGATGCAGTTAATAACAGCATGGATGTGCTAGACTTGAGAACAATGCAGGAAATTTTGATGACATACGCTGATTGCGGTTTTCCTTTACTGGTTTCGTCACGACTAAGTGCAGAAACATGCAGCATGCTTATGTCATCAGAAAACAGAGCACTGAAGGCATCTGTGTACTGTACAAGCGTATTTCACGGGACAAAATTCCATAACCACGCACATTGTAACAGAGACGAGATAGCTAAAGTTTTATTTTCTACTGCTTATGAGCTTGATCTTGGGGAACCCAACATAGGCATGATATGGCAACTTCTGCATCTCGTATCCCATGACTTAGACTATGGAAACATTCAAAAAGCTTACCTGAACATCGGGATATTGGCTCGTATTTGCTTCACTCTTGATCTACATAGACCTTGTGGCTATCTCAAATATGATGATATTTGGAGTAAAGAGCAAGCAAAACGTGTATTTTGGTGCGTTTGGCTGTTTGATACACTAGTTCCTCAATTTTTTGGACTTCCGGACCTCATGAATCCAGACGAAATAAAGATAGATGTGCCATTGATCATTGATGGCATGGATAGACACGACATAGAGCGCACAGAATTCTTTCAACAAATTATCAGCTCAAGGACGGTATCAAGAAAAATCACCCAAACGATTGTTGGAATTTCCAGCAATGATGAAACTCAAATATTATCCACAATTGATAATATGGAACAAGTAATACGTGATCATTATAACGGTCTGCCTCCATGGATCACCCAAGATATTGGACTACGGGGTAATTCAGATACGATGTGGCGCCGAAGAACAAAGTATTGTACTTTGATCGAAGCTTGTACGAATTGGATAAGCTTATACCAGTCTTACTTGCCTCCTGAAAGTTCCAGTGGTAGCCTTAGTAATTTAGAAAAGCTGGCTCTAAACAGATGCATCGAATCGGCAAAAACTTTACAAGACTTGTTCATCAGCTGGCTTTCAATGACTCCCAAGGAGACAGACTGCATGTTTCGACCATATCTGTATCATTATATGACAACCATCGGCATATACAAGGTAAGGGATATCATCATGCTGAACTTGAAAAAGCTTGAAGTTCGTTTCTAAGATCCTTCTAGTATTTAGCAGTGTCTTCACATGTAGAACCAGACATTCGACATTTCTCCCGTCTGTCATTAGTTCGCTTTTTGGAACTATATCGCCAGACTCCATTATATCACGCACGCAAAGTGAGCAAGTTGGAAGGAGATCTACTTGCATTCTTACATTCAATTACTGTACATGTTTAAAACTAGAGGGCCACGGCAAACGATGCTTTAACGGCAGTGTGAATTGATCCCGCATTGTATCTCGCCAGATGTATGAAGTCTATAATCATAATTCGCCATCATAGAACGTATATATCAAACACAGAGTTAAAAGAAATCAATATTGTATAAAGAAATAGACTTTGACATTCCATTACACAAGGTGGAGTGATATCCAGCTTGCCACCTAAATGCTCGTTTGCACCACATACATTAAATACCAGTGTTATCATTCGTACGAAATATTGTTTAAATGCGTCATTTAACTTAGCGCATAGTTTGCCACACATTTGTTGATTTGGATGAAAATAAGAAAAATAGTATACAACGAGATAAGGCAGCAATAGAGTACAATGAAAAATCAAACATAAGTATGAAGGACACCAAATGAAAGATTGATGAGAATCCCTGCTATTATACCTATATAAAAGTCAGTATGAGTGTGTATTTGTAACAATGGAAAAGCTGACCGTGAACCTTACCCATTTGATGCCGTCTAGTGAAAACCGACTCGCGGAACCAAAACAAACATATGAGCCCCATGAAGAAACCCAGCATTAAACCCCACACCATTTCCTTGTAAGTGCCAGCGAGTGCTAAGAAACCATATAATGGTTAGTTCGAATTCTCAATTGCAATCATGTCAAATGTCAGCCTTTAATGACTTACTTCCGTCAGGTAACGTCTCACCAGTGTTCTCCATCCATTGCTCTTCCAGGTTTCTAGTTTGTTCGGTGTTTTCTACAGTAACAATAAAGTAAGCATGAAAGATGCTAGAATAAACGAGAATTCTAATTCTTTACCTCCGTCAAAAGTAGTACCATGTAAATGGTGAAACTGTGTTCTAATGTTGCGAATATCTTCTTCCGTAAACCCTGCCTCTCGCAACCGATCAAAGCCCATTAGCGGGGTAATCTGAGGTTGGGACTGAATTAAGGTAAACACAAGCAGGCAGCTAAAAGGAATTACTTGAAAACTTCACTGATAACCTACGTTCTTTGTTTCCGTAACGTCATTTTCTGGTCGATAATCAGATACAGAACAGTGGATATAAATTGGAGGGGGTGGGGGTATTTTTGCTTTTGAGTTCTCCGCTCGCTGAATCTTTCCAATGCCATAGTGACTAAGGTTATGAGATGATTCCAAGATCCGTCCAGAGTATATTAATCTTATATATTTGTCGCTAGTCCGTGGTGCCAACTCTTGAATCTGCTCAGTCAGCTTGTTAAAGGTAGAAATTCAGGCAAGCTGTGCAATTACAGAGCTTACCCTCTCTTTGACCGAAGCAACACTATCCTTTGGCGACACAGTGAAAACGAGATCCTGCTCGTTCGACCATCTTATGTGCAAATCAGTGGTTTCGTAGTAGTCGTCATCCATGCTTCGCTATCTGCAAGTACTCCTGGCCAGCAGCAAAAGAGACGTCCTGTGACTGCAAAAATTCAAGAGTTCACCACCAGGCTCCTGGCTTTCGCATTGGTTCCGACAGATAAGAGCGTATCGTCTCAAAGCATACTTGTTAACCGTCAGTCAATGGTAGTATTCCACGTTTGATATGCTAGACTAGAGTGATCCAGCCAGTTGATGTGCTCATATTATTTTATAAAGCAATACGGCTCAGCAGCAGATCTGAGTTTTGTCACACAGCTCCCGAGGAAATTTTCAGTCACTCTTGCTGTGTTTTTTACTTTTCACTCTTATCGACCAATTTCAAAGACCAATGAGCTGCTCATTTTAAGGGTTTTGCAATATGTCGAACTGGCTACGAATCCGCTGCAGACAAGTTATAACGAAGGCTGCGTTTAGCTGCTCTAGAAAGCAGCTTCTAGCGCGTAGCCTCCCCCCCGGATTCTTCGCATATAATGCTAATACAACAGGATATCACGAAGCTGTCACTAATGCGCCAACAGTATCTAACTTAAAGCAAGCAATAGAGTCAATCGAGAATACAATCAGTAATAGAAATTTGGAAAGTGAGCCCACTTATAATCTTGGCAACCACTTTCGCTCGGCAAGGCGCCTGCCACGCATCTGGCAAGCTTGCACCCAACCTTATGTGGTATCTTCTTTGAAAAACACAAAACGACAACATTTATCGAATATGAAGCCCTTTTTCAGGGAAAAACCGCTTTATGTAGAAAGGATACCCTTATTATTACGGCACACTGATAATTTACGCCTGTTACAGCGGTATTACTCTAGTATGCCACACTTACCTCATCGACCGACTAAAGCGGAAGTACTTGCTCAAGCTCGTGGATTTTTTGAAAGACTACGAGTTCGCATCCGCTTTATTCTCATGAGGTCAATGCGACCATGGACTCTTAATGATATTGGCGCAGTTTTCTCTTGGGTGTTTCTGGGACAAACTGTCTGGCTCCTAGTTGGTACCACTAGTTTCGTCTCTCTAATATTATGGACTGCAAATTCACTACAATTCCAAGGTAAAAAGCTTTCTGTAGTGTAGAGAATTATTATCCATCTAGGTCAAAATTTGTATGCTAACTTTCGTCTAAAAGAATGGATTGCATATCGGATAGGGCAATATCTTACCTCAGCCACTGGCGCTGTAGTCACTTTCGATTCAGCTATTGTACCCAATTGGAAGGAAGGAAAAATCACGTTTAAAAATGTTCGTATTTCTCGTATGCCTCGATCCGAACGAGCAAAGTTCGAACGAAAATCAGTACTGCAGGATGAAGACGAATACAAATTACAAACTTCGGCTGGGTCTCCAATATCAACAGGCGCTTTAGAGAGTATTGCCCGCTTGACCAACAGCTCTGAGCCGGATTCCTTTGACGATAATCCGTTGGCTGGAGTTCATTTCGATGAAGACGAAAAGAACAGCGAAGCCCTTAGAAAGTGGATGTGGTTTGATTTGACTATTGAGAGTATACAGGTCACTTTGAATCTTGTTAGATGGCTTGATGGAAAAGGTTTAGTACAGGATGCAGATGTCCAAGGTGTTCGTGGCGTAGTTGGTAAGTTTCTGTGCTGTTACTGCTGTATCACCATTGTAGTTTAATCAAGGAAGAATATCTAGATCGCCGGCACGTAAGATGGGATCCTAAGGTCCCGTATGACCCTGCTGCTGCACGACAAAAGTATACACCCGGTGACTTCGAGTTAGAAAAACTTACAGTGGACGACCTTTTGGTAACAGTATATCAACCGTATGGATTCAGACCGTATCCTGTATCAATTTTCAATGCTGAACTGAATAGATTTCGAAAGCAGTGGTAAGTTTCACCACGGTCATAATTGAAGCAAATACAGACAACTGATTATGATAATATCAGGCTATTTTATGATATGCTCAGCGCTACAAGCATTGTTGGCTCATTCGACAAATGCTTGTTCAGTGTCCATACGCCACAGTTGGAGAAAAGTGTTCTTGAACAGTCTTCACACATAGATTCACCATCCAAATATAGAAGCCACGACATCTACCATTACTACCCAAGATCCAATACCGATGGTGTGGTGGTTGGCGACGAAAGCGAACGATTTGGTGTCATCAACGAGCATGCCATGGAAGAGAGAGGCTATAAGCGAATGGTAAGTAGCACCTGTGATGAAACGTTGCATACTCGAGACACAAATTAACATTCAAATCCAGTCTCGTCTGCGAATAGATGGAGTGAACACCGATCACATTTTTAGACGTGTTGAAGGACCACCTGGATGGATTTCGTCTGGACAAGTGGACGTATCTGCAGACATCTATATACCAACTGAAGCTACAACTGCTGACTCAACCGAGCTCTTGCGAAAGCTCGTCTACGAAATTGCCGATAAGATTGAGTTACCACAGCCAGTTGTATTAGGTACTGGCAACGGCGAGGATGAGATTGTTATCGGTGCGCACAAAATTGAAGATCAGCAGGAAGAAAAAGCTCAAATAGCTGCTGAACCTCAGTTCGTCATGGACATCGATTTCAGATTTAAAAATACCAAGGCTAATATCCCGCTCCAAACCCCAGAGTTAAGTTATCTCAGTAACGCCATGGTACGACCTATTGTTGCATATATCAATCGTAGCAAATCCATCGTACCTATCAAATGCCGGGTTGTGCTGCCACTGGTAAGTCATCATTTTTTATGCCATACTGGACAAAAGTGAGTTATGCTAAGTCATTTACCTGTCCATTTTCTAGTCTAATTTTGACGGTGCATGGACAGCCTATGACTCTCAATTGATAGGCTCAATATCAGAACAGCTGGGTAAAGGATTTGTCGACCTGACCGTAGACCAACAAGAGAGAAACAGACGCTTGAAAAGAATTGGTTTCTGGAGTTTACAAGAAATTACACGCAATTTGGTCAGTTTACACGAACTAATGAAGGGTACTTCGCGAGGATTCTGGAGCTTCTTGGGCAGTACTTCAAGTCATGCGTCATAGATTCATTATTCATTCTACTTCACATATGCGACAGGTTGTCGCTTCATATAACCTCATTACATCAACACAAAAAGACTTGTACATTTTCTTTGACATCATAAAATCAATCGGTTCACCCCGTTCCATAAATCTCAACCTCTTTTTTGGAGGCGTGTTGTTGTTCACATTGAACATCTTGACATCATATTGGCAAATGTTTGTCGTTATTGTTATGCGGTTATTTGAACATGCAGGTTAATTGCTAGCTCTAGCCTGACACACACCCCGCCTATACTGCGCAAGGTATTGAAACACATCTCGAGCATATCTGCTTCTATGTAAACTTCATAGAAAGTGATTGCATATTATTATGAATTTTAGCGGAAATGATTTCTAAAAAAAAACAGTTCCTAACAGAGGTGCCAATGCAGAAATGCTCTGTCAAAACTTAGGCCCTTGATGACCACTGACCAATTTGCTCCATATCAACTCCATGTTGGACATACGTTACTTTGTATTTTAATCTTACTGCCTCCTGTTGAAAATATAAGAGTTTAATACGAGATTGCAAAGCTCCATGGCAACTAAAGCATAGAATACTTACATTGTTGGGGTTTTTAACATGGATTCTCTGTTTGACACTATTCTGACTGGATGCTGGGATAGTTTCGGACGATTGAGGTTCCATTTGTAATTGCATACTCTGGAAGTAATAGAAAGTTGTTACAAACTAACTCTGCGATTGCGTGTGCACGACATAAACAAACCTTTGGAGCAGCCAATTGGAACATAATTTTCTCCATAGGAGCAGTGGATGAATTGGAAAATAAAGCTTCATAATGGGTGACCCCATTTGAGTACGACGGATTAAATACAATTTTAAGTCCATTCTTCTCTAAAAATGTAATCGCAGCTTCTATATTTATGTCATTTAGAACATAGTCGCGAGACATATCCTTCATAAGCGGTAAAACTTACGAGTTTCAGTGGAAGTATTGGGTGCCTGTGCAAGAGTGACCGGACTGCTGGTGTTAATATTAGCGGCACTGGTCATTGGAGAGCCGAAAGTAGAATCAGGTAGCAATGACGGCGACGGTGAGGCATTGGATATGGGCCGTGCACCTGGGGACATCGGTGCCAAATGCTGCTGTTGTGGTATTCTGGAAGATGTGTCCAGTGACATGGATCCCATCGGTGCAGCCAAATCAAAGAGATCCGCAGACGCGCTGGTAGTTGAAGCAGGAGTGGATATCTTCGTGCTAGGGCCGAATAGACCGTCGAGCTCATCCATAAGGTTGCCACTAGCAGCTTTAGATTGATTGGGTGGCGCAGACGCACCTTTAGTAGATTGAGGCACTTCATCATCAAAATCGATCAAGCTAATGGCCTGCTTAGGCGGCTCGGAGGAATTCGTTTGCTGTGGTTGAGTTCCGTTCACTTCATAATAAGTATCGAAGATTCCTTTTCGGATATCGGCAAATTTAGCTGTAACATTGTTAATCATATCGTTTAACGTCAATAGCTTCTCTGTTATTTACAAAGGAACATTTCATGTTAGATAATACATTCAAGTTAAAAGCCGTAAAGAGGGAGTGCATTTTCTTTACCTATGCTTTCTGAGTCCTCCTCTTCTGTAACGAATTTCTGAATCTTTGGTTGTGCATTTATGCAAGCATTTCTAAGCTCCTAAAGCCAGTAATCACGATCATTCAGCTGGCTGACCATCTATTACCTACAAATGAATAAATTTATGCACATACCACAATGGTATCATCGTTGTCAACTTTGTCGCCGGGCTTAAGGCTCAGTAACATCTCGTTCAAGAGAATGACTTTCTCCTGAATTCTAGTCAATTCTTCTGCCGCTTGTTGTTTGTAGTTTGGCTTTTGGCGCAGGTCCTATATTGCCGGTCATTAGGATTGATCCAATACTACAGTGCTCATAGAAACTGCAACCTACGTAGCCTGACATTATCTTCATTAGATGATTAGCTTCAACCAGATCTTGTGGTCTACCTCGTCGAATCAACTCTTGCAATTTCTACATCGAAATGTGTGAGCTTCGAATCTACGGTTTTTTTTCAACCAAACAACATACATACTGCAGATTGTGCAATTCGATCCTCGGCTTCTAATTCTTCCGGGGATTTGAGATTCTATTCATTTTTTCTTTATCAACATGTTGTGTCATTAATATTCATACAGATGGTTGATGACAATACCTGGGAAGGTGCTAATGCAGCCACAGAGGCTTCTCTCGTTTCGGGAAATCGATATCCTATACGAAATGTTATGAATTGCGTTACAACAATATGCCAATTTCTTCGAAAATGCCTCACCTTTAAACCGCAATAGCCTGTACATATCCTTAATATGAACTAGATCATCTTTATGCCGTGACATTTCTGCGAGCGCAATCTTCCATTCTTTTATCATGGACAAAATGCGTTGAGTGACGGGGTTTGGAAATGGCTGAAAGATATGAAGTGGTCAATGGATAAAGAGCATGCGTAGTCAACGGTATATAATAACATACTGCAGGTCTCTCCGGAAATTTGCGTACAAGTTCATTCAAGAACTCTTTCGTAGCAATTTGCAAATGAAAGGGATACCCACAATTCTTGACGCAGTTGTCCAGGAGCTAAATACGCATCGGTAAAGGAGTTTAGTGCCACGTTTAGACAAAATTCGGTATAATCAATAATGACCAACATACTGTCAGGGCCAGCATTGCAACGTTTAGATGCCTGCTGTTCACAAGTCTGACTATACTCATTGCGGCTTCTCGTGGACTGCGTTTCCAGCAACATTAGGTTAGTTATCTGTTCGTTACGTGCACATCCGAGCAGGTTCGCCCTAGGTATTTTCAACAGCTTAACGTACGTATTGCCTTGCTTCTTGTTAATCATCTCGCATATTTCGAGATTGAGCGAGAGATCTGGTTCGTATCTTGAGGGCGCACAAGCTCCCTCTGCAAAACGTTGGGTGCAAAGTGGGTTTAGTAGATGGTAATGAAATCGACCACACGTAAAGTTTTGAAGGACATATAGTTCAAATAGTTGGCTGAATAATAGGAAATCGAGATAGATACCTATAAACTCGCTGATCTGTGTGGTCATGATGCTGAAGAAGGGCTCAAAGCGACATCACCAAGCTCTCGTGGACATGGTTTGAAATTACATTCTCCGACCATTGCCTGTTTGCCAGTTTTGTGACACATCGAAAACAACAAGATTGTTTCGAATAACTTCGATTTATGATATACTATGCTGTACATTCCCATGATGCTATACTATGCCAGCCTCCAGTATTCTGTTGAAGGCTTACTAAGTTCCATATTCCAACCTCAGAAACTGTTATGGTCCCATCATAGCTAAGATCTTGAGGATAATAGAGTAATTTGTACATTCGGCCACCGGGACTTCGGAGTGCCAGTTTTTGATTACGGCCGCCTAATGAGAAAAGCTTGAACGTGTATGTTTGTAGAGGGAACAGGTTGTAGCACTGTGGCTCCTGAATGTAAAACTCTTGTGGAGTATGGTACTTTTGTACAAACTCGAAAGGATATGACGTTTCTCCAGAGTGCGTCAGTTTGTAAGTAAAAGCGAGTTGATAGGGGTTGACGACTTTATCAGCATTAGGACCCTAATAATCCAATATATAAATTATCAGCTTTTTTGTCAATGTATACATGGCAGTCTCGGTATAACTTACAGAAGCAACATAGCGAGGACCGGCGTAAATCTTTAACCATCCTACCCGACAGTCTGGAGGTAGGACCGCTTTGACCCTGCAAATCCTGGTGTTGCCAATATACATGCACTGAGCTAATGCCTTGTTAGTTATCGTCAGTCGCTTCTCATCCGACAGAGACATGCGAGTTTCGATCTCGGCATAACATGATACACCCTCATCGATAACCACGTCAAGATGGCATACTGATAAAAACGTAAGTTAGTCCGGTAGACTGCCTTGCACACTTTGAGTGACTCCTCTTACCTTGATCATCTACTAACTCCAGGTTAGAAGAGTCAAATCTGGCTAAGTAAAGATTATTTTGAAAATAGGGGACGCAAACATATGGTAGTGCAAAAAAAATCTCGCTATCGATAGGTGGATCCAGAAATTGGTACGCCTTTAACGCTGGTAAATGCGTATATATCATTTCCAAGGGCCTGGTCATAAACCAATGATCCTCTGCAACTCCTTCATTAATTGGTTGAAATTGAGATGCCAAGTAACAATCTACAAAACGATATTCGCCTTCGATTTTGACTGTTGGCTGTAGTTAGCACTAGATTTACTTCTGCAATCACTGCAATAAATGGGACATGACTTACCAGCACACCAAGCGTGATTTTTCTTTATCTTGCCGTTGGGCAAAGTGGCTATCTCTTGAGAATCCCGAGCAACTAATTGGAAATGTATTAGACTTAATGGCATAGGCCAACGTACTATATTTGCACTGCAAAGTGATTGTTGATTTGTACCTCTGAGATATCCGTAAATCATTCGAGTCTCCTCAAGACCAGCGGCAATAGCTAGTTCGCAAAATAGTCTTGCCATACCAACAGAAGTTCTGCACCATCGCTTGGCTAAGACTACTTCTGCTGTCTCTACCCAATCTGTATCTTGCACCGAATCCATACTGTCATCGACACTAGACCTTCTCTGTTGCAAATGCTCTTCTAAAGGCGCTCCAATACCAATATTTTGGACCAGCCAACTAAATATCGCTCTTGCTTTATAAATGTTCCGACGATATGGTCGAGTAAGGAACTTGATGGAAAGGACTTCTGGAGTGAGCATTGGACCTCGTTGCTTTACTTGGGCCGCATATGCGTCTATCTGCGCAAATTCAGACTCTGAGAATTCCAAACGCGGCTCACCATCAGTAACATCCCAAGTGTTTCTTTTGCATCATATAAAGTTAATTTGGATATAGAAAAAAAAATATTATCAAATGTTATAAATTCAACTTACTTTAGGATTTTGAAGGGATTGACACGGCCAGATTTGTTGACAGAAAGTTGAACATGTGGAGGAGTCATTGGTCGTGCGACACTCCATCCTTTTTCTAATTCATGCTGATCTTTCATGGCACTTTCGAGCTTTGCTTTGCGGGGTGATAGGATTTCTTTCACCTTGCGACCAATGCCTTTCTTAGCATATGCTGCAGGATCACCATCAAAGCGAGGGTTCCAGAATGTTGATTGTCCAAACATGTGATTTTGTTGATACAGAGACAACTCCTCTGTGGAAAGTCTGAAACTCTCGTCCCCAGACCGTAAAGATGTGTTTGTTGACAATGTTCGACGTAGTTTTTGTTTTGGATGGTGTGTCATCAGTTTGTCTCTGGGTGAATTTGCGAATTGTTCCTGTTCCTTGTATGAGCTATGCACAGCCGGAGCAACTCCTGAGTTTCTACCAAATTCGCTATGCAATTTCGGCTCCGAGGCCGCCGTCGAAGCGGCAGCCATGCTATTGTGTCGAGGTCTTAATGGTGGACTGAATTCATGAGGTTTTTGATAGATATTATCATCATGATTCGCAGATGAACTACGCGAATGGTTTATATACGGCTTGTTTGTTGTTGATGTATATGATGGGCTACTGGTGGTTGACATTGAGGATCCGCTTATTGGCCTAGAAAAGTCTGAAGTAAAGGTCGAGGTATTATTAGATGTCGATGAGTGAAATGACTGTGGTGAGTCTGATCGGCGTGTATGTTGTGTATTTATTGGTTTGCGATTTGGTTTGCGTCTCAGTTCTGGACTGTGTATGTCGGACGTCAAGTTTTGAGTCGTTACGGTAGATATAGACTGTTTCATTGTTGGCGTTTTCAATATTCTTACGTCGTATATGGTAATTAGTGCATAATCATAATGCGTTACATGTATGTATATACTCACAAATATTCATATTTACCAGAATTGTCTGGCATCCAGTTTGGAGAGCAAGTAATGGATTTATCGTGAGGAGAAGTGTCATGTCTCACTTGAACGACAGGATCTACTGGCGAAGATTTGGTAGAACGTATTGCAGCGATCAAATTCTCGGCTTCTGATGTAGACAAATGCTTTGCGGTGATTTGGTTGTTGTCATGTGTTTGGGTAATATAGCTGCTTCCGTAATTGCCGGCAGTATCATTGAGGATACTTCGGACTGTTGTAGGAACTCGTAAAATAACATATTCAAAGTCGTCAGAAGCATTGCTATAGTTCGAGGAGACAGAGTAGGAGGAGTCGTCTTTTTCAATGTGATGATCAACCCTGTTCCTGGGACTTTGGGTTTGTAATGCCGACGCAGCCGGTTGCGGCCTATGTTGCTGAATGGCGTGGTTGTCAATCATATGCGCCGTTTTTGTGCTAGCTGAGCTTTTCATTTTAGGTGGTGAGTATCTTTCGGCTGACGTTGGAGAGCTTTTAGAAGGCAGTGGCTGTTTTACAGCACTGGTGCCTATTTCAGGCTGGGATTTGCGCTTTCTTAGCATCCAATTGGGCATTAGACTTTCGACATTCCTGGTGCCTTTGCTATATTCTGCTGATGGATTCTTTAGGACTATATATTGGTATGGACTAGTTGTTTGAGAAGCAGAATGTCTCGAGTAGTTGCTTAGCCATTCTGATTGCCTTTTTCGATGTGGTTTGTTATATAGGCATATCACATCTTCATTTTCTTTGTCAGAAGCTATACTTGAAGACGATGGACTAGCTCCAGCGGCATTATATTCATTCTCCAGATACTTTTGAAGATTCTCATAGGTGAGTTTGCTCTCGACGTCGGAGCCGGTAAGCAGCCAGGCACCAGACTGCATTGTGCTGAAGAGAAGTGTGGAGGTACTTCTACATGAAGCTCAGATTTTCATAAATTGAGATTGTATGCCAAATTTGGGTGTTGTTGTTGTTGCGGCTGGCAGTTTTTAACCTCCGATCAACATGTTATGATTTTCGTAACCAGCGTGGGTGAAAGGTAAACATCTAAGCAGCATAAAATAACGAATCACTTTATGATATAAACACATTGAAACAAGCTGTTTGATGATGAGTAGTTGTTCGATGAAACATACAAAGATTAGTAGTATGTAGTGGAACATGCTATAATATGCTCATAGCTGAAGAGAATGGGGTCAGTGAAGCACAGCATCCTCCTTTTCTGATTCTGAAGCAAAATTGTCGGCCTAAGATAAAATATGAAGAGGGATGCTGATTGTTATCTTTAAGTTTGTGCATGGTCACACGCATTATCTGAGTGAACGAAAGTGTTTTAATATTGTATTCCCAGCAGTCTTTCATGTAAGCGCTGACGTCCGGCATGTAGATCACAAAGAGCGCGCAAAATATTATGGATAATTTACTCGGTTATTGTTGTTTTTCGGATATGCTATCAAAGCCTTATAGCAATGTATACGCTTGTTGCAGAATGTAAAAATCAAAGATTTTATGTGCGTCATATCTTTTATTAATATGAAGACACTTTTTTTAAATAATGCAATAACGGTACGAGGTGGAGCTGCCTCTATGATGATATGGGTTCAGCTTCATTCATAATGGCATCGGCAATTTCATGCAGATTCTGGTCGTCTTCTTCTACAGCATCACGAATCTTACTATCGGTCTCCTCTTTCTGCATAGCCTCCTTGGCTTCACGAGTAGGCGGTAGTCGTTCGTTTTCAATATCTGATCGGCGGGCTTCCTCAAACGTGGTGATGGCTGTCGTCGACAATCAGTTTAGATAAGCACATTGATCCTTACAGTAGCGACATTGATATAAACAAATACGTACCATGTTTGATGCCTTCTGCGCCCAAAGCAAGCGTGCCAACTGGCAATTTACCACTTGGTGAGATACTCTTCAATTCCATGACACGCTCAGATTCTTCACGCAAAACTGAGAATACGCGGGACATCTTGCCAATAGCCAGGATCTTGTTCTTGATGATCTGTCGTCTTTCTGCCGCTTCTTCTGGTGTGACTTGAGCTTTTGGCTCGGTGACAGCTGGCTTGGTCTTGGTATCTTCTTCAGCAAGTTCTTCTTTGCTGCAAATATTCAAGATGGCAAGAAGCATGTCTGTGACTA
Organism: Umbelopsis sp. M5902; assembly: GCA_037039815.1. Taxonomy (NCBI): domain Eukaryota; kingdom Fungi; phylum Mucoromycota; class Umbelopsidomycetes; order Umbelopsidales; family Umbelopsidaceae; genus Umbelopsis; species Umbelopsis sp. M5902. The sequence continues at coordinate 594,272 of JAXQGL010000046.1, forward strand.
GGGCATTTACAGCTTATTAGATTTCAAGTGTTCCTTTAGACATTAATTGTAGTCAATCGTCCTTACTTTTTTCACCAACAAATGGTAAACTCCATGAGAATACATCCATGAAGTTGGGTAACCAATAAGGATGAGGAGTGCAATTGAACTGGCGAATGTTCATCACGTTATTTTCGTATTTTAGGACGGCTGCCTTATTATTGTACACATCGAGATAATTAGGGGCTGAGAAAATAGTCATTACGGCGGGGAAGCTTGTGGCTTTGCTTTTTCGGTACATTCTGTAGCCAGCATCTTGCGCCTCGTGAGCTCTGATTATTGACAATAGATTGTTTCTCTCTAAGAATGCACATGCTGCATGATAACTATAATTCATATAGATAAAATGAGTTGGCCTTATCGTTGACGACTGAAGGAATCAAATGAGGGTGATACAATACCTGAAAAAGTACGAGCAGCCACGTACATGATTATGTACGAACATTTCATTAGTTTTCTCCTGTCCAAATTCTTCAAGAGGATCGGCCCAGAGGAGATCGCACATAAGACCATGCGTAGGTGGCTCCCTGAATCGATTGATCTGTAAAAAGTAGGGTTACAACATGCACTTGGAAATCGCCTGGGCTTAAATCGTTAGAGTACTAACATTTCGTAAATCATCAAGGGTGTGAAGTTCCGGAGAAAGACCACCGTGGATACAAAGGAATTGCTTATTCATGACTGCAGCTAAAGGTAAAGAGCAGAATGACTCAATACAAGCGTCGTAAATTTTCTCACTGTACTTGTGCTTGCCTAAAATTTGAGTTTTAATATGATTATCTAAGTCAATGTGTTATAGACAGTATCTTACATTCCAATTTGAAGGTGAAGTAGTCAGTCAAGTGACGACACTCATGGTTTCCGCGCAAAAGGAATAGTGTGTTTGGATACCACATCTTCAAAGACCAAAGATAGAGTACGCACTAGATAAGATTAAGTATAATACGAGGTTGAGTGATTTGAACATAACGGTTTATGTAGCTGTATAATAGTGGAACTTGCCTCGATGGAGAAATATCCTCGATCGACATAATCCCCAAGGAACAAATAGGTTGTATTTGCCGGGTCACCTCCCACTTCAAAGAGCTTCATAAGATCATAGTATTGTCCATGAACATCTCCGCAAACTGCGACAAACAGATGTGAGAACATGAACCTTGTACCATATGCCAGTTAAGTCAGACAAAGCACACTTTACCTGTAATAGGGGCACCAACTTCAAGAAGATTTGGTTCCTTGCGCAAGATGTCAGTTCCTTTTTCGATGATATAAAGAGCTTGTTCTTCTGTGAGGCGGCCCTCACGATAAAAATGATTTTTTAGAAAGGCGATATCGGGGAGACCAACTCTTTCCTTGGACCAGAATTGCTCATCAGTTGGTACCATCACAGCAGGAGCCTGCACCTCTGTTGATATAATGTCAATAAAACCACGATTATAAAACGATCATCACTACATGCATAATTGATGCAACGAAAGTAGTCGCGAGATCATCCAATCTATTGAGGCTGAGCTACTTGCCTTTGACGACACGTTCTTGCGTGCTAACAACTCTACCGTCGTCCATGGTATGTTGAGTGAAATCAATAGTGGGAATTTGAGGTTGATTTTGTAATCTTCTTAGAGCTGCTGATTCTTCCATGCTGTAGAGTTAAAAGGTGAAACAGCCTCCCAGAACCGAAGGCACCATAACCGCCTGTTTAGGACGAGGGTTAGGGCTAGCTTACTGCTTGCAGAAAAATCTTGGGTCCGGAGTTTCCTCGATGTCGCATTGACGTCAAAACGAATAAAAGAAAAATTACCAGGTTGCAAGATTTTGGCCCGAGACACATGGGAATAACATATTGTGCTGTAAAGCAATGTAAAAAAATAATACTTGTCTTGTCGAGAAGTTGTTTTTTAAGTATAAAACTCATTACTTTATGTGCAAAATGATGCGCGCCACTTGCTTCATGCTGTAATAAAGGCTGAAGACACGTGTTGATTGAAAATGACTAGTCGCCATATTTTATTTCGTCTCATAACAGCTTTCCTACTTTTTATCCTTTGTTCAGTGACGAAATGTCGACAACAAAACTGCCCAGTACTAGCCACACTGGCCAAGACTTACAAAGCGCTCTGGCGTATGAATTTGTGAAGAACTCTTTTAAAGTCATTAGCACCATTTTTTTTCGAGAGATCCGAACAAGTGGTGTTCACCAAGTTCCAACAGACAGGCCTTGTATTTTCATAGTCGCGCCACATGCGAACCAGGTAAGGAGCGGGGCGAACATAAGATAATGCGGTCATTTATGGCGTGAGCAGGATTTTTGATCTGAGTTTGCTTCCACAAGTTCGTTGATCCAGGCATGGTTATGATAACCTCGCCTGTACAGTTCAGCCCTTTGATGGCAGCTTCACAATTCAAAAGGCATATCATTGGTACAGCAGCTCGCTTATTGAATGCAAGTAAGTTAATTTCGGTTTTTTATTTTGAAAACCTCGAGTATCTGGCTGATTACTATTCATAGTCCCCGTCATTCGTCCGCAAGATCTCGCAAGTGCCGGTGCCGGATCAGTACGACTTTCTTCTGATAGCTTGGAAATTTTAGAAGGAATTGATACCAAGTTCAAAGAGCAAGTCCACCCTAAAGATCTCGTCTCTATCAACAAAACCTTGAAGGTGCAGGTCGAAGAAGTTATGAGCGACTCTAGAGCACGTTTGGCTACTCCTGTGCCAGAGGCAGATGCTTCAATTCTACGAAAAGATGAAGGGGTCAAATATAAGATTGTTCCACACGTTAATCAACATGATCTGTTTGATAAAGTGCACGATTCACTTGGACAAAGTAGATCCATTGTCATTTTTCCCGAGGGAGGCAGTCATGATCGACTGGAACTTTTACCTTTGAAAGGTGGGTGTTCTTTTATAAATACTAATTTGGTAACACTTTCGGAAACAAAAAGGGATCTAATCGTCGTATGGGATGTAAGTTGGCTTCGCATTGATGGCATTAGGAGCTATGGCGAAGTACCCGGACCTTGATCTCAAGATCGTTCCTGTTGGCTTAAACTATTTCCATCCTCATCGCTTTCGCTCAAGAGCCGTCGTGTCCTATGGGGCACCCATCAGCATAGACAGAAAGTTGGTAGAAGATTTCAAGCTTGGTGGAGAACAAAAAAGAGAGGCTACATCTAAATTGCTGAACTTGGGGCGAGAAGGACTGAAGAGTGTGACCGTAAATGCTCCTGATTATGATGCACTTCTTGTTATTCAAGCAGCTCGACGCCTATACAGGCCCGCCCATAGAAAATTGCGCTTGGAGCAAGTTGTGGAGCTCAACCGCAGATTCTTAATCGGCTGGACTCAGTTTAAAGATGATCCTAGAGTCATTGAGTTGGCACGCAAAATCCGTGCCTATAATCAAACTCTCAAATATTTTGGTGTACGGGATCATCAAGTTGAAAAGACATCTACTGCAACTTTAAATGCTGCCAAAACATTGTTTACTCGACTTCTCCAATTGGCACTTTTGGCCTCCATTGGCCTGCCTGCGTATGTGATAGTCTTGGTTACGACTGGCGTTACTTTGTCCCGTACTAATGAAAAGTCTAATGAATCTTTACTAGTACCATTTTAAATTCTCCTATCATCCTACTGGCAATTTATATCAGCCAAATCAAGCAGAAAGGTAAGAGATTGTTTATGGCGTCCGGTCAGAGACGGAGATATTCAATAGCATGTGCCGCATTTTGTAGAGGCTCTAGCGAATTCTTCTGTAAAAATCGCTGCTCGTGACGTATTAGCAACCTGGAAGATTCTCGTGGCCATTGTCTTCGCGCCTTTATTATTCTTGTTTTATTCTGTGGTCCTGGTGTATGTTGTGAGCATCAGATACCCATATCTTAATGTTGGATACCTCATATTGATAACACTTGGGGCTTGGATTATACAACCAATTGTGTATTTTTCAATTCTTCGTTTGACGGAAAATGGAATTGACATATACAAGTAAGTTCTCGTAGATTCGGTTGGATTATAGTAGGCAAATCTGACGTGATTTGGTTTAGATCTCTAGGACCAGTCTTCTTAGCCGTCTCTGACCCTGATGCTGCGAAAGGGCTTCGAATTATGCGAGAAAAGTTGTCAGAAGATATTACCAGCTTTGTGGATGAAGCTGGCCCACAAGCTTTGGAAGATTTTGACCCTACCAGGCTTGAGCGCGAGGCTACGAAAGACGACTCTTCGAGTACTAGCAGTAAATCAAGCTCTGGCTTTGGGTTACTTTCCGGTGCCAATTGGCTGGACGACAAGTGGTTATTCCAGGCCATTGGTGGAGACTCTGATGAGTCTGATTCTGGGAATTAATGAGTACCTATGCTTTGTATGCATCTATCATCCACACACACCTTTACCAATAAAACACTAGCTTGCATTCAAGACCTTTACTGGTGTATTACAGTGATAATACTTATCTAATGATCTTTATCTGGAATTTTAAACATTATATATTACATTACATGAAGCTTAGTTTTGTTTCTGGGATTGATTAAATGTAGGTTTTCGGAATTATGTTATTTGTAAGAGGGGTTTTTTTTTACAATTACTTCTATTCATAGAGAGAGCCCGAACCAGTGGTTTCTCCCATGCCCTGAATGCTTTGGAACAAAAGTGGCATGCAATTCTGATCTAATAACACAAGTAATGGTTAGGATCAAAGCGAGTTCTGATAATCATCAATGGGGAAGATAAGATGTACCCAAAATATAATTAGAATCAGCGCAGTCTGCAAACCAGTCTGCCGGCGCACCGTTTGTCAACGAAAGGGCATTTGAGGTTGTGACTGTAGCAGCAGTCGTAGTTGCATCACCCTCGTGCGTTGATTTCAAGTGATGGATTCCCAGATAGTTCTCATTATCACAAGAACCTAAAGGAATCTGTAACTGCCATGGTTGAGTGGAAGATGCCGTAGTTGCTGTGGAATCGCTTTCGGCATCGTCAGATGTCATATTTGGATTAATTGGAGATTCTTTACTGTTTGCGAGGTACATTGAGTTTCCTGCCGCATTGTAGCTCATGGGCTGAAAAGCCCAATCACAGTCTGCTGACCAGTCACTTATATTACTGGAAGAGTTATCGGAAGCCAATGATGGAGTGAAAGCATCTTGTTCTTGCGATATTAACTTGTAGGCGGATTCAGTTGTGGTAGAAGTAGCCGAAGCCGATCGACTAAGGCCAGCTTCGCTCAAGCTTTTGGCACTTGGAGAATCCCCATTTGTTGAAGCAGAACTCTCACTAACGTTAGGAGAGTTAGTGCTTTTGCCATCCTTCTTCACCTTTGCTCGGCGGTTCTGGAACCAGATTTGGACTGTTCGGGGGCTCATGTTCAAGCGTTCAGCCAACATCTTGCGAACTAGTGCGTTAGGCTTGGACGTTCGTTCAAAGATGTCATTCAATAGGCTCGTCTCTTCTTGAGTGAGACGGCGCCTTCTTTTGACACCTCGATCTATATTCAAATTGCCGTACTGCATGTCGTTCATATTGGCTGTTGCAGCAGCAGCGGCAGCAGCGGCAGCGGCTCCAAAATCGTAGATTAAATTATTGTTGGCTCCACAATGAACATTAGGAGGAATTGGAGGTAAAGATGAATTATGAGCATGATAAGATTGCTTCATAAGTTGCTGGGGTCGATTACCAGCGCGGGACATTAGATTGACGTTCTCTCCATAGAGATGCTGTTCATGACGATAACCGGAAGGTACTGAACGAGCTTGCTGAGATGTGAAAATAGGTATGTAGGGTGAATACATTATGTCAAGTGTATGATGAATAAGTAATGGAATATGTAGTAATGCTGAACAAATTATATAGGTGATAGAGATATTTTATAGATACAATTACTTTGTCTATACAGAGCAGAAATATTTGATCAAAGACAGAATTTCTGTGTAAGCGAAAAGATAAAAAGAGAAGGAATATATTGCTCAAATTTGTATTGGTCAAGAACTACAAAACATCGATCACACGGAACGTCGTCATTAATCAACATTTGGAACGAGTCGTGCCCGTACGGTGGGGTAGGTAGAGGAGAAAAAAAATAGCACGATTAGATATCAAATATCAAATGCAACGGCGCACGCCAGATGTGCCAAAACGCTCCGTCTTGATCTAGCTCTGCTTCAAATTACAAGATGACACCGGAGCACAAGCGCTACATCATTGCATACTTTCAAAACCCTGAAACGGCGGCTGGATGACTCAATAAATCGCATACTCACTCAATCAGTGAACGACAGTGATAGAAGGAAAACTGGCGAAACCAATCGCTTGGACCCTGGGCAGACCAGATTGAAATTGCCACATGGTTGCTGTAGTGCTGTCAAATTAAAAAATACTCGAGTCAGTCACTTCGGGAAAAACCGACGGTTACGTATGAAAAACATCAGCTGCATGTGTTGGCTACTGACGGTATCCCAAAGATTTCAAGTTAATCCCCTTACGAACTTGCGTATCTAACAACCAGATACCGCATAAGGCGCCTGGCTTAATTGATTTCGGGCAATGAGATTGGCCTGCCGCCGTTTTCCAAATCGTAATATGGACGTCTTGGTGGTGTGGGAGTTTTTTTACAAGGACCATTGCTTCGTATCCAAATTCATTTTGAACTTAGCCAAGCAGCACATATTGGCTGTGTAAGGCTGACGGAAGAGATAGACATGAATTTTACGAAAGGCATTTTTACCACAAAGAAAGCCAGCCTCATCAGCTAAAGTCTTTTCTTGCTCTGTGAGCATGGTCATATTGCACTTCAAAGAGAGATATTTAGCAGCATCAGTCTGATATTCTATTAATAAAATATGGCGGAGGTCGTAGACTGAACGACATAACCCATTATACGAGTCATGGATTCTGGAATTGTTTCCAAGTTTATTTCGAGAGTGTTTTATATTTTTATTTGTTGTTGCAATAAACTCTATCATCTCTCGAGCACTATATACACAATAATGGGTGGGTAGGTGTGGACAATTCTCAGGATCCATAATTCGTATAATGACTTATGGCGTTCGGTTTAATCAACGAAGTGAAATCACCATGAGACTTCGAGGACAGGCTATGATAGTTATTGAATATCGCCTCCGACGACTAATGCCCGTGTGCTACCACCGCGTCCTCAATGCGTCTGCTAAGACTGCACAAGCCACTTCAAGAGCTCGGAATCGTAGACGCGCGCGTGATGGATCCTGCGATAGCAGGGCGTGATAGCGTTCGCCAAGTTACTGATTCTTTGTGCGTAGATCAGATGGTGACAATCACTGATGGATAGCATCAAATAGTGAATCGTAACATGAGATAAAACCAGGTGAGGAAAACGACAAGGTGGTAGGCGTGGCGCTTTATGTACGATCTGAACGCAGCCATGGGACACAGGTGGACTTGGGAGTGACTGTGGATGACCACAGTCGTCTTGATCCGTTGTCCCAATTGTTTCTTTTTAGGACAGACAATCATCAGAGACATGGAGTCGGTTTCAGAGGTCCAATCACTCTCCTCCAGATTGACCCGTTCGATATCGGAGGGACGGAATAATCCACAGAGGCCAAGGAGCCAACAGAGTTTGCTTAACTCTGCCAACGGCATAGCGTCGTTGGAACCCAATTGTTCAAGATACACTATCTGTCTTGGAGTGCTTGTACAGGTTCGGGAGTGCAGTCCCTGCTCGCAAAGGCGGTGGATGGGTGAATGGGATCTTGTATGCCGTAGAGATGACTAACCGAACCCATTTCTCGTCGGACAGTCGTTGCCAGGCGTGTTGAAAAAGTTGGAGGCGACCGCCTACTGGCGGTTCTCCGGTCGTTTCCCCCTGTCTCTGGGGTGTGAGCCTTGGTGAAAACCTTGGCGATTGTTCCATTGATTTGGCGGATGTAAGACTAGAGAATTCGACTTAGATTTGTCAGTTGGCGTGAAGGGACCTAGGAATTGCGCTTTTACTTTGCGTCGACGAGCGCCTGTAGGGCGTCCCACCTGGGAGACCGATTTTTGAGATTGATCTGATCCAGGAGTTCCTTGGGATCCAACAATAGTGGAGGTGCTGAGTCCACCAGTTTGGGTATCTGACCCGAGATCCCGGCACCGCGAAACATGTTTTCGATTCGCAGCTGGGTAATGTGGGACGCGGAATCTGCCAGCTATGTATGTACCACATTGACGAATTCGACGGCGTCTTGATATTGAACGGATCCTGCCTGGAGAATCCTGTGGAGGAAGGAGTCCAATGGGCGAGTGATACCCGAAAGTCTGAATTGGAGGTCAGAAACTTGGTAATCGATTCGTTTGGAGTCTGGTCCAGATTAATGGTGTTGACAGAAAACGGTGTGTAGTTACAGTCGACGATTCGCGGGCAATATGCCAGGAAACGTCTTCGCTCCACTTCCAGTGACAGGCTTCGAAAGGAATCCTGTTGGAAATCGGGCAAGGCTGGGTGGAATTCCGGGTAGGTGATGGGTAGGTGATGAGTTCCGTTTCAGGGGAGCGTTCCACAATAAACTGATCTGGAACCGAGGATGTGTCCATGGTAGTTTGCTGTAAGCGCCCCTCCAATTGGGCCATGCGCTCAGCCATAATGGCCATGGTTTCTATGAGGGCAATATGGTTTTGGATAGTTTCATTAGACATATCAAATTGCTCGCAGATAGTGTACCAGTGTCGAGAGAAAGATGATGGAGTTTATTGCATTAACAATAAATACTTTTTAAAAGACTCTCGAAATAAACTCAGAAAATGGTAACACAGTCCCAGGATCCACTTGACGAAGTATAATACCTGTTAGATCAAAACTTTGCTAGGTCGAAAACTTGTTCGAAAAGCTGCATATTTCCATCATATCATTAAGAGGTCCTGGTATTGACAGAAGAGCTTTTATGGACTTAGCGTTCAAATGTACGAATCGCCGGCGCATTGATGGAATAGGTCAAAGCAAACAGTTTTGGCAGAGTTCGTGTTACGCTGCGATGTGACGGTCTCTGATTTGGACTAAGCAAGAGATCTAGCCATTGAGTATCCCAAAAGTGTTAATTCGTACAGGGACAGCATATATATTTGAGTGCTGAAACAAAGGCTCCTGGTGTGGACGAACTTTTGGTTGAAGTAGAGGCTCCTTTGGCGTAACTGTAAACTGGTCATAGACAACTAGTCTGCAGGCAGCGCACAGTATCATGAGCCAATCAGAGGAATAGAAATGTAGCAGAACTTGAGAAAGCGAGAGATGAGAGTGCTTATGCCGACGAGTAGAATACCAGCAAGCACTGTCCTTCCTGCTCAGAGAAAAGCCTCAAAACCTTTAAAAGGTTGGCCAATCCGAGACCGTTGGCGACGCGAAGAAATTCGACAGTACTTTGCAATGGACTGCTAAGATGCCTATATCAAAGTTGTATGCAGCTTGCAAAGTACTCGTCTTTACAACCATGATGTCGCCGCAGTTTGCAACTTTCGCCACATACTGCAAGGTCTCAGAGTGCATGGAACCAAACCACTCCGCATTCGTCGACCTCGACATTAGCTTTCAACACTTCCGCGTTAGCTATTGCTAACGCAACCCAAGATGCCGGTAAAATCACTTCAATTGCATTCAGAACGAAATTAAAATTATGAACTTGACGCGAAGTCTGTCTTCGCGTCTGCTAATCTTGATAGGAAATCCGGTAACGCCCAAATTGCATAGGAAGTCCAAAATGGTAATGCTCCGCCACACGGTGTGTGCACGGGATATGATCCCTCGATTTCCAAGGGTATAAATACGATGTTAACGACGCCTTACTGCAACTGCTTTTAACTTTCTAAATACTGTCGAATAATGTCCAAACCATTGGTAGCAATTTGTGGAGCAACAGGGTAAGGCCTGCTTTTCTTCACATTATCCGTTTTTGGTAGCCTGCTTACATATTTACAACTTGTCGTTCTGTAGAGTACAAGGCAAGCAAGATTTCTATCATACACTTCATTAATCAGATTTGAGTCCGATAGATAACCTTTCTGTATCTTATAGGTGGATCTGTGGTTGAATCTTTGTTGCAATCTGGAGAATATCGTATCAGAGGGTATGTGTCTTCCGTAAAAGCAACCTGCTGATACTTTGTTAGTGTACTCAATTGAGTTTGCCAGACTTACTCGCAATGTCTCTTCGGATAAATCTAAGGCTCTGGAAGCAAAGGGCGTTGAAATGGTGCAGGCTGATCTCAACGATAAAGATTCACTTAAGCGCGCCTTCGAGGGTGCTGATATCGTATATGGTGTCACCAACTTTTGGGATCCTGAAGTATTGAAGAATCCAAGTCTCGAAGCAAAGCAAGGTAAAACTCTAGCTGATGCTGCCAAAGAAAGTCAAGTGAAATGGATGCTCTGGAGCTCGCTTTCTAACTGTACAAAGGAGAGTGGCGGGAAAATCAAACATGTTGTCCATTTTGATGGTAATATACTATTTCATTGCTGCCGCTTCACTACTTCTTGAGAAGTCTTATTCACTCCGAACACATCAAGACATTGACTAATTTTTGTTTTCTCATCTGTATTACAGGCAAGAATGATGTTGAAGAGTATATTAATTCTATGGGCTTACCTGCTACTTTCATTTATGTTGGATGTTATATGAGCAACTTTGGATCTTTGCTTCCCATTGTTCCCAATGACGATGGATCGCAAACTCTGACCTTGCCTGAAGTCAAGGAAGATACAGTCTTGGATTTGGTGGATACAGCTGCCGATACCGGTCGAATTGTCAGAGCAGTTTTGGAAAATAAAGATAAATATGTTGGCCAAAAGGTACCAGTTGTTGGCGACCGCTTGACCATGAAACAGATTGCGGATACATTTACTAAAGGTTAGGATGAGACCTCACAATACAACTTATTTTCACACTTCATATTAACATACTGTGTATTTTAGTAACTGGGAAACCCACAAAGTATCAGACCATGTCGCAAGATGCACTTGAAAAACAATTCACTTACTTAAACAATGATGAGTTCCTTGATATGTTGCGTTGGTTCCGCGATTTTGGCTATTATGGAAACCTCTATGGCCCCAACGGATCAGGATCTCTGGAAGCTGCTAGCGCAACCGGTGTTCACGCAACTACCTTCGAGGAGTTTCTGAAAAAGAATGCAAACTAAGCTGAGCTTGGAAAGGACTCGGACTTTGTGGGCTTTCTTATAGGCGGCATGATACATATCAGGAGCGTTTATGAAATTTTATAAGAGCACTCATAACAAATGATATGAATAAAATGCTTTCAAACATCGAACTTACCTTAAGCATCACAGGTTATCAATTTACAAAGTAGAATAGCAAAGGTTCTTCGCTGGTCATTGAGTCGCAAGCTTCTGCTTCTGGGATATCAAGTGATCAACACATATGTACTCAGGTTTTATTTAATATGAGCGGTATTGGTATAATCTGATAACTCAATATGGAACTACATAGGAAGCAGGATTATGATGCTTAGGGGATAATTTCTATACTGGGTTCAATGTTGTTCCACTGCATGAATATTGCGATGGATTATAGCAAGCGGTGCCTGTAGGAAGTAGGTATTTGTTAGCGAAACCGATAGTATTCACTGTCTTTAAGCATTTAATAGTTACCACATAGTTCATCTCCGGCAGGGCAAAGTGTGTTTCCGTTGATGCAAGTATATTGCGCTGGGTTGTAGCAAGCTGCCCCACAGGCACTAAGTCCAGATCCACAAGATCCTGAACCAGTTGAACCCCCACTACCGGCGGTAGTAGTAGTAGAAGTTACAGGGGGAGGAGTGGAAGAGCCCGATGGACACCAAGTGATAGTATAACCGGTGGCAGTACCCGATGGGCAGGTGTAAGTGCTCGTGCTATCATCATAAGCAAAACCTAAAGAACGATTACATTAGCGGACTTATTATATCGCTAGTCAAGTCCCTATAACATACTGTATGCATCAGGGCAAGCGCTCTTGATCATTGGAGCATAGGGACCGCCATTACAGGTTGCAGCTGAGTTGTAAGCACCAGTGCAACAGTATTGGGCCTCGTTATAGTGAGAACAATCACTCTGGCAAGCAAGAAGATCACCCTGGGTTGTCAATACGGTCAAATCGCTAGGGCAAGTAGGCAATGTCTTGCAAATAGGGGAACCACAAATGTATTGAGTTGATCCTTGGGAAGCACCAATTGGTTGAATTTCAATAGGCAAATTGTAGCCGTCAACCATAGAAAGATCGTAATAATCTTGGTCTCCGGAGCCCTCAAAAGTAAATTCAGCCAAACTGGCTGGATTGGGAGTTCCAGGCACACCACATTGTTGGTTGTTGGATTGTTCGCTTGCTTGATCACAATCGATACGTGCCCATGTACGGCCAGCCCAGTTAGCAGCCAAGCTAACAGTTGTAGAGCTTCCGGAACTGATTGTGTAGAAACTTGCAGTAGATTGACCATTTTGCAAGACACCAGCTTCAATGGTTTTGCTGCAAAGATTCTTGAGAACAAAGTTCTTGGCATGGGCGACCTCTGCTAGGAGAACAGCAGATGCAATCAAGGAAAGAGTAGCGCGCATGTTGAAATGATGCTTCTTGATAATCAAAAAGTGATATATCAAACGGACTAAGGATTGAAGCTGTCTATTTATATTACATTTCTTTTTGCGACGGATCGTTCCAAGACCGCTATGGACTGTAGTACTCGGCGGGAAAGCAGGGAGCCGCTCACTTTGTAAAGCCTACATGCACATCTATTGACATTGCGAACCCCAGATAGGTGCGGCCTACATCATTTACGGGTTTTCTTTTGGTTGTATTACACACTGAAGAACACCAGATTAAACCATTTCCAGCATTGTATCACTACCCACTAATTTCGCACGAAAATACAGGGTCCCAATTTTCAATGATCTGTAGACAGCTTTCAGGTAACTAACGGTATCTAGTTACTATGAATTGCGTAAATAATCATGGTAACCACTTGTCTGTTTGTAGTAACAGAGGTACTGCGAAAATATTATGATGCAGACTCGATGCTAGAACAATGTCTTGGAGCTAGTGCAACGTGGGTTTCATAATGAACTCGGTACAGGTTACAGCTAGAGGCTTACAAACCTCCCTACTGGACCCGTATCCGTATAACGTGATCATCTTTGGTAAGCAAGCTGATGATCAGTGCATACAGAAGCATATGGTATTACCAGTACATAGAAACCTTAAAAGCAAAAAACTGAATATACTAACGGTTCTTCATATGTGTTAGCTATATTAGTGTAGTTACTATTATGATCGTGTATGTTACGGCTTTGTCACTATTCATTTGGCAGCAATAAGTGCGGAGCAATGACTTATCCCGCCAAGTTGTATGAATTGTGGCGCTTTCCCGTTACAAAGTGTTCCTGTGAACCTTCCAATAATATGCGTGTGGATGACCTCTTACGGTCAGTAAAATGAATTACGAAATTTAATTTTCCTACATCGCATGGTAGCCTCAACTATGTATATATAGAATTCAGGATCAACTATTTGCCTTGAAATTGTCCTTTTTCTTCTTGAAAAGTTCATTGAACCCTTCGGACTTGATACTGATATCAGAATGTAAAAATGTATAACAAACTTGAGCATTATTTATTGGTAAAATTCATTGTGATGATTAGGAGAAATACATCAGCAATCCAGTTGACGGTTTGTTATTGCAATTTCTGTTTTGAGAGTGCATATATTATACTTTGTCCACCGCCACCACATAAATAACTCCTGAAGCACAAATATTGACACTGCTGCCAGGAGTGCAAAGCTGCTTGTTGCATACTGGAGAAATATGACATGGCTTAACACATTAAATTAAAGAGTGCTGGAAGCATACCGTCCTGATATTCAACAAATGTAAATTTTACTTTCACTATTAAGTCGATTCACACAGTGCATACATTTCACAGTATGCACATGCGTCTAACTAATTTTATATATCAGCAATGCTGCATATGGCAAATAAGGCGGGAATAACTTGAATAGAAGTAAGTCAAGCAAACACTCTTACCATTAACTAACATATGAATAAGTGATATATTCTAATTCTTTAGCAGGTTTGCGGATTGTGAGGCAAACAATGGTTTGTAAGTATAGATAGCTTGAATATGGCAAATAATACGCAAGTGGATGCAGTGCAACGCTGCCATAGCAAATTTCAAACTAAACACCCGAAAGGCAAGCTGCTGATTTTTGTTGACTATCGGCCTGATGATTTCACATAGTCATCAAGTTTAGACTATGACTGATGCTCATATATAGCTCTAATTGAAGTCCATTAACCGAGCAATACTATAAACTTTTCAACAGAGTCTGTACAAACGCACTAACCACCAGTCACCAATGCTGAAAATTTCGGTTTACGAGCCTGAGGGCAAGAAAATTTAGGGCCGATAGGGGTTAAGGCAGACCAAATATAGAGAGATTCAAGGAATTATAGCCTAGTGTGGACGCCAAAATATCAGCAGGGTCCACATTGCTATAAATTGCAACATTACAACAAGTTTGTCACATTACACTTCATGCAGTTGCAAATGTCTTGGCGATTGCCGGATGTAATTAGAGTTATCCGAAGTATGAGTTTTGCCAAAAAGCTACGCCAAGGCACTGTGCAGAGGTTGGCTAAAGGTTATTGGATTGATTTATTCACTTCTAAGCTGATTGGCCGTTCCTACACTAAAGCACATATATTTAAAAATATTTAGATATAGCAGTGGTACTTATGGCGATTCGGTAGGAAAGAACTAAATCATCGTATCGTTCAAGTGCGCTAAATTTACATTCAATTGGTAGTGTTGCTCATTTGGTTGACGTCGCGTATCTTACAGATAACGATATATCTGATGTGATGCGAGGAATGGAAGCGGTATGTCACTCTGTAAATACACACTGCTTCGAATATGGAGACTAAAGTAATTATCTGTCAGTTTGGTGATATATGTGTGCTTCATATTGGAAATGACTACACTTTTATCTGTCACCGGCAGCTACTGCGGGACCATGTATTTGGGTTCAAAGAAATGGCGAATCCCCCACCCTATTATGTTTGTATAGATGAAGCCCTGCAATCTCCCGCAATGGTAAATTATCCTTAATTTTATCAGCCCAGTCTATGTGTAACATGATTTTGATATACGTCCCGAATAGCTAGATAGTTGTGCACCATTATGTGCTTTTATTCGAGATCAGCTACAACCCTTCGTTTTATCAAAAGACGATGTTCTCCGTTTTGAGAATACCCCAGCATGCATGATCAGTCTAGCGGGATGGCTCCTTGAATACCCAGTGATTTATGTCCAGTCTGGTGAAGGCTTTTTACCAGAGTGGAAATCACCTGCAGGTAATTCATTATCTGGTATCTCTTTGCTTGTAATTGAGGTCAGTATTCGTTTTGATCAAGAAAGGTAAGCCTCCGCTCCCCGATATCTCCATTAATGGGGATTCTTATCGCTATTTCCTTTTCATCTCCCTCAAATCTTATTCTTTTCTTCCTGCTCTTCATTTGTTTAGCCACCTCCATAGGATGATGAGTTTTAGTTATCCAGCTTGTCTTTTCAATGAGCAGCAGCAGCATCTCATTGATAGTCATTTGAGGCGGTGTATCAATTCCAGATGTGAAATGGCGAAAGGGAGATATGCATCGCTGGCGAGCAATATTTATTGTGATATTACCGTGAATCAGGAGTCGTTCGATAGAGTAGCTATGTGATGTTTACTATTAGCAAATGGGCGCAATCCAGCATATGTTACACAGTACAAGTGCAAGGTTCAAGATGAAACGTTTCTTTTACGGAAGTAGTTGGCTAAATAATTGTAACATTGGATATATCTTGTGTATGTGCGCGTTTTGGATTGTGGGGAGCGTCGGGAATTGTCGTAGTTATAACAAGGCTATGAGCACGGGCTTATCTTGGCCTATTTCGTTTTGGGCAAACCTATGCGAAAATACCTTCAATGAACAAGGTTGATCAAGAAAAATTTGTTTGCTCAGCTCGCTCAACTTACCCACGCAATGTGGCTCGTACTTCCGCAGTATGAACATGCTGGCGACGTGGGAGATTTATACATTCTACTTGTCAAAGACTGCTGGAAAGAATCTGCACGTCAAGATTATGGGCAAAAAAAGAAGATAATCTAATCGCCTAAGTTTGAAGGGTGGGGGAAAGAGTAGAAGAGAACAAATAAAGGACAAACACGAAAATGGGGCAGCTTTCTAGAGACAAAAAGTGGGTAAGCCATATTTATACATTCGGAACAACTTGCAGTAAGAAGGAACACACCTCTTACACGTCTGCATCTCACCTAATGCTTTTCTTTTCGGCTGTCGGTTCTCACGCAACATAGTCCCCCAAAGAACGAACTTCCTGTTTGTTGTCTGCCCAAGTTGGATGTAAGGGAAAACCCCAACTTCTTCAGTCCTAATTATGGGTAATGACTGTTGCAGGTGATGCTCAGGTCCTTTCGTTCTAGGAAATTGTCTGTTAATGGGGACAAATCTTAAAAAAGCCATGTTGTACTCAAAAACATTAGATCATCATTCCTCACCTTGAGGGTTTTGGTACTGTAATTTACTGCACACATCTTAAACCCAAACTGGCATCGGTTGCTTTCAATAGCACTCCTTGTTAATGATCGCTGAATTTTTCTATATTTCACCAAAGGGGTAATTCCCAATGGGCGCAACTTTGTGGGGTAACCGGCCGCAATGTTTGGACCACTTGCCATTTGTTGATGGTTGACGAACCATTGCTTTGCAAGAAAGTTTTAGTTTTCCTTTTTTACCTTTGTACAATCTCACCACCCCTATCCTTCCGAATAGAGGTTCAAAAGCAGCAGAATGTCACTTCTTGAATATATATCGGCCAAAGGTGATTGCAAGCTAACTCCAGCTATTTGCTGAAACATTTTTTTTCACGTTTGAGCAGATATTAGATGATGGGTCATAGTCGTTGGAACTTGATAATTGAGGGTCAGAAGAAAATTAGAATGGTTGCTTTTGCAATGATGAAGCATCTGAACTTTTACTTAGGCAAGTGCTTATTTACCTTTTCGCAACTTTTAAAAACCAAAGTTGTTAAAGGATATTCGTCATGCAAAATATGGTGACGATTCATACAATTTGTCAGGATTATACCATATAAAATGTAATTGATCACCCCTTTATCTCATTTCGTCATTACTTATTGCAAGAGTGCGCTATATTTCAGCATTAACAGAAAATAATGGAATTGGGAAACCGAGTCGGCAATTGGAATCCAGTGGCGCGCACTTTACGCCAGCAAATACCGTCTACTTGCAGCCGTTATTACAGAAGCCATGCTCGTCCTTACTGTAGACTAGATCGAAAGAAATACCGTACTACGCAACACTTCACATTCGCTAACTCTTGTCTTTTCTTCTCCATTATCATATACTCCTCCTACACTTTTAATGAAAATATCTGGAAAGCATTCACACTCGAACATACAATTTGACTAATTTTATCATCTTTCAGGCTTGATATAAATGCTTCACTGTTTTACTTTCAATGTTAGTAAAATTTATTATAAGGGAGAATGGAGAGCAGCAAGACCGTCATAGCAAATGAGCAATGCGGCGAAAAATTCACTCAGCTAATGGCAAAATTCAAGCCCAGCGTACCTCCACTTTCCCACGATTACACAACTTTCAACCGCTTTTTGCGCATACTTGGCTTTCCCTCCTTTGCTAATCACTACTCAAGCATGTTGCGGCAACGACTTTTTACTTCATTCATATGTGTTAGCTCCCAGCCTATTCGAGTAAAGCCTACTGGCCTCAGAATAGCTACCTGGAAACAATATGGTTATTGGTACTCAACTCAGATAGGTACGTTTATAACTCGCGTCTTAGGTGTCAAAATGCACGAAAAACGACAATGCGGTGCTAATTACCAGTACTTTAGAGCGTAAGCCATTGTTTGACAAGATCTTGATTGCAAACAGGTTAGTTTGATCAAT
Source organism: Umbelopsis sp. M5902 (assembly GCA_037039815.1). Taxonomy (NCBI): domain Eukaryota; kingdom Fungi; phylum Mucoromycota; class Umbelopsidomycetes; order Umbelopsidales; family Umbelopsidaceae; genus Umbelopsis; species Umbelopsis sp. M5902. The sequence continues at coordinate 612,298 of JAXQGL010000046.1, forward strand.
GTTTAAATCGAAATTGCGTGATTATTCGGTGTTCCTGATTTGTTTGGGCCGCTGTATGGCTGGATTCAACAGAGGAGAAATTGCTTGTCGTGTTATGCGGACTGCCAAGGATCTCGGCATCAAAACAGTGGCTGTATATAGCGAGGCTGATGCTAATGCTCAGCACGTCAAACTGGCGGACGAGGCGTATTTGATTGGACCTGCTGCTTCGGCTTTGAGTTACTTGGACACCGATAAAATTCTATCAGTCGCTAAAAGCAGCGGCGCTCAGGTAAGTAGGAGGCTTTGGTGATACCAGAAACAATAGCGTTGCTTACATGATTGGTGTATAGGCAATTCACCCCGGTTATGGATTTTTATCTGAAAATGCTGACTTTGCTGATCGCGTCCTTCAAGAGAACTTGGTGTTCATCGGTCCACCTGGCAGTGCTATGCGATCCATGGGATCCAAGAGCGAATCCAAATTTATCATGGAAAAGGCTGGAGTTCCTGTTGTTCCTGGATATCATGGTGAGAATCAAGACCCCAAGTTTCTCATGGAACAAGCTGACAAGATCGGATACCCTGTCTTAATTAAGGCTGTCAAAGGCGGTGGTGGCAAGGGAATGCGTATTGTCAACCGACCTGAAGAATTTTTGGAAATGCTGGAATCATCTAAACGTGAATCTATTAAGTCATTTGGCGACGATAAGGTGCTTGTTGAAAAATACTTGGTCCGCCCCCGTCATGTTGAAGTACAGGTCTTCGCTGATCATCATGGAAACACTGTACATCTTTTCGAGAGAGACTGTTCAGTTCAACGAAGACATCAAAAGGTTATTGAAGAAGCTCCAGCTCCTGGGTTGAGTGAAGCTATCAGAGCCGAACTCGGAAAGAAAGCTGTGGCGGCTGCACAAGCAGTAAATTATGTCAACGCTGGTACGGTCGAATTTATCATGGATAATATCGACAAGAAGTTCTACTTTATGGAAATGAACACTAGACTACAGGTATGAAAGAGTGATGAAGCCAAGATATTGGTACTGAGCCTAATTGTCTATCCATTTGACTAGGTGGAGCACCCTGTAACCGAGATGGTTACAAACACCGATTTGGTGCGATGGCAGTTGGAAGTCGCTGCTGGAAATGTCTTGCCTATGAAGCAGAAAGAGCTCAAATTAGCTGGCCATGCTTTTGAAGCTCGTATCTATGCTGAAAATCCCAATAAGTATGCAAACGTCATTGCAATCATCAGATAACTAGACCATTTAATGCTCATCGTGTTCTTTCCACTAGCAACTTCTTGCCGGATACTGGTCCGCTTTTGCATGTTAACACTCCTGAAGTCTCTAAAAACGTTCGTTTGGAGACTGGATTCATCCAAGGCGATGAAGTCAGCGTTCATTACGATCCCATGATCGCCAAGCTCGTTGTCCGTGGCGAAGACCGTAACGATGCTTTGAGAGTTTTAAAGCGAGCTCTTGACACCTACAACGTAAGTTTGAATGATACTACATATTGCTCGGGTTATACATTGGGTAACCAATGATATTTTTCTTTTAGATTGTGGGTCTGAACACCAACATTAGTTTCATCAAGACCGTGGCAGAACATCCCGAGTTTATCAAAGGAGAGGTCGAAACAGGCTTTATCCAACAGTATGAAGGTGACTTATTGAAGAAAACTGCTGGCGCTGATATTAACCCTACCACTTTGGCTTTGGCCGCTCAAGCCATTGCCGTCAAGGAGAAGACAGGACAAGCAATCAACCCCAACGACCCTTTCAACCCTTGGGCCACTCTCCAACATCCTTTCCGCGTCAACGGAGGTACCTCTAGAACAATCTCTCTGCAGGCTGGTAGCGATAAGGCCGAATATGATGTGATTTTGGACAGTGAGCCACACGCCTACCCCAAATTGAGCAACATCCGCATCGTTGATGCCAAGTCTAAGAAAGAAGTATTACAATTGAAGAGCGATGATCCTACCATTGATGAAAACGGAATGTTGATTGCTACCTTAGACGGTCGCCGTTACAAAGTCAATGCAGTTATTGAAGGAGACAACATTGATGTCTTTGAGGAGGTGAGTTGTTGGAAATCGATATGATAGGGCATCTTTTGAATCTTTAACTGAATTTCATTCGAAATGTTTAAAGCATGGAAGGACCACTTTTACTATCCCAACACCATCATATCTCACAGCCGGAGCAGCTGACGCAGTCGGTTCCGTCAAGACTCCTATGCCCTGCAAGATCTCCCAGGTTCTTGTCAAGCCTGGCGATAAGGTTGAAAAGGACGCTCCTCTTATCATTTTGGAAGCTATGAAGATGGAGCATATCATCAGATCGCCCTTCTCAGGAACAATTGATCAAGTGCTTTATGCACTTGGAGACATGGTTGCCGAGAACAAAAGCTTGGTCACTTTTGCTGACAACAAACAGTAGATAAGATCAAAAAGTCATATAAACAAGTAGACGTTTCCTTCACCTTAAAGCGATATCAGCAGAGTGTATGCTGTTCATTTTATTGCCATTTCATTCTCTTAGCTTCAAAATAAACATAGTTATCTTTAAACATAATTATCTTCCCATGTTGCTTGTAATGTTAGACCGATAGACCTTTTTCCATTCTGACAGCTTCTACCGTGGCCGCGATCAATTTTAGAGATCGACGATCGGGCCCAATGTGCCAACGATAACTGTTCATACAATATCCAAATCCGAGTTTAAGCTTTTCGTTCCAGTAAAAGGCGCTGCCTCCGGCTCCCTAATACATAAATTTGGAGGTCAGAAGATCTCAAATTGCATACCGATGAAGCTAGTTCGATACTTACGATCCATCCAGTGAAGGTAGTATTGGCTACTTCAAATTGCCCAAAGCCACCTACAGTCATAGGTACATCCCATTTGAGCGCTAGATCAAAGTCGTAAAGGTCGGTTTTAGTAGCCAAATCGTAGGTTTCTTCAGGTATCAAAACGGGTTCGCCGGCTTCGGTGGGCTGGCCACGGTTTGCCATTATACTAGCGATCTTTGCAATCTATTCCATATTAAATACGTGAATAGGTATATTGCTTTGGTAGAAAGTTACTTAATTATGAATCTAGGATATGAAAGCAAAAACTTACCGAGCGAGCATTTGTGAAGCCTGTGGTAGCGGGGTTCTCATGTTTTCTAGCTACAGGATCATAATGTCCATCGACGTCACGCCCATCCGGGGCAGTGAGAAGAAAAGTTTTGTATCCTGGGCTTGATTTATCTTGAATCCCTAAATAACACTCTTGAAGTGGCTCCGCTGGAGTATATAACCAGGCTGGCGTGATAGCACGTACAATCAAACGATAAAGTGAGGCGTGATAGGGTTTGGCAATGCGATCATCCAGGTCAGGACTAGGACTGAGATGCCAGTCTACACCATAAGGCCCATTTATTTCTTGGCTCACAATTTGCCCCACGGTTCGATGTTGCGGGTCGGCGCGGCGAACAATTTCATTCACATACCATCCTACAGTATAAGCATGGTAAGCACGAGTCTTAGTTCCATTGAAATTATGTGGCTGCTTGGCAAGTTTTTCTGAGAATTTATCCACATCTTTCTGGTGCTCAAGCGATACTGGTTCATCTAACCAGGTCACACCTCCAGCATGCTCCATCTAAGTGCAATCGTTTGATACTGAGTCATATTTGTAGTTCTTACTGACTTTTGAGTGACTACTTACTAGATCCTTGAGTGTAACGTCTTGTTTATTCCCTTGTGCGAATTCCGGCCAATAAGTTGAAATTTTCTCCGAGTACGATAGTCTGCCTTGAGCTACAAGTCTAGCGACTACAATACTAGCCTGTAACGGGATGGCAGTTTGTCAGGACTTCTTCAGTAGTGCACGATTTCAAGTACTAGTTCAAACAAGCAAGAAGCGCATTTAGCTTACCATAACTTTGGTGCAAGAAAAGACTATTGCCAATGTCTCATTCGTATACGGCTTGCCAGCTTCGCGGTCACTATAGCCTCCAACAAGATCAACTTTGAGTTCTCCATCAACGTATACTGCCACAGCAGCGCCAACATCGTCGCCTTTGGCGAAATTGTCTTCAAAAAGGGGTTTGATCTTAGCATAATTGGGCGCCACAAAGCCTGAGGAAATCGCCACGGGGCAGTTTAGGTTCAATACAGCACAGGAGTATGGGGTAAAATCATTTTTATCCAAGACTCTAAATGCCACCCAAGCTATAACAGGGAGGAGAAAAACGCTTGTTCGAGTCATGAAAGAAAGAAGCAAGAACAAAGAAGTAAAGAGTGGCTAAGTCGGTGCAAGATGCAGTCATCGAAACCAAAAGTTGTGTAACCTCTGATTATACCGAGCCACTTTTTGGGCTTTCTGTTTTTGAAGGAAAGCAAGCTCGGGCATAACTGTTGAGATTTCATGACCCTGAAAAGCAGGTGAGATTGCCTTTTTGGACAGAGTGAGCCAGAAGTTGCCATCAAAGAAATCATAGCAGTAAATGTACCCAACAGAAAGGTTTTTATTTTCAAATGTTACACAGAAGATGTCGGAAGATAGCTGGATATCAGATGAGAAGAACTCATTACGAGAACAAATGCTTGCATTAGGCATGAGAAAATTTTGCTAAAAGTTTACACACAGTTCTGCTCTTTTACTGAGTCTTCTTGGGAGTGTTAGCAGCACCGCTTACACGAGTACTAATTTGCTGATAGGCATCGTTGGCATGCTTTTGTGCTAAATCACGAGCCATTTGAGCCTTCTCATTAAGGAGCACGGTTGCCTGGTTGACACGTGCATCGACCAAATCTTGATGTCGGTAGTACAACTTGGGCAAAGTGAAAACAAGGCCAAGACTGAGGCCAACAATCCAACGGCTTGGCAAATACTTTGCTACAGTCCAAAGAATGTAAAAACTACACAAATACTTGAGAGATCGCTTGTTGTCATCAATCAAAACAATCTTAGCACCTTCGTTAGCAATGACCTCGGCAGCATCGACAAGAGTGTTGGACAACCGAGTGACGCGAGTGCGAGACAATGGATGGGATGGGTTTTGCAAACGATTGCGGTGAGGGTTGGCAGTGGCGTTGTTAATTTCAGCGGTGTTAGAAGCAAAGAGTTTTTGGCCTTGGACATGGGCGTTAACAAACACCCAGTTGATACCGATGGCTAATGTAGCAATGGCGGCAAAAATTTGGAGCAATGAATAGTGTTGTGTGATGATGAGGCCAAGCAATGATCCTATCAAATAGATGGCAGTCTTTGGTGGATTATGCCACATAACCAAATTCCAGAAACGTGCTTGGACATACTGGGTCGGATCTACATTGCTTCTCAGTTAGCTTTTCCCATCTTGGCGTCGATAAAATAATAACAATAGCAAACTCATACCTTGTTCAAAACTGACTGGTGGTTCAGCGGCTAATAATAATAAACATGGTGAGTAAATATAATTATAAACTGTCTGCTTCCCATATTTTTTTTTATATAGCCCCCATTTTACACGTAGCCAGTGTTTCCCTCTACCACGTCATTTCAACTATGCAAGTCGCTACTCTAATGCTACGTTCCCGAATTTTCATCACCGACCATCGTGGTCCAGTGATAGCACGCGACTTTCCGAGCACAACTCTTCTCGGTGCTGCGACCACGTAACTTATCTCTACAATCAGAAACACAAACCCACGAAAATTCTCACTTACGTTGCAAATCTTTTTGGATCTGGCTGCTGAGAGATGGCTCAGCTTTGGGGACGACGGGAGGAAGTTCCATCTTTTCTGAGAGACCAGCTGAACCGGCTGAGCCATTTGTACCAAGAGTTGGCTGCGATGGGACTGCAGTGCTCAACGGCGGCTCCTTCGTAGTAGACATGTCTGGAACGGTGGCCTCACTGGATGGCTGAGTGTCTTTCGGTTCGGGGAAGTTCTGGCTCACAGCAGAAGGATTTGGGTGAAGATCTGGATGAGAAAATGCTTGTTGTTCGTCCATATTGCTGATAAGGGAAGAAACGGAAAAAGAGTGAAATCCTCCTCTGCTAAGCAACCTCACCACATATTTTTAAGTGAAAAAAAGTTAACGTCATTGTTGACCGTGGCGGCGGTTAAAAATAATGAGTCGAACTCTGCCAATTTTGGTTATACTTTTAATGAGCTCAAAAATATGACATCGACTTTATGTTGAAGTTAATTTGTTTATATACGGTGCATTGACAGTAAGCAAGAAAGAGTAGTTTGAAAATAAAAAAAGTGAGAGTATTGTAAAGAGAGAAGGCGATATAGCCAACAGAGAGACAGAGACATGCAAGGTTTTAGAAGGGGAGAAAATGCAGAATTCGGGTCAAAGGTCAAAGGATGTAAAGGTCGGAGGGTATGGAGAATTTGGTAGTGTAGTCAAATGGAAAGTCCACATAGACATGATTAAAATCAGCTCAAGATTGGCAGAAACTGTTTAAGCATGGTCAGCAAAACAAAATAAGCACACTCGGATAATTTTAGAGGCTGGATTCCACTTACGTTACCAACAATCACACTTGGCAGATCGAAAATGTCTCTTTTGATAGTAAAGCACATGCTGGCAGCTATCGGCCTACCACTAGGGGTCATCAATATGCACGAGCTGAATACTGCGCTGTCCGTATTGTCAAAGGCATGGGTTGCGTACTTTTCCCAGTATTCCACCGCAGACTCATTGCTCATTAACTGCGATCGACAAACTGGTTAGTGACACAGGGAATAGGTACAATCGACTAAAAAAAGCGATCAATCTGGTACCTCATAGATATACGTTTTCTTATCCAATAGCATGTCCCTTGACCACTGAGTTAATAAGGAAAATTCTTTTCCTACCAGGGCAATCTCGCCCGTTCTTCGCCAAACGACAGTAGGTGTCCCCGAATAACTAATTAATTTTTCATATTCCTGAACGAAAATGATGTATGAGCTCATGCTTTATGTTCAACATGGATAGTAAATGGGAAGTTCAAACTAGCACACTCACAAGTAAAGTCCTTTGCAAACTCTTCTCCGTAAAGATGAGGTCATCTTCAGTCAAGTTCATCATCGATGCCAAAACAGATGGCCGGAATAGAGCAAGTGCGCGACTAATACGCATCAAATCTTCTCGGCTCATTCTAGAACAAGTCAATATCGAAAATTCTACACCTCAAACTTGTGTAAGAGCATTTCTTACCTCTCTTTCACAAATGATATTAAATAGTGATAACCTTCAGCATAACTAAACGGTCGTTTTACATTCGCATACACAGCTTCTGGTGTATTGCCTACATTCCCTTTCCTTCGTCCACCTAATCTTTCAGATCCACTTTCCCGCTTTATCCGGGGTAATGGTTTGGCAAATGGTTTGTTACCTTGACCTTGTTGAAGTTCAGGTGATGAAGTAGCCGACTGCATGAGCAAACCAGAGTTGTTCATAAGACTATTTGCTGGTGAAGTCGAAATTGGAGACCCTGAAGTCTCCTGTCCCGGAGAACCGTTAGGCATCGTCGTCGTAGGCCATAGACTAGCCATTGACGAGGATGATTGGATTGGTGTATTAACAGCATTATCATCGTCAGCGAGTGGGCGAGACATTAAAGATTGAGCATTTGCATAATTATTGGTACTTGACGGCTTTAAAACATCAGATGGGGCTTGGAGCATATTAGACAAAATGCTATATTCAAGGTTGGCTGTCTCAGACCCAAATCCATAATTGGCAAGCGGAAGACCGAATATCTGTGCTTCGTCCAAAAGTCCTGAATCTGCCAAATTGAACATATAACCATTTAGCAAATTATAACCCATCTGAACATGTCGAACAGACAGAAAATGATGGGAAATGACACTTACCATTGATAAACCCTTGATCTATTGGAGGCGTATTTAAACCTGCAGTGTTACCAGACGGGGTTGTTGACTGGGGAGAAGATATGTCTGACATAGGCATTGTATCTAGAGAATACCCATCAACATATAGTCCTACTCGATATACTGAATATGAAATACATTACTCACCTTCAGTGTCTTGTAGATACTTTGCCCTTTTCCTTATTCCGTCCGTACATGTGTTGGCCAAATCTCTTTTTATACAACGCTGACATGGTCTCGCTACAGTCCGACATTTTAGTACACAGCTGTTAACAAGTGATTGAATACTGTATAATACTTACAATCGTCGCAAGTCAAGTGAGCCTGGGTTGTATGAAGGTGGGAATAATGGGTTAATTAAATCAAGTATTAGCCTCACGATGGATATAAACAAGACGGCATGCGAAGAGGCATTTACCTTTTGGCAATGAAAACAAGCTCTAGTAGCTTTCTTCTTCTTTTTTGAAGCTGCCTGCTGCCCATTAGTATCTTTAGAATCTTGGTCTGCTTCGGACGGGCGTTTTTCAGTATGGCTATGTTGTGAGTTATTATGTTCTTGCAGACGCTGAAATTGGTCCTGCTGCTGTGAATATGTATAATTGGATGAAGGTAGCATCGATGACGTATAGGGGGATATAGCTGTATCAGACATCTATCGAACCAAGGCGATGCGATGTGTTGAACAAAGGACAGTATTGGAAATAAAATGCCAAATAAGAAAGAAAAAAAAAAAAGATATAATGCAGCCCTTGAGTGAGAAAGAGGGGAAACAGTAAGCCCAGCAGCAAGCCAATTTGACTGGTACTATCGGCGTTTGAAAAAATCGAATATTGCTAAGAAATACATTTGTGGAGCTTTGTTAGTAAAAAGTGGCAAATATAATAGCGTCCATAGGACTGTAAAAAGAACGCAAGCACCATATGTCCAGTTGCGCGACTAGGGGATTTATTAAAAAAAAATTATTTAACGACATTCTAATAGTCGCTGACGAATTGTATACTATCATTATTTGAGCATCGAAGTTTTCGCACCCCCGGATTTGTATAGTCTTTGAGTCACCATGTATTCTGCTACTTCTTCATAGGCCGTATTGTCAGTCGGTTGCAGCAAGGAGCTCCAAACTTTGCGTCCATTGCACTACCAAACGTATCCTCTTTTAGGACTGGATGCAGTCTGAGAAATAGAGTTTTCATGGCCCTTTCATGGCCCTCAAGCTGCTACGTACTCCGATGACCAATCCCCGACTCGCAGACGATCATCAAAGTGAACCAGTTCAATCACGCACGACTCATAACCGTTGACTCAGCAAAAATTGTGAAACAAATGCTATCAAAGCATGTAGCACCGACCTTCAATACTTTTAATTTGAGCGTGTTCGACATAATGATTTGCCACCCCTTGAAGTCTGTGCGACCAAAAACTTGACATAAATGCATGATCGCGGATTTTGTTTCGTGTGCTAGTACCTATAAGATTAGCAGCAATTGAATACTCCTTACCGGCATCTTGACATCTTGGGTTGCATTAGCGATAGCCAACGCGGATGTGTGAAGCTATCATCGAGGTCGACGAAAAAGGAGTGGCCCGGTTCCACCCACTCTGAGACTTTGCAATATGTAGCGAAAGTTGCAGATTACAGCGACATCACGGTTGTAAAGACGAGTACTTTGCAAGGGTTGCATACAATTTTGATTTGTGCATCTTAGCAGTCCATTGGACTATCAGGTAAAGAATATGTAATGTGCATAGCAGATAAAATGAAATCAAATCTTAATATTTGTTGTTGTCAGGCACTACCACTACCACAACCACAACCACAAACCCAAAGTCATGACTCACAACATAAATTTATGGCTGTCAAGTGCAGTGTATCTTCCATTGAATGGAGCCCTATTCACTGGGATGCTCTTATTGACTTATTATGTAAGATCGACGAATTGACCGTACATACCTATATGTTCTCGCGCTTCCTGTTTGTATGGGATCTTCATCGTGATCCCAACTTCGCTCTACGGCATTTTATCACCAAGGAGTTCTTCGCCGAAGTGTTTCTGTCCTTGACAACTCGAACACCCAAGAACACGCGCACTATTTAGCGAACACTAGGATACAGGCAGCTTATCACAAGTGGTATGCCTTACCACAGAATGATTTCTGGATTCCAACAAATACATTTGGGCAGTCCGTATCAAATAACCTTGTTTCAGGCTAATAAAAGTACTCACATCGTACCTGAATGGTGCCATGAGCGGCTTTGGCCAACAGCTTTGACGTATCGTCAATCATCTTCTAGACATCAAAAACCGGGTTAAACAACTGACAGCTGAAGTTGCAGAGCAAGCACTTCCGCGGTCAGCTATTAGATCACGGGCAGGTGAAGAAGTTGGCTTGCCTGCGAAAAATATCAAAAAGGCGATCGCCGACAGAAAGCGAGGGATGAGAGTGCTTATGCTTGACGATTATAATAGCAGCAAGCACTTTCCTTCCTGCTCGGATGAAAGCCTAAAAACCTTCAAGTAGGCGGCCACTCTGAGACCTTGGCATGCGAAGAACATGCGACAATACTTTGCAGTAGACAGCTAAGATGCACAAACCAAAACTGTATGCAGCCATTGCAAAATTACTCGCCTGTCACAACCGTGATGTCGCTGCATTTTGCAACTTTCGCCACGTATTGTAAGGTCTCAGAGGGTATGGAACTAGCCCACTCCGTTTTCGTCGACCTCGGCGTAAGCATTAACGCTCCCGCGTTGGTTATCGCTAAAGCAATACAAGATGCCGGTAAGGAGTGTTTCATTTACATTCAGGATGCAATCGAATATTGGAACTTGACGCAAAGTTCTTTCTTCGCATCTGCTATTCTTAATAGGGAATCCGGTATATTTACGCTCGTGAGGGGGCAATCTCAACGGAAGGGTGAAGTTTCATGGGCAAGGTTTTCTATTTGTAAGGTTTCGTTTTCATCTGTTTAGTGGAACCAGAATGAGAACAAAACCAGACCAATAAAATTAAAGCTAACAGTCGATCTCATCCAATAGAATCAAGTCTTATGGTCAAAGGTGAACTAGAGTTTTGAGCAAAAAAAGGGGGGGTGATGGCCAGTTGAGATTGTTACTTTCACCGTGGTCAACTTGGGAACAAAGTCAGGGGGTTACTCTATCAGCTTTGATTTGTACCTAAATCAGAAGTGCTTTTGATTGCAGCAATAAATATTCAGGGCCATGATTTGTGTGACACAGAAAATAAAAGTATGTGTGACCGACCTGCTTTACTCTATTGACTCCGCTCCTTGCTAGTGGTTCGTTTAAATATATTTTCTTCCCTTTTTTTTTTATCTTTTATTTAACCTTTCTCTCCAATCCCCAACCACTTTCAGGAAGCCCCTTTTTGAGATATCTCTTGGGTTAGGCTGGATGTCAGCAAAGCGATCAAATTCACAATTGTTACAACAATTCGGCCGTGTATTTGCAAGGATGTCTGTCAAAGATCATTCTACTACCGACTGTTTTAAATCAACTTCAAGTAGTCAGCTGCAATCCGATCCTCTCGCATCTCACTTGTTCCAAACAGCCAACAGCTATCTGTTTGGAATAAACGGGTTTACAAAAGATGTCAAGACCGCAATTAATTACTTGCGACAGGCTGCCTCTCAGTCTCATGCCCAAGCAGAAGGAGTACTGGGCTTTTGCTATGAATTTGGCCTCGGCAACACCACAACAGATTTCCGACAGGCAGAATATCATTATATTAGAGCTGCAAGACAGGAAGATGGATTGGCTATGGCCCGCCTTGCCTTCTTGCGGAAGTATGGTCGGCCTGGAGTCAAAATAGATCGTGGTGAAGCCGAACTTTGGACTGAGCGACTTTGCCGTATTGGCGTGGATGCAATTCAATGGATAATTGAAGCAGCATCACGTCACAACTGCCCCGAGGCTCAATACGTCTTGGGAGTATGTTATCATGACGGCGTTGGTCCAAAAGCTAATGAAGGTGAGGCCTTCCGATGGTACAAAGCTAGCGCAGAACAAGGCAATGCTCGTGGCCAGGGCATTCTGGGATATTGCTTTGGAGAAGGCTATGGAGTTCAAAAAGATGATGTAGAAGCCATCCGATGGTATAGACTTGCCGCTAATCAAGGCGAAACTGTTGCTATATATAATTTAGGCTACTGTTATGAAGATGGTATCGGAGTTACAAGAGATGTCACGGAAGCGGTCAAATGGTACAAATTGGCAGCCGAACAAGGAAATGCTTTTGCCCAGAATTCCTTGGGCTATTGCTATGAAGACGGTATTGGCATTAATAGAGATAGCAATAAGGCAGCATTGTGGTACCAAAAGAGTGCCGATCAAGGTTATCCGTGGGCTCAATGCAATCTCGGCTTTTGCTATCAAAACGGCATTGGCGTGGAAAAAAATGAACGTCTTGGAGCCTATTGGTATCGCCAAGCAGCCAACCAAGGCCATGCTCGAGCTCAACATAACCTCGGATTCTGCTATCAAAATGGTATTGGAGTTCCGAAGTCAGCTACAGACGCAGTTCATTGGTATACAAAATCAGCCGAACGAGGCAATAGTTTTGCCTATCACTCCTTGGGCTACTGTTATCAGAATGGTGTCGGTGTACCTGTAGATGGAAAGCGCGCTGTTTATTGGTACTATCTCAGTGCCAAAGAAAATCATGCTCCAGCACAGTTATCTTTAGGGTATTGTTACCGCAATGGTATTGGAGTCGACAAAAATGAAACTGAAGCTTTCAAATGGTTCTTCAAGTCCGCATCCCAAGGTAATGCTCTTGCCCAAAACTCACTTGGGTTCTGCTATGAAGAAGGTATCGGCACCAAAAAAGACCCCAAACTAGCCGTTAGCTGGTATAGCAAATCTGCCAAGCAAGGCAACTCCTGGGCGCAATGTAATCTTGGGTTCTGCTATGCAAATGGCATTGGCGTTAATAAGAACGATCAAAAAGCCGTTTACTGGTATCAGCAAGCAGCTGCGCAGAACCACGCTCGCGCAATGGACAAGCTTGGAATGCACCTTCAAAGTGGTCAAGGCATAGAACAGGATGTCAAGCTTGCTTTTGAAATGTTCATGAGTTCAGCCAACCTACAACATGTAGCTGCTCAGTTTCATCTGGCCAACTGCTATGAAAACGGCTTGGGGTGCGAAATTGATATCGCCGAGGCTACAGCTTGGTACGAACGCGCTGCACTAGCTGGATGCCGGTCATCGCATGAACGACTGAGAAGACTGTTGATGCGTGCCTGTCTGGACTCAGCTAACAGTGCTGAGAATGATGAAAATAGCCCACTGGGCGAGGATGCTTCTTACATTACTTATATCAATGGCTATTGTGCGCCAGCAGCATAATGTCCGACTCATCTATCCTTCCTATTTAATATACCCATTTTCGATTAACGTCCTTTTGATTTGTACATCAAACCATCATTAGCGGTCATCAACTGTTCTCTTCATCGTACCAAATCTTCATTCGTCTTGTATATCAGTCTTTTTCTTCCATCATGTTTTCGTATCTAGTACATTTAGAGTCATATATTATTCATCTGCCTTCTTCGTCTGTACCAATTTTGCATCGCCTGGATTCCAGTTTTGTATTGGTATATAACATGTTACAATAGAATTAAATATCACACTCTAATGAGAATTATATTTTCAAAGCATTATTTGATATGGAATAACTTTATCGATTTATTTTCGAGGAATGAAGCTCTATTCGTTGCGATGTTAGTAAGAAACTAGTGCACGAACGGTTATTGCAAGTACTGCATGAAGGTCACATCAGCTTTCGAAGGACAAGTGCAACAATAAGCACTAGTAAACCCATGATCAAGCCATCGAGCCATCGTGGAGAATGGCTGACAAGTGCCGGGCTCGGCTGCTGTGGGTCCTGTGATGCTCGCACGTCAGATGCCTGGTTTGTGGCTAGTGGTGGTTGCACATGTCCGATATCAGCAGGGTTAGCTGTCGATCTATCTTGTCTATGCGTGTCTGAGTCTTGTGAAATTAATGTTAGCTCCGCTTCGTTGACAGTTACAGGTTCATCTTCAAGTGGCTGTCGCTCCTTAGAGTTGCGCTCTTTAGGCTCTTGGGTGTCTGTTGTTTCCGTCACCTTCTTATGTTTCTTTTCCTTGTCTGCGTATTTAAAGGCAAATGCAGGCAAGTCGCTATTGTTTGCGATAGCTTTTTTATGTGTATTTACAATGTTTTTGGGTATATCAGGCAGAAGTTCAATGTTGCTACTGCCACATGCCGAGCATGACCATGCTCTTGAGCTATTGATCGAGATAAACCTTTAGTACTGATGCGAAGTCTACCTTAAATTCCCAGATGTACCTACGTTCGTGCTAATTTTTTGCGCTCATCTGAGTCACAATCTATCCCACCGATAGCCCCTTCTGATCTTGTAGGAAAGAAGGCCATGATTCCAAGCATTACCGTGCGGACTTTGCATGCAGACACGAAGTCAAAAGTAGTCCAGAGCATAATGATCAGCACTCTTGATTAGCCTTACCTCCCCACGCTGGTTGCCAGTACTCCGGATGGAAGCCAGTTATGCTCAGACAGATTTTTTTGTGTAATTCAAATCGTCCGTTTGGCTAGTATAAACATATTTTAATTTAGTACTAGATGTTGTTGGCAGGAGTCTGTTATTTGCTGCTTACAGTTAGAAAGATAATCTCTGGTGGTCGAAATGGATATTCATTTGGGAGGATTATACGTCCATGATACCTGAAGAACATTGAATATACAGCTCGAATAAGTTTTCAAAACTTGCCAACGCCGAGTCAAATTTGATAATACCTTCCGCCATCAAATTCTGTATCTACAGGTCCGCTAACAGTGAAATGCCACTCGAATATATTTTCCTTTATGCAACGAGTTAGTGAATCAAATCATAAACTAACAAGTACCATAGTATGCCAGCTGATGATGAAATTTGACAAGTCTACCTCAAGTGGTCGGGCAGTATATTCCACTGAAGGATCTTGTTGCAATTCTTTAGCTTCTTGAAGTATTCGTTTAACAGCTAATGTACGTTTCGGTTTTCGATTAGCAACGTGACGCAGGACGTGGCTGCAAGCAATAGCTTATGAAATGATCAGTCACCTGGACTTTTTTTGTTGTATGATGTCGTAGTCATGGTTTTATTAAGAGCAGCGATATCGACTTGGACTGTTGAAAGTCGTAGGGAGCTGCCGCTGAGCCGCCACGTTGAACAAACTCAAAAGGATTCCCTAAATTGGAAGGCCGCATCAACGAGTCCTCCATTACCTCTAGGAAGAGCAAGCCAACATGGCAGATTTGCTGCTCAATCCAATAACCCTAACCTTCCTCTTGGTGCTGTTCATTTCAGCATCCTTCACCTTCACGACAATAGTGCTATGGATTATCATCGCCTATTTTAAAAGCAATTTGCGAGCAACCTATTTTGAGCATCGTGATCAAATTCTGAGTCGCATAAACTATACACAGAATGAGGTCCCTGTTCTGCTTGGCTTTTTTCATCCTTATTGGTTAGTGAGAGCAAATAATGATGAAAGGTTGCTTGGAATACTCTTAACCGGTCAATTTTTAACAGTAACGCTGGTGGAGGCGGCGAGCGAGTGTTATGGACAGCAATTCGAGATGTACAGCGATTTTTCCCTTACGTAGTTTCCGTTATATACACTGGAGAATCAGATACAAGCAAAGAAGAGATTCTCGCAAAAGTTAAGGTAAAGATTTTGGCCTGACGTTATGCGGATCATATTCAAGAAGTGAGTAACTCATTGTTCGTGATTAGGCAAACTTTGATATCAGCATTGATGCAAACAGCGTGGTGTTTGTCTTTTTGCGAAAACGATATCTGGTGGAAGATGACAGGTCAGTTAATAACTACTTCTAACTTTGTATTATCGCAATCTAACAACGCTATGGTATAAAGATATCCTCGCTTGACTTTGTTGGCACAGAGTCTAGGATCCCTTTTCCTAGGTTATGAGGCGCTCGAGCATGTTGTTCCAGATGTATTCTTTGGTAATTCCAGTACATTCCAATCATTGCGCTCTTCTTCCTTGAATTAAATCTTATGCGCTTTACTTAGATACCATGGGCTATGCTTTCACATATCCCCTGGTATACCTGCTCACCGGCATCAAAGTTGCTGCCTATGTGCATTACCCCACTATCAGGTCAGTTATATACATTTTCTTCAAATGGCATAGACAGTATCAACTGACAAGTAGCGGATGTTAGTTCTGATATGCTTAACAAAGTAAAGGCAAAGACATCAGCACTTCGAGAGCAAAGTGTTTATGGTAAAAGCACAATTTGGAATATGGGGAAGCTAGTGTAAGTAAATCAGTGAATGATTTAACGAGGTTTCGCGACTCAACAAGTTATACTTAACAGCTACTACCGAGTATTCGCAAAAATTTACGGATATTGTGGAAACTTCGCTGATATTGTTATGGTTAATTCAACCTGGACCAAAGGTCACATTGAAAACCTCTGGAAGAGAGATGCAGACATCGTATACCCTCCATGTGATACTGAGCGATTTAGTGAACTTACTATTAAAGAGAGAGAGCGCATCATTGTCAGTGTGGCGCAATTCAGGTTTGTAAATTATATACATAGCAGTTTTCTCTACAACACTTATCAAGTAATGTCAAATGACAACTCCGAACAGGCCAGAAAAGGATCATATGCTTCAATTACAATCTTTTGCAAAGCTTTTGAATGATAATCCTGCCTTCCGAGAAGAGAAGGAAACGAAACTAGTGCTCATCGGAAGCGCACGAAACGAAGGAGACGAGAAAAGGATTCAATCTCTTCGTCTTGCTGCTAAAGAGCTAAACATTGAGGTAGCAATTTAGCCATGTTAAAGGATATCCGCACATATGCATCTAATTTTCATCAATTATAGGACAATGTCGTCTTCGAGATCAATGCTTCGTTCAGCAAACTTTTGGATTGGATGGGTAGAGCAAAGGTCGGCCTACACACTATGTGGAATGAGCATTTTGGGATCGGGGTAGTGGAATATATGGCAGCAGGTCTCATACCCGTTGCGCATAAATCTGGTGGCCCATTAATGGATATTGTGACAGAGTACAATAACAAGCCCACAGGTAAATTATGTTATTTATTGAATGTTAGTCTTGTACATATCTTAAACCTGAGTTCGATCACATCAGGTTTTCTTGCCGATAGTGTTAATGACTTTGCGGCCCATTTAAAAACGGCCATTGAGTTATCACCAGAGGATTACATTGACATTGCTGTCAACGCCCGGGCATCTGTTTGCGATAAGTTTTCAGAACTTGTGTTTGGAGATGGAGTACTTCGATCTTTGCGACGATGTTTGACGTAAAGTAGTTGTTCAAAATTACATCTAAATTATCTTTTGTGCTATAGAAGTTAACACTCACTAATAAAACTTGATAAAACTTGAGCTACCCTGAAGAGCATATATCATTCTTGTGCTTTTTTGTTGGTATGGCTATTATTAAAGGAGCTAATATATGCTGAAGTGTAGCCCGTTTGGGTGCCTGGGCATCATTTCAAGTCTAAAGTTGTTACTGTCTCTCACTTTGAATATCATGAATTTTGTCTAGAGAATCAATCAAAAGCTGTATTTTTTTGTTTTAAAGAATGGTATTTGTATCAAGTAAAACCGTTATATATTGAACATTTACGCCTCCTCGGCCTGCTTCTGCTTCTTGAAGAAGGATTCCCGCCATGCCTTCTTATCTTCATCAGACATGTTGACCAATGCTCCCTTCAAGTTGCCTCCAGAGTATTCGTAAGTGAACATGGTGGCACCAACACCGGCGCACGCTGCGCACATCACGGGAATTGAGTGAGCTAAAATGTGAATGTAGCAATTAGTACTCAGGGAAGTTATTAAATATATATGAGATGTGTGCAGTTCATACCTCTAATACCAGCGACAAGACCAGCAGCACAGCCTGCAATACCGGCGTTGTATGCATCGCTTTCTCCACGGATGGATTCTGCAGCGCATTCTGTGAGAGAGAAAACACCTCCCATTGCAGCTACAATTTCAAAAATCATTAGCAATTGCGAAAGTACTCTACAAAAACTGAGGGCTAATCGTACCGAGGAACCCGATAGTTCCACCTGTTCTGGTGAAGATGCCCTTAGCACCTTCGCTGTGTTTGGCCATGGTGTTTTGCATTGCTGAGACAAAGAGACCGGCTCCACCTGCAACAGCAGTGGTCTTTCCGGCTTCTACGAGGCAATCTTTGTGTCCAGTCATTGTTGTTGTATAAAGGTTGACTGGTTGTCGCGGCTGTTCTATGGAAAATTAACTAAATGGGCTCGGACTAGCAAGATGAGCCGTATTTGGGCCTCAAGAGATGTTTTGATGGGTACGATCGACGTCACAAATTCGCTGTCTCAAATTTTTTGAACAAAAAAGTTCAGAATGTAGCGACTAAGGCACGGCAAGAATATTGGCGATTATATGGTAATAACTACCACGCAAAAAATTGAAGACTGATCAATAATAAATATGTGTACTAGAAATGGGAGAATCACTTTGTTATGAAAAAAATGAAAAAAGAATAAACAAAGTATGAGAATCGGTCTACAATGATAAACTTATGTTTGCGGACGTCGACATATTAGAAACTTCTATCTAAATTTTTCATTATTTATCTTCTGATGGACCCGCGAGGTTGTTGCTGGTAAAGTGATTCCAGGTCAGATTCAAGGGCCTTTATTTGAGCGTGTTGGGTCTCGAGATCCTTGTTGAGACGGTCTCTTTCAGCAATGAGTTGTTGTTCCCATTGGCGGAAACGGTTCTCTTCTTGCTTCACCTGATCAGTGAAGCGCTTACGAAGCGTATCCTCTTCGTCACGGAACTTGGGATTATCATAGCTCTTCAATCTATTAGGAGAAGTACTGTTAGATATATGTTAGAGGCTAGCTGTGCTCACTTAATTTCACTTACTTTGGATCACCAAACTTTCTGGTCTCCATTTGCGTCTGTCTGTAGTTTTCATAATGGTTGTCTTCAGTGGTCGAAATAAGATCTAACATATGGGTGCGAATTAAGAGACTACGAAGTTTCTTGAAGTCGCAATGTTCATCGTTCTCAACTTCTGCAACACCCCATGCATACTCTCGTCCAATGACATCTCTGCCATCGATAGTTTTGACTGAGTCTATAGATCCAATAACAGCAAAGGGTAAAGCTGACATGATATCTTGGTTACGGGTGGTCGTAGCCTCATCATCGCTCTCGATAGGGCAAGTATAAACGCGAATATTCTGGGCATGAATGACTTCACGAATTCTCTTCTTGAATTCGGCAAGGTCCTTGGGAGTCAAAGTGTCCGCTTTAGCGATGACGGGAATAAGATTGACACGAGAACCAAGACGCTTCATAATTTCAATATCCAAAGGTGACAGCGTATGACCAGTGGGTCTTATGAAGTACAAGCATGCGTGTACTCTCAAGTCAACTTTACCATTTCGCGTAGGTTGTTGCTCTTGGCGCATGTAATTCTCATGCTGATCGTCCAAAAACTCAATGATAGGATTCCAGTTATCCCTGTTATTAACGTAGTCTCCAAAACCAGGAGTATCAATGACAGTCAGTTGGACCTTGAACAACTTCTCCTCGAGTTCTAATAGGGATAAGAATAAGATTAGTGTGTAACATAAAAAAAAGGCAACTTTGATGTTGGATGTAGAAAATTACCAGCTTTGGTGATCTCAATCTTGACAGTTTTGTCCAACTGCTCCGAGTGGCGCTTAATATGATTTTTGTGCTCCTTAATACCAGTAGTGAACAATGTATTGACAAATGTTGTCTTTCCTACACCGGATTCGCCTTAATTACATGAATCATATTAATATAATGTCCCGGAAAAAGTAGGCTCCTGTGTCATAAAAGTATGATATTCGAAAAACAAAAGCGAGCACATACCACAAACCATCAGCGTAAAGTTCGCACCTCGTTGGGTGACGATTTTATGTCGCTGATTAGGCAGATTGGCGATGCCAATTCCAGAAGATGATGTTGCTGAAGGTGCCATCTTGTAAGAACAGTGTTGATGACCGGACTAACCTGGATTCGCGCAACTAAAGCGGGACGCGAAAGTGCAATAAAAATCGATGAGCGCGTATTTTTGAGAAGTCCAAAAAACGTGACTTTGCAAAAGCTTATTTGAACAGTATCATACTGATCGAAAGCTTTTGTGCTTTGAAGTTTTCCATCATTCTCGGCTACATCCACCAGTTACTCTCCAAAAGTGCTGCATAGCTTCAATGCAACATCATCGACATAGCCGCGCTTCTACGGATGAAGACATGCTGTTGTTTTCCGTACAAGACCGGTCGTCGGAAGATTCCAAAGCCGATAACCGAGACGCATCTAGATATTCCATAGATTCAACAGCGAAAGACCATAAGACTGCCAACGAAACCTTTGACGAGCAAGATTTCGAGGAGTTTTCAGAACATCCAACACTAGCACAGGCGTCGCACGAGTCTCCTTTCGTTTCGCCCTCCGTCCGTCATTCCTCGAACCGATCGTCCAAACAGTCCACACTCCGTACCCAAAGTATCAATGTCATGTGGATATTAGCTTGGTAAGTGCAATACGATCGTTTTGGTGAAAAAAGGTTGATTGTGATTAACTCTATTTTGTTGGTTAGGTATATGGTATGAAACACAATTGAACTGATCTTGCACTGAACATTATGCTAATATGCAATCATCTAAGTTTGCAACCTTCTTATCAGTTTACAATAAGTGGATGTTCTCCGAAAAATATTATAATTTTCAGTATCCATTATTTGTAACAAGTACCCATATGCTGGTACAGTTTACATTTGCTGGCCTGACATTGTTGGCCATGCCGCATTTGAAGCCGAAGAAGCGGCCGTCCGCTCAAAACTACCTGTAAGTGACCACGAGCCAACAAAAATAGCTTTGTTTTCATCACGAGTATACTGAAAAGCTGGGCTTGCTTTCAAAATTCAGATACAAAGTGTGCCCTTGTGCAGTAGCAACTAGCTTGGACATAGGATTGTCCAATCTCTCTTTGAAAACTATTACCTTGTCTTTCTATAGTAAGTGATATATCAGCATGTTTCGATACATAAATCATGTCTAATTCTACCTTTGTTTAATGAAGCCATGTGTAAATCATCAACTCTTGCATTTGTTCTCATATTTGCTTTCCTATTCAAATTGGAGAAGCCTAGACTCAAACTCATTGGAATTATTGTCGTTATCACCGCGGGTGTGCTATTGATGGTATCTGATGAAACAGACTTTGTTGTGGCGGGGTACGTAAAAGTGGACAGTTCGACACTTTTCATTACTACTTATTTATTGAATCTTTATATCGTTTCCTCAGCTTCTTGGAGGTCATGGCTGGTGCTGTCTTAGGAGGTTTGCGCTGGTCGCTTACTGAAATTCTCCTCAGAAAAGAAAGTCTTGGCCTCAGTAATCCCTGTGCATCTATATTTTATCTTGCTCCAGTGCAAGGTATTGTTTTAATTGTGATATCAGGTATCGTTGAGGGATACTTCAATATCTTTAGAAGCGCCTTCTTTCTGACGTTCCAAGAAGGACTGCATACGGTGAGCTGCGATTCTCTTGGTTGTAACAGCCCCCTCCCCTTTTTTGCGATACTAAATGAACTGCTGTCCAGATGCTAGTCATATTGGTTGGAGGAGTGTTAGCATTTCTGATGATTATGTCAGAATTCTTCCTAATCAAGCGAACTTCAGTTTTAACACTGAGTGTTTGTGGCATTTTCAAGGTAAGTGCATATTCTGAATTACAGCCAAATAACAAGTACGTAACTAAAATTACTCTGTCCATGTAGGAAGTCGCAACGATATCGGTGTCTGCTATCATTTTTGGAGACAAACTCACCATTATCAATGTCATGGGATTATGTGTAACGTTATGTGGTATTGGAATGTATAACTGGCTCAAGTTTCATGAAAAGCAAACAGAACCTATTGAATTGGGTCAAGACCGGTCTATTGAGGAGGAAACGCCACGGCGGACGCAGTTATACAGTCTCGTCGCGGAGAGCACACCGATGCTTCTTGTCGATAACGACTATGACGACCAGGACGATATTGATAGTCAGAGTGATATAGAGTTGCATTCCAATACTAGACCATTGAATCAAACTTAGAAAGTTGCTAATGTATGCAATTGTGGCACTTATAAAATGATACCCCAACATCTCAAACACTAAAGTATGAAATATTCACGAAATTGGTCAATAGAACACATCTATAAACCCAATTTCTTTTATTTTACAAGATACTTTGATAAATCAATACATGACTACTTTCCAGAAGCTAAGAGTGCCTTAGCGGATGCAACTTCTGCAGCTTCTATGCCTGCTGAACCAGTACAATAAGAGTTTTTGAGGAACGCATGACAACATTTGTATCCCCAGCGACCGTCTGCCCAGTATGATCCCCAAACGGAAGTGTGGTTGTTGGTGTAAACTAGAAACATTATTAGTCAAACAGACACAATGACATATCTCGTCAGAAGAAGACCAAGAGACTCACCATTTTCTTCGTATTTTGACCTGGCCACCGCACGTTCCTGTCCTTTAACAACTTTTCCTGTTCTCGAGTACTCGACATAATTTTCCGATTGTGCAAGCAAGAGCTCAGTGGGTGGACGCTGAAGATGCTCTTCACCACCATATTTGGCCAAAATGCTCCCCTTATTTGTATCTCGAACTTTCTCTTTCTGCTCTTCGAATTGCTTATGGAGAAGTGCAAGTTGGGTAGGATTTGCTTGCAAATGAACTTCGTTACCACGGTCTGCTGCTTGCCAGGCGAACATTTGAGCCTTTGCCATGTTTGGAGCATCTCCTGAGTATCTAGTAAAATTATCGCCGGCAAAGTTCGTGTCGTTGGGATCACCGTCTTGTAACGGATTCTCACGCATTGAACGTGTTTTCGGATCGTAATATGCTGAATTCACATCCAGATTAATAAGGTATTTGGCAGTATCTTCGCGAATACTGTAGGATAACGTTTAGTAATTTGACAGCAGGACTTTGGGGAAAAGTAAAAGAAAACATACCGCAAATTTCTGATAGTTGTTCGTGTTTTGGTATTGACATGCTGTCCAGGCATATCGGCCTGATCAGCATATTTTTCTTCATCATCACCATATTCATCATCAGAAAACCCGCTGTTGCCACCTTCAACAATCTTCTTTGCTTCTTCTGAGCTGATCAATCCTTGTTTATCTAGTTCAGCCGCCTTCATCTTCCTTCTTTGCTCTTCCACTCTTTCGTATTCTTCGACAACTTTGTCATGCTCCTTTGGATCATAACCGTTCCAACGATCTCTCTTTTCATCCCAATCAAGATCCACATCTTGAACAATTTCATCAGCCTGAATATTCTTCCCAGTCCATTTCGCACCTTTTTTCCGTGGACGTTCAACGCAATCTCTTGTGGGATGAGTTAAAGCTCCACAATTCTCGCAGGCTCCTTTACGATATTTAGTGGCAGCTGGACCCTTGATAAAACAAACTGTTAAAGACTGATCTCGTATTTTCAATAAGAAGGTTGTAATGCGAGTACTTACTGCTCTCTGTCCTCTAGCATACCAGCCCAATTGGTCGAATTTACGTCCGAGCTTCTTAGCTGGTGCCTGTTGATGTTTTAATCCAGGTTTGCCGGTGTCCACATACCATGGCGCTTTCAACATGAACTGCGGAGTGTGTGGATTGATCTCATTTCCTTCCTCATCAACCTCTGCAGGAGCTGTACCGGCCTTTCTCGCTGCATCAAGTTCTTTTTGTTGTCTATACTCTTCTTTTGAGAGCTTCTGATTAGATAACAAGCTGGACATGGATCGTTCGTTTCGACTGTAATTGCTAAGCAATTCAAATTGAACTTTTGTAAAACGCTGGAAAAATTTCAAAGCTACTGTAACCGAAGGTCACATGTCTTTTTTTGTTGGCCCATAACTTTTTAGCCGAAATAAATTAGAGCAGGTGCTGTGCTCTTTAATCAACAATGGTACACTATTGCAAGTTTATTCGTTTCAACTTAAATATCTTTTAATTATACTAAAGTCCTTACTCTTGATATTGATCAAGCTAATTATAATTGAGAAGGTAAGTGTCAAAGCAATATCATTTATTGTAGGGATAGCATTACTTACTGCAAGTGTGAGCACTCGACTGCTGTTAATATCCTGGTCTCGGTAAATGCCAACAAGACTTTCTGCTTTCTGATAGAGCATACTCTTGAGGGATATCACTATAAACTGGAAGGTCTCACTGGCGTTTTCTCGGATGTAATTCGCTATTTTAGCCACATTGGCATTATCAAGTGCTGCATCAACTTCGTCGAGAACAAAGAATGGAGATGGATGATAGCTAGTCGAGACATTAGTGATGCAATCATGAATACAACTCTTGCTTATGGTTAACTACTTACCTGTGAATAGCAAAGAGCAAAGCCAATGCCGCCATGGTCTTTTCACCACCCGAGAGCTGTTCCATATCTCGAAACCGCTTCATAGGTGGCATAGCATGATATCTGACACCTTCCAAATATGGCTCTTCGTTATCCTCCAAGCTGAGATAAGCTGTGCCACCCAGTGGATGATATGCACTCTTGGTAAGGTCTTTGTACACTTGATCGATCTTCTCAGAAATATGATTATAGGCGTCCATAAACAGATGGAGTCTGTGGCGATGTTAGACTTGTACAGAATGTGTAAATGTATATTTCACTCATGTCCCTTACCTTTTCTGTTTAACGGATGTAAATTTGTCCTTTGCACGTTTAGCAGCCTTCCTTGCCTTTTCAAATTGGTCTTCGGTTTGCTTGAGACGACTTTCTACACCCTCAAGACGATCTACCGCCTTCAAATTAGGAGCCATTTGGTCAATTTGTTGGGAGATCTCCTGGATACCGGCTTGAAATTCGTCTTCAATGGAAGAATCATCGTTTTCTTTCAAGTTGCGGCTAAGTGATGAGTAATCAACGGCAATTGTCCAATTTGTTGATTGTATAGACATTTGCGATGGCTCATCAAGCTCCATAGCCTCTCCAGCATCCTAAATATATTACTTCTTAATACAAAATCATGAAAAGTGTTGTAATTCATGAAAGATGCTATGCTTACCTCGCTGTCATCCATGGGCACATCCTCCATTCTGCCTTGATTGAGGGGTATATCGATTTCTTCCAATTTACATCGTCTGAATATAGACATTCGATCAGCGCGTAGCTTTTCGATAGTAGTTTCGATGTCCGTGACAGTCTTCATCATTTTGTCAACTTCTTGTCCCTTTTGACCAAGCGACTTTCGTCTCTCCTCTACCAACTTTTCTTGTGCATCTTCTTTTTCTTTCAAGGTGGCAACTTGGGTTTCTATTTTCTCAATGCTGTCTTCAATTGCGTGCAACTTTCTTATGAATTCTTCTTTCTCACCCTCCATTGACTCAATCTCAGAGCTATCGTTAGTAACGACGCTCTTCAATCTGGTTAATCTTTCCTGTAATTCATCAAATTGCTGGCGCTCGAAAATTAATTGGTTTTCTACTTTAGATCGTTGTGTTTTAAGATTGAGCATCTTTTCGTTGAGCTCCTGAGTTCCTTTCAGCTGACTGCTCTCATATTCACGGATATTGGCCACATTGATGCGAGAACAGAAATCGCTGAAAACCTCATCTTCAATGCGTGAGATGTGAGCTTCAACTTCAGAGATTGTTTGCGCTAGTGATTGTAATTCGTTGCTAGCCTGTATATAGGGAACTTCCTCTGCTGCTAATTGTCTGCCCAAGTGCTCCAACTCGCTGCGAATACCGGCTAGCTTTGTTTGTGTTCCTTTCAATTCTTCGCGCAAGAAATTGAGTTTGGTTTCCAATGCCTCGCATTCGCTCTTGGCATTCTCCTCTGCAGATCCTCGTCTCTTCTTCTTGCCCAACTCATTGAGCTGTGCGAGTAGATTATCACGAGTTTGTTTTAGCCCTTCAACTTCTCTCTCTTCCCATTGCTTAGCAGTACCAACGGTCTCTCCGCCAGTAATTAAACCAGTCCTATGAATGACTGTTCCATCGAGTGTCACAGCTTTTGTATAGCAATATATCGTTAGTATAGGTCTCATATCCTGATAGCCAATGGTTATAACAAACCTTTCACTTCTTGGTTACGTTCATAACAGATATGTTTAGCGATGGCAAGTGTGTCACATACAAGAGAATTACCACATGCGTAAAGCAAGGCTCTTTCGTATTGATCATCATACTCAAGCACATCAACTGCTAACTTTGCTCCGTTCGCAATGGTACGGAATCTTTCATCAACAGCTGGAGCGACAATGGTGTCCAATGGAATAAAAGTTGCATGCCCAGCACGCTGATCTCTCATGTACTGGATACAATCCATAGCAGTCTTTTCATTATCGACTACCACAGCATCAATGTTGCGTCCAAGGACAATAGAAACTGCCAAATCATACTTTCTTTGCGTGGGCTTGCATAGGTCTGCTAACCTACCATGGAACCCAGAATATATTTGCTTCAAGTTTTGTAAGCATTCTTTAAATCGAACTTCTTTCTCTGATTCGTTTTGGTCGATCTTGGCTTGCATCAATCTATTCAAGGTGTCCTGAAGCATCTCGTTTAATTTGTGCTCCTTTTCACTATTTGCATAAGACATTAGTTTAATTGTGCATACATATTGCTGTGCATAGTAACTTACAAGATTCCAGCTTGCTCTTTTCGTAACCCTTCCAGCTCAGCTCTCTTTACTGCCAAATCTTTTGTTGTGTCACTAATTTGGACTTCAACATCATGAGAATAATCTATCAACGTCTTTTCTTCTGTGACCAGGTGGCTTTGGCGGTCTCTGATATCTGTCACCTTCTCCTCCATTCTAGAAAGAACCTCCTGGTTTGCTTTATATTGGCGTTGCAGATTAGACAGTTGGTGTTTCTCATACACCGCTTGATTGCTGACCTGTTGTTTTCTATGTAACAGCGTTAAAAGAAGCCTTGCATTATGTCAGCTTTCATGATGAACGATTACCTTGCGTTATATTCTTCAATCTGACTGCCATCTAAAACAGCGCCAGTCTGAGAAATGCTAGCTTGGAGCTCTTTGGTACATTCGGCAATGACTGCATTCAGACGGGCAAGGTCATCCTCCAAATCGCTAATGACAGATTTCTATGTAGATAGATTAAGATATGTGAAACTATCTTTCAAACATTATCTGGCATTAACTCACTTGATGCTCAAAATCTTTGGAAACTCGGCTTTTGTTTTCCGTGGTTTGCTGCACCTTTTTTCTCAAATGGGATATCTTCTCATCGATACTTATACCATTTAAGCGCTGTAAAACAAAACAAACATCAGCTCTATTGTATATCTTTGTGAAATACTCACTATATTTACTTACATAATGCTGTAGATCTCTCTCCAAGTTCTTGATACTGAGCTCTTTCTTGATTCGTTCCCTGTGAATAACAGCCAACTCTTTTCTGGTTGTCTTAAATTCTTCATCCACTGAAGACTTTGATGAGGAGTGCTTTTAGTCAATTTCACTTTGGCAAACTGCTCAGACGTGTAGAACATACCTGATCAGAATAAGCGGTATTTATTTCAATACGCTTTTCTTCCGCTTCCGTCTCACAATCATCAATCTTTTTCTCCACATGAAACAGTTTCCATAAAAGATATCGAACTATCTTGGCTTTCTTATCCTCGCCTAATTTCTCATAGCGCTCAGCTTCTGCCTTTTGTTCCTGATACTGTTTGATCTCAGAGTTGATTCCTCTTTTTTTGTTGAAGTTGAAAGCACTATTCTCAATAGCTCGATCTTGTTCGATTTTTAGTTTATCGTAATCTTCTTTGTATTCGAGAGAACTAGGTGGATTCTTAGCGATCGGGTATACTTTATTCCTATGCCAGAAAACAACTTACCCGCTAATATGTTCAATTAGAAGAGTCAGGTCTTTCGGGCTTTGGCTAGCAACATGCTCAACATCGCCTTGGAAAACAAGGAAATTTCGCGCTCTGATTAGAATGTTTTCGTTCTCTAAAGTGTTGTTATATGTTTTCCATGGGACGACTTTGTCATTGATTTTGTATTCTGATTGACCCTTTGGATTGACAGTTCGAACAAATCGAAGTTCACGTCCGTTATCATCTTGGTAGACGATCATAACATACGCTTTTCGCCGTGTTTCTCGCGACACCTGAGAATGGTCTTCGCCATCCTCTTGCATAGCACCACCGCGATAAATGAAGTCCTTGAGATTTTGCGAGCGCAATTGCAGAGAATTGACACCTAGTACAAAAGATATGGCATCCATGAGATTGGATTTGCCTATTGCAATTGCATTCGTATTAGAGAAAACTGTATGTCGAGTAACGCGCAGTATTAACCACCAATAATTGGCTACCTGCTCCGTTAGGACCTATAACACATGAGAACTTGTGAAACGGCCCGATTGTTTGGTGGCCCTTGTAGGACTTGAAGTTTTCAAGTTCTAAGCGTATGATTCTTCCCATGTTTGAGTCGAAGTTGACGAATTCAAACCGTGCCGCTTTTTCGAGCAAGAAAAATACAGCATTTGTCGCGACGCGACGCGATAAATTTGATGCTGTGACGGTGTAATTCACGTGGACAGAATTTTTTCCATTTTGGTGTATGGACAAGAAAAAAAAGTTGCCGGACATTACTCGATTGAACAGCGTATTCAAATGGGCTACGGTAAAAAGAGAAGATCGAAGCGAGGAAACGTATGTAAACCTGCAGAATTAGCTTTCATTGCGCATATACCCGATAACGATGGTGTATTGCTAACTAGTCTGTCTAATCAGTTAAGAGGTGACAACGCGGACCAAAAGAAGCACGGCGAACGGCTCGACTACCCTGAGATAGACAAGCACAACCAAGCTTTTTGCGACTACTATAAGGTTGGCTATTGTTTCATCCATGCTTTTACTGAGAAGGAATTATTTACGTTGCGACTATATTTAGGCGCAAGGAATTCTCGATGATGATGAATTTGAAAAGTTTTATGAAGCGTTGAAAACCGTTCTACCAACAACCTTTCGCATCACTGGAAGTCGAGAGTAAGCAAGAATTTGAGTCAGAGCTTGGGATCTTATATGATACTTATTATGCATTCAGTACTGCTCTGGAACTCCGAGATCAATTGCAAAATCGTTATGTACCATCTATGCAGGATATTGAAATTGAAGGTGAAGCCATTGAGCCACCTACTCCTTTAGAATGGTAAAGAGTGTTTGATTTTAATGATTTTCTTATCTATGCTCTATTACTGATATAAGTATAGGTATCCAGACAATTTTGGTTGGCACTTCAAGGTGTCTCGCGGTGTGCTTCGAAAGTCGCCAGCTATGTCAGCCTTTCATAAATTTGTGGTCGCCGAAACTGAAATTGGCAACCTTAGCCGTCAAGAGGCTGTCAGTATGATCCCACCGTTGCTTTTGAAGGTTGAGCCACATCAATGGGTAATGTTTATAGCTTTAAAAACGTCACAATTTATCATAACTTGCTCATATCAATTGTGTAAAAGGTACTTGATATGTGCGCAGCACCTGGTTCTAAAACTGCTCAAATTATCGAAGCCGTGCATGCCAATGATAAGAAAAACGAAATTCCAAGTAAGTCATTTATACTCAGGATATATTCCTCTCCATGTATGTTGTGCTAATATTGGGCCAGCTGGACTGGTCGTTGCGAATGATGCTGATTACAAACGTAGTCATATGTTGGTGCATCAATGTCGACGCCTCGGCAGCCCATGCTTTGTTGCCACCAACCACGATGCTAGTCGATTCCCCAAAGTTCACCTAAAGGTAACTAAAAAGATCCTAAAAGATGTACATTCGAGATATCGGCGCCTAAGAGTGTTATATTGAACTTTATATATCATTCCAACCATGCTTAGGATGAGAACGGAAGAGTCTATGGTATGCAATTCGATCGAGTGCTTTGCGATGTACCATGCAGTGGTGACGGTACCTTCAGAAAGAACCAGACTATCTGGAGAACCTGGGGCGTCGGATCTGCCCTTGGTTTACATGCGTATGTATTTTATTAGTCTTGTAATGGATAGTATAATTTCACAGTTTACAATGGACTTACCCCCATATCAGTACTCAAATCCAGATCTTTTTGCGTGGTGCTCAGTTGACCAAGGTCGGAGGCCGAATTGTGTATTCTACCTGTTCATTCAACCCCATTGAAAACGAAGCAGTCGTTGCTGAAGTGCTTAGATTAAGTAACGGTGCTTTAGAGCTTCTCGATATGTCGCAAGAATTGAAGGGCTTAAAGAGAAAGCCTGGCTTGAAGACTTGGAAGGTGAGCTTTTGATCATGCGACTGCCATACATTAGGTTAAACAGTTGCACTTAACTTTCTATCTTGTGCTCGGAACGTAGATGATGACCAAAGACAAGGAATGGGTTGATTCTTTGGAGGACATAAAGGACGAAAAGAAGCGAAGCAAATACACACAGAGTATGTTTCCTCCATCCAACGTGCAGGACATCCCCCTTGAGCGATGGTAAGTCTCGCGTTTCTAGCCAACATAGACCAGCGAGGATCTGACAGCTGTTTACTGACTTGAAATCATATCTGCTATATTGGTATCTAGTTTGAGAATATATCCTCACGAACAAGATACCGGAGGCTTTTTTGTTGCAGTATTTGAAAAGACCAAGCCTATGACTGGAATTGATAATGCATTCATTGCTCATCAAAAGGGTTTGAATGTGGATGAGAAGGAAATACTAGAAAGCGAAAAGAAGGATGAGGAATTGCTTGAAAGTATTGCTCCCAAAGTGGAGGAAAATGTGGACGTTCAATTGACACAAGCTCAGGAGTCGAAAACCGCCGCCGAAAATAAGGACAAGGACGTTGATCTTCCCAGCAAGCGAGCAGTTGGTGAAAATGCACCCAATAAACCAAGCAAAAAGGCGAGGTCGATGGATACCCTCAATGAAGCACCATTTGAGCTCATGGCTCCTGATAATGAGGATATCGTGGAAGCAAGGTAAAGTCGAAATGGATGATTATTTATAAATCGTCTACACACAACTCAAAATAACCATTTACTGTTTAGTGAATTTTACGGCCTAGCTCCTACACTTCCAAAGACACAATTTTTATTGCGCTCTATGGAAGGAAACTCAAAGAATCGCAGTATTTACTTTGTTTCTGAAGCTGTAAAGGCTATTTTGAGTTCCAAGGATTCAACTCGCTTACGACTTGTAAATACGGGTGTTAAGATTTTTGTCCGTCAGGGATCGGCCATGGATGGCGGCTGCCCTTTGCGTATCTCGTCCGACGGTCTCACATTATTGACACCCCACATTTCGGAAAAACGCTGTATTGATATCTCCACCGAGGAACTAAGAACGATCGTAACTAAAGCATTTCCCAAGACAGAGGAGTTTGATCAATCTCACGTTGAGTGGTTGACCGCCCTTGGTATGTCAGCTTTACAATGCGTTATTATTACGTGATCTTATATTTATATAACATTTTTACTAGAACCGGGCTGTTGTATTTTCCGGTACGACACAACCAAACTGGCTGATGCTTCGTAAGTATCAACACTGATATTCTTTTCGTAATATTATTTGCCCCTTGGCGGGTATTTGGTTTTTTTTTTTTTTATATATCTCGCCCTTTGATTTGCACTGTAACCGACAACACCGACGAACGTGATTGCCTTCTAGCACAGTGCCCGATGTTTCTTTACGCTGACATTTAAAAAACAAAACTAATCGTGCTTTATTTTTCCTTCCCCATATGTAGGCAACGTGGATTATGGCTACCTTTGACTTTACCTGTTTGGAAAGCCCGCGTTTCCTTCAACCTACTTCTCAACAAGAAAGAAAAGAAGTCACTAAGCTTAAGATTGTTTGATGTTGAACCAGAGGAAATCCCTGCAGAGCTAAGGCATAGACAAATGGCCAATATTCAGTCAGAGGAGGGTACTCCTAACACTACTGAGTAGCACGTCACAAAATAGCTTGTTGACAGGGATTCTAAAAAATAATATTAAAAAAAAACTATAATCTAAAAACAAAGACCCGATTGGCACTACAATACGTTTTTACTGTTTCCCTGAGTTAAGCAAGAGTATGCTTGAAAAAGAGCGAAAAACTCAGAATTAGCATGCACTTGTAGCGTGCCAGTCAATGCTTAATTTCATTGTCAGATTGAGGCAAATCTCTTTTAGGATATGCGAACCAATCATGTTCCGCTAGTATTCCCCGTTTGGCAAGTAAGGCCCTACTGCCTAAAAACCCACCCCCCACACAGTTCGCATATTTGGTTCCAGAGCGTCCGAGCAGCCTGACTAAAGGGCGAGACACCAGTCAGTGACTCTAAATAAAAAAAATTCCAATTCGCATATATAAACCCGTCGACTTTCAACCTGGCATCTTTGCATAATTCATCCCTTTCTTACTTTATCTTAATCACGAAAATGAGCACCACTTCTGCCATACCCGCTGTAATCCCTGGCCTGTCAAGCTATCTCAACAAGGCTCCCAAGCTCTCAAACAGCGTGCCATCGTCCCCTGTTTCCAAGTCCCCCGCCACATCAGAGAAGACTGCTGCTACTGTACCCGCTGGTCGCGCCAGCCGCGATTACAAGATCCCTGATGAGGATACCAAGAACTACTCCGTAATGCTCAACAAGAAGGAAGACCTTCAAATGGTTGAGATCCCTATTCCCAAGCCCGCCAAGGGTGAAGTTCAACTTCAGGTCAAGGCTACTGGTATCTGTGGTTCAGATGTGCACACTTGGAAGCATGGTGCCATTGGTATTTTTGAAGTCACTGAACCTATCATTCTTGGTCATGAGAGTATGGGTATTGTTACCGAACTTGGAGAAGGCGTCACTGATCTCAAAGTTGGCGACCGTGTTGCAATCGAGGCGTAAGTATTTGGTAAACCGGGTGTCAGTGAGAAAAAATTGAAAAAGCAACTAACTTATTTACCCCGCACCCTCTTAATTATAGTGGAATTCCCTGCTCTGAATGTGACCAATGTCTGACAGGACACTACAACCTTTGCCCTGACGTATTGTTCAAGTCTACTCCTCCACACCACGGTGTCCTCGCCAACTATATCACCCATCCTACAAAATGGCTTTACAAGCTGCCCGACACAGTTAGTGACGAAGAAGGCGCTCTTTTGGAGCCGTTGTCTGTAGCAATTGCTGCGTGTGAACGCGCTGGCGTCCGTTTTGGTAAATCCCTACTCATTTGCGGTAGCGGTCCTATTGGTTTAATTGTTTTGGCTGTCGCCAAGGCTATTGGTGTTGGACCGATCATCATTACAGATATGCAAGACTCACGCTTAGAATATGCCCGCAAGATGGGCGCAGATTTCGTCTACAAGGTGGATCCCACAAAGAAAGATGTAGAGGTTGCCAAGGAGATTCGTTCCATGTTGGGCTCTGCTCCAGATTACAGTTTGGAATGCACTGGTGTTGAGAGTTCTTTCCGATCAGCTATCATGGCTACTCGTGATGGTGGTTGCTGCTGTATGGTTGGTGTCGGCAAGAATGATCAATTGCTTCCCGTCAATAGCTTTGCTATGCGCGAAGTGGACATCAAGGGTCTTTTCCGTTACCATCACACCTATCCTACTGCTATTTCATTGATCGCTGGTGGAAGAGTGGATATCAAGCATTTGGTCACCCATCGATTTGACTTCAAGGACTCACTTGAAGCCTTTGAAATTGCGTCAGACTACCGAACGGGTGCTATTAAAGTGCAAATCTTCAACTAATTCAAACAGAACATAACCTAATGATTACAAAGTTGTTTCCCTTGTATATTTTTTGCTTTGTCGTTTCCATTCAACTTACTGTGTATCTGACAGGTCTTATTTTCCTAGCTGTTCCTTAATTATATATTGTATCAAAAAAAAGTAAAATCGAATTTCTCCATTTGACACATATTCCCGTATTGCTTTAAAACTATGGTCAGGTGCATATGTTTCTGATATCCCTTTTTCCTTTCCGTCAATTTTTGTGTTTGAGAGCTTTGCTGACATATATTGCTCTTAGGAAGCGTGCAATACTGACGTCTAATTTACTTGATATTGCTTTCATCTGAGCGGAACGGCAAACCTTGTTGCAAACCTTGTTCTATATTAGGATTGTGGGGAAAACGCGAGCAAAACAGTGCCTACGCTTACTTTCCCGCGGAAAGCTTTTTGTCAACATTTGATCAGCAAAAGTTTGTGATTCGTACCCAGCGAGCCCCTAGTGACAATAGCCCGAAAACTTCAGTACCCTTTTTTACAATCTTTAGAAAAGCATATAAACTAAAGTAATACACCCCGTATTTGACGCGAATGGAATATACACTTCCAGCTCTTCATACCTCATGCATCTTTTTACATGTTTCTCACTGATATTTATAGCCATCAGGATATTGAGACCTGCAACAGGTAAGGACTATTACGCTGTGAAACGCCAAAAAAAACCCGATAGAGTAACACAAGATTGATTATTTGTACTCATTTGCCTTGCCTTTCTCTAAATTGCCCTGTAAGCTTCGGGGGGTTTTGCCACACAATGCTGGTTAGCTCTTAACAGGTATTGGGGGTGTTTGTATTCGGACATCTAGAAATTCTCACGGAGATCATGGAGAAGGCACCTTCTACACCGGTTTTAAATTAAATTAACGTTAATATGACATTCTTAGGAGGCAAAATCTGCTGCAAGATGGAGAATGTCTTAACGTAAACAGCATGAACGAAAATTCAGGATGGCAGACTCTGCAGCCTGATGATTGGGTCTATTATCCTCAGCAAATGGTTAATGTCAGCTTGACTCCTGCACAAGTGTCATTGAATACTGGTAAAAATTACGGCTTGTAACTTTGCCGATTTGCAAAGCATACTTAGAATGAAAATTCTAGTTGGCGGATGTTGTGCGCCAAACCCTCGAAAGCAGTTTAGCAATGTTTATTACGATGATGGCATTACTTACCAAGAGAGCGGCAACAAAATCGTGAGCATAGTGGATGCGCCTTTGGTTCAAAACATTTATGTTGAGGGCTGGTATATGCAAAGCTTCGTTGATAATAATTCTGTGGTAATGCCGAACTTCATAATGATCAACTTATGATCGTACATGCATCTGACCCCCCTGAGGTTTTTTTTAAGAATTTGACGCTCTTGCCATCAATAACCTTACCCGACAAAACATCTATAATCGTTAGTACAGTAATCGACAGGGCGATGATCATCACCTATCAATTTCTTGACAAAAATAATCGAAAAATTGCCAACCTTTCAAGCGGCGTGCTAAGAAATCAATTCTTCATCCCGGATGTGACACTGCCAGCAGGAACAAGATCCGTAGTAAGTGCAGTAATTTATGTCGCTCGATGGATCTATCTGATGTCATTCTTACTTATGCACTTTGAAGCAATTGGCATTTTATTCTTCGCAGACCAATCCCATGTGCTTTGGGTTTATTTATGCAGGGATATATGTCGATTTGTCACGTACCACTGTAGTTAAATTTTGTGCCATCGGTAAGAACCAGAAATACAACCCTATGAAATCGGCCATTGTCTAAGTATATTCTGTCAATAATGCAGCCTCGAATCGCCTCCAATACATAGCTTTAGGGAATTTTATTCTAATTCCCGGCATATTTGCGGTCATGAAGACGTTGACAGCATTTCATTTTCCAGAGTACGACACAAACGATAGTGCCAAATAGTATGATATCATCCTGATACGCTGCATTACAGTCCGTTGAGATTTCTGTGCCGCCAACGATGCCATCCTGTACTACTATGTCTCTTTGTAATGATAGGTAAATCTGATTTTCACCAAATCTGTTTCAAGAATATACATTGCCCAGAAATGATGCCAATTTTGACGATGAACTTGTTTACCAGGTTCCTTCATATTTAATGGAGCTTGGAATCTAGTCAGATCGCAGTCAAGTATGTTTGACTCATGGCTGCCAAGAGCTATGAAAATAATCGGTAATTGATTTGAATTGGACTGCACTCTTGAGCTTGCTAAATGAGGCTTGCATTGCTAAATGCAGTAACTAGAATTGTTTATTTCTTTTTTCCTATACGCCGTCCTCTTCTATCCTGTGAGTAACCAAATCCAACATGTCGACGCCGTTCCCCCGCGTCTGCCTTTTCTGTACTAATTTAACCCTTTCTTTAGGCGTTTCTGTGCTTTCACGCTAGTCAGCGTTCGCGTGTAGCAAATATCTTTGGCTTCTATACGTCATTATGTCTCTTCAGTTTGAGGATCTCCATAGATCTTCCGTATTACGCCATTACTTACGCTCGTGAACCGGGATTTCTGCTGCTAAATGTTATATTGGCAGTTGTCACACTCTTAGCGTTTCTAAATGTATTAGGCTACTTTTTGAAAAATTCATTGCTATTTGCTACTTGTGATGTCTGTCAATCGAGCTTTATTGACACAGGAAGCATTGAAGAACAATACGTTCAAGAACTACTTTATCGCAGACTACAAGTCGAGGTACAGTATTTTTTATTACTTTTGTGGAAAAAGGATGATTTACATTTGATGTCGTCTAGCGCAAAAACAATACAAGTATAGTTTGTCAACTGAAAACCTTTTTCAATGCTCAACCTATCAAAAACACCATATACGAGCGTAAAACACCGGTAGCACGGCAAATATATCGGTTTATTGCTAGGAAATTCGGAATTAACCCGTATATCCGGTAAGTACGACTTTGTGTATGTTGATAAAGTCGTGCTAATCGTCGTGTTCGACTCTAAACCAGAATTCCTTTGGTGGTGAAGGCATCTCTTACACTTTTAGTATATTGCCAATGTCAACTGGTAAGCACAAACCAAGCAGTTTAGACTATGACTAAACTTATTCAAATTAATACTTACATTTCTCGAAGATTGTCATTTTGATGACTGAACTGCTTGGTGTCGGAGGCTTTATGCCACAGCAAATTTGTGCAGTTGCTCCGTACCTCTCCAACTTCCAATCACAGCCAGATCCAATGAGGTTCGCCAGCAACACGTTCACACTCATGCAAGTAGCTACTTATGCGGCTGGCTTTGGGGCTGGCGGATGTATGTTATAATTAGTCTATGATATATGCCACAAGCAACTATTGTAACCAAGATCAACACTCGCAGTCTCAGTCTTCTTTTGTATGGGATTATTAAGAAGGTTCACAAAAGACATAGTCAGAATTCGCAAAGGTGACTATGGAATATTCAAAGGGAAAAAGGACAATGAGTAAGATTTAGTTTTACCTGTGTCACTTTGCCATATATGGAGGAATTTAAGAATTACTTTAGTACCGTTTTAGATGACTGTATACGGTTCCTGGGTGCTTGCGTCGGCTTTGGTCAGTAATTCGCAGTAAGTGACATAAGCCATTCGTACAATATACTCAAATCCTATGTTTAGGTTTCACTGGCACACTGTATTTTATGATTGAAATAGTCCTGATAGGAACATTTATCACTCTTATCATTGAACTGGATCGAGCTCGTCAAAGAATATTCGATCGCGTCTCTGCTGGCATCTGGTTTTCTTCATTCTTCGTGTCTCTTGTAGTTCAAGCCATACAGCGAAGAATAACATTACTGATATTCGTGGAGCGTCATACAAGGATGGTGGTCCAAAATAGAGCACCATTTATGCACTACTGTTACTTTATGATGTTTACCGCTATGACAAGAGCGCTGACATCTTACGTACTCCGAACCATCAAGCTTTTGTTTCGTTACCCTATATTTTCCATTCGAGTTGACCGCAACGCTGAAACTTGGGGCGTAAGGCACGGAGATGCGGGGTTTGCTGCTTACTGTGGCATGGTAAATTATCATGTATTATATATGCTATATTTCACTGTGATCTAATGGATATCGATAGATACTTGCGGAACATGAATACAATAACCCAATCGTACTGACCTTCGTAGGAATACTACTTGGTGATTACTATACCAGGAACAAAGCCAAAGCTACTACCTTATGCCGAAAGCACAAGCTTAAGGCAAATGATTTCGAATTAAGCATACTCCAAACACCTCGAGCTCCAAGAAAGATCACAGAAGATAATATAGCGCAAGGAAAAGCTAAAACACGATGGTTCCTGGCCATTACTCTTATGAATAATCCCGTCTTACGTCAAAGTCGCCCAGCTTCACATTGAAGTCGCAGCTGCAATTCGTATCTCAAAGCATATCTCAAAGCATATTAAAAATATAAGTGTATACAGTCCAAGAATAACACGACTTTTGAGTCTGGCATTTTCATGTGAACGTTTTTGTTCAGGGCCAATATAGCCACTTTTGATTGGCTGGAAATCTTCCCAGGGAGTTGTATAGCTAGATTGTCATGTGATGCTAAATTTGTCTTCCCCCATTCCCCGCATTTAAGCATGAGTCAGACGCTTTATTGTTAAAAGGTTCTCGAACTAGCAAACTTCACCAACCATAGTTCAAAATGCCAAGACAGGTGTACATACAGTTGACACCGTTACGCTCATGTCTTGCTAACTTGCCTGCGGCTTGGTCCAACTCGTTGCTTGACCAGAAAAAGGTAAGGTTCAGTTTGCCCTTGTGGATCGAGTTCAGGTAAAGTAGTAATCGACCATGGTCTCCAAAGGTTCCACAGAATGTCATCCTAGAGTTAAGTTGGAAGGAAGGTGAGGCTGCAAAGAAGGCATATGTAGGCTGGTCCGGTGAATCTGCAAAGGTTCCTGCCAACGCCCCCTTCGTTAATGGAGGAAAACCGCTGGAAATTTTGGAGTTGGATCCTCAATTTGCACAGGCGTGTGGCATTGCCAACGGGCAAAAGGTAAACTATTAAAAGATATAAGATTTTCTTGATCGAGTAGTAGCTAACATATATCATTAGGTTTCTGTTGATTTCGGTCGTAACGTGCCAGAGTGCGAAACTGTCAACGTCGAACCTTATACTGAAGATGATTGGGAGATCCTGGTAGGTGAATACAGGATGAAAGTGCATTTCATTCATCACTGGTACTAACTGGATAATAGGAACTTCATGCTGGCTATGTTGAAGAAAATCTACTCAGTCAATTGCGTGTGGTGTATCCTAATCAACTTATAACCATTTGGATCCACGGCCGCACGCTGGTCAGACTTCAAGTTGGTAAGAATATTAGATAGCAGTGAATCGATCATGCTGCAGGTCGGAAAGCTAATGGTTTATTTCAGGTGAAATGAGCCCGAAGGCACCGTATATCAAGCTAACGAACAACACTGAGATTATTGTCGCACCAAAGGTCCGCAATACGAACACTAAGGGCTTTGATGAGACTACTGCTATCAACGATTTACAAAAGCAGCAGATTTCGCCTCATATATGCTTACGTACGCTGCCGTACAGCTACAGCAAAAAGGCTTCTGGCGGAAATCTTGATATTTACGTTAATCCAGACTCAGCCGATACTCTAAGTAACTGTGATTATGTGCGTATAACGAAGGTTATTCCAGCATATGCTCAGAATGATAAGCAACAACACAATCAACAGCAAAATGGCGATGAGAAAGAAGGGGAAACTGCTACTCCGGAAAAAGCGAGGGCCACTTTTGCTAAATTGGTGCTCGACAAATCAATTCCCAAGAACCATGTATACATTGATGAAATAACTCGCACCACATTGGGAATTAAAACATATGATCTTGTCAAGTAAGTGTTTAGGAAAGAGTATGAGTAATGTTTTCGCGAAAAGTTATTAAATTTCTGGTTTTAGACTTTCTGTGATAGCTATCAAAGCAACAAACCCAAGCAATTTGATTATAAGGAGCATAACTTCTCAGCCCATAGCCAATAATCTGAAACTCGGCTTAAACGCAAGGTAAGCTTTAGATCTTGAACTGGTGCTGTATTATTCTTCAAATGGACATTTTTAACCGTTTATGGAACATTCAAGTCAGGAGAAAGATGCTAAAGACAGTGATTTAATAGCGTCCTTTAGAGGTGGGTGTCATTATATTGCAATTTTTCGAAGTATAGCCGACGTGTGCTGATCTGTATACTAGAAAAACTTCTTCAGTCCTCGCCTGAGACTATTGTCCTCACGAATAATTCCATCATCAATATGGAGCATTCGAGCGCTGCTCTTGTCCAGTTCAACACCGCCAAGAAAGGTTTATTTGGTAGTAATATGCCGCAAGTTAGCGGTGCAGAGGAAGAGCAGTATTGTGTATTCTCGAAAAAGCAATTCGAAGGATGTCAAATTGAGGTGGGAAGCGCTCAAACTATGGATGTTGATATGACTGAAGTTAGCCTCGAGACTCAGCCCGAGCTGGTTTTGGGAGGTGTAGAGGAAACCTTCAACAAGATTTTGGAGTACACCAAGACTGTGGTTGTAAAGCACTCTCTTCGAGCTTCTTTATCCGTCCCTGGTTAGTAGCATATTTGTTTTACTTGTCGCTATAATTTGCAATGCAATAATTTACATTTCATATTGAAGGTTCTGGAGGCGTACTTTTGACTGGATCGCATGGATCAGGGAAGACCAGCATTATGGACCAAGTTATCAGTAGACTGAAGAATGACCCTCAAGCCTTAACCTGTAAGCTATAATGCGGTCATACAAGGGGGAGTCTGATATGCAACTCACCAAAAAATTTTCAATTATAGACTCTATAGGCATTAATTGTGCTGAAGTTGCTGATGAGAGAGTTCCAATACTAAAGGATAATCTGCAAAAATGGTTTGATGAAGCTGCTTGGCACGCTCCGTCCATCATTTTCTTTGACGATTTTGATCGGCTAATCCCTGCGGAAGTTGAGGTAAGCCTTAAGCGCGATGGAAAGAAATTTGCCTACCTTG
Organism: Umbelopsis sp. M5902; assembly: GCA_037039815.1. Taxonomy (NCBI): domain Eukaryota; kingdom Fungi; phylum Mucoromycota; class Umbelopsidomycetes; order Umbelopsidales; family Umbelopsidaceae; genus Umbelopsis; species Umbelopsis sp. M5902. The sequence goes on from JAXQGL010000046.1 coordinate 653,041, forward strand.
AGTCCAACTCAATGACATTTTGCTTTTACTACAGCACGCTGACTCTTTCCGGTCTAAACAACTAGCTGAGATATTCATGCAAATTGTTAAGAACATGACAAACAGACATCCTATAGTTGTCGTGGCTACATCGCAGCAGCAGCAGTCTGTACACCCAGCACTTGTAAACAACCACATCTTTAACCAACTATACCATTTGAACCCTCCTGGCAGGGACGAGCGAAAGCAGGTATGGCCAGCTGCCCAAGATACATTGAATACATGACTGCCGTACTAATTATCATACTTCTAGATCCTACACGCTATCATGTCACGCGGCCATGAAAGATTGAGCAAGAGTTTAGCCAATCTAGACTTGGTTTCCATTGCTACGGAAACTGAAGGATACCTCGCTGCAGATCTGAAAGCCTTAATAGAAAGAGCAGTGCATGAAGGAGCGGTTCGAAGTATAAAGCAACGTATACATGGATCCACTAACGATGTGGATTCTGGTGTCGACGTCGAAACACCGCCACATCCTTTTACATTGACACAAGAGGACTTCCAAAAGGCGCAAGAAGGCTTTGTTCCATCTTCTTTGCGAGGCGTTAAGCTTCAAAGCTCCGGAGTCAACTGGGCTGATATTGGTGGCTTGAACGAAACTCGGAAAACCCTGCTCGAGACTTTAGAATGGCCTACCAAGTATGCATCGATCTTTGCCAATTGTCCACTGAGACTAAGATCAGGTTTACTGCTCTTTGGATACCCAGGATGTGGCAAAACTCTTCTCGCATCGGCTGTTGCCAAGGAATGTGGCTTGAACTTTATCAGTGTCAAAGGACCCGAGATTTTGAATAAGTATATCGGTGCTAGTGAAAAGTCAGTCCGCGATTTGTTCGAAAGAGCTCAAGCTGCTCGACCATGTGTCCTCTTCTTTGATGAATTTGATTCTATTGCGCCAAGAAGAGGCCACGATAGCACTGGCGTCACAGACCGTGTCGTCAATCAAATGCTCACTCAGATGGATGGTGCGGAAGGTCTAGATGGTGTGTATGTTCTGGCTGCCACCAGCAGACCTGATTTGATCGACCCTGCACTTTTACGTCCTGGTCGTTTAGATAAAGCTCTGCTGTGTGGAATGCCAGACGTTCAAGAGAGACTTGAAATTCTTCAGGCACTTGCGCGAAAAATGACGTTGGCTGACAACGTGGACCTCAAATATTACGCGGAGCGTACGGAGGGTCTCTCCGGTGCCGATTTACAAGCTTTTCTATATAATGCACATTTAGAGTCAATTCATAGTGCGATAGCAATTGACTCGTTCGAGCAGCGCAGTAAGGGATCTGGGACGCCGCAAGACGAGAAGAGCACATTTGTTATTTTCGGAGGCAAGCAAGGCTTAGAGAAGAAGGCACCTATGACTCTTGCCGAAAGGGGCCAAATTGAAAGTCGATTGAATATGATCAAGAAGGCGTATAATGCTGAGCAGGAGCAGAAAACCATTGCAAAGACTCCCCAGGCTGATATTGATCACATAGAAGAACAAAAGCATTCGGCGATTATTACATTAGAACATCTCGAAAAATCACTCAAAAACACGCGACCTTCTAACACGATAGAGGAGCATATTCGCCTCAAGGCCATTTATGACGAGTTTGTCACAGGCCGAACAGGAGAACTTCCATCAGGGGAAGCGGCGAAAGGCATTGGCAAACGAACGACTCTGGGTTAGGGTGTCTGCCAATAAGACGGTAGCGGACTATAATTCTAAAAATAGATTTCAGTGTGCCCGGGCCTTTCAAATTTTTTTTCTGGTCTGCAATAAAAAAGGTACAAAGCCGTCGCAACCTTTTCCTCTTTCACTCTCTTATTCTTATAAGCCTCATTTTAATTTACGAATCATAATTAAAACTAAGAGTATCTGCATAATGGGTCGCAAAAAGATCAAGATTCAACGTATCACAGACGAGCGTAACAGACAGGTAATTGGCGAATTGACAAGTACAGCAACGAGCTAAAAAGTTGCATATATAAAAAAAACACCTTATATAAATATATTTTTTTCATGTTCAACAAAGGTTACCTTTTTAAAACGGAAACATGGTCTAATGAAGAAAGCCTACGAACTGAGTGTATTGTGCGATTGCGAAGTTGCTTTAATCATATTCACGTCAAACAACAAACTCGTTCAGTACGCTAGCACGGACATTGACAAAACATTGATGAAATACACCGAAGTATGTACACACGCTATTTTGCGCCTGCTTTTTTCTCAAACTATTTGCTCGCCGACATGGAATCATACTAACTATCATTTGGTTTAGTTCTCTTCTGAACCTCATGAAAGCAAGGGTAATGCTGATGTAAGTTTTGAATACAGTTTCAAGCTGCTTTGCCGGTCAGTCGCACCCTAACGCAGTCTTGTTTGCAGTTCGTCGGAGCTGATGGAAGAACGGACGATGAGGATGCTTCAGCGGAGTTAATTGAGTCTGACGGAGACGTCAAAGTTGAACAGCAGATGCAGTCATCATCAAAAAATCACTATGCGCATTTGCCACAGTCCCAAGCTGAACTACCCCTGAATAATCAACAGCAGCAACCACCAACACCACCGATGTCTCAAAACTCATCACCTATGCCCCATAATATGACCAATGTAATGATCATGAATGGCAATCGTCATCCATATGCTCCACACCCAGCTATGTCAATGCAGCCACAATCGATGCCCCCTCCATCGTATGATATGCCATATATGCAATCAGTACATCAACCAGGTGCACCTTATAGGATTCCAGTAAGTAAACCAGCTAGATATATATCATCACTAAGATATTGCCCGTGACTCTATAACTTATCTAATCTATTTTTACTATATTTCAGCCTCATATGCAACAATATTATCCTATGCCACAACAAAATGAAAATTCATCACCGCAATTACCACCACCTCTTGTCGTCCAATCCCAGCCTGCCCAACAACAATATGCACGATCACAATATGTACAGGATCCATCTATGGCGATTGCAAACAATAATGGATCGCCGGTCCCAACTGCAGTGTATTCGGATATGAGCGGCAAACAAATGAATGCAACCAATAAAAGCCCTTACATGTCGGCGAATTCTCCAGCGCATTCAACAGGAAGACCACAGTTACGAGTTCAGATACCGTCAGAGGAAAAAGAGAGCGCTGCATCCATTTCTCCGCCTACAGTGCAATCACATAGTACAAACTCTGCTCAAGAACACAATGAACAAAATCCACCATCAGCTTTACCATCACAGTTTGCTCAAAATCTACCATCTCCATCGACATTTTATCCGGAATTCTATCAACAAAATGAATTACCTAGTCCTATTAATTATGGGACGCCAAGCTCTGCAAAATCCTTTCACTGGCCATCAGCCCCGATGCCCACTCAGCTTCGAGAGTATCGACCATCTCCACTGGCCAAACCTGAAACGTAAGTGAACTCAGCTTCTCCATGGTGGCCCCATTTTGAGCACAATTTTAAAATTCATAACATGAAACAGAATGTCTCAAAAACACGCGTTGGAAATAAGTTCTGAAGAAATGGCAGGAGCAAAGCGCAATCGCATGGGTTGAAGATGAAAAGAAGAAGAACGTTGCAATATATTACGCCAGCAAGAACAACAGCAAAAAAGTTCTTGTTCGGCAATGTTTAATTTTCATTGTAGAAATGTCTTTTCGGTTTGTACCGTACCCAAAACTTGGCTAAATATTTGGCTCATTACGCATACACCTTTTTGTACATAGTTACCACCATTTTCTCTACTTCTTCCTGCATCACTCAAGCACAAACTATATTTGTTAAGCTTTCGCACTGTCTTCATACGTTTTGTTCATTTAACAACGGTCAGATCTTTCATTTGTTCGCTTGGTCTCAATACACAATTCAATAAATCCATATTCAATACGAATCTTTGTTTTGGCTTTCAGCTGATTTTTGTCAAATCATCTGAAAGTGAAAGCCATGCTTTGTTACCCTAAATCACTTGTTAGGTGATGTCGAATCTTTAGGGGAGCTATAAGAATCTCTATGGCAGAGAATTGACGGCAATACAGGGGTTGACCACCGACTTGGACAGAGACAATACATCCTTATGGTTGCAACAGATATTTCTACTTTCGTCTATGAGTTATTGAATTGACATTGATTCAAACCAACGTATGATTTTGACGGCCATAAGTAAGTTTCGTACACTCATCTGGAGTTCCTTCATCCATTCCAAGCATGTTGAAACAATTGAAATTTAGCAATACTAAAATATAGGTTTCGAAACGTCCATTGTTAGGGTTAAGGAGGAGATTTTCTCCGTTTAGATGAAATATCATTGATGATTCTAATAGATCATCGGATTTGAAACTAAAAGTATTGGAGTTTTAAGCTACGAGTTTTAAGCCACGTCTTTTAAGGTTCTTTTAAGGAACTTTCGCATAATGAATTCCATTCTAATACTCGTTCTTGATATGTGAACAGGCTGGCTTCTACGTTTTCTGCTCTTACGAGAAACGAGTGTTACTTGAGCTCAAGCAAGTGAAAACGTTCAAGGAGAATATAAAAGGTACGAAAAGTGTTCTATCGAACAGCCCATTAGCAACGGCAATTGTTTCAGGAACAAGGAGAATTCCGATAGATCGCCAAAGCTGACAACGAAGTTATAGCATGAGCCCTTTGTTCGCTTGACGTCCGCTCTGCACTTTAACAACTCTTCTGTTTGCTGAATTAAATTGCTGTTGCTCTTATATTTTCAAATCAGCTCAGTGACTTGGTCATGATGCACGACATACGAACGACGGTGGTCGACATCGTTGTTCATTGTTCTTATGGCCATTTGCTTATTTTCTCGGCTCGTCACTCAATCGTGCACTAACCTTTGCATACCTGCTCATAGTACAAGGGAGAAAAGAAAAATGCTTTATTGTTCAATATATACTATGAATCAACGGTTTATATGCAATCATTTATCGAACATCTTTGCAATTATTGAAAGATATTGCAGTTCCATTCCTCCATACCAGGATCGTTGTATCGGCGGTTGCGAGATCCAAGACTGCTAACGCGGTCAAAATCTTCCTTCTCAAGGATAAAGTCCTGAAAGTTTTCGGTGATTCTGGAAGGAGTAACACTTTTGGGAATAACAGAAGTACCACGTTGAGCAGCCCAAGAGATGCAAACCTGAGCAGGAGTCTTTCCAAGCTTCTTTGCCACCTCAGCAATGGCAGGATCATCAACGGTACGGTCCTTACCGTAAATGTTGTTGCCAAGAGGAGAGTAGGCGGTGACATGGATGTTTTCTTTGGCACAGAAGTCCAACAGATCTTGTTGGTGGAGAGCAGGGTGTAATTCAACTTGAAGAGCTGCAGGACGAATACGGCAGTTATCCAAAATGTGTTGGATCTTGGCAATGTTGAAATTGGAAAGACCGATAGCCTTTACCAAACCAGCATCAACAAGTTCCTCCATGGCAGCCCAAGTCTTAAGAGGATCAACCTCTTCTAAGTCAACCTTGCCGTCCCTAGTATAACATAAGTCTAACGATCCACGCATCGGTCTGAGTTACTCTCTGATACTTACTTTTGTGGGAACAAATAGTCCTTTTCGGGGGTAACAGGAGTATCCTCTGGCTTTCCCTTGGGCTATATAGTTCATCACAAAATAAGATGGCTGGAGTAGATTCAAGTAGTATAAGGCACGATAGGCTACTTACGACAAATGAGACGGGCCAGTGAACAAGGTAAAGATCAAGGTACTCCAATTGAAGTGCCTTCAAGGAAGCCTCGACAGCAGGGCGAACATACTCGGGACGGTGATGAGTGTTCCAGAGCTTGCTAGTGACGAAAACCTCGTTACGTGGGACCTTGGCTTCGGTGAAAGCTTGACCAACTTCGTGTTCGTTTTGATCTGCGGATTATCAATTATTGGATGTCAGAAAACCACGTTTACAAATGAGGAAATAGTGCCAGTAAAGGATATTCTCCTGTGGGTAAACTCGCAACTTACAGATATAGGCGCAATCAATATGGCGATAACCTGTAGACATAACAGTATTAGCAACAACTTTATGAAACCATATTCATGGCTCCTACTCGCACTCGAGCACAAGCCGTGCAAAGTGCACTAAGGCAAACGATATGTGGAAGTGAACTTACCGTTTTGCAAAGAATAAAGGACAGCTTGACGAACCTTGTCAGGTTCGGAAAGCCAGGTGCCGAGACCAACGGCAGGGATCTTTGCGCCAGTGTAAAGAGCTAGCGAAAGATTGTTGTGTCAGAGATATCTGAAGTATTACAGATGCGGTTGAATTCCTACAATTACTTACTGAAAGTACGACCAAGAGACATGATTTTGATACAGCAAATAGAAAACAGTTGAAGTAAGGAAACGAAAGCGATATGGAGAGTGAGCCGTATTTATATTGCTAGCGAGTCACAGTCGCAAGTATACAATCCTTGCAAGGTTTGACTCGATCCCGGAAAATTCGTATTAACCCTTTTCTCCGCAAATCAAGTATTTCTGCCCTTTCAGGCACTGCAGAAAAAGGGGATTGGTTGCTGTAAACCCTTGCACACTCGCATTACCATACAACTTTTTCAGTAATATGGCAGTAATTGAACCCCATAGATTAGATGAGTATTAACGTCCCTTTGGTTCACTTGTAAGGATTTGTGGTATGTTCATCCTAAAGGCAAGCTATTGTTCGCCTTTGCTATACAGTCTAGGAGTTTGAAGTCTTATGCCCGAGAATTTGTCCGAAAGTTGCTAACATAAATAATTCATAAAGACAAGGTAGAGTCAGATGCTAAGAAAATTACTGAACAATCACTGTGCTCACTACGTATAAGACATTTTACCCAGCTCACACCTGTGTTTACAAGATAAAATATACTGCAGCGGCAATGATAATCTTGCTATGATTTTAGTTGTAGTTTGATGCTGTAAACATATTTCGCGCCTCTTTCATATTTTGACATTGAGCCGTACTATACTCAGAGCGGGGTACTGATCAATCCAACTACGATTGTGTTTGATAAATACTGCTAATTCACAACTTCCTCCAAAAAATCACTCCAAATGTTACCAAATTATTATGTATATTGTATTTTACAGCTGATGATAGGGAACTGTAATTGATATTGTTCAGCACTAATTCAATCATTGTCTCAAGGCTCGAAGTCTCTCATCTAGCTTATCCGCCTCGACATCCTTCTCTTCTTGCTTGTTGAGGCCAGCGATGGAAGTGCCTGGGGCATAGTTTCCGAATTCTTGATTCATCTCCAAACCATGCTCATCTGCCACTTGTTGCATCAAACTATCAACCTCAGTTTGAGGGGTTGTCATTGTCGTAGTCCCCGCCATTGCCCCTTCCATGTATTCTGTCTGCACATCCAAATCTTCGAACTGTGATTCAAATTTATCCATTACCATCGATATCTAATAAATCATGGTGAGTAAAGATCGAATTTAAAGGGAAATATCATAATCAATTTCGCGATGGACATACTTTCTCCAAATTCATAGACTGCATTGCCTTGTCCATTCCTTTAACAACATTTGCCATTGATCCAGTAACCTGATGCAGATATTTTTGAGCAGTTTGCTTCGCAAAACATACATGGTTGTAGTGACCATACCTGGTGCATTGTTACCGCTGTCTGAACCCTACTGGCTACAGCATCTATTCTTGACGATAATCGCAGCAAATTGAGCGATTCGTTCTTCTTCCTTATAGCGTTTGCAGCATGTAACCTTGCTCCTTCCATATTGCCCTTTTGGATTGCCTACAATCAATGAAATGCCCGCGGTCAATGCATATTCATCACCGCAATTATATGTATGGCTGAAAGTTTCTTACAGTTTTCAGCTTGGCTTTCTCGGCATTCTCATCCTTGGTTGCTCTCTTTGACTGATTAAGCAATTGTTTCGACGTGAACTGTTATGTATAAAGATCAGCAATATGTCCTGCATCTACGATCCTTTGAGATTTAACATACCTTGAGCTGGAACAAGTTATCTGCGAAGGTTTTAGGTGGTTAGTATTGAATCAGATTACTAAGACAAGCAAGCTATATCATTTACTTTGTAGCTTATTGCTCATTGTAAGTTTATCTGGGTAAGTGACAAAGAGCAGCAATCTTTTGGCCAAGTGACACGACCCAAGGTATGACGCCAAGACAAAATTTCCAAATGAAACCATAATATCATTATATTTTACACCAAAGCTTAAAAAAAAAAAAAATGAACGGTGTGCCTAGCTACAATATGTTGCTAATTATTATTTCATCCTTTCAGTGCCTGAATGATACCTTGTTAGCCAGTCTTTTCAAATTATAAACGACATAAAGTTATAACTAACCTCTAATCGCTTTTGCATCATATCCAATTCAGGCTCCTCTTCCTCCTCTTCCGCTGCCGGTATGACGGGATTTTGAAGATTGGCAACAGAAGTAGCTTCACCAAGAGTGCCTACAATGCCAAGGCATAAGTAATAGAAATGACACAAGTTTACTAGGACATATAACTTACCTTCTGTGACTTGGTATAATACTTTGTTGACCTCTTCATCTGCTTCTTCTTCCATGTCTTCGTCATCCATCATCTCGAACGTGTCTCCAATCATCTCATCAATAATGCCCGCCTATAGAACTCATACATTAGCTGAGATACTGCTTATTAGAAGATTGTCTATTAAGTATACCTTAGTCATTTCCATAGACATCTCTTGCATTGTTTTTGATATTTCAGGCAGACGAATCAATTGATTGACAAGTGTCATGACTTCAGTGCTCTTCTGCAAAGTTCCAGCGATCTTAAGTGTAGCTATAATGAAATTGTAAAGATCAATCTCCAGTCCAATACACACATCTATTTAGCAACTCCTTACCTAATTGATGGGTAAGCTGCATCGACACTGAGTTAAGTTGGGCTTTACTGGTATATAGCCGTTCTTTGTGTTTTCGTGATCGCACCAACTCTTTTGCCAACGATTTACAGCTTTTGGTATCTCCCCGTTTCGCAACTTGTTTTATACTTGCTTTTACTTTAGCCTCTTCTCTCTCTATACTGCGAATCTGACGTTCTATGCCTCTATTTTGCGCCCGAATATCCTGCTGCCATTTCTTAACCTTAAATGGCATAATGGTTCAGCAAAATAGTTTATCGCGACAAGAAAGCTATCTTTATGCTGTCTTACCATTTCCTCTGACGTCTTTTTACCAAAAAAACGTTGAATGCTATTCATTGTGGAAGCCATTGCGCCAGATCAAAGTGAGTTCGACAGATTACACGGAGAGGTCCAAGTCCATTTTTGGACCTTGAGTTGATACACGTGACCGATCTCGGTTGCCGCTGGCAGTATAATTCAGTGGAGCCACATACTTTAAGACGATTTTCCCAAGCTATTGAGCACACAGCTCATGACTTTCTACGAATCCTTATTTATAATAAGATATAAAAACAATTTGTATACGTCTTTGAAAACCGTGCCTTCAGTGTTGATGGTAAAACATGCAATTCTCATTTTACTATTTGTTTCATTAACGTAGACATCTGTGATTTAAGAAGCGATATCTTTCACAAGACTCACTTGAGAATGCCAAAAACTTGTTACGAAGCATAGCATGAATAATTCACTTATGTAGTAAATATCGTCTCTGGTCATCAAATTTGTGTGGTGTCACGCTCACATTTTGAAAAGCTTAAAAGCGGACTTTTATGTAAGCGTATTCCTTTACATTTTACTCACACTTTCATGACTCAAGACAAAACCCTCCAGAACAAAGTAGCGGTCGTCACTGGCGGTGCTCGAGGAATAGGAAAGGCACTTGTTGAAGCACTCGTTGTGAGAGGAGCAAAGGTCGTGATCGGTGACCTTCTTGAGGCAGAAGCGAAGCAAGTGGTGGATACCTTAAACCAACAGTAAGTAAACCCCAACGCAGCAAAAACCTTTCAAGAACTAACAAAACTTTAGAAACTCGGAAAAGGTTGCAGTTTACTTGAAGACCGATGTGACTTCATGGGATGATAATAAAAGTCTTTTCAAGCTCGCAGAGGATGAGTTTGGCGGTGTTGATGTAAGTTGTTTTTGCTGAAATCTTTCGCGCTAAGATCATACTAAACCTTTGTATCCAAATGAAGATTGCTTGCATGAATGCTGGTATTGGTGAAGTACCTGAATCCATCTTTTCTCCCCTTGAAGGTATGTCGTCATAAAGTATAACGCGATATGTTGACGTGCTGCACGATACATTGATCACATTGAGCTAATATGTATTCAAAGGCGATTTAAAATCACTTGATGTCAATCTCAATGGCGTAGTCAAAGGTTAGAAAATATCAATAGATCAAAAATAGCTATAGCTGCGGTTGCTGACGTTAATGGTTCTAAAGGCAACAAAGTAGCCGTATTGCACTTGAACAAACGAGGAGGCGGAGTCATTGTAAATACAGCATCTGTAGCCGGCTTCCTTACTCATGGGTATGTATATCCTAAAATAAGACCGTGAAAGCTACTTGCTTACCTCTTTTTCTCAGAGCTTTCCCACTGTACAATGCTTCCAAGCACGGTGTTGTAGGTTGGACTCGTTCTTTGGACACTCTCCGAGAAATTGCCAACATTAGAGTCAATATGGGTAAGTGTTTTCTGGCATATTTGGAATGCATGAATAGTATTAACACAATTTTAGTCAACCCATATTGGGTCGAAACGGACATAATAAAGAGTATCACATCGCTTGATTTCCTAGATGTTGCCCCCAAAGTTCCTATGGCAACTGTGGTAGAGGCTTTTATGAAGGCTATTGAAGATGAAACCTGTCATGGTATATTTTCTCCTCTAACTTCAATTGTCGTTATTTGAGGAGTTATTGTTGACATCAAAAACAGGCGAAACTATTTTAGCACTTCCAGATGGCATACATCTTCATCCAAGAGTGCAGATATGGGGTAATTCAACAGAATTTATATACACAGGGGGTCATACAAAATTTTTAATTCTTTTTATTACAACGTAGAATCGTGTTATAACAAGGAGATGCTTACTGCTGGCCCACAATCCCAGAAACAGCATATTGAAGCTATGAAGATTGCTATGGAGCAAGCTCGTGCCAGAGAAAACATCTGATTTTGATATGTTCCGGCCCCAATGTTCTGATCCTGATTTTATTTTTTTTGGTGTATAATGGTGAATAAACATTCGCTTTCCCCCTACTATTTTGACAAAGATGTGTTACAACATGTAGTTAAATTATGAAAAATCAGTATAAACCAAAGTAGAAGGGATTTCTTTGAGGTAGCTTTGAAAAACATAACAACATTTACATATTTTGTGTGATTGGAGGTAATTCAACCTGGATCCGATTTCGCCTCTTCTGAACACATGTGATATTCAACGCACTTCGTACTAGAGCAGTTATACTTTCCACAAAGCTGGCACTCAGTACAACAATCAATGCAGACCTTGCATCCTGTTATCTTGCTAGCTTCGCAAGTTTTTAAATGCTCGTCACATTGCGCAAACCCACATAACTCACAGGAATTAGAGTCCTCATGTTCTTGACAAAATTGTAATACCTCGCCATCTCCATGATAGCATCTACCATCCAAGCACGGTTCTTCTTCATCAAGACAATTGGTACAGACTTGGCTGTCACATAGCGAGCAATAATCAGTGCAAGACAGGCACATTGGAGGAATCTTGCTATGACAAACCATACAAGTGCTATCCCCGCTTGTATGAGCATATTGCTTTTTACAATCCTGACATATTGCAGCATCATGGTGTTTGCTTTCTGCTTTGCTTTCCTTTCCTTGTCCAATAATGCTTTTTAGATGTTGCTCAATTTTCTTAATCATTTTGGCCTCTGCAGTAAATAATGCTACTCTTTCATGGCGAAATGAAGTATGTGATATCAAAAGCTGCTCGAGATTATAGCATCGAGTATGTTGTTGAGCAAGTTGATTCAGTACCTGCTCTATCACTTCAATGTATGTAGACGTAGCGTCTCCCAAATAAGGTCGAATATCCAGCTTCTCTATTGCACTGAATCTTTCGAAAACAAAGCGTATTATTTCCTCAGCTTCAGTACTATCTTTCGGCCTCCATTTGATACGTTTTATAGCCTGTGATGGTAAGCAGCTCAAAAAGCTATGGCCGCGTAAATCGTAAAATCGTAAGCTTAGAAATGAAATTGTTGGGAGTGTATAGTATCCTGGGCCTTACCTAATTACCAGGTCCTTTTGAGCTGGGGGAAACTTCCTCTTAATTATATCATCATAAGCATTGAAATTTAGCTCTGTCCATATAGGATGACAGTGCTCAATCGTGTTCTTGAGATCCTGACACACACTTCTGAGCTGTAATACGTCTCGGAGATTCCCCAGTGAAGTAGCAATTTGTATCCAGATATCAAGAGGTAAAGCTGGAGGTTTGTATTCTTCTTTACTGTCATCTTGCACCCGGGTTATTGTGGGGCTTTGAAGCATTCTGGTCTTTTTGCTCATTATATCTCTGTCTCAACGTTTGCACAAGTATAAAATAACCTGGCCAATAAAAACGTACTCCACGCCCAAATCGGACTGCCCTTCCACGGCCTGCAGATCCAAATTATAACAAATAGCTCATCTAAGATATTGGTTTAAAACTATTTCCAGTCTTGTACTCTAGATATTCAAGCAAGTGAGAAGACAATATCCTCCAGTTTAAGTCTTACGCACGGATGTGAACGCTACTGAATATTTCTCCTTGAAGTAAACTCCGATCTTCGTTGTTCAAATGGCTCTCACGTCAATACTCGCACTTCCTCCATTCTGTTCCCTATGTATCGTATACTCACCCCAACCCGATTCCCAAAGACCACAACCTCGTGTAACATACGATGTCTATCTTCGAAGATCCCGACAGTTTTAGACGAGGCTGCGTTAGCACAAATCTCAGAAAGGTTGAAGAATGTGCCAAAGCTCAAATTTCAGTACAAGGAATCCCCAAGAGATGCCGCGGTACTGATGCCATTCTGCACAACTTTGGATGGCAAACCAAGCATACTTTTCACTGTTCGCGCGCAGAACATGAGAACCCATAAAGGGGAAATAAGGTAATGACATTTTCAAAAAAGCACTTACTTGCCCTATTTCTAACATCATCTTCTAGTTTTCCCGGCGGCAAACAAGGTAATTGATCGAGAAGTTGTTCAATATCGCCTATTTTATAGAATGATTAACATTCCTGGCTGGCAATTTTGGTTAGACAAAGAAGATGAATCTCCCCAACATGCTGCGTTAAGGGAAACAATGGAGGAAATCGGGATATCAAACATCGACATACTAGGAAAGTATTCCGTGTTGCCAAATAAGCATAGCAACCTCAGAGTACATCCGTTTGTGGGATATATTAGAGATCCCGTAGATGTCTCCAAGATCAAATATAATCCGGACGAAGTAGCCGGCGTCTTTGCCCTGCCTTTAGATTATTTGACAGATCCAGCAAACTTTGAGATGAGGAACTTCAGGGATTCCAAATATAAATATCCTGTGTACCAAACACCTAAAGAGATTGGTGTACCGGAAATATGGGGTTTGACCAGCTTTATTATGAGCGGTAAGCATTTGACTATTTAGTGGGCAGTCGAAAGGGAGCATATGAGCTAAATACGATTTGTCCACTCACAGGCGTCTTTCAAAAAATATTTTGATAGCATTAGCTACAATACCAGCTAGTTGAGCTGTGCTTGACATCTTGGAACTTCGTGCTTTTATTGTACTTTATGCATCAATTTACATACGAGCCATCAAAGCTTATCTTGTAATTATAAGAGGCGATATTTATGTTTGGCTGTGTCACGCTTTACACCAGTATCAAATAATTTTTTTAGGCTAGTCTTCGTCGCCTCATTAAACCACCGCTTTTGCTCGTTTTGAGACAAGGAAAAGAAGCGATCGTAATGAGTTTGGCAGAATCTGTATCTAATCATCTAAAGTTATTTTGATGGTGTTATGAATTCCACATACCAGTGGCAGCAACCAGAGAGCAAAATAATGGGTAAAAGGTACGCGTCATTTGTTGGCGTAAATAGCACATTTGTGCAACACACGCGTCCACAAACGCGGAGCTCATATTTCTTTCGTAAGAGGAGCTAGTGAAACTATCTGTTCTTCTTTCCCTCTTTCTACTTTCCAATCTGTTAAAAACGCGTTGAGCAGCGCTACTGTCAATACTCCGGTCGAGCATTTCACCTCAGAATCTCATCACTGCTATCATCCTTCTAGTAAGATAGGACCAAGATGGCGTGATGGGTGGCGGTGGTTATTTTTTACATTTAAAAAAAATTTGATTTCAGGCGTGTTTGGCCAAAAATTTGCTCACTACAGGGATCGAACCTGTGACCTTGGCGTTATTAGCACCACGCTCTACCGACTAAGCTAAGCGAGCAGC